>OY978217.1:37007320-37731441 GCA_963854785.1 Vaccinium vitis-idaea | reverse complement strand
ATGTGTGGATGTGATTCGTCCCGATCACCACACATTTCATTTTCGGGAGAGTTTTATGGAAATGTTTTCATGTATTGTATCAAACTCAACGACTTTTACTTATGTTTTCGTTTTTCTCTGCTTTTACCGTCACACAAGAGTGCCTTATATAAGGCCACAATTTACCCAATAATAAAGAACAACGTATGACAAAACATGGGAGCCATGCTTTATCACTTACGAGAAAAAATATGCTAGCTGCACCTCATCCTGATGCTAGTTATTACATATGATATGGGCGCATGTACCAAGCACTAGCAGTGACCTTACCAAAATATCTCTTCCATGCACTGACACCCTTAACAAGACTTACTACAACTTATTTATTCTAATACTCCCACTTAATTTGTAATGCGGATTGCGAAAGTAAGTTTTAAACTGCTCTAACTTCTCAGATGAAACAGCTTAGGTAAAACTATCGGTAAGTTGCTCGTTTGTATTGACAAACTTCAGTTGATCGAGTTTCTTCGCTTCCAACCAAGTTTTTTATGAAGTGATGGTTCGATATGTTTTGTTATGGCATGAAATACGAGATTTTTCGTCATGGCAATGGCAGACATGTTGTCACAATAGATTAGAGTAGGATTCATTTTTTTGTTGTTTCAAATCTCTCAGAATTCTCCCAAGCCAAACAGCTTCACATGCAATGTCAGTGGCGGCGACGTATTCTGCTTCGGCCGATGAGAGTGCTATTGTCTTAGTCTTTTTCTTTTTGGACGACCAAGAAATAGCTTTTGATCCGATGCAAAACACGTAGCCGGATGTACTCTTTCTATCATCAATGGAACTTGCCCAATCACTGTCAGTAAATCCGATGGGGTTGTTATCTTGCTCCTTCGCATACCTGATGCCAAAAAAAATTGTGAGATACATGAGAGAACCAACTAGGCTGCGATATAATGTTGGGTTGACTTTTGGAGCTCCACTTCTAGCTGTAACTTTCCATTTTGCGCCATTGGTGTGGAGACTGCCTTTCATGTCGACATCTTGAACCTTTTCAGCAATTCGTTGGTGTATTTTTCATGGGAAATAAAAATTTCTCCTTCTTTCCGTTGGATGCCAAGGAAATATTTCATTAAAACCAAGATCTATCATTTCCTATTCTCTCGTTATAGCCTTCTTGAATTCATCAAGCATCGAGTTAGTGCTGGTGAAAATCAAATCATCAACATAAAGGCATACAATGAGAATATCTTTGGTACCTCCCTTTTTTTTTTCGGTAACTCCCTTTTTGACTTATCAATTGCAGCGACAATATGATCGAATTTAGGCGGCAAGCTTCTCGATACTTTTCCAACATTTTCTTATCCGTGATGGTATATCCATAACTTCTAATTTGATTTATGGTTTCAACCACTTTTGTTAGGAATGGTCTCATTTTTTTCATGGCTAGATTATCAAAATCACGCCATAAAGATTGAAATTTAATGGTGATAACTTCTTTAGAACCTTGGAATTCAATTTTCAAAAATGTCCCAGACCTCTTTAGAATATTATGCACTTACAATTCGGGGGGGGGGGGGGGGGGGGGGAGGGGGAAGATTTGCATATCCCCTATTGTCTGTTGACAAAAGCTCTTGCATCTTTATTCACATTCTCCTCTGGGAAAGCCACATGGTAGTCTAGACACCTCTTATATTAACATTGGTGTCCAGTCCACAGACACTATTAGGCGCCACACCAATGCACGGTATGGTGGGGCTGAAGCACGGTCACCGCGTGGTGCCCTTTTCCCCAAAAACCATGTCAATGAGGATCATTTAGGGTCAGAGACACATCAAATTAGAAGCTTTTTCCAAAATCTCATGTTATTCAGCTTTTTAATGGCCAATATCAGTAGAAGATACTGAAATATAGCTAAGAAGATACTAAATTATCCTCAAGAATCTGTAATTATGAGGTCTCCAGTTAATCGTATCAAATTAATATGTGGATAGTTGCAGTATCCAGGATTTACCCTGTCATTAAAAACGCAGCTGGGGTCTTAATTTGAAGAGAACAAAAACCATCGATACACAGATACTATTAGGCGCCACACCAATGCATGGTATGGTGGGGCTGAAGCACGGTCACCGCGTGGTGCCCTTTTCCCCAAAAACCATGTCAATGAGGATCATTTAGGGTCAGAGACACATCAAATTAGAAGCTTTTTCCAAAATCTCATGTTATGCAGCTTTTTATTGGCCAATATCAGTAGAAGATACTGAAATATAGCTAAGAAGATACTAAATTATCCTCAAGAATCTGTAATTATGAGGTCTCCAGTTAATCGTATCAAATTAATATGTGGATAGTTGCAGTATCCAGGATTTACCCTGTCATTAAAAACGCAGCTGGGGTCTTAATTTGAAGAGAACAAAAACCATCGATATGTCTGTGTTCTGTTGTGCGTCTGAGCTATGTGTGTCGTCAGCTCGTCGCTCTTTTCCAAGCACAAACTTAGATTGGGACTTCTCAAAGGAAAGAGAAACAAAAAAGAGCAGCTGACCCAACTGAAACTACCATGTTAAATTCCAAGAATTGTCTTGGTTCCATTTCAACAACATTCTAATACAAACAGAAGAAATGTTAAATAAAAAGAACAGAACTAATGTCCTTACCATCTTAACTACTCTAATATGACATTAAAACAAATGTCAGCTAAAACCAGGTAATGCTTCCTTCCAGAAGGATTGACAATCAGTTCAAATTTCTGGGAAGATCAACGAAAACAGAAGTCCTTGACCTGTTCTTAAGCAATCAGCGAATAGGAAAGATAGGTCTAACCGTGGAATCATTCTACCGTCTTGGAGTGTTTTATAAGCCAGTCAATGACGGTGTCTATGTTTACAGAGTCTTTGCACGAGATCATGTAACAACATACTTCTCTCTCGCTGATTGATTCAAGACCTCTGCAATTCCGAAATAAGGGAAAAAATACGCCTTAGAAAATTATGCAAGGGCAATGAGAATAAAATCCACACAACAAAATCAGTACTCACAGTTGATCCATCAGTGCTTGTTTGGAAATAGCTTCCGATTTGTCAATTTTGTTACCGAGATCGAACAAGCAAAGGTATGCCACTTATGGAAGGTTTCGTCAAGAGTTCATGTAGCTCACTTCGAGATATTGGAACACTGTCTCTATCGGTTGCATCAACAACGTATCTGCCTTTGTATGAAGAGCGAAGAAGTTAATACATGTAAAGCAAACTTTAGAAATCTACAACTACTTGAATCAACTATAAGTGGTTGTTGAGAAGATTGCATTTTGGCATTGGAATTTAAGTTTCACACCATTTGTTTCCCTTATCAATCTCAAAACACAAGCAAGTGGCACGAATTCTGTTAGTTTGGACGGAATATGTGACGGTGCACTTTAGTCCAGCTATAAGGATTTCTGACTTAGTTTGTAAATGAGCGCAGGGATATGTGTTAGTTTCATAAATGAAGTTCGTTCAAATGGAGATTCCTAGAGATGAGCCCCGATACGAAATGTGAAAAAGAAAAAGACGAAACGGCAGCCGACGGGTGAGATCCACTCGGTACATTGTGCACAACAGTGCACCGAATTGATCTTAGCCGTCAGCTTCCGTTTCCTGTACAGTTTCATGTTTTTTTTTCCCTGTTCCAAACATTTTCCGCCTGGAGATTGATATGCCATCACATAGTTATATTTGAAGGTTTTTAATAATACTCATTTTATTCGTACGCCTAAAGTCGAAGGCACTCTAATTGTTGGATGTGTACCAGACAATATTACTAGATACGAAGAAGGGAAGAGTAAGATATATGAGTTGACTTACAATATCGCAGAGACCCCTCGGCAGTACCGCTCCCACATGCCGCGAAACCTCCGTTGCCCTCCAAGGTCCCAAAGCTTAATTGTTACATTCCCTTTTGTAACTTTTCTCATATTAAATCCTACCTGGATTCACGGCAAAAACAGTCATTAACACTTTTTATTTTTACAATGCAGAGAGCCAAATAATGATTTTTTGCTATTGGACAAGATACATACAGTTGGAATCATGTCCTCGCTATAGCCTCCCGTCTGTTTGGAATTCAAAGAACAGGATAGGTAAAAGAAGTTCCTCTCAGAAAGCTAAAACAAAGAAGGAAGGGATATAGATATACATGATGTAGCACTACACAAGATGATTACTTGATTACTCACAGTGATTGCATTAACAAGAGATGTCTTTCCCGCACTTTGAAGTCCCACAAGGGAGAGTTCCATTTCTTGCTTAAAGAAGAAGCTGAAATGCAGATATGATGAGAAGAAAGGAAAATAAAGAGAGAAATTTCTGCAAAAGAAAGTAAAACTGTTCTTAATACAACAAATAAGGGCATGCTCAGAGTGGGTTTTTCCTTTTTGGACAGCGTCAAACTTTCAGTAAACCGACAACCAATTACAAAATATACGACATTTTACCTGCCTACTGTAAAATGACAACTGCTGAACACATTCATTACAAACTTATTCATGAATTTTCACACAATCATAGGAAAACTTTCCGAATATCACACCTTGAAAGTGTTACTTCCAACACGATGCCATGCCCTTAAGGCAGTTTACTCAGATGTTAGAAGGCCTCGATGGGCAAACGAGTAATCAAAGTGCAGAGTTAATGATCAAGTCACTCAGAAGGTTTTCCCATGAACGTAAGATTCTTGTCTAATCTGAATGAGAGAACTAGTGTTCCTATGTCAAAGTGAGAGTTGGAAATGTTAGATAATGTTTTCATTATACCTTTTACATTTTCCTTTCCGTTTACGCAAGCAATTACTTGTACATAACATTATATCCACTGCCCCACCCATGAACCTATTTTACAGGAAGAACAATTTCATTAACGTTCTCTGTCTCTGAACCTTCTATCAATCCCATAACTCATAAGCAACAACTTCATCCCAAATTGTAAAATCAAGTACTCCCTCCATTCCCAAATTTTGGTCCACTACGAAATTACGTGTAAGTTTCAAATTTAAAAATAATGTACTTACCAAAAGAATTTTATGTGTAATATGCTATGATGCACGGACACGGACACAGACACGGGCACGGGGACACGGCAATCCTAAAAAAATGGGGACACGGACATGGCGGGGGACACGCCACGTGTATATTTATTTATTTAATTATATATTTATTTACATATATATATATATATATATATAATATATTTTAAAACTTTTAGGGGTTAAATTGAATTTTTTTAAAACCTTTAGGGGTAAAATTGAATTTTTTTAACTTTCAAGGGTAAAAATTGAATTTTTTTTTTAACTTTTAGGGGTAAAATTGAAAAATTTTAAAATTTTCAGGGGTAAAATTGAAATTTTTAAAAACTTTCAGGGATAAATTTATAATTACTAAAAAATTTAAGGTAAAAACTATAATTTAGCATATATATACCTCTCATCCTCCTCCTCATCAGCCAACATTACCATTTCAAACCCTAAAATATCAGATCTGCTCTTCCAGCAGCAGCAGCAGCAGGTATGTCCTCGTCTGTACTCTCTCTCTCTCTCTCTCTCTCTCTCTCTCTCTCTCTCTCTCTCTCACGGCTTCTCTCTCTCTCTCGCTCTCTCTCTGTACTCTCGCTCTCTCTCTCTCTCTCTCTCTCTCTCTCGGATTCTCTCTCTCTCTCCCCGTGTCCCCAGCCGTGTCCCCATACAAAAAAGTACTACAGCCGTGTCCCATGCCACGTGGCGTGTCGAGACACGTGTCCCGCCGTGTCTCCGCCGTGTCCCCGTGTCGGGACACTGCGATACGGGGTGCCGGAGAGGTGTCGGTGCTTCATAGGTAATATGAAATCTTGTTTGATCTAATACAGCACAAACAACAAAAGCAAGGTCACAAACCAAATGCATTTGATCTCAAACTCGCAAACGGGTTACACAACAGCGCTCTTGCTTGGATTCCCCTAAGATTGCAAGCTACAAACTTCTTTTCTATCAGCAGTACTCTGGATGATAATCATTCCTTTACATCATTCCTTTGCAGTTCGTTTACCCAAACAAATTTGCAATTCTTTTCCTTGGGACGTCCATATTTACCGGGTGGTTGGTGCATGCCATAAAATACGCAAACCTGGCTTTTCTCAAATATGGATTACTTTAGTAAACCATCTACTCCAACGCATAAAAGCAGATAAATAAAGCAAGTGACTACACCAAGAAACTTATTCGGGACGCGTTGGGAGATAACCTAATCTCAAACCTAGTACCCATAAAATATGTCGTCGACTTTTGCACCCAAAAGTGTTTTATAGAGTACACGCGTTTTCTGAAGGAAAAATGAGATTGAGAAGTGGTCAAATGATCTATGTGCTTAATTTAGCTAACGCAAAGAATGAACTGTCAAGGAAGTATATACATCACATTGATGCTCCAAGACAAGAAGGGTAGAAAGATAAATTCTTCAATGCAGCTACAATATGCAGCGGCCCAAAAATGGAGGTCTGGACAGGGGCGGAGGTAGCCGGGAACAGTAAAAAAAATTTATGAATGTTTTAGTAAGGTTCATTTACAAAAAAGAGAAGAAATTCCAATAATAAACATGTATTGCTGTCGCTTAAAATTTATCACGATCTATTTGGTCCCTCGCGAATGAAGATCTTGGCTTCGTCCATTGGTCCGGAAAGGAGGGCGGTTCCACCCTCGTATTCGAACCAACAAGGTCAGAAGGTCAGTGGTTTAACAATTAGACCAGGTTCTATCTAGCTCAAGGAACCAATAAATAAGAACCCATACAACTTCTCCGAAACCCAAAGAGCTAATTTTGTTCAGTTTAAGTTGAACAGTTCTCAAGTGGGTTAATTTTCTAATCCGTTTTCAACAAACAAAACAACCCAAAATTCAGACCTCAATTTCGCTTGTCCTGTAGAAATTGCTGCCTTCAAGCAAACATAAGCAACAGAATCAACAATTTGCTTCTCCACGACAGTAATAGGATATTGTTGTGCTTAGAAGCCAATCGAGGCCCACACCTAAAGGGCCAAACCCCAACCCCAAAGGGCCACGAAGCCCAGATAGAAAAATACATCCCACAAAAAAAAAACCCTAGGATGTCACACAATACAGCTGCCAATCGAGGATTTGGTCTCGGACTAGGCTTTTGATTCTTTGAATTTGATGCTTTCTCCTTGCTCCTATTAATCATTGTAATCTTTCAGTGATTAATGAAATCTTTTTTGCCGTGCAAAAAAAGAAAATGTTCTTGCTAACCACTGCTTGGTGGGCGGTTGTAAATACTGCATATGCCAAACAAGTTCAAATTAAATACACTTTTCACTATCAATATATTTCCATTCACAATTTACACATTTTCCACTGCCTAAGGGGCCGTTTACTTTTTTCCTATATCCATTCACCTTTTACACATTAACCACTAACCAAGGGCTGTTTGAGTAATTTCCATAAGGAAAAAAAAAAATTAACAAAGTAGGGGTAGTTTCCCAAAACACGTCACTTAGACTAAAAGTGTACTTTAGATTTTTTTATATATTTAATTTTTTTTTGCGTTTATTTTGCGTCAATTTTTTTTGGATTATTGGATTGTCTTGACGAGAGGAATTGGAGAGATAAAAAATTATGACTTTTATCTTAATTGTTTTGGAAAATATACAATTTTTAATACTTTTAGCCGGGATACAAACATCACGACATTTTCATCGGATATCAATACATCTTTTACACATTATCAACCTCCAAAAATACCCAACGGAATTTTCAATACACAAAGAGAGAAGAGAAACCAGATGAGAGGAATTGCAGGGGATTGGGAAAACAAGAAGAGGAAAGGAGTTGTTTACCTGCGGAGCCAATTGAGGAGGGAATCCCACCACCACATTTTTCCAAAGGATACAAGAATATTATCACAGGAATCCCAATCAAGAAAAAACCTCAAGTTTGGGTGTTTTTTGGGGTATTGTGTGAAAAAAAACAAAAAAATCGAAGGAAGTAAGAAGACAGAGAACGAAGCAACGGAAACGAAACTTCGCCGACGGACTGAGGAGGTGGGAATCTTGTTTCTCTTCTGCTGGTATTTTTTTGTCAGTTTTCTGGTAATTTTGCCGCCGTTAAATAATCAGTGGAAATTGAAAAAAGTTTGGGTGTCGGGTGGACACCACGTGGCCATACCCGAGCACAGAATCCGACCGTTTAAAATTGTTTTGTACGGTCCAGCTTTATTCTCTCTCCCTTTTTTTTGTCTTTTGAAACTAGACTGTCTAAAATTATTTTAGACAGCCGAGATGGATACTCGGGTACGAACCTGGCGCCCAAAATTTACTCGTAGAAATTCACTTACTACAAGGCCCCAGTTCCGGAAAGTAGAGGGAAAACAGAGTTCAGAGCACTATTGGAAGTGAATACGTGACCTCTTGTTGGGTCTCCACGTGGCCTGGAAAATCCTAGCTGGCATTAGTGGTGTTTCCACTTTTATTTTCACTCTCTTTATATTTTGGACTAAAATAACATGATCAAATTGGGTAGAGTAGATTACATTTCTTGCCTTGTATACAAGATAGATATATATATTTATTTTTATTATTTTATTTTATTTTGGGAATTAGCCTTACACATCCCAAAAATTTTGATGATAAAAATTGTGGTTACCAAAAAATGCATTACGAACACTACAAAAAAATATGTAATTACTAATATTGTAACTAACCAAAAAAATGCATAACTATTTTAGGGTTTACGATATATCCATATTGGTAACTTCACCTGAAAAAAATACATAAATGATACCACAAAAATAAGTAAATAATGAACCAAAAAATATCCCCTACACATAAAAAATATATATACGAACCAAACACCAAAAATATGCACATCGTCCTCCAAAGTTATTTGCACCATATATTTCCTAGGTACCTTCCTTGGATGACTAACCAATTAAACTATTCTTTCTTTCTACTTCTACTTTTCTATTCAAATATCATCCTAATTTTTTTATTCTTATATTTTGCTACTTTCAAACAAATAAAAAAATTTAATACTTTACAAATGGCATAAACAAAAAAATTCTAATACTTTGCATTATACTTCATAATAATAAGCACCTACGGTAATTTGATTGAGCGGATTTTTTTGCATGGCTATTCTTAATACTATTTTTGGAATAAAATAAAAAAAGAAGTTCTTTTATGAGAATAAAAATAAAAAAGAATAAAATAGAAAGAGGCCATAGAAAACAAAATGTGTATTATAACCAATAAAAATAAAAAATAATTATAGTAAAGTAATAAGTAGCAAGTGAACAGTGGATTAACAAACTATTGTAAGTTTGTAACAATTGTATTAATTCTTGAGGAGTCTGGAGTTGAGCAATTTTCCCACTTTCACTTGCTAAAGTAGCAAAACCAATGTTTGTGTCACCTGGTAGTGATTCTCTAAATGCATAACATTTCTACGATGGAGCTTAGCTTTATCGGTTTCTCCAATCAAGTACTCCATGAAATTCCAATCTTCTTTGAAGTGATCAATAATAATCTATTGAACCCGAGGGCTCTGCTGAGTGCCCCGCTCGGCAGGCCCTGTCGAGTATATCTCGGCCGTCGACGGTTCAAAGTTGAAGAGAGCTAAAATAACTAAAATACTCTTCAGTACTCCTTAAATCTGAACCGTCCAAAATATATTTAAATGACCAATATATGCTTTGCAGGACCTGCCGAGCGTAGTGCTCGTGGTTAGCATTTTTCTTTTGTGTTAAAGAGTTCTCCATGTACGCTTACTGCGCTAGAAGATGTCCAGCTATTAACCGATAGGTCATAGGCTATAGCTACTGCTTATTGTCTTTGTTTGATCCAAAGTCCAAAATATAATCCTCTTGGGCCCAAACCCAAATGATGCCGAAGTCCACTGGGATTATTAATAGTGAAATTGACCAAAACTTCAATTTGAATTTGTAGTATGTTTTACTTCGAAGAAAGTCTTTTTTTTTTTTTTTTTGCTTTTATAATAAATGGTGCGTCGATATTGCTATTATATATAGTTACTATAAAGAAATGGTGCATGGAACAACTTCTTTTTTTTTTTCCCCTGAAAACAGATGGTGCATTTATATTGCATGGATATTGTTACTATAAAAATAATAATTATTGACACATTCAAAATGTCAAAAGGGAAGAAAGTTAGGAAAACTTCACATTGTTACTATATAACCCCAATTCGTTGTCCTAGTCCGGAGCAAATCAAACCAGTTATGACCAGTCCGTTCTCTTAATCCGAGCAAATCAAGCAAAGAGAGTTATGGAGTATTCATTATTAATACATCTTCACTATCAATCCCAATCTAAATTCCTTGTACTACGAATCTCTTAAAAACGACGACCATCAAGTGGCCTTAGTTAAAACCTCTCTATTTCTATCAATGCCCATCTAAGGGTGAGAACATTTCTTGCCATTGGGACAATAAAAAAGTGAGTTGTTAGAAATCCGTGAAAACATGGTTTTTAGTCAATTTAGTCCATATTTTATTCAATAGCATTGTCAACAATTGAAGGTTTTCATTTGAACTCTTGTTCCTCAGTCATATTTATTAACCTAGCCCAGATCAAATCACTAAAACACAATTAAATAAATCCTAGGAATCATCTATGATGAAATTATCCGCTTTATAATGTAGGTTTTTTTTTTTTTTTTGTGAAGAGATAGAATTTCATTTAATGAGAAGTGCAGTTACAAACTACCGGAAATAAAGATAGCAGAAACATAACAGCATACAGATGAGAAGAACATAAAACAAAGGAAGATATATATCCAGCGAGTTGCTTCGGCTGTCAAAAGTCCATGATCGATGTACGCTGTCGATATGTTATTGTCCCGGTAGCTCCATGAATGACGAAACTTCAAAGCAGAAACTCTCTGTTACAAACCAAGTGACTATTGCATCTATAGTCGAGAGTTCTGCGGCATAGTTAGGCGTCGAGAGCTCCGCAGAACGGTTAGGCGTCAAGAGCTTTATAATGTACGTAGTTGTTCGTAGTCAAAACTACATATCAGTAAAAATTTCAACAATACGGAACGCGTTTCCAATTTGAACTTATCTCTTGTTCCTTAGCCATATTAAGTTATTAATCTGACCCAGATCAAATCACTAAAAATTTAAAAATTAAATAAAATTTAAAAAAAAAAAATCATCTGGATTAGATTATCCGATTTATGTAGTTGTTCCTAGTCAAAGCTACATGCAGGTAACAATTTCGACAATACAAAACGTTTCCAATTTGAACTTATAGCCATATTAAAAAATTTGATCTGACCCAGATCAAATAACTAAAACAAAATTAAATAAATCCTAGAAAATGAAACATCTTGATTAAATTATCTGCTCTTTATGTAATTGTTCCTAGTCAAAACCACATGTTCAGACGTTTTCAACAAGTCAGCTCGTTTTCATTTGAAATTATCTATTGTTTCTCAGCCATATAATCACTGCCTCACATCATCACAGTTTTCACTTAACAGCTAAATAAAAATAAACAGCATTTTCTATTTCTTTATTTTTTGTATCTTGTTTTTGGAGCAATTAACTTGGCTTGATGGTAGTATCACAACTCGATGTTTTGGTTCACATTGAAATAAGTTAAATGAATTAATTTCTCTTTCCACATTAAATAAATAAACCACTGGAAATATAAGAAAATATTTCACTAAAGAAGCTATGTTAACATCCATTGCCATACTAGCATGTTTTCTTTAATTTTTTTTTGGTACTTGAAATGGAAGTGCATGCATGTATGGTACTCTGTCACTTCCGTCAGGTAATATTGCTCCGTCACACCACACTACTATCTGTAGGGGGACCCCACCGCACTTATGTCGAAACTGAAGCTAAGATCCCACCACATGTGGAGTATTTTAGCACCAATAAGAGGCTACGGGGACTTGAACTTGGGCCTTGTCCTACCAAGTTCAAGTTTTCAACCACTGAACCAACCCCTCGTTGTTATACTAGCATGTTTTCGTTTCTTAGAGCATCCCCTCAAATTTAGTCGTCCGCACAGATCCTAAAAAGTGAAGGATATATATAATCAACATGAATACTAGTATTTATTAAAAGGTGCTAACATCCATTTACTTTTTCTTTTTTTTTTTACTTTTCATCACAAAGAAATCCTTGCTTTTTTTTTAATAACAAAGAGCTCCTTACTGGAATAACAATTCAAGCCTTGTTCGTTTTGGTTTTCAAGAACCGGTTTTCTCAATTATTATTCAATTATTACTCATATTTTTAAATATTATTTTTATTTTTCTCTCTATCTCTCTCCAATTATTAATACCTATTTTTTAATTATTATCCCTATTTCTCACTCTAATCATTACAAAAACCAAAACTCAAAATCCAAACCAAACACAACCTAAAGACCAACAAAGTCCCACAGGAAATTTCCAAGCATATCCTCATTTTGCGATTCATTTACAAATACTTTTCCCATGAATCATTTGACTGTTGTCGAAGACCCACATGGTACAGAGTACAAATCATTATTGTTCGGAGTCGCGGCAATGGCATGGCATGATCTCGTTGTTATCAATGGTGGGTTGCGGTGGTGGCATGGCATGATTCTTTATCGATGATAGCGGTGAGACTGAGAGACTGAGTTTGTTTGGGTGACTGTAGTTTGAGTGATTTTCGTTATATTTTGTAATCTTTTTTTTCAATCAACCTTTGGTTGGTTTCCCCTTCCCTAGCTCCCTCCCGATTTTGATGTATTCATTGTCAAGTTTCTTCAACCAGCCTGATACCGTTCCAAAAAAAAAAAAAAAAAGGTACAAATTATTATTGCAGAGTTTGATTACTCATAATTAATGGTCCATGCACATTATGATTCTCAAATATCTAGTAATTATTTTATTGATTCCCATTATCCAAACAAGACCAATGAAAAATATTTTCCCACGTCATTTATGCGTATGGATGACTTCAAAATTCCAAGAGTTTTTATTTTTTATTTTTTAAAGGTAATTCTTGCAACTAGAGGAGAGTGAAAGGTCAACTTGGTCAAAATATTCTGGAAATGGGAGAAAATTGAAACATTGCTTGTGAAGTGAAGATGTGAAGACTCTAGTGGAAGACTTGAGAAAACACAGTCCATGGAGAAAGAAAAATCAAAAGGGGAAAATGCCAAGAAAGGATTTGTGTACAATCCAAACAACATACTACCAAAAAAAGAACCCAAAACTTTGATGTGAAGTCTGAAAAACAATGGCAAATTCTCTTCTTTTATTTAGGGCTCCTTGTCCAGGTTTGAACTAGTAAGCACGAAAGCACGTCATATCATTTTAGTTTTAAATTAGTAAATGTTTAGGCATCTCAACATATCCGGACGGAGACGATTAAGCATATTGGTAAAATCACACATTCTAGTACCGAGATATGCAGTGACGGTTTCAGGAAAAAGTCGCTGCATGGGGAAATGCATTGCGTTCAACGAACGTAAATATTTCCTCTCTTTTTTTAACTTTAGATAGTACTTTTTTATTGGCTATTTTGGTTGAGCTCAAATGATTTCTCTTTAACCTCAAATTTCTCTTGTTAATATGCAAACAACTGACAATAACCAATACCATCAGTCGAAGTGATTCATCAATGACCTATAAGAATTAGTTGTATACTTAATCGCAGCTTCACAATTCTAATTAATGACGTGAATTCATATATTTTATACTCCCTCAGTTTCAAAATTTTAGTCCATGTTAATATTCAAACTTGATTAAAAAAAACCGTTTATATCTTGTAATATATAAGAATTAATTCCATCAGTCGAAGTGATTCATCAATGACCTATAAGAATTAACTATATACTTAGTCGCAGCTAATTCACAATTCTAATTAATGACCTGAATTCATAGTTTATACTCCCTCCGTCCCAAAATTTTAGTCCACGCATGTTACTATTCTAATTTGATGAAAAAAAACGTTTATAACTTGTAATATATAAAACTTTATATATGCAATATGGATCTTATTTAATAGATCTCAATTAGTTTTATCAAACAAACTTTTTGAAATCTTAAAAAAATATTATAAATTGAAAGATATATACAATTGAAAAGAGAATCGGAAAAGTGAAATTGGACTAAAATTTTAAGATGGAGGGAGTACGAAAAAGTAAATCATTAAAATACTCAACACAAAAAATTCTGGGGAATTCAAGAGGTGAGAAAGAATGACTGTTTCTCCTTTTTTCTCCAAGGAAAATTCTAATGCTTTAATTTAAGGATGTCGCGGGTAAAAACTTTCTATCTAACCCAAAAACTTAAGCTATTTGGTGGAACCAATATTCTATGAAGTATTCGTTAATATCTCCCCTCGCATGCATCCTCATTCGATCAAGGTCTGCATTCACGTGCAGTCTCTTTAGGCTCATCATCATGTAATTTTTGTAATGGGTCTGTCATCTCGAGATTCAAACGGAATACTAAAGGTTTTTAAAAAATTTAATAAAATGAGCTTCGCTCTGATATCACCTAAATAGTATATCCTAAAGTGTAGGATGTATCCCTTTGACAGTGTCAATGTTATTATTGAGATAAAGTTTTGGCTAATTAGAATTTATGGTAATTGTTTTCTATTACGTCAGCTGATTCCACTGTTGGCTGTTGCAGTTGCCATAGGGTCCGCAAAACATGTCTGAGGCTAATTTCAGACGCAAAGATGGAAAATTTAAATCACATTTAAAAGTGTCGGACGTACTCAAAATTATTTATATCTAACTCAGAAACAATTGAGAATGAGTAGAGCGTGTCATAACTGATAGTAACGTTATTCTAACTAATCACTCATTCTATATCTCAGCAATGTATTGTATTCCTTAACATTCTCCTAAGGTGCAGCCTCATTTGATATCTCTCACGTATAGATTCTATATAGTATTTGGGTCCATTGTCATGCAGTCTTTTTCTTGGGTTGTCGGATGTGGATCACAAATTTTTTTAGAATGCCACGTGGAAGGCCCTGGTCAGATACCACATATATGGAAATTTTATATCCAAAATAAAATTAATTGACAATGAGTGGAGATGTACCAACATTATATTAATTGATCGTCTATTCCACACCTAAAGTAATGAGTGGAACACCAAAACCCAATTTTATTCCACTAGTAGCTCTCATGATGCAGAGTGGATCGCGTCAGCATTTCTCAACCATTTGGACCATTTACAGCCTAAAAGACATTAGTAGGGTGTGTGCATGACTCAACAATGGCAAAAAGGTCTAGAAATTGTACGATTGATTGAAAACGGGCTTCTTTTCATGACTCTTCGCCCTTTAGGCGATGATGAACAATGTTTTTCGGCCATTCGAGGTCATTTATCTTTTCAAAAGAGGAATTTTTCCGTTTAAGGAAATATTTTGGATTCTAATAATTTCTTCGATAGTGATATATACACTTCCTCTCCAGCCACTCCCAGCCACACCCTCTCTCACATGGGGTGTGGGGCCCACATGTGGGGACCACACCCCATGTGAGAAAGGGTGTGGCTGAGAGGGAGTGTATATACTCCCTCCGTCCCGCAAAGTTTGTCACTTTCACTATTCCAGCCCTATGAAAAAATTGATTATTTCTTTTAATCTGTAATGTTTTATATAAGCAATATGGATCTCGTTTGATAGATTTCAATTAGATCTTTTGAACAAAGTTTTGAAAATCACATAAAACGTTATGAATTGAAAGATATAGGCAATTTAAAAATGGCACGCACTCCCGAAAGTGTCAAACTTTGCGGGACGGAGGGAGTATCATTTTTGTAATTTCTTATAGGAAAGTCCGTTTTTGTTGCGTTCGTTTTAGACATATTATATTTCTTTCTAGTTTTTGGTTTCCTAGTGGCTATCTAGTTATATTCCAGTTATCTATTTTCGAAAAATTTCGTAATCTTTTGTTTTACGGTTTAATTAGAGGGCATATCTTCCCGTTATTTGCTTCGTAGTTTGTCTAGAGTTTTTATTGCAATTATAAATTAATACTGTATAAGCCTTGGGGCTAATTTGCAATTACAGTATATTGTTTGAAATTGCCCTTGTTAGCATTTAATTCTTGGATTCATATGTGCTTTCCTGCATCATATCAAGATCAAAGACCAAAGAAAATATTGAGAAGTGAGAAGCTTCTTTTAAACTTTCTGCTCAGCAAAGTGAGAAGCTTCTTGCATATATGAGTCACTGGCCAATCAAAATTTGATTCAAATAATCCTCTCATTGACGAAACCCTTTTACTTGTGGCCAATTTTTCTTGTTTTCGACTTTCCGTGCAATCTTTTATACATACTGTGACGTGTGTCGCTATTTCAACAAGATGTAATTGCTTCTTTACAAAATTATCCAATTCGTAGCCTAAGGAAACGAAATGCACCGTCCAATTCAAAAGAAGCAATCTGGGAAATCTTCACAATGGAGCGATCCAAACATCCACAAATGTCGTGTGAAGAATTGCACTTTTGGACTGTATTAGGTGGGTGATTTCACCAACCATAACATCAATTGTTGGATCCTCTTCACAGTGAGATCTTAAACGTGATTTACCATCAGATAGGAAGGAAAAGAAAATACGTAATGTGTGAAACATGTTTGGATTGTTCTCAATGCCAAGAGAAGCAATTTATCAAACATCTTAAGTGCGACAAATTTTATCTACGACCAATTACATTATGATCCAGAACTCAACAAAATATTAACACCTTTGGGGATGCTTACCGTGTGAAATCGTTCAACTCCAGCTGGAAGGGATTTATGGGGGAGGGCGATCGTAAACCTTACTGGCCGTCACGAGGAGGTCGTGGAGAAGCCAGTGTAACTGATAGGCGTTGGTGTGGGAGAGCCGGAGAGGTATGAACTACTTCGGTTTAGAGGCGCAACAGTTGGTCAATTCGTTTTGAATTTGGGTGCCATTAGATAACCTTGTAGATTGGAGGCTTCCTTTGGTAGGAGTATTTGAGAGTCGACACTAGGGGAAGGTGCAAGCGTTGTCTATAAAGATAAGTTATTTCAAGTGTTTTGAAGGGGCATTTTGGGGAAGAAAAGTATGGGAAACACTTGGGGGTTTTCGGTTTTTTTTAATTGATTTGAAAAAAGGCAAGAGAGAGAGAGAGAGTGGGACAAACAAATAGGAACGCAGGGAGTAACTCTCAGGGCTAATAGATGGCGCCCTGGTTTTTTTGGCTTTATGACTCCTGCTCTTACTTTTGATGGTGTCTCGTTTGGGCTTATGGGATTTTGCTTCCTCATTTGCTTATGTTGCTTTATTTTCATTACATAGATTTTGCCGTATGTTGTTTCTATTAGCTAACTCTACCTCTACCTATGTCCTTCCATGACAAAAGGGAGAGTATTGTGTTGTAGGTTTATTGGTGGCCATCATTCGTTGTAGGGGATAGGTTTTGTCTTTCTAGTGTGTTTTGGCATGAAAGTGTCAAAGGGGTAGATTGTAAGCTCCATAGGCCGAGCTCATTTTTGGTTGGCACTTTCATGTCAATAACATAAATTAACGTCTATCCCTTTTTCTTTTTTTTTATCAAATCGTACTTTCTTTTGATTTTGCCGTATGTTGTATCTTGTAACGTGTGACCATGAATGTAGTCAATCGAAGTGTATGACATCAATTTTGATCGGTAACAATATTTGGAAGGATTTGCATAGGAGTGATTTGGGGCCTAATCAAATTGGACAGTTTCTAATTACGAGGAAAAAAATTTCCTCAACAAGTAAGGACTCTTGGCAGTCCTTTATATAACGGTAAAGGCAGTAGCAAAACAAAAAAGATGACGACGCATAAGACGAGTTAGACGGGGGCTGCGGTTTTGGATCACTGGTGATATTAAGTTTTCAGAAGCCTCATCTTCTCCTTTTATTATAGAACAGCACTTTCGGTGGTTTATTTTGTTTGGGTCGTGGAGTACTTCTAGCATCATGAACTATTGAGCCTCACATACAATTACTCCAAGAACGTTTCTTCAACATTTGATTCAAGTTATTGAGTCGCTCTTCTAGTGGATTTTTGGGATTATTCGGGGGGCTTGAGGAAGGCGTGCGGCAATCAAAAACTTAGTGCGATGACACAAGAAGCAATCGGATGTTGGGTCAATTAAGAGGAGTTTCATTTGTAAGTATAGGCCGATTGTAATCGCACAATGGTATTTTTTAGTGCTTGGTTACTTCCCGTGATTTTTACCCTTTTCGGAGTTTTCCACGTAAATTGCATGTTCATAGATTATTGTTTTTCTCTATTGATTGCATTAATAATCTTGTGATTAGCTAAATAAGAATTTCAGTTTTTGTAAAGGAGAGCATCCCAAATTCCATAAAAAAATGGACAAGTAAAAGATAGATGCTCATGGGACAAGTAAGAATTTCAGTTTTTCTAATCACTTTGGTTCTTTGGTAATTGGTTAGCCTCTGATTGCTCCGTATGTATGTGTGACTCTGTGAGTGGGTATGGGTAAAGAGAAAAATAAAGAGAATGGGTGAATTTTAATACATGTATACATAGGCATGTATTTAATACACTTTAGGTACGTATACACTGACTTGGTTGTACAGAGGGGAGGGAATGCTTCTTGTTCCATTTTTTTTGACGTGGGACTTTAGCCTCATAGTTGAAGTCTTGAAGAGTGAAAAGTTAAAAGAGAAACCTATTACTTCCTTAATTCCCTTAGTCCCACATCGGGTGTTTAGGAAGACTCGTGCCATTTATGCGTTATAAATAAAGACCCAGCCTCCATTCACTGGTTGCAATTTCCTCAATCGTTTAGGCCTCTATAATTATAAAGGAGCACTTAAATAATCATCATCCAACTACCTTGAAATTATGGTTTCATCCTGAGCTCTCTTTGGAGTTATGTTTCCATCCCGAAATTCAAATAAACCCAATATTGCCCTTTACTATATATACGTGAGGAGCTCTTGGACTAAATACAAATTTTTCAGGACTGAATTATGGATATACTATATATAACGGGTAATTAGGGCTAAATTCAAACTCCAGAGGACTTGAGCTGTAATTAATGGATTTGGGATAAATCAAATCAAAATCCCCCATATTACTGATCATTCTTCACCCATGGCGGTCCAACATCGCCGTCGACAATCCTCTTTCTCAGAACAAGGAGTCAACGTCCTCCACCGCCATCTCTGACCACCATCCTCATTCGCCGCCAACCACCTCACCTCCATCCTTCTTCGCCGTCGACTTTGTTTATTTACCGAAAAAGTCATCATCGGCTACAAACGATAGAGCACAATGGCTCGACTATGATGTGATGCAGCACGAGTTTGATGCGTTCCATTTGATTATTCATGTTTACTAATTGTAATGGAACATCATAATAGAGTATTTGAGTATAATCCATCAATTTGACATGTAAATGCTCTTGAAACCTTGATAATGATTGGTTTGCATTCAAATTTACCATGAAATCTACTGTTTGGTTGATCGATGAAATTTACCATAAAATTTATTGTTTTGGTTCAATTCAATTTAAAGTTTATCACTGGTATTCAAATTCACCATGTTTACGGGCAGGAACTTTTTTTTTTTTAATCAGATTTACTTGAATTTACCATGTATAACCGTAAGGGATATTTTTTACCATGATTTCAGGATGCATGATCTGTTTGTTTTCAAAGTAAAAATTATTTTCCATGAAATTTGATAGGGGATATTCATAGTATTCAAATTCACCATGTTCATTGGTAGGGACATTTTTTTTAACCATGTTTTCTTGAATTTACCATGTTTATTGAAAGTGACATATTTTTTTCCATGTTTTTAGGATGCATGGTATGTTTTCAAAGTAAAAAAGTGATAGAATTTTTTTCCATAGATTTTGTTTATTAGATATTCATTTTGAACTTCCCCTTATTTCCTATTTGAAATAGTCAAACATATCTCACTTAATTAGGAAAGCACATTTACCTCAATCCTAATCAAATCCCTCTTAATTAGGAAACCATATCTACATATATTAATGGGTAATAATAAAAAGGGTACACAAGGTATTTTACACTAAAAAAGGATGAAAACATAACCTTTCAAATTGACCGGGATGAAAATTTATGTGGTGTCCAAAAAAAGGATGATTATTTAATTAACTCAATTATAAATAAGATTGGGCCTAAATCTTTTTTTGTTGGGTCAAAAAGAGTCCTATTCAAGTTCACTATGAAAAAAAATGGGAGTGTCCCAAAAATTTTGGCTTTTTGGAGTGCCCTAGGCCCAGGCCTAAGGCCTCTTGGGCCGGCCCTGCTCCAATGCCATAACAACCAAATATCCCCTTTAAAGACAAATCAAATGCTTTCATTTCTTTCTTTCTATTTTCGGCAGCAAGCAGGGAAAGTGAGCAAGAGAGTTTAAACAGAGGGGGAGAGGAGCCGAGGGGTCTGACGGTAGATGGGGTTCAATCGGGATGGATTAGTGGTACTCAGTTATGTGGTTCACGGTATTGCTCAAGGTAACTTGGGAAGTATACGATATGCTTTCTATTTTCGGAATCTTCTCTTTATATCAGCTTCGTACTCCTTTCGAATATATCGTGTTATTTGTTTAGTCCAATGAAATCCTGTCGAAAGTAGAATGTGTGTTATTCGGTCTGATATTTGGGATTTGGTGTGGACACTTAGTACATGAATCTAGTGATCTTGCCAATAGCTTGGCCAGTATCCTGGATGGTGAGGCGGGTGAGGGAGGTCACTAATCGCCGGTTATGAGATGTCTTGTGATTTGTTTAGTTTGACTTAGTATTGTCGTTTATTGATTCCACTTGAATGCGAGCATTATTATTCCTGTTGTGTTGTATACTTCCCGGTTTGATTTATTTTTCACGTGTGAGTCATGATTAGAAGTAGCCTGATGGGAGATGATTATTTATTTGGAGAATTTAGTGCTTAAGACACTGTATAATTTTATTTGGAGATTTATTTTATTAGGGGAAATTAGAGTTGGCACCAGTGACTAGGGAGGTAAATATGTAGAAAATTCATTCCCATTGGATATATAATCATTTTATAATTTGATCAATATGAGTTTCGAAGTTTTCACTTCCTTATTCGGATGTCTTAATTAGGATAATCTTTTTCAATGGTTGCATTTGTCAGTATGACGTCCGGGACTTTATTTCTTCTCATGTTGGTTTTATTTTGAGGCATTACTAAATACTAAATAGGGAACGAAGGAGTCAAAAAATAAAATTGATTGATCTTTTTCCACCGTACTAAATCAAGTCTGAAAAGACCAGCTTCCCAGCAGATGAAAGAGCTTCGCTTTTTTTCGATCAATGAAAGAAGTGAGAAAGAGTAGGCCAACCTTTTTTAGCAGAGAATAATCTGTTGCATTGACCATTCAGAGGAGTTGTGTTTTTAGATGTGTCATAGCTTAGCTTATTATCTAGCCGATAATGAGAGACTTCATACGATTTGCAATTATGTCGTTCCGACCCTCCAGTTGAAGTCTTGTTAGAAAATGTTACGAATCATATTGCTGAAAAGTTACAAAAAAACTAGAAAATGTTACGATTGCCAACGAGGTTGCACAATTTGGATGTGCATATGGTACATACCTTTAATGAATGTGTATTGTAGCCATTTCCTTAATTTTTTTTGAGGCCCCAGTTGTTTTCATTTGCCGGAACAATGGTGGGCCATCGGCACCCCTCTCTCTGATCAATTTGGAAGTACGTTCCCTCCTCTCTTTCACTCGACTTTTCTCCAGATTTTGTTTTTCGGTTTACATTCTTGTTCAAGGTTTTTATTCATTGCTATGGTATTGCGGTTAGAGGACAGGCACATTGAGTTTGTAGTAATTGCTAAGGGGGCGTTTGGTAACAAACATGTTTGGTAATAAAAATTCTGTTTTCTATGTTTTGTTTTTAAACGACCCTGTTTTAAAAACAAGGAAAATCACCTTTTTTGTGTGTCGAAAATTTTCAGAAATTTTGGAAACGTTTTTAATAAACACAAAACATCAATCCAGATTTTGAAAGTGGCTGGTGGAGTGATGAAGCTGAGTCCAGGCATCAAAGCACTATTGGGTTGCTCGTAACAATTCCTCAACTTTGAAGAAACTCAGTAGATGACTGTAGACCGTCACTATTGGGTTGCTTGACCAATCAATCCGAAACTTTTTTGAATGAGATTCAAGAAAAGAGTATTTAGAAAAACTCATAGAATTAGAGGAATTCGTACTCTTAGATGAAATAATCAAGGAATATTCGGAGGCACATCTACAAAAGATTGGTATAGGAATCCACGGGAGATCAAATTTCTTATACAAAGATGATTCTTATTCTTCAATTTATTAGTCAACAAGTAAAAAATATTTTTTATTTAGACGAGCATTGACCTTAAAACAATAACAGTTAATTACTATCTCAAAGAGAACCAAACAGCTCAAAAACAAGCGTCCGCTCTTATGGGATGCCCTCAGCGTCGAGGAAGATGTATTAGGTTGTATGTGCTACTCGTTTAGATCATGGGTTAGGACAAAAGAAAGAGTATCAGAACTCCAAATTCATCCCCATATCCACAAGTTCGTCCAGTTCACGACATTTCACCTTTGATGAGCAATTCCATACACGAAGTGCTGCCTAAATTGCATTCGAACTTAAGAAAAAAACTAAAAATTAAAGTTTTGCATTCGTACCAATTTTTATTAATTTTTTTTTAATCAGAACTCAGCGAACTGAATAACGTTTTTTTTTTTTTTTTCCAAAATCGTGACTGAGTCCGCTATCACAAACCCCTGTTGATTCACTGTTGTGAATATCTCACAAATAGTAACAACTCTTTGGATCAAGCACTTCCCGGTCATATTTTGAGCCGACTTCAAGCGAATCTCCTTAAAAACATGTTTTAAACAACTTGAATGGGTTGGATCATCAAAACATGACCCGGAACTTTGAGTTTTGAGACCGAAGGTTGACAGAAGGGGTCTTGGGGTAAAGTTTTAAATAGTTGAGGGGGTGCCCTCGTAGGTTTATTTAGTTTAGGAGGTGTCTGGGTAAAAGAAGTATAATTCAGGGGGTGTCTAGGTGATTTACTCTAAAACTTTTGAGGAGAAGTGGACTTGGAGAAGTTAGAACATCTATGCATAACAAAAAAAGATTAATCACTTTTTTTATTCACATGAAATGGTAAAAGAACTAAATTTAAAGAATTATAATAACATGACACTACATCAATCGTGTAAGGTTTGCAAAAACGAAGTCAAGTACAATATATAACAATCCTAGAAATAGCCCTGCACGAGGAAGAAATTAATTAACAAACGAACGTCCAATGCTGGAACTAGTAATTTGCCTTCTTCGGCAAAATTTGACCTAACCTCTCAGAATACAAGGGTGGTCAACCAGACTAGCTCTAATAGGTTAAAGATAATCACATATCCCTAATTAACAGATGAAAAACAGAGTGATGAAATATGAGTTACATAGTCATATCCAATGGCCCAACTCCAACCCCCAAGTTTACCCTGGTAATGTCCCCCTCATCCAGGTTGGTTTGGATACAGGATTGATATCATTTGTATCATTCAGTGTATCTGGACACCCTCACATGGTGTTATAAAAACACCTCATATATCAACATTGGTGTGGAGTCCATAAACTTACTCTGAGGCGCCACACCAATGCATGGTAATGGAAGGGCTAGAGCACCACCATCACGTGGAGCCCTTTTCCGCGAAAACCATGTCACTATGGCTCGTTTTGGGTTGGAAACACATCAAATTAGGAGTTTTCTCCAACATCTCATGCTGTGCAACCTTTTTGATGACCAATATCAGTAGAAGATTATAGCTGTAGAAGATACTATTTTATCTTCAAGAATCTGTAATTATGAGGTCTTCAATTAATCATATGGAATTAATTTGTGGTAATTGCAGTATCCAGGATTTACCCAATCATAAAAGACACAGCTGGGGTTCTTAATTTGAAGAGGGGAAAAAAAAAAATTCCTTGATATGTATGTGTCCTGTCACGTGTCTGAGCTATCAGCTATGCGTGTCGTCTGATCTTTTTCAAGCCCAAGCTTAGATTGGGACTTCTTAAAGGAAAGAGAAACAAAAAAGAGCAGCTGACCCAACTGAAACTGCCAAGAATTGTCTTGGTTCCATTTCAATAACATTCTAATACAAACAGAAGAAATGATAGATCAAAAGAACACAACTAATGTCATTACCATCTTAACTACTCTAAAACCAGGTAATGCTTCCTTCCAGAAGGATTGATATCAGTTCGAATTTCCGGGAAGATAAACGAAAACAGAAGTCCTTGACCTTTTCTTAAGCAATCAGCAAATAGGAAGGATAGGTCTAACCGTGGAATCATTTTACTATCTTCGAGTGTTTTATAAGCCAGTCAATGACAGGCGTCGATGTTTCCATAGTCTTTGTACGAGATCATGTAGCAGTATACTTCTCTCTCTCTCTCTCTCTGATCAATTCAAGACCTCTGCAATTCCGAAATAAGGGAAAAAAATACGTCTTAGAAAATTATGCAGGGCAACGAGAATAAAATCCATACAACAAAATCAGTACTCACAGTTGATCCATCAGTGCTTGTTTGGAATTAGCTTCTGACTTGTCGATTTTGCTACTGAGAACATGCAGAGCTATGCCACTTAAGGAAGGTTTCGTCAAGAGTTCATGTAGCACGCTTTGAGATATTGGAACACTGTCTCTATCGGCCGCATCAACAACATATCTGCCTTTGTATGAAGAACGAACAAGTTAATACAGGTGAAGGAAACTTAAGAAATCTACAAATACTTAGTTAACTAAATAGTGCCGGCCCCGAGGTTTGGGTTGCCCAAGCCCGACCTCATGCTTGGTTGCCCACTTACTTTTATAAGTCATAAAAAAAAAAGGCATAACAGTTAAAAAAAAAAATCGATGTCACATATTGCTTTTAGCTTCAATTACATCAAAAAAATCAAATTGAAAATAAAACTCCATTTATAGTGCTTCTGATTTAAAGAAAATAACTTTTTCTTACATTTTTGAAGCAAATTCTTCTTGGTTTGGTGCAAAATACAAGTGTAGTATAAGTTCTAATGGGGTTGCTACGATATATAAACAGGAAGGCTAGCATGGAAATTTTAAGTATTTTTTGTTTTATATTGTGCGTAATTTTGGTGTGTTACGCTTATTTTATGTTATTTACGAAGAGATGTACGTTGAAAGCATATGGTACAAATAGTTTTGGAGGATGATACACATATTTTTTGGTGTTTTTTATGCCTTTTTTTTTTTTTGGCAATACAGATTTTTAGGGTATTAATTATCAAAAAATATGTTGAAGTTACGTATAGGGGTGTACCGTACACCCCAAAATAGTTACGTTTTTTTTTTTTTTTTTTTTTGGGTTAGTTTCGTATTTTGTTTTTATTAGTTTAGTATTTTTTTTTTTTGATGGTTAGAAATATACCTTTTGATAACCAGAACTTTTGGCTATTATGGACTAAAAGAAATCTTTTTCGTACTCAAAGATGAAATGGGAGTTACCTGTGTTTGTGTGTGAGGGGCAATATGATCTAATTAGTTAAAGTGAGATGGAGGACATTGTCATTTAAAACATCTGAAGAGAAGTTCTTGTTGTTAGAAAACTCAGGGAGGTCAGTGTAATTTACCCAAAACGAAAATATCAAAAACACAAAAGGGGTAGGAAGGACTCGAACCTGCCCCATTTGGGAATAGTAGCATTGCAGTGACCAACTGCGCTGCAGCGCTTCCAAAGATGTAAAACCCCTCATTAAAATTAAATACTATAACATATTACTCAACAAATTTATTTTTATTTTTTTTTGGGTTGCCCTAGCCCGGGGGGTTGCCCAAGCCTACAGGCTTGTGGGGCTTACCCCGGGGCCGGCCCTGTAACTAAAAGTGGTTGTTGAGAATTTAAGTTTCACACCACTTGTTTCCCTCATCAATCTCAAAACACGAGCGACTGAGCGAGTGGCACGAATTCTGTTATTTTGGACGGAATATGTGACCGTGCACATTAATCCAACAACTATAAGGATTTCTAACCTAGTTTGTAAATGAGCGGGGGATATGGGCTAGTTTCATAAATGAAGTTCGTCCGAAAGGAGAGTCCTGGAGATTGATATGCTATCACATGATTATCATTGAATGTTTTAATAACACTCATTTTATCTGTACGTGTTTACCAGTCAAAATTACTAGATACAAAGGAGGGAAGAGTAAGATATATGAATTGACGTACACTATCGCAGAAACCCCTCGACAGTACTGCTCCCACATGCTGCAAAAGCTCCGTTGCCCTCAAAGGTCCCAAAGCTTAATTGTTACATTTCCTTTTGTAAGTTTTCTCATATCAAATCCTACCTGGATTCAGGGCATAAACAGTCATCCTATAACACTTCTTATTTTTACAATGCAGAGAGCCTAATATTGATTTTGTTATTGGACAAGATACATACGGTCAGAATCGTGTCCTCGCTGTAGCCTCCCATCTGTTTGGAATTCAAACAACAGGATAGCTAAAAGAAGTTCCTTTCAGAAAGCTAAAACAAAGAAGAAAGGGAGATAGATATACGCAATGTAGAATACGAGATGATTTCTTGATTACTCACAGTGTTTACATTAACGATAGATGTCTTTCCCGCACTTTGAAGTCCACAAGGGAGAGTGCCATTTCTTGCTTAAAGAAGAAGCTGAAATGCAGATATGATAAAAAGAGAAAGGAAAAGAAAGAGTGAAATTTCTAAAGAAGAAATTAATGAACTGTTCTTAAGACTTTCAGTAAACCGACAACCAATTACAAATTATACCCACATTTTACCTGCCTACTAAGGACAATTTGAAGATTAAAGACTTCCACAACATTCTGGAGGCTGTAACATATCGTACCAACATGTGCTGCCATGAAACCAGATTCAGAAGACATGAGTGAGACAAAAGGCACATACCTTCAAATCATAATTGGCGTCGTAAAGAAGAATGCAAGGCTTTAAGCCACTAGGCAGGAAATTGTGGGGTGAAGGTGTTTTAGCTCTCCAAGAACTGATACAAGACATTTGAAGTCGTGATTAGATATTCTGGCATAATTATGTGGTTATCACAGAAGTATTGACAGCAAAAATAAACCATACACAAGGCAGAACAAGGGGAAAAGGAGAAGAAGGACAGTGATAGTTAAGTTTTCAAAGAAAATGCCATGCACAGCCCACTTGTTAAGGTATATCTGTAATAGCAAAAACCTGTGTGGCAAAAGAACGTTGCATCAGATGAGAAACTTGCTCCTTCCTTTTCTTCTAAATGACATTTTACCTATTTTTATTTTTATCAATATTGAAGACATGATATGAAACAAGCATCAAGTTATTCATATGCAATTTGTTCCTGGGATCTAAAAGATCGACTTCAAGTATAATATATCTCATAGGTTTTTGAAATTACGACAAATACATTACCATCGGAGTCATGTGATATATCTTCTAAGTTAGAGCATGCCAATGCACAAGACTCTCATATAGCAAAGTATGGGTAGGGTAAGATATGTGCACTTTTAGCCATGCTGTGAAGAGGCATTTTTTGTGCAACGTGAAATTACTTAAATAACTAGGAAAAACTGGTAAGTGTCATGAATTAGGACATTGCTTGTCATGCCCTCAATTTTCAACATAAAAAGAAACGCATTTCCATGATTAAAATCCATATAATTCAGTACAAACCATCTTGCTACGTCATCTTTACATCTTCATCAAAAATAAGGTTTTACAAGATGACAAGGTAACTCTTTGTATGAGGTCTCAAAAGATGTCCACAATGCACGCCAAGCACGCAAATTTATACATCCTGATTAGCACCTGAAAAAAATGGAAGGGGTGTCTTCGCCCAATAGGAAAAATATTCGACTAACTCTATATGCATATGAGATGATAAGAATGAGCACAAAAACATTTCAAAAAGTTAAACTTAGTTTATAAAATAAACCCCATTGCCAAAAACGATTTGCCATGTCTCAAAACCTTTGAGGGTAAAACCACTTTCCATTCACATATCTTTCATTTTTAGCTCATTAGGTCACGTTGAGTCTAAAACTGAGATTTTGGGATCTCGTGTCCCCTGCCGAGCATTTAGGACCTCGTATCCTATGCTGACCATTTAGGACCTCGTATCCTCTGCCAAGTGTCACACTGATTGGTGGACCTAGTAAATCTTTTATTAGTGACCAAATATCATTTCCTCATCATGGTTTTCACGTTTAATGAAGGTAAAAGCCCCAATTTATGAACCACGGTGTAAAATAACAAATCCGTACAAATTATCCAGGCCAGTGCTGGTACCTAGGAAAGTGAGGTACCAGTACAGCAAGGGTTTTTGGCCAAAATACCCTCTTTGATGCAAACGTGTATCAACCCCCATGAACTACGGTTAAACATTTACTCCAACACTAACCATCGCACAAAACATGTAGAGAGAAGAAGAAAATCCCTACAAAGTAAGGTTTTGAGCAAAACCCTAAGCACCAAGTCAATCCAACCTCCACCCGTCAAGAACAACCCCCCTTCGAGATTTAGAAACACGATCAAGAGTCTATATCAATTAAAGAAGGAGCCAAAAGTGTGAGATTTCACCTATTTATTTCCGAAGGGAGAGAGGAAAACGTGGAGAGAGAAAATCAAGCCAAAAGTTAAGGTCTCTCCCAGTGAGAACCGAATCCAAGTGATAATCGAGGTGTAGAACAAGTGGATCTTGAAGATTTGAGGTGGGTTTGTGTAGGAATCAAGTGCTTGGGTGGAATTTCTAGAGAGAAGGGAGAGAGAGGTGTTTTAAGCTGATCTTTTCGAGTTTTAGAAGTGAGAAAAAAGACCAAGGCCCCTATTTATAGAAATCTGGATTGCACACAAATTTGTCAAAAAACTTGCACGTGGTACCGATACGAAGGAAAAGTTGGTACCCCTAGGACCAGGGTGGTACCGGTACCAAGGAATTGGTTGTACCGGTAACGAGTGCAACCACCATTTCTCAAACAAATTTCCAGATTGTACGGTACTAGGGAAATGGCTGTACTGGTACAGAATGAAACAAAACTTGGGTGCACCAATTCAAACCCTGGAATGAAACAACTCAACTCCAAACACCTCCACAACACCAAAACTTACATTCATCCCCCAAACCTCCGGTGCACCAACACACACAAACATATATATAACCACATTCACAAATACACAATTAAAACTTTCATTAAAATTTGTTTTCTTTTTTTAAATAACGAAAAAATGAAATTTGAATATAGAGGTACCATAGAGTTCATGACTCAGTACCATAGGATTCAACGCGAACACAAAGGTGTAGCTATATGCAGATGAAAGTTCAAAATTATAAGGTATGAAAAGTTCAAAACACAAAATTTTTCAATACACTAGATAATCATCTCATTGCTACTAATAATTGATTTTGTAGGGTGTCATATCTCTCCTTTATGAGCGACACATCAAAATGCTTTTGGAGGTATAGTAGAACATAACAGGCATAGAACTGATGGATTGTCGAGAGTCCAAGTTCATGAGCTAACGGTACCGAACTACAAAGACTTTAGAAGGGCTGATTGAGAAATTATTGATTGGTTTCATGAAAAAGGAAAACTGAAGACATTAACATTATAGCATATCTCCAGATTCTAAGACTGGCTCTACTATTTCGCATTATTTCTATCATCATGTCTGTGAGGTTAGAAATTGAAGTCTTAGAATTAGATCAAAAGCTTCCCTTTGACCTACCGTCACAAGTATGATGTTAATCAAGAAGCGCTCAGATCACAAACTTATTCATTTCTGGACAATTTGCCGGCAAACATTCTCAGAAAATAAACAGTTAAGAACCTCACTCATTGACATTGAAGAAAGAGTAAGTAGTCTGAAAATATCGAAATAAAACGTAGAAAGTGAGAACTTACGTGATTGGCGACTTTCACTCTTCATCATTTATAAAAACGCCATCTGAAAGCCCGATAATCACACCAAAGGACGAGGTTAGATAACAGTTTCCATGGATTATTTCACACGCACATGGATAGGACACCCCCTTGGGTCGTAATCCCAGAGAGAGAGAGGGAGAAGAAATCAATGGAACGTTCAATTCGAATAATAAGTTACCGATTCGCAGGGCCGGAATATGAGCAATCTTTCCCCAATCTTCGCCGATTTCCTTTTCGCATCTTTTCTCTACAAGGGGACACCCAGATATACTCAAAAGTTGAAGAGATGGAAGCTTACCCAGCCACTCCGGCAGAGATTCCAACCCACTGAAATCCCTAATTGTTAAATGAGACAAGGCAGGAGGTGCTCGAGTTGATCAGGCAGAGACTTGACCTCTGGCCATCCCCATAACTCTAGAGACCATAGGGAACTGAAATGGCTCCATGGTGGTGATGCAGCACTTGTTGAGGGCCAGGGGAAATATCTATACTCCTCTCCGAAATAACCTATATTCAATGATTGAAGGCTGATGGTGCAAAACAGCCCCTCCTCCCAACAACTCCCCCAATTTGGACAGGATTGAATTAACATCGTTTCGAGGGATGTGAGGCTGCGTAATGCATCTGGATTGGGCGTCTTTAACTTTGGACAGTCATCTAGGTTTAAATCTGCAAGTGTTGGCTGTAGAAGCCCGTTCGGTAAACACGTCAACTCCGGGCAATGTAGAATCTCAAGTCGTTGAAGGGATGTGGAGCCGTTGAATGCCGCTTCTGTTTCGTCAGTTGGATTGAGCATTCTTAACTTTCGGCACCCCCATATGGTTATATCTACAAGGGTTGGTTGTAGCAGCCCTTCTGGCAAACACGTCAACTCCTCGCACCCCTGAATCTTAAGTTTTTGAAGGGACGTGGCGCCCTTGAACGCTGTTTCTGTTACATCAATAGAACCCATCAGGTTATAGCAATGATATACACTTCGAACTTGTCAAGAAACCCAGCCCATCCTTTGTTTGGCATTAGGGATTCACTGCCTTCTTTTTTTGCAATGCTTCTAACTCGGCTTTGTTTGTTTGGACATAGGAGTAACATATTTTTTCTATAAAGATTTTACATTGTTTTGGATGTGTTGGTTGCATAAACTTGGAACAAAATATTTTTTAACAAAAAGTTTCATATCCACTAGGGGAAATTGACTTGCGAAGGAAAAAAAAAAAATCAAATTACGTCCTTCTTTACCCAAAATTTCGCTTCATTTTTCTCACATTTTTTTCCTTAATTATTTTATCTTTTTAGAGCATCTCCACTCTTTACCCAAATTTTTACTTAAATTTGAGTAAAAATTTGATTTGATATAACTCCTTCTAACCCTTACTCAAATTGTACGGTGGAAATTTAATCCACACCATTGAATGACAAAAGGGTAAATAAAAGTGCAAAAAAGAGCCTTGAAAATTTGGTTCTAGATTTGGTGATGAGCAAATTTGGTGAAGGAGTGGAGTGTGGTTTTTGGTATTTTTTTCCTCAAATTTGAATTTGGTGAAAGATTTGATGAAGAGGTGGAGATGCTCTAAGGCATTAAGGATTCAGGGACCCTTCTTTTTTTTTTGCAAAGCTTCTAATAGGGCTTTGTTTGTTTGGACACAATATATTTTTCCTGAAAATATTTTACAAAGTTTTGGGTGTTTGGTTGCATAAACTTGAAATAAAATATTTTTGAACAAAAGGTTTCATCTCCACTAGAGGAAATTGACTTGTGAAGGGAAAAAAAATTATCAAATTAGTTCGTCCTTTGATCTTAAGGATGAACTAGCTTCATGGACCTCATGCCCTTGACAAGAACTTTTACTTTAGACAACACCAATCTAGTATCATATATTTTACGTAATCTTTGTTGGAACTTAATTTTATGGAGTGTAACCAAATAATGCAAAATAAAAATCATGCAATTATTTTATTACATGTAAAATGTTTTGCATAAAAGCAATTTTGTGCAAAAAACATTTTACTTCGACACAAACAAATTAAGTCTAAGTAACAATAGTTCTGCAATCCACATCATCATCTGTATGTGCAGGGCCAGGCTATATTCGTATTTGTGGTAATTGTGGTGAGTAAGACACAATTTAATAACTAATTGTTGAGTTGATAGAAAAGCACCTGGAAGGGTTATCAACTTGGGGCAATTCTGGATTTTGAACTTCTGGAGCCGAGGGAAGAAATCCATTGGACGTGTGGCAGTAGCGGGCGATAATAATACGTCTGACCATTCTTCTAGATGGTGCATACCTGCCAATTTGATCTCAATCAATGCTTGAAATACGGTTGTTGTTGCTGGCCCATAAAATTCATGACCAATACTCTTCAAGTTATGCAAATCCCACATTCCCAAATACGCAAGATTTGGAAGGTGTCCAAGCGTAGGGACTTGCTCACATAATGTGCACTCTATTAATTGGATCTTCACCAAATTGTGAAGCGATTGTGCATCTTTCTTCATCCATGACGCCAATCTGCTTCCTCTAAAATTTTTAAGTTTTAATCCCTTAACATTCTGGTGAGGTTCGAGTCCTTCCAATACATCCTCATGATTATGACCAGTCTCTCCAAGGTCTCTGTCCCAGTGAAATTCCAACTCTTCAACGTCGAATTTTTTTAACAGTTTAGCCTTCTTTGCATCCTCTTTGTCTTTCACGTTCTGTAGATTGTAAACCTTTAATTTACCTCTTAGCTTGCTTAAGCTACCCAATTCTTCAATTCTATGGCCATTGTCCTCGCCCACAACAAAGAATGTTAATGTTATCAAAGATGTCAACTGCCCTATCTTCATTGGCATCAATTTCCTATTTGCATAGGTATCCATAAGATAAAAATGTCTCAAGCTAACCAATTTGTGGATATCTATTGGAAGCTCTTTTGAATACCGTGGGAGTTTAAGTGTTATCAAATTGTAGAGCTTTGTGACAGTTTTTGGGAATTTCACAAAATTACACTCATGGAGGTCAAGAAACCTCAAATGTTTGGACTTACATATTGCATTTGGCAACTCTTCCACCCACCTAGATAAACGCAGGGCACGAATACGTTTAAAAAGTTTGGTGTTTTGGGGAATATCACCGGCTAAAAAAAGAGTTCTCAATTTTTCAACATTTTCTTGTGAAATGTTTAACTTTGTTTCTTTTCGAAGAAACAGTGACAGATGTTGAACATCAGACTTATTATTCACCTCATTAGCTTCCAAAGTCAAGCAGCTACCCTCTGAGACATGGATTGCAAGATCGTGTACAAGATCATGCATCTGGCAAACTGTGATATTGTTATACTCATCAAACTGCACTCCTTGGAATAATGAATTACGCAGTAAAGTATTAAAATACTCTTTGCCTATATCTTCCATTTCCACCTTGCTTCTTGAAGAAGGATGAAGATATCCTTGAGCCATCCAAAGTAGAATCAATTCATCCTTTTCAATGAGTTTGTCCTTAGGAAAAATAGAACAATATGCAAAGCATTGTTTTAAAGATGGTGATGGCAAATGGTCGAAACTAAGCCTCAATATTGGTAGAATACCCATGTTATTTTCTGGGGAACTCCATATTTCACTATTCTCAATGGACTCCCATTCTTGCTTATCTTGTTTCAAGTACAATAAACCTCCTAACGCGTTTATGGCTAATGGAAGACCCTTACACTTTGCCACCATTCTTCGACCAATGTCCTCTAAAGTTCGAATTTCACTTGGTCCTCTATTGGCAAATGCTCTTTTCCTAAACATTGTCCAACAATCATCCTCTGACAATAGCTTCAAGGGATAGGTGCAAGACGGGGATGTTTGCATTGCTGATATGACTTCCATACTACGGGTAGTAACTAAAATTTTGCTTTCCTTAGCGCTACCAATTCCTATCAAAGAATTTCTTAGGTATACCCATAAATCTGAATTCGTATTCCAAATGTCATCTAATACAAGCAAGTATTTTTTCCCATGCAGTTTTTGTCCAAGCTTTCTCACTACTCCTTCAATGTTTGGTGTTTCGGATATATCTCCAGTAAGAGATTGCACCATCTCATTTAACAACCTTACTACATTGAAATCATCAGATACACAAATCCACATTCTCTCACTGAAATTATTCAAAACTTTCGCTTCTTTGTAAACTATTTGAGCAAGAGTTGTCTTTCCAAGCCCGGGCAATCCTACAATGGCAATGACAGGTAAAGTACCTTGTACATCAGTGTCAAGTAACATATCTACCACTTTCAACACATCATTGTCCCTCCCCACAACTAGTGTATCATCTACAAAAGGTTGAGTCGGCTCAAATGCCCTAGGTTTAACAATAGGACCTATGAGTTGCTCAGCTGGTTTAAGACCGACATCATTTGCTTCTTTACAAATTTCGTCTAGCAATTTGTGGATGTTATTGACCTTATTAGCCATCTTGAAATGAAACGATAAAGGATCAGAGAGGGTGACTAGATCACGCACCTTTTTCCCCATATGGTTTCCTACCTCAATCTTCCTTCGAAGATCTTCATAGGCCAATTCATCTAGCACATTCTCAGCATCGCAAGTTGCAGCCTTGAGATGCTTTAGCCACGTGGCCAACATAGGTTTTGATGTTACATTCTGGTTCTCAGCAGCCTCTAACAAACCCTGAATGGTTTCTAACCTTCTGCAGAGCTTTTTGAGGTCTTGCTTGAAACCCCATACCGGTTTAATCTGATCCTTAATCGGATCTTTTGCTTGAGAAATCAACAGTTCCAGGATTCCCTTGACTACAGGGATTAGCAATGATGCCTCAGCCATGTCTTTCTTATGACAACAGAATCAAGGACTTGAAGGAAAAAAATGCCTGGTGAACAATTAGCAAGAGAATACTAGAGAAGGGGGGTTGTGAACACAAGAGAAGGGGGTTGTGAATAGGAGATATGAAGTTCTTATTTTTATATTCGATATATGTCTTGGTCATTGTCAGCCATTTTTTTTTTGATAAAGAGGTAGAGATATTGGCCAGCCATTTATGTGGTAATATATCTCATTTAATTGGTTTGTGTTCAGACACGTAGGCGTGCATTTGGGGTCTTGGTCATTGCCAACTGTTGACGTGAAAGCACATGGTGAGCAGATTCCGGTTTTTTCGTTTTTTCGTTTTGTCTTTATTCTAATTTTTTTGGCATTTGTTAGTTTTGTGTCAAGATTTTGTGGTTTTTAGATTCCTCTCGACGAGACGAATCTAACAAATATAAATTTATGGTCAAATCAAATATTTTTTTGAATCAAGCTGAAAATACTTGGATTATTGGATTAATTTGGCTTTATTAAAAAAAAATTGAGTTTTGACCATAATTTTATACTTGTTAGATTCGTCTCGTCGAGAAGAATCCATAAACCACAAAATCTTGACGCAAAACTAACAAATACAAAAAAAAAAATTGAATAAAAACAAAATAAATAATCTAATAATCCGGATTATGAATTATTTGCCGAAGGAGCCCAGAAGCATCAAAAGACAACCATAGGAAAAAGGAAATGGCTAATACGAATATTTATGGATGAAATACAGACGCTACGCTACGTGGAAATACATGTCTTTATAGAAGTTCAAATAGGACTTAACCGGATCACAATTTATGGGTTTCAACTTCAATGTTCAAAAGAAAAGTAGAAAACTAGTCGCTTAGGTAGTGCTCTGGTGACAGCATGTCCACTCAAACAGTAGCTAATTAGTTATGGCTCAACCAGACATTTCACAGCGGGTCGGGAATCCCAACGGTCATGCCCATGAGAGGTTGCTACGCTGATCGCCCATTCCCATCCTTTTACCGTTAAAAAAAAAAAAGAAAGAGAGAAAAGTAGAAATTTATGATGGTTAATCTCATTTTTAGCCCCAGAATGATCTCACCAATCCTTTTATATCCTTTCTATATAAAAAGGAAATCCTTCCATTCCATCTTTCAGTCTCTCTTTTCCTGCCTACTTTGGCCTCCTTTGATAACTTTATTTACGAAAGTGCCCCTTTGCTTCTTTGCTATTTCCGATAGCATCTCTGTGTGCCTTTTTTTCAACGTTGGCCATACCTTTTGTTGACTTAGGGTAATATGATTGAACTCAACTTTTTCTTTGTCGGTCACATACAGCTGTATAGGTTTGCCGACAGTGTTGAATGGTTTTGATGTTATAGCAATTGATAGCCCCCTCTCTCTCCCTCTGGGATCTCTCTCTCTCTGGCTGGAGAAAATCTCCAATCGAGAGCCTTCGATTCTTCATCACCTTCGGATAAGAACTGTTGGAAAAAATATGATTTTGTAATCATATTTATGAGTGAATTGGAAATTGTCTCCAAATTATATCATTGGATATATGATTAACATTTTGAGTGGGTGAAATTGTTTTTTAATTAGTAATTAATCCCTTTAAATTAACCTTGAACTGGAGGCTAATAAACCAAGAGTTGCATCTCTTATTGTTGGGAAACGAATCCCAGAACCCAGTAATTAGGGTTTACCTCTCATCCGTAGACACGAACGCTGGTCGACTTGTTTATTTTATAACTTGACAGACCTAATTACTGTATGCAACAAGTTTTGCTCGACAGTACCTCATGATCTTCTGCCATATTCCCTTATATCTCGATCATGTAGCCAAGTGTGGACTTCTACATGATCTCTTTGTTCTCTCACTCACAACCTCTATTCTAATTTTCTGAATGACTGTTCTGTGACCTAGAGAACATAACGATATATTTATAGGGCTAGAGCAGGGACCTGAGGAGAAATAAATCTGGGCTCCTTGTGTAAATAAGAAAACCTAATCCCACCCGGATTCTATTCTTATTTCACAAATTATAATTCACACCACTAAAGAATTATAATTGCACTCCCATCTTTATCTTGATTATATTTCGAGCTCCACGTTATTAAATACTTATTAATCTCCCCACGTTAAGATTACAGTTACCCGTTGATTAAATGTCGATTACTAACAATCTCCCACTAATCAACATCTTATAAAACACCTTGAGACTAACCACTTAACTTATTCGATATGTCGGATACAAATATCCACCTGCAGGGTTTGACATAACCGAAACTTATAAGTTTACTCAAGGGGGTATCATCAATCTCTAACGAGACGTGGATTCTATTAATAATTAATATCCATATATTTCATGCATATAATGTTGTGACCCAACACACCAAGACTATTGATCGTGAAAAAAGATCTCACTTTATAATGAATCAAAGTCAACAACATTAAATGTATATATGTATTAATTATATCCGGATTAAGAGCATAAGTATTCTTAATAACTATAAGGTTCTAATTGTCTTACAAGGTCAGTACTAAGACAATTACCTTAAAGCGGTCCTATTCAATACACACAAAATGTACTAGCACAATGAGTCGGAACTAGAACCGTTCCCTGTAGTCAAGACAAACCTACTAAAACATTGTACTACAATCCTACTGATGGTGTGTCAAATTCCATCTAAGATTGTGAACCAAAACTTATATTCCACAAGAACCGATGATCCAATCTTCTGTGTGTAAGCCGCACTCTACACACTGGATCATCTACTATGTAGAATAAAAGACACATGCACGATATACAATTATATCACGCAAACATTGCCCATAATAGATTCTCATCAAAAAGGGATAAAACTGATTAATAATTAACTAATTAAATATTAATCCATTACATAAAAGCATGGCTTTTAGTATAAGTTTCAAACAATCTCCCACTTAGACTCAAAACCATGCTGCCACGCATCTCACTTCCATGCCCTTTACGTGACTATCAAAAGTCTTGGCATGTAAGCCATTTGTAAAAGGATCTGCTAGGTTGTTTGCTGATGCAATCTTGGTCCCAGCTACATCACCTTTCTATACAATCGCTCGAATCAGGTGATACTTACACTCGATGTGTTTTCCCTTCTTATGAATCTTTGGCTCCTTTGAGTTAGCAACTGCACTACTATTGTCACAATAGATTGAAATTGCTGACTGTATCAAAAGTACCACTTCTAGATCCATCAAGAAGTTCTTGAGCCAAACGGCTTCTTGGCTACTCCAAAAACTGCCACATACTCGGTCTCCATGGTGGAATCTACAATACACAATCACTAGATACTCCACCAACTCATGGCTCTACCTCCTAGGGAAAACACATATCTCGATGTTGACTATCTGGAACTCTTATATAACATAAAGTCTTAATCTGCATACCCACAAGGCACTAGACTGTCTGACTGGTAAACTAATGTATAATCCTTAGTTCTTTTCAGATACTTGAGTATACATTTTATATCAGTCCAATCTTCTTGTCCAGGGTTAGACTGAAATCTGCTAACCATGCCGACAGCAAAGCAAATATCAAGTCTACTTCACAGCATAGCATACATGAGGCTTCCTATTGCTGAAGCATTAGGAACTCCTTTCATTTTCTCCATCTCTTCAAATGTCTTAGGACACTGATCCTTGGATAGATTGACTCCGTGTCCGAAAGGAAGCAATCCTTTCTTAGAATCTTGCATGCTAAAATGGGCAAGGATCGCATCGATATAAGAAACTTGAGAAGCCCAACATCCTTTGCTAGATGTCGTAAAAATTTAATCCCAAGGATGTGACCGGCTACTCTTAAATCCTTCATATCGAATTGGCTGGATAACCACAACTATACCGAAGATAACACTCCGACATCATTTCTGATGAACAAGATATCATCCACATATAGCAATACAAACACCACCACATTTCCATTGCGCTTCCTGTACACACACGACTTATCCAGACATTGATCAAAACCAAAAGACTTGATTGATTGATCAAAACGGATGTACCAAGACCTAGATGCCTGCTTAAGTCTATAGACTTCTTAAGCTTGCACAACATGTGCTCTTGACCTTTTGCTATGAATCCATCTGGTTGCATCATGTAGATGCATTCATCCAGATTGCCATTAAGGAACGCAGTCTTCACATCCATTTGCCAAATCTCATAATCGAGATGAGCCACAATGGATAAGAGAATCCGGATGGACTTAAGCATGGCTACCGGCGAAAATGTTTCCTCATAATCGATCCCTTCTTTTATAGTATAACCTTTCGCAACAAGCCTAGCTTTATAGGTTTCAACCTTCCCGTCCGCTCCTCTCTTCCTCTTATAAATCCACTTGCATCCGACGGGTTTTATCCCTTTGGGTGGTTCTACAAGATCCCAGACTTTATTTGAGTACATAGACTCCATCTCTGAATTCATAGCCTTTTGCCAAAATTCTGCATCTATATCTTGTAATGCCTCATTGTAGTTAAAGGGATAGGCATGTTGTTCATCAGGGATCAAATCACAAGATTCTCCCAACAACGTATACCAATTGGGTGAAACAATAACCCTCCCACTACGACAAGGTATTGGTGTGTTAACAACAATTTCATGTGATGTAGCCTCTTGTACTATTGGTATTGAAGAAGTCTGTGCCGATCTATTTTCTCTCAATTCTTCTAGAACAATCTTACTACTGGGCTTGTGATCTATGACATAGCATTCCTCTAAGTATCAAGCATTGGTGCTAACAATGACCTTATGATCCTTAGGACTATAAAATAGAGCAACTTTCGTTCCTCTAGGGTACCCCACCAAAACAAACAAACATTTTTCCTTGATTCCAATTTATCTGCTTTCCCTTTCAGCACATGTGCTGGACTACCCCAATTCTGAACATGCCATAGACTAGTTTTGCTCCCAGTCCACAGTTCTGTGGGTGCAGTTAGTACTAGCTTAAATGGTACCAAGTTAAGAATGTACGCTATTGTTTCTAGTGCATGTCCCCAAAAACGAATTTAGTAAATTTGAATAAGTCATCACTGATCTCACCATATCCATAAGAGTCCTTTTCTTCTTTCTGCTACACCATTATATTGTGGCATACTTAGTGCAGACAACTGGGATGTAATCCCTTCTGCTGCCACTAGTTCCTAAATACTTCCAAGAGGTATTCGCCACCACGATGAGATTGCAGTGTCTTGATTCATTTATCCAGACGCTTTCCCGTTTCAGGTCTATGCTCCTTGAATTTCTCAAAGCATTCGGACTTACGGTGTATCAAATAAATGTAACCATGTCTTGAGTAATCATCAATAAAAGTATTGAAATACTCAAAACCACCTCTATCCCGAATTTTCATAGGTACACACAGATCAAAGTGAACCAATTTCAACGTTTCATTGGCTCTCCTTTTTCCTTAAAAAGGACATCTTGGTCATTTTATCTTCCAAACAGGATTCACAGACCGGAAGTGCCTCCACTTCTAATGAACCCAAAGATCCATTTCTAACCAGTCTAGAAATTCTATTTAGATAAATATGACCAAGGCGTAAGTGCCAAAGATACCTTTGGTTCAACTTATAAGGTTCATTTCTCTTATATGCCAATCCATTAGTGTTTATTCAGTTCATTTAGTTGCATTGTAGGAACGATATCATTAATAACGTAGAGATTGTCATCTAATGAATCATAACAGATAAAATGTTTATTTAACTTAATAACCACAGAGTTATTAAAAATAAACCAAATATCCATTTACAACCAAATTAGAAACCGAAACTAAGTTTCTCCTAATTCAATGATCATAAAGACAATCTCTTGAAATTAAACGCCTACTGCAACTGCTGCTATTTTTGTAGCACTTCCCATATGTAGACAAATCTCTTAATCACTAAGTCTCCTGGTTTCCTGGAACCTTTGCAATAAATTGCAAACACGATTAGTGGCACTCGTATCCACACACCAGGTACTGGTAGATAACACCGCTAAACATGATTCAACTATTAGTGAAAAAAAATAAAAAATAAAAAAATTCCTTGATTATTCAATTTATTGAGATAATTCGGGTAATCTTCTTCTAGTGTCCTTTATGCTTATAGTGAAAACACTTGTCATAAGGCTTTTTCACTCTACCTCCAAGCTCATGAACTGTCTGAGGAACCGTGGCTTGTTGTTGAACTTTTTCCTACTTCTTGCTGCCTTCCGGCTAAGAAGTAGAAACCTCTTCAACTACAATTACAGTTGTCTATTTATTAACCAAGAGACCCTTGGCTAATTTAACTCTCTTTCAGCAGTTTCGTCAAAAATAATGCATTTTGTTCATATTGTAATTCAGGCGGAACTGCTGAAAAAACTTGGTAAGCAACTGGAGCACAATATCAACCTGGGTTTCCCCATTGATTTCAGCTCCTGGGATTTCTAGTTCATTCAAAAGACCTATTATCTTCAGAACATAATCCCCTTACTAGGGTTCCTTTACCAATGGTTAATTCCCCAAATCCCACATTACAACTTGCCTAGCCGCACCCCAAATCTTTATTTTAGGTTATGCATCATGTCATAGGCAGTTTCCAAAAACTGATGCTGATGTTGCAATACATTCGACATAGAAGCTAAAATGTAACACTGCGTCATCTCATCAGTTGTAACCCAATCCATATATACCGGATTTCAGGTTCTGTTGCAATTTCAATGGGTTTGATAGAGCACACCTCAGAGAACACAAATTTGGTCCCCTAAGCAGTCGACACAATATCCAGATCCTTTTCTAGTCAAAATAATTAAGACCAGTAAATTTGTTTGACAATGTCATCAAGTGGATTGAAAAAGTCCATTTTTTTGAATCTGAGAATCATATAACAACAATTATGAAGGGCAATTAAAACTTTTTGTATTTCTATTAAATTGGTTCCCTCAACCAGTCTATTAAAAGAAAAACATTAGCAACCCTACACACCGTGAAGAGTATGCCTCGATGGGTAGGTCCACTACTCTTCATCATTCGTGTAGATAGGCACAACCTTTTAATTTTACTATCTAGACACTAAACCGTGCCCAATAAAATTAAATAGCTAATTTGCTTCGGTCCTATAAATAAAAGCAGTGACTCAGATGGAGAGGATACTTGTTATTTATAGCTAAGTGTATACCATTACCTAACTTCAAGATCCATTGTTCCGTAATGAACTACCCCAGATGGAGGAGTAGTCCACACAACAATTATCTTGGAGCTATCCTCTAAGGAAGTACGTACTGATGATGCCATAATTAATTTCGTCCGATGGGGAGGAAGGCACTAAAACCAACATACAAAACTTAATTATATCATCTACATACTAGTAATGGAGACCATGGGATTTATACAAAATAAACTCCCTCTCCCACCTAGTAATTTAAAAAATTTGTGAGGGTTATCAAAATTAACATGTTTGCAAAAACCGTGATCTAGGTCAAAAGCCAAATATTACCATGTTGTCCAAATATGGTAAACTATCACACATGCAAACAAGATGAATATACAAATATTCATAAAAAGGAAACATAAATAATATGTATCCCAACTATTATGGTCAAAGATGCAATCCTTGAGCAATAAGGAATCCTTCCAGTCTTGAAATCCTTAAGTAGTCAGGAATCCTTCGAGTCTTGAAATCCTTAAGCAGTAAGGAATCCTTTCCAAACTTGAAATCCTTGAGCAATACATATGTTGAAGACTTAGATACTTTGAATCAATCAAGGAAACCAAAATCCAACCATACTTAGGCAAGAAAAATCGGATCTGAAATTTTTCCCGAGTAAACTTCACAGCCTTCAGTGTTTTGGACTTTTCTCCCTCATCCGAACTCCGATCGAACTGATTCCAATTGGGTTGGATTCGAAATTCAATTATCTACAACTTCTGTGAAGAACAGAATTTCCAATTCCGATGTTTACTGGGTCAAAACAGCCTTGCAATCTGACCCTAAAAATCTGGAAAAATTCTGCTGCGAGCCAAACATTCTTTTTTCTTGACAAAACTTATCTTCTTGTCAAAAAAGATTGTTTTCTCCACATCGTATGCTCCATTACAGAATCTGTAATCTTACATCAGATCTATATATCTAAAACGATACAACTGAAGAAACAAAGATTACATCAAAAACTTATGCCTCCCACATACTACTATTACAGATTACAAAACTAAACTTGTAATAAAAAACAGTAATAGTAACCACGCATAAAACAATTACAAAGCGTGGGATCCAATCACACAATCAAAAACATGCGTGACCATAATAGTGGGATAATCGATTCTGCAAAACAGACGTTAGAACAAACTAGAACTCTGCAAAACAATGGTTAGCACAGTTCTATATCTATGTTCTACGGACAACATGGCTTGTTTAATCCGTACGCATGATTACAGCCCGCTCTGATACCACTGTTGGGAAACGAATCCCAGAACCCAGTAATTACGCGTACAGATTAAACAATAAAAATAAACACAAACCCTACAAGGCGGAATTAGGGTTTACCTCTCATCCGTAGACACGAACGCTGGTCGACTTGTTTATTTTATAACTTGACAGACCTAATTACTGTATGCAACAAGTTTTGCTCGACAGTACCTCATGATCTTCTGCCATATTCCCTTATATCTCGATCATGTAGCCAAGTGTGGACTTCTACATGATCTCTTTGTTCTCTCACTCACAGCCTCTATTCTAATTTTCTGAATGACTGTTCTGTGACCTAGAGAACATAACGATATATTTATAGGGCTAGAGCAGGGACCTGAGGAGAAATAAATCTGGGCTCCTTGTGTAAATAAGAAAACGTAATCCCACCCGGATTCTATTCTTATTTCACAAATTATAATTCACACCACTAAAGAATTATAATTGCACTCCCATCTTTATCTCGATTATATTTCGAGCTCTACGTTATTAAATACTTATTAATCTCCCCACGTTAAGATTACAGATACCCGTTGATTAAATGTCGATTACTAACACTTATAAACCAAGAGTTGCATCACTTTTGTTTGTATTTCAACGTAGTATAAGGTGGCACCTCTTCGGGCAATAATAGTAGTCATTCAGCCAAGTACCACTCCAAACAGTTGCATGCTTGTTCCGGCTTTTTTTCGAACAGTAACGTCTGTACGGTTCTGAATGGGTTCGTACCTCTCCATTTGGGTGCCTAGAATTCTGCGTAGTTTCCTGGTTCGCCTACCGATCAGACTGTAGTGCTACTTCCGTTCGGTGAAAGTCGGGTAATCCTGGGAAGCAGACGCCCAAGTATTCCATCAGCACCATAGTGGAGGGCGAATTTGCTTTAAGGATAGAGTATTAAATACTCGCCTCGATTCGAATCGCCTATTGCCAATTTCCGGTGTAATGAAATTGGTTCGGTACAGTTTCTATTTATTCATTATTTTTGTTTCCGTGTTTATTTCCAGATTTTCTGTAACCCGGTTCCAATAATCTTAAAGCAAATTAAATTTTTTTTTTACTACGGTGTTACTTTCTTGAAATTTTTTCGATTAGTGAAAGTTGATGTTTTCTATTCTGGTAATTTGCAATTCGTTCGAGTCTGTTCACCAAACAGTGGGTATCAATCTTGGTTTTCAAGCCTCTTTCAGTGGCTATAAAGTTTAATTTTATTCCGTAGTCTTAAGCATAAAGCCTTTTGGGTTCTTACTGATTGAGAGATTTTAAATCAGTTTTATGTGTGAATTTAGTATTGGTAGCCATAATCTGTTTGGCTATCTTCTGTATTTCGAGTGAATGCATTGTGTTGTTATAGGGCCTTAGGCCATGTTCCACTAACAAAAAACTAGATTTGTTTTAACTCAAAAACTATTCTATTCCACTAACAAAAAACTCCCCCAAAAAACTAGTTTTGTTTTAACTCAAAAACTACTCTATTTCACTAACAAAAAACTACCCCAAAAAACCAACTACCCTTTACAATAAACTACAACTAAAACACCAAAAAAACACTTTAGTGGAACAAGTTGTAGATTTAAACAACAACTAAAAGTCTAAAAAACCAAAAAACCAAAAAACAAGTCAGTCTTTTGGCACTTGTTTGTTGAATAGGTGTTTCGTGTTGCAATAGGTGTCACATAATGCAAGAGATATAATGCCTGGTTAATAACTATATGTGTCCTTTAAGGGGGAAAAAGAAAAGGGCAAAAAAAATTGGTATGACTTTTCGTCTTGTTTTTTTGTGTTTTTTGCTCTTTAATCTTATACTATGGGCATGAGTGTACATAAGGTTGCAATGGTTCATTTTATTTTGGACCGTTCTACGTGTAGAGAACGAATTGTACAGAAAACGCACAGAGGGCTCTCGGGGACCCACTTTTGGGTACCACACGAGTGATCCGAACCATTCATTATTCTTAGAACATTTTTCCGAGTGGCCCCACAAAAATTCAGCTCAATCGGACGGTTAGAAGTGCTTGAACCAAAGCCCCACCGTTTCAACCAAAAACAATGTTGTTGAAACGGTTTTGGTTGAAACGGTGGGGCTTTGGTTCAAGCACTTCTAACCGTCCGATTGAGCTGAAATTTTGTGGGGCCACTCGGAAAAATGTTTTAAAACAATGAACGGTTCAGATCACTCGTGTGGGACACAAAAGTGGATCCCCGAGAGCCCTCTGTGCGTTTTCTGTACAACTGGTTCTGTACCAGTAGGTTTATCGTTTTATTTTTCTTAATATAATGAAAGTTGGCTTTGGAAGACAAGTGGCCATGAAAGGTCACTTCGGTTAGAGCTAACCATCACTCATGATGGGAATGTCGGATTATGGTATTTAACCAATGTCGTTTCATTACTTCGGTCTTGTTTTATGGACACTGGGTATTTATCTTATTTTCAAATCGAACAGTGGGTTATTTGTCTTTACTTGGCCAATTGTTTCGGACAGTGATACGGGTACAGAAGGGAGAGGGACAGAAAATGTACCGATCGCGTTTGGGGACCCACTTTTGGGTCCTACACGAGTGATCCGAACCGTTCATTGTTCTTAGAACATTTTTCCGAGAGGCCCCACCAAATTTCAGCTCAATTGGACGGTTGGAAGTGCTCCAACCAAAGTCCCAAATTTTTTTTTGGTTGGAACGGTGGGACTTTGGTTGGAGCACTTCCAACTGTCCGATTGAGCTGAAATTTGGTGGGGCCCCTCGGAAAAATGTTCTAAGAACAATGAATAGTTCGGATCACTCGTGCGGGACCCAAAAGTGGGTCCCCGTGTGCGATCGGTTCATTTTTGGTACCCTTTGTTCGGTACCCATATCTTTATCCAATTGTTTCTCCGCTAAGATCAGTGGATTACTTGTAATACTCTTGGTATCAAACCACTTGTTCATAGTTATTTCGATTTCCGTGTGTTTTGTTTCTTCCATTACATTTGTCTGCCACTTGTAATTCGAGATTAATCACTGAGCATATTTTTTTCGATATTATTTGTAATTAGATTTTGCATATCATACTTCCTGTTCAAAGGAAAGTATGTGAAATTTTGATTTTGCAAATCAGTTCACTTGGTCTAGTGAAGTTCAATTAAAATCACGTTTATCAACTACAATTTCAGTTTGCTAGTGGGCATAAAATAAATCTGCTTTGAGGACTCGGTTTTTCAAACTCTTTGAAGTGATCAATGTTTGTTGGTTTGCCTAGTTCTAATTCATTTCTGGACTTAGTATTGCAAACTATCACAGGGTGTTTGACACTTCTTTGTCCGATAGACTTAGACTTGTCAGTTTGCTTTTTTGGTTTTGGGTTTCATTCGGTCAGAGTTGTGATCGGTTTTTGTAGGATAAAAAAAAATTGAACTTCTTTTCTAGATTTAAAATCTGGTGTTGAGTATTGGGTTATAATCCTGTAATTTATTTTCAATTTTTTATGATTACGGGGTTTGTTGTTTGAATTATTCATCACAGAAACTATTTTTGTTTTTACATACGGTAGGCGTTTATAAGTAATTTACTCTGTGATGTATTGTTCTCTACAGATTAGTTTGTTAGTGGTTTTGGACCGATATGTTTTGTTTGATCACCAATCTATCTAGTTGATTTAGTTTAATTTCATTATTGTTTATCGTGTCGATCTTCTATTGTGTAACGGAAAAGACTAACGAAACCTCTAAAACTGGAGATGTTCCTCCCGTTACCCCTACTTCTACGGTTTCTTCTGTTGTTGTTGCTCTGGTTTTGGCCGTGGTGCTGGTGAATCATTCTGTAAAACCAAAAAAGTTCAACGGAACGGAGTTCAAAAGGTGGCAAATGAAAATGTTGCTCTACCTTACAACTCTCCGTTTGGCTAAGTTTCTATTTGAAGATGCCCCCACTGTGGCGGAGAATGAGGCGGATGCACAGGTTCGTATTGCATATGTGTTTACATATAAAATTAATAAATCCAATAATTGATTGACACGTAATCAAAATGCCAAACGTTGGCAATTACTCGTTGATGAAGATACATTGGATTAAAGGAATATATTTGAGTAAATACGATGTCGTATTGTTTCTTAAAATCGAAAAGCGGATATTGGCAGTTACAAGTCAAGGATAAAATAGAAATTGACTTCGAAGTCATGATATTAACTGCTGAACGCATAAACTCCACGTGTAAACTTGTGAAACGAAGCAGATGGCAGTTAGAACACGTATAGTACTTCTTGAAAGGCAGTTACCTCCTTAACTCATAATCATTTGAGTTAGTTTAAGCAACTGTGAAGATTCGAAATAAAAGCTTCTGGAGGAAGAATTGGAAGAATTCAAATTCAACATGAAAGAGGGAAGAAACTGCCAACTCAAAGAGTAGAAGTTAGAGTTCAAAGCAAGCCAAGTTCAAATTCATTGGGCGGGAAGTTCAACTGCAAGGAGCGTCTATAAATAGAAGAAATTAAAGAGTGAAGAGCCCCCGGACAAATCTTCAACAAACAGCTATCAAAAAACTGATGCTTGGTTTGTTCATTGGCAAAGTAGTTTAGGATTTCGAACTCAATTCGAAGTAGATTAGGAAGTAGATTAGGAAGTAGTTAGGATAAATCTCGATTGTTCTTGTAACAGTCACCTGTTCGAAGTTCTTGTATTTGAAGTTGGAAGCAATTTCAAAGTAAGTTTATCTTTGATTTATCAATCGAAGTATCTTGTTTCTTTGTTGTTCTTTGATTTCCTAAGTATATTGGTTTGCATTTCTTCCCTAATTAAGAAAAAATCCTCTTAATTGAGGTAATTGAACCAATACAACACAATCGCCTGATTAGATTTTGGTTTTTCCAAAGTTAATCTGAGGGAGGAGATTGAAACTCTCTCTGGCACGCTCGCATTTGATTATTTTGTTATAAAGAAGTAAAAGAACCACAAACAATATGATGATTGGAAGAACTCCGCATTTCTCTGCCGCAACTACATTCTTAATGAATTGGACAATGCATTATACAATGTGTATTGTTCGGTCAAAACTACCAAGGAACTCAGCGTACCTTGGAGAAAAAGTATGTATCAGAAGATGCTGGAATGAAGAAGTTTGTGGTGGGGAGGTTCTTGGATTACAAGATGGTTGACTCGAAGTTCGTTATGAGTCAGGTCCAAGAACTCCAGGTTCTACTTCATGAAATTCATACTGAAAGGATGATCTTGAGTGAATCGTTCGAAGTGGCTTCCATCATTTGGAAACTACCACCTCTTTGGAAGGATTTCAAGAAGCAAATGAAACATAAGCGTAAGGAGAAAAGAGGACTGTGAATCAATTTGCAGCTAAGGCCAACATGGTTGAACAAGAGGGAAAGGCTAGCAAATGGAAAAAGAGCAACGAGAGGAAGAATCCGAGCAAAGGTATTGACCTCGGTTCGCGAGGAGGTGTGGGCAAAAAGGCTAGGTTCGATGGGGGTAGTAGTAGTAGTAGTAGTAGTAGTAGTAGTAGTAGTAGTAGTAGTAGTAGTAGTAGTAATAATAATAATAATAATAATAATAATAATAGTCTCTAAATTACATTAAAATAATTTTAAATAATTTACCTTTAAATAATTATTAAAGATATGATGACCATGTGAAAAAGAATATTCATTTAGTATTTTTTATAATTTGCAAAAATAATTTTTATTTAAACGCATGCTACAAAAATTGTAATAAAAATGTTGAATGAAAGATGATAAATCAATAAGTAATCAATATTAAATAATTTAATAGGACATTCCACTGAATTAAGATAAAGTATTTAATACAAATAGATTATTCAATTAGATTTAAATGCAAAACAAGAAATTAAATTTATTTTTTCAATTGATTAACGTGATATTTCAACGATTAATAGTTGCAATTGACATTGGGTAGTGCTCGATTGACGATTAATCACAATTATCGGTTGTAGTTAGAGTCATTCGACTAAGAGTTTAAGTGATTGATCAAACCATTTTAAAATTGATCAACATAATATAAGTTGCAAACCTAACAACTAATAGTCAATGATAAATAGGGATGATTGAGCGAACATTAATACAATTAACTAAAATAAATTGGTTAATGTAAGTTGATATTATCAATGTAACTACTAAATGTAGTAGTTAACAGTAGTGTTGGTTGAGAGCGATCAATGAGTGATTGATACAATTCGTCAATGTAGTAGTTAATAAAATTGGTTAATTTAGGTTGATATTATCAATGTATCAATCACTCAATGTAGTACTTAACAGTATCGTTGGTTGACAGGGATTAATGAGTGATTGATACAATTGGCTAATGTAATAGTAACTACAATTGGGTAGTGCTTGAATGACAATTAATCAAAATTATTGATTGTAGTCAGAGTCATTTGACTAAGAGTTTAGGTGATTGATCAGACAATTTTAAAATTGATCAATATACTATAAGTTGCAAATCTAACAATTAATTAAGAGTACTTACTTTTCTAAAGGAAAACGGTGACTGTGTATTCAGACGTTTTTGAAACATACTCTTGCACCGAACCGAATCAAAATTTACTCTTGCACTTCTTTCAAAGCCCACCTGTCCAATTCCAGTACCCACCTATTCTTTCAAGTGTTCCACCCACATCAAACAAGTGAACCCCAATTTGGTGTTTTGGACACAGCTCTCTCTCTCTCTCTCTCTCTCTCTCTCTCTCTCTCTCTCTCTCTCTCTCTCTCTCTCTCTCAGAGCCATCCATGGCTGAGTACCGTGCTCTATTTTTCTCAACTGATCAAGGGATTCAAGACCCACTCGCTTATCTCACCCCAAGTTTTAAGACAACAGATCTGAAAATTACTCTCCGTTGCGTCTTTTACGAAACGAACCCACAACGTTGGAAGTTGAAGGAGTCGTCATTGTGGGGTTGTCGTGAGATTTGGAGGAGAGAGAGAGTAGACAAAATGGGGCAGAGAGTTGGAGTAGAGAGAGAAAGTACACAAAATGGGGCTAAGAGAGACGACTTGGGTATGAGAGAGAGAGAGAGAGAGAGAGAGAGAGAGATTATCTGTTGTAGCCTGTTGATGATTTCTTAAATCAATGGCTGAGAATTAAATGATCAATCCAACGGTCAAAAGCATTTGGGGGGCACCGATGCCCCAATACCGCTTTGGGGCACCACCCCACCGGCTACATCAACTTTTACATTCACTTTTCATTATTGTCCTTGATGGAGACATTATCATTAAACTTTTTTTGAACAGCAAAATTTTATAACCTTTGAAAACGAATTACAAAGATTAAAGGAATCCAAGCAACAAGGAATCAAGATGAAGGGGCAGACCCACAAAGAGGACTCCCCTCACAACAAAAGATACCTGCCACAAGGAACCAAAAGGGAAAAAACAACCGAAAGTTGGCAAGAAGCCAACCAAACCCTCAACAAGAAACACAACCCAAAAAGAAAAACCTAAACCAATCCCAAACAAAACCCAACCAAAACGCCCAACCAAGCACCACTGACGACAAAATTAAGTAGCAACAGAAAAATTGCTAATGATCTCATCATCTTCCCCCAAATAATCTTCATCCAAGATCTAACTTATTGACTGAGAAGCCCGAGCCGCATTAAGATGAAACTTGTTAATGCCATCAGAAGAAATAGATAAGGCAGCAGCAACAATAGCAGATCTGAACACAACGCATTTTTTCTGCTTTCGACGACCCTTCTTCTTAGATTTCGGAAAACCACACTTATCCTCAATCCTTTTATGCTTCCTTTTTCCTTTCCCAATATCTTCCACAACATCAGTTGGATTGAGTTCCACAACTAATTGGATACCTTGAACATCTTTCTCATTAAAAAATTCCACTTCGGAAAGATTCCAAAAGCCTTGGTCAAAATCCACTTCCTCCTTATCCTTGTTGGTAACAGCTAAAACAGCATCCTCAACAACGATAGAATTTGAAAGCTTGGAGTCTGCAACAAGCCCGTCTGTAAAATTTGGTTGACTCCCATCATCAATATTACCCACTCCATTAGCTATTGAGCAATCCACTTCATCGCAATCAAAGTTCCCAAAGTCTGCCGCCTTCTCACAATTAACATTCTCAATAGAAACTTCATCATCTACCGTGACCCACTTACAATCGTCCTTTGTCTTGCTATTATCCACATGATCATCATCTTCACCAAGAGCTGTAACCTTAGGAGGACACTGTTTTATGTTCTCGGCTTTTCCTACTAAAGATTCCTCAACCAAAGAATCTATATCCATAGAGTCCGAACTCTCACTAGAAATAATAGGGGATCTTTCATCCATCTTTTCTTCCCAAACTTGGGATATGAAATTTTGATCTTCCAAAATCTTCACATGATGCAAAACACCATTAATCTCTAGAGAAATTCTTTCATCAATAATAGAACTAGACTCGGTAGCAATAAGAACTCTTCCTTTATCAAAAGAAAGAGATTTCATTGTAGATTCGTCAACTCCTAAAAAGACACCCCATAATTCTCCAATTCTTTTGAAAGTGCTTAGATTCCCTACATTTAAGGGCATACCTGAACAACTCAACCAAACACATCTTTCAAGTGACGCCGGCTCCCCATTCCATGGTGAGATTTCAGAAAACCATCTCTGCATTAAAGTATCTTGGATTACCGAATCTCTCCTTGTAGCGTCCGAAAAAGATAGAAGAAAATTTCTCCCTCCCATACTTCTAATATGAATGTCACAAATATTTTCCTTTGCAATCTCCATTTTCAGCTCTTCCACCTCCATCCGTTTAAATGATTTTGCCACTGCATTCCTATTAAGCCAACCATTTCCCACGGGTATAATATTTAATGTGGCCTTCTCATGACTCTTTTCCACAATTTCACAATTATCTCCTTTTAGAATCTGGGCAAAAGATTTGAAGCCACTAGTTGATTTGAAGGGTGTTGTATGGTGACCCACAGCTCCTTGGAAGTTATTCTCACAGTGAGAAGATGACTTGACCTCTCTATCTTGTTCATTGTGATAACTTGCTCCAACTCCTGCGTTGTTGTTTAACTTCACATTATCTCCAGCAGATTGCCTTTGTTGATTCTGATTAAAGCTCGCGTGCTTCACGAAAAGCTTTTTGTCCCCACACCATAGGCCGTTTACTTTCGGTATAGCTACCTCGGCAGAAATAGAGCAATTATACCTTATAAAACCAAACTTTCTCCCTGTGATTTTGCTACTTTTCTCAAGAATAAAAGCAGCAATTACCACACCATAATTAGAAAACAACTTCTTCAGCCAAGAATGACTAACATCCTCTGGTAAGTTGTCGATAAACAAGGTGAAGATAGACTCATCCCTACTGCAAAGTCGAGCCCTATGGATCTTCCCACCCTCAACTCTATTTCTATTACCAATGACAGGGATCCACCCTCCATCAACATCTCTCACCCTTCTACTAGAATGGCCACAAACTTAGAATTTCAGATTAGCATGAGAAACGGAACCGCAACGAAGAAAAACTGGATCCCGAACGGAAAAAGAAGCACCAAACGAAAAGAGCAGCACCAAATGATGCTAAGAACTGGAGATACCTTAGAATATCAGAATAGCTTGAGAAACGGAGCCGCAATGGAGAAAACTGGATCGCGAACGGGAAGAGAAGCACCACACGGAAAGAGCAGCACCAAACGAAGACGCCGATTTGGAAAAACAGGATCGCAATAGGAGAAGATAGGCTGAGATGGGTCAAGAGGAGAGGGCCGGCCAGCGATAGCCGCCGGAGAGGCGCCGCAGGGGAAGGTGAAAGGGTTAGGGTTTCATGGGGACGTAAATCGCCATTTGGCCGAACTCTCCACACACTAACTTTTCAAAAAGGTATCTATTTTTAAGGGCAAAATAGGAAATGTACCAACTTTTACGCACTAACTTTTCGACATCACACTTGTTTAGAAATATCCCAAAATGGAATACACTACATTTTAAAGGAACGGAGGGAGTAATATCTATTGATAGAGAGAGAGAGAGAGAGAGAGAGAGAGAGAGAGAGAGAGAGAGAGAGAGAGAGTTGACCAGAGTCTAATTTTTTAAAGATGGATCTGGGAAAGAATACGATAACAATTTGAAGAGAGAGAGAGAGAGAGAGAGAGATTTGACCACAGCTGTAATGTCTCTTTACAATTGGTCCTGGTGAAAAATACAACCAGGATTTACAAGTATAGTACTTCTAAGGTGCCAATTTTGTTGGGTGCAAAATATGTTACAAAATTTTTGGTGACTAACAAGTGGAATTTTGAGGGAGACCCACGAGGCCAAAGGAAGCAAAATTAGAAATTGTAATTAAAAAAAGTGAGAAAGAGCAGAGAGAGGAAAGGACTTTTAGTTCTGTTTTAGTTTCTCTGCTTTTACAGTCACACAAGACTACAAGAGTGCCTTTACCCAACAATTAAGAACAACGTATGACAAGGCATGGGAGCCATGCTTTATCTGATGCAGAACAAGTAGCGGCCCAATTCTATGATCAATTGGACCGGTCGAAGCCTAAGAGGCCCAAGCAACTTCTAATTGAAAATTGCCAATTTCGGCAATTTATCGACGAGCCCGGAATAGGCCCAAACTTGGTGGACTGAAGCAGAATCGCGCTGCGATCAAGACTCATGACCCTAATCGTGACTGATGGTGGATTTTGGCCAAATTCATTCGTTTAGGCCTTCAATTTAGTAATTTTGCTATTTTAGGTAATAATTAGATTACAAATTACTTTTAACGTGTAATTCCGTTTTCGTTGTTTCCAGTTGGGAATTTCTTATTTTTCTTTCTAGTTTTCAATTTTGGAATTTTCCCCAATTTTCGGGATACTTTATTTTTTGGTAAATTTTTGCTAGGGTTTGCTAGTTTTCCCTATAAAAGGGCATGTAACCTCTCTTATTAGGCAGCTTTTAATCAAATATAATTCAGATTTATTTTTCTTTCTTCTTGTGGATTCAGGAACCTCGTGGATTCGAGACCTATTTTCGTTTGAACTAGTACGCAATTAGTTTCTCGTGAATTCCGCTGCGTCAAGTGGTATCAGAGCAAGATTGTTTCTGGCTCGATGGCACCTAACAAAGTTGATGACACAACCCGTGATGTTACTCAGGGGCTCGCTGATCTAAGGGCGACGGTAGAAGAACAACGAACCAAGTTGATAGGGCTTCGTGAATTTCGTGACGAGACACGAACTCAGTTGACGGACATTCAAGAAACGCTGCGACGGCTGCAGTTGACTCTTCGCCAAAACCAGGGACCAACAGGGGTTGAAGAGAATCGCGTGGTGGGATTTGCCCAACGCCGTCCTCTTAACCAGGATCGGGAACGCGCGATGGGATTTGCCCAACGCCAACCCGAAAACCGGATTGTAGTCGGGAGACACCTGGCTAATCATGTAGACAGTGAAGAAGAATCAGAACCAGAAGGAGAAGCGATGGAAAACCATCCACAAGGGCGACCACAACAATTGTTCGATGAATATCGTGTGAAGGTGGACCTTCCCACATTCAGCGGTAATCTCGAAATTGAAAAGTTCTTGGACTGGCTTTCGGAGGTTGAGCGATTCCTTGACATGATGGGAATTCCAGACTCAAAGAGGGTCAAGGTGGTCGCTTACAAACTGAAAAGCGGCGCTGCAGTTTGGTGGGACCAGTTGCAGACGAAGCGACGAAGGCAAGGAAAGGCGTCTGTGCGAACATGGCGCAGGATGAAACAACTCATGATGGACAGGTTCTTACCCCCTGATTATGAACAACACCTTTTTCATGCCTATCAAAACTGCAAACAGGGGAACAAGTCTGTGTTTGATTACACGGTTGAATTTAATCGACTCGCTGAACGTAATAATCTATACGAGTCAGACGGACAGAAAGTAGCCAGGTATCTTAATGGATTGAAGCAGTCAATACGGGATCAGATTGGGTTGCAGACAGTGTGGGATGTGGATGAAGCCCACAACCTAGCCTTGAAGGCCGAGCGGCTGGAGCGTGATCGCAAACCAGCATACTCAGGATACCGTCGTAACACAACAGAATCGTCCATTCCTCCTGAATCTAGGGGGAAGTCGACGTTTCAACCAAAGGCCGCAGAGGGTGATGGAGCGAAATTTGGAGGTGGAAATCAGACAAGCAGTTCCAACAGAACCGCGGCGAAGGCGCCGAATGCTTATGCCAAGCCCATGCCTGACAAGTGCTACAGGTGTCAAAAGCCTGGTCACCGTTCTAGTAATTGTCCAGATCGTAAGTTGGCCTTGGCAGAGGAAGGAGAAGAAGAAGCTGATGGAGCAGTGGAAGACTGGAATGACGAGTATGAAGTTGACTATGCAGAGGAAGATGGGGATCGAGTAAACTGCGTGGTACAAAGGGTACTGTTTGCGCCAAAATCAGAAGATAACACTCAGCGTCACAACATCTTTCGGTCAAGCTGTTCAATCAACCAAAAGGTGTGTGACCTGATTGTAGATAGTGGCAGTTGCGAGAATTTTGTGGCAAAAAGACTGGTGGACCATTTGAAGTTGTCGACGGAGCCCCATCCTTCACCTTACAGCATTGGGTGGATCAAGAAGGGCCCAACAGTAAAGGTAACCGAAGTCTGTAAAATTCCCCTTTCCATTGGAAAAATTTATAAGGCTGAGGTTGCTTGTGATGTTATTGAGATGGATGCTAGCCACGTACTGTTAGGAAGACCCTGGCAGTTTGATGTGGATGTGGTATACAGGGGTCGTGACAACACCTACTCTTTTAATTGGGAGAACCGTAAGGTTGTTATGGTTCCTTCTAACCAAAAGGTGTCTGTCAAGCCAAAAGTGCAACAACCATCATTTCTAACAGTTGCCAGTTCAGAAGCTGATTTTGTGACAGATTTTAAGGAGTCTAAACAGATTTATGCCATGGTGGTGAAAGTGTTGGTGTTGGAGGATAAGGACGCGGCTGTAATTGTTGTGCCCAAGAAGATACAGCCCTTGTTGGAGGAATTTGAGGAGCTGGTTACAGATGATGTGCCAAATGTGAAATTCTGCGGAAGCTTAAAAACGTCCTAGAGGGGGGGTGAATAGGACTTAATTAAAAAAATTAACCCCTTTTTAAGAAAAACTTCTATTAGATTTTTTTATAAAGAGATTAAACAATTAGAACACACAATAAAATAGCAGAAAATAAATCAGGAGGCAAGACACGCGATATATGTGGAAAACCTTAGGGTCCGAATAACCCTAAGACAAAACCACGGCCTAGTCCACTATTTTCTATTAATCAAAAAGAGAGTTACAGTGTGAAACAGATTACCTCAAGCCTCACCCTTAAGCGTTACCTATTCTCGCCAACTCACGATGCTCCCAGAGCTTCTTTTTGATTCAATAGCTTGCCACGAACCTCAAGTTCGATCTCCGGAATCAACCGGCTCCGAATAGACTCCTCGTCAATCCGGCCAACAGCAACAAGGCACCAATGGATGAAACGATGAATGATATGCGGAATGAACAGGACAATGAAAAATGTTCGGACAAATGCAGGATGCAAGAACGTTGAAATAGATTGTCACAAAATGCTATGCATGAGTTGATTTGATTGACAACTCATACAAAACAATAAAAACTCTAGCACTCAAAACTTATGTTTTCTTTTCTTTTTCGCCAAAAGTGTAGAGATGTTTTTACTGAAAGAAGTAAGAGACGTATATATATGAAAAATATCCCGAAGATTGATAGTAAAGGTGGAAACATGAATATTCGAAATCCAATCTTATTTAGCCGATTTCCAAAGTCTCTAAAAAGACACGTTTTTTATGTTGTGGTTTAGCAATCAGTTTGTATATTGGAATCATGCAATATGGAAAGATCTAGTAATATAATACTCTAAGAAACATATGGGTATAATATTCTCCGGGGAAACAAAAAAAAATATTACTGTAGATACCACCATTATTTTATGTGTAGTTATGAGTTTGGTAGGTAAATAAAATCTTGATAAAAAAATGATGCAAAAAGGAAGGACATTATAAATCTTTGAGTAGAGTAAACGGAAATTCCTAAAGTGTTTTTAGGAAGCCTATAAAAGATTTGAGAAATTAAAATTCCATAGATTAAGCATGATGTGGGGGTCAAGAAAATAATTCCCTATTATTAATTTTATAAACTAAGTTATAGAATTTTAAAATATGATTAATAAAAGATAAATATATAAAAATGCTATGCATGAAATGCCGTGATGATTTTACCTTTGTTGAATTCAAGCAGCTTCGCAGGGTCAAAAAGCTGAAGGCAAAGAAAGGAGCATCGCGCGAAAAACTACCCCCGGCCTATTCAATCTACCCATTACAATTCAAAGAAATAGAAAATCGATTGAACTAGGGTGTGTTTTGAACAGCCCCGGAAAATGCCAAACCAAAATAACTAACAATCTCCCCCTTTGGCTTTTCCGGGACAAAACCACCCAAAACAGATTACAGATATAGAAGAAATGAGCTGTTGGGATTCTCATGAAGCTTGATCAATTAGACAGTAAAACCTGCACTTAAAAACCATCAACAGAATATGCCACGATAGATATTATCCAAAACCATCAACAAACGGTAGAACCTACATGTAACTTATTATCCAAAATGGCTAAGGAGATAGACCAACACTCATCTTACATCTCAAAATAATTCTCCCCCTTTTTGTTACGGAAAAACAAAGGAATGATGATATCAGGGTGAGACACGTGCAAGTAGAAAGCAGATAAAAAATTATATGATAGGAAATAACAAGAATCACATAGGCAAGATGGTTATAAGAGAAAGGCATCGAAAGGAAATTTAAGACCATATACACAAAATTTGAAAGCATAATGACCGAAGATATCCCCCGTTTTCTGTTGGTTTTTTTTTTTTTTTAACAAAACAAAGCGGCAGGGCAACATATAATCTGAAGAACAAGTATTCAAAGATGAGGCTCAGACAATAGGAAAAAATTCAAGAGTGCATGAACAAATTTGTATGAAACCAATTCAATGAGAGAATTCGAAGATAGAGACACACAAGATGAATCTATGACAAAGTGAGTGTGTGACACGTCATAAGATATTAAGATCACTATCCAAATATTCGTCAATTCTCATGTACCATTGGACCGTCAAGCACTCTCCCCCTAACGAAGTCAAACTAAGCACCCATCGATACTAAATATGTCCCCAAAAATATAAACTCCCCCCTCAACTAAGGATTTTTTTTTATAGTATTCTCTTTTACCCCACTGCCGTTTGACACGAACCTCCGGACTGGATAGAGCCGAATGGATCCGGTTACTAAGCAAGTGGTCCAATACAATGTCTTCACAAGATCTATCCACCTTTTTACGCGAACATTCGGATTGGATAGAGCCGAATGATCCGGTTACTCAGTGAACGTCCGGATAGACATTTTATCTCAACCACAACAAATGTATTTTCTTTTTTCTTTTCCTCCCTTTTTTTTTTTGTTATTGTGCGTAGCATGACATATAAAACTTGGTATCCAAGTATGAGGCCAAAAAAAAAAGTCAATCGCCTAGGGTAAAGACAAGACAAACCGAGGTGCATGAGAATCAACTTTCTTCTTTAAGAAATCTCTCTAACCCAGACGTGTAAAAGTGGCGATCATAGAGTCATAAAACATGCTACACCAAATGTCCGAATGCATCTCATGAGTGGAGTTAATAAGAACCGTGCATGCATTCCCAAAGAAGTACATCTGCGTGAGTCTCATGAATGACTACTCATCCTAAAAAAAAATATGCTAAGCCCCTTATTGTCATTTATTTATTTTTTAAAATGAATGGTTATGAATTTTTCATTTGGAGCAAAAAATAAAAGCATCAACATGCAAGATCATGAACCTAAAACTCGCATATACGAAAATAAATAAATAAATAAATAATTTAAAAAATAATAATAATTTTTTTTTGTAAAAATAAATAACTAGAAAGACATGTTCACAAGTGTATATATTAAAAAAAAAACATACTAGGATGACAGGCAACACCAAACTTAATCAATTGAAGTTAAACCAACAGATTTTCTAAGGTACTCAAACCTCACAGAATCTAACGGTTTAGTGAAAAGATCAGCTTTTTGATCATGAGTGGGTATAAACTCAAGTGCCACGACACCATCTTCAACCAAATCACGAATAAAATGATGACGGATATCAATATGTTTAGTCCTAGAATGTTGGACTGGATTCTTAGAAATATTAATGGCACTTGTGTTATCACAAAAAACAGTCATTGCACCTTGAGAAATACCATAATCTTGAAGCATTTGCTTCATCCACAATAGTTGAGTGCAACAACTGCCAGCCGCAATATATTCAACTTCGGCAGTGGACAAGGAAACACAATTTTGTTTTTTGCTATGCCAAGCAATTAAGCAATTTCCTAGATAAAAACATCCACCAGAAGTGCTTTTACGGTCATCAGCACTACCGGCCCAATCAGCATCTGAATAAGCCGCTAAATCAATATTTGTACCTTTAGGGTACCAAAGACCAAGAGATGAGGTGCCCTTAACATATCGAATAACACGCTTGAGAGCGGTCATGTGGGATTCTTTAGGGTCAGACTGATAGCGTGCACAAACACCCACACTAAAGGAAATATCAGGCCGACTAGCAGTAAGATATAAGAGACTCCCTATCATGCTACGATAAAGAGTAGGATCAACACTAGCGCCGTTGACATCTTTAGTAATTTTTATACTTGTGCTCATAGGTGTACGTGTGGTTTTAGAATCTGCCATGCCGAATTTTTTAACCAAATCTTTAGCGTAAGTAGATTGAGACAAAAATATACCATCGTCCATTTGACGAACTTGAAACCCTAGAAAATAAGTCAATTCCCCCATAAGACTCATTTGAAATTCGTGGGACATTTGGGCTCCAAATTGTTTCGCATACAACTCACACGTAGAACCAAATACAATATCATCAACATAAATTTGAGCAATCAAAAGATCGCTTTCTATTTTACGAATAAACAAGGTTTGGTCAACTCCCCCTCGAACAAATCCGGTAGTCAATAAATGATCAGTTAAACGTTCATACCAAGCACGAGGGGCTTGTTTTAATCCATATAAAGCCTTACGCAGGCGATACACATGATTGGGACAAGAAGGGTCAACGAAACCCTTAGGTTGTTCAACATAGACCTCCTCCTTTAGGTCACCATTTAAAAAAGCACTTTTAACATCCATTTGTGAAAGTTTAAAGTTTAAATGAGATGCAATGCCAAAAAGTAACCTAATTGATTCTAACCTCGCAACAGGAGCAAAGGTTTCCTCAAAGTCAACTCCCTCAATCTGTGTATAGCCTTGAGCGACCAATCTCGCTTTATTTCTAACCACAATGCCATCACTATCCTTTTTATTTTTAAAAATCCATTTAGTTCCAATGACATTAGTGTGAGAGGGTCTTGGTACTAAGTACCACACATCATTCCTAACAAATTGATGCAATTCCTCTTGCATGGCTTCTATCCATAGCTCATCATTTAAGGCTTCTTCAACCTTTTTAGGTTCTAACGAGGAGGTGTAACAAACATAGTGAACAATATTTTTAGCCCTTTGTCTAGTTAACATGCTATCATTAGGATTTCCTATAACAAGGTTTTTAGGATGATTCAGTTTAACACGAGACGAAGGTTCCTTAGCATCTAAGGGCAATAAGTCATGCAAACCTAGTTCTTCATCTATTTGAGGTTCAATAACAAATAATTCTTCCTCATGAATCTCCTCATGCTCACACACATCACTTTCTAAGTTAGTAGGAGAGACATCATCAATGGGATCAGATGAAGTCTCCCCCTCAAAAATATCCCAACTCCCCTCATCATCATCATGGCAGTTTTTATGTTCATCAAGAGTGGTATCATCAACTACAACATTCACCGACTCAATAAGAGTAGATGTATTAAGGTTATACACTCTAAAAGCTCTACTAGTGTTGGAGTATCCAAGAAAAATACCGTCATCGCTCCGAGAATCAAATTTCCCAAGAGATTCGCTATCTCTTAAGATGTGGCATTTACTACCAAAAACTCGAAAATATTTAACAGAGGGTTTTTTACCATTCCAGATCTCATAAGGAGTGCAAGTAGTACCGGGTCTCACATAGACCCGATTTATGGTGTAGCAAGCAGTGTTAATGGCCTCGGCCCACAAATTTCTAGGGACATGTTTAGCATGTAGCATGACTCTAGCCATTTCTTGGAGAGTTCTATTTTTCCTCTCAACAACCCCATTTTGTTGAGGTGTGCGAGGAGCAGAAAACTCATGCTTGATGCCTTCATCATCACAGTATTTCTCAATTTCAGAGTTTTCAAACTCTCCACCATGATCACTTCTAACACGTATAATAGGATACCCTTTTTCATTTTGAATACTTTGGCAAATAGTTTTAAAGCAAGCAAAAGCATCAGATTTTTCTCTAAGATAACCAACCCACGAAAAACGAGAGAAATCATCTACAATGACAATAATATATCTTTTACCACCTAGACTTTCAGTGCGAGATGGACCCATAAGGTCCATGTGAAGAAGTTCAAGACATTTAGTGGTAGCAATGATGTTAGTCTTTTTATGAGAACTTTTAATTTGCTTCCCTTTCATACAACCTCCACAAACTAAGCCTTGCCCGTTGGCAAGTTTAGGCACACCTCTCACCACTTCATTTCTAGTAATACGATGCAAATCTGAGAAATTAACATGTCCCAAACGTTGGTGCCAAAGTTCAACATCATCAAGCATAATACGATTACACACAGCAGGACTAGTCATTTCAACACAGTAGCAATTATCAGATGATCTCACTCCTTTAACTACACATGCACCAGATTCATTAATAATAGAACAACCATTTTTAGAGAATTGAACTACATGCATGTTGTCACAAAATTGACCAATACTTAACAAATTAGCTTTTAATCCCTCAACATATAAGACATTTTCTAAATGAGGAAGGCCTGGAGAAGATATGGTGCCTTGTCCGACGATTTTACCTGTATTACCATCACCAAAAGTGACAAAGCCACCATTGTAATTTTCTACCTTGCTAAACCAAGACTTATCGCCAGTCATATGCCTAGAGCAACCACTGTCCAAATACCAAACATGCGTATTATTAGCTTTGAACGCAGTGTGAGCAACGTGACACACTATATCAACTTTTCTCCAAGCTTGTTTAGGTTTATTATCCATTTGAGACTGGTGGTTAACATAACTCTTACTAGGTGAGGTATTACTTTTCTTCATTCCTTCAGCAAAAATAGAAAGTTTTTGTATTTCCTCAACAATGTGAGAAGTTTGATTAGCCAAAATATTTAACTGTTTTTCAAAATTTCCATTAATTTTTTCAGACTTTGGCTGGAATATCTCACGGGGTTTCTCAAACTTAGAGACACTTTGTTTTGCCCCAGAGTAAATTTTAGGAATTTGAAACCTACCATTTCCCCTTTTATTATCCTTAAGAAGTTTGTAGCAATAAGGACGAATGTGACCTAGAGTGCCACAATGGTGGCAAGTGATAATCCGTTTCTTAGGGATAGGAGGTTCCATGATCTTAGTAACAGCCGGAGACACGGGTTTCACAAATTTTATCTCTTTATTAGAATTTTCACTAGTCTGAGGGTAAGAGAAGGTGGGTCGATGAATCCAAGGCCACTTCTATTTTTAAAAGTACGTGTTAATTCAGCTATACGAGAAGCGCCACAATCATTTCTCTTAATGGCCTCACTGGCCTCTCTTAAATCATGTTCCAAGATTTTAATTCTCTCTTTAGAAATCTCATGAGCCTTCAAGGCCTCTAAACAATCTTTTTCAATTTCAGCAAATTTTTCGTTGAACTTTATTTGATGCGCCTTTAACTCTTCTATTTCGTGAATCTTAGATTCAACATCAACACGAAGACCGTTTCTTTCAGTTTCAACCTTTTTAATGACTTGAATCAAATCTTTATTTTTCTTTTTCAATTTGACGCATTCTTTGAAAAGTTCGTTATAAGCATCAGTAATAGATTCTAAGTCATCCTCATCATCATTATTATCCTCACCACTAGATTCATAGTTATCATCAATACTATATGAAGGTGTAGACACAACAGTTTTCGGTGATGTAGGAGATGTGACATTAGCAACAAGAACAGTGTATCGAGGGACTTCATCAGTCTTATCATGACTAATTTGAGAATCGTTCTCTTCCTCACTGTCATCATCCCAAGTGACTTTGTAACCCCTATTGGATTTCTTTTTGAGTGTGTTGGCACATTCAGCTTGAACATGACCAAAACCATGACACTCATGACATTGAATGCCTTGGGGTTTCTTAGAATTATTAGTAGAGAACTTCTTTTCATCAAAACCAAGATTATTTACTTTAGAAACATCTTTAGAAGCTGAAGTGATTCCTTGCTTACTATTTTTTCGAAACTTAACAAATTTTCTAAATTTTTTGGCAAAGAAAGCAAGTTCTTCTTCATCAAGATCTTCATCACTATCTTGAGGCACATAGGATTTTACATTGGAAGTTTTAAAAGCAATACTTTTACTGACCTTAGAAGTGGTTTTCTTAGTTAAATGATTTAACTCGAACGTTTGTAGTTTTCCAACCAATTCTTCAAAAAGCATATCATCAATTTCAGGCCTTTCTTCAATAGCCACAACTTTAGTTCTGAACCTTTCTGGAAGAGACCTTAGTACTTTACGGCAAACTTTGAGATTAGAAATGGGTTCACCTAAAGCATGAAAAGAATTAACAATATCACTTAGCTTTGTGATAAAACTATCAAAAGTTTCATCTTCTGACATTCTAAGTTCTTCAAAGCGAGTGGTTAGCATTTGAATTTTTGAAGTCTTGACAGTTTTAGTACCTTCATGGGTAACGCGCAAAATCTCCCATGCTTCCTTGGCGGTAGCACATGCCGAGATGCGACTAAATTCGGTTTTACTTAAAGCGCCATAGATGGCTCCTAAGGCCTTGGAGTTTGCCTCAAAACTCTCATTGTCAGCAGAAATCCACTCAGTGTCCTCCTTAACCCTCATTTTTTTAGTTGTAGCATCTTCTATGGTTGGGGCCTCATAGCCGTACCTAACGGACCTCCAAACCCGAATGCCTAAGGAACTTAAATATGTTGTCATGCGCGCTTTCAATAGGGATAATCGTTACCATCAAAATAGGGCGGCCTCGAGTTTGAGGCTCCCTCACGAGGTGTATTCAAGTCCATGATCACAGGATCAAATACTCAGGAGATAAATCCAGATACAGAGCAACTAGGCTCTGATACCAATTGAAATTCTGCGGAAGCTTAAAAACGTCCTAGAGGGGGGGTGAATAGGACTTAATTAAAAAAATTAACCCCTTTTTAAGAAAAACTTCTATTAGATTTTTTTATAAAGAGATTAAACAATTAGAACACACAATAAAATAGCAGAAAATAAATCAGGAGGCAAGACACGCGATATACGTGGAAAACCTTAGGGTCCGAATAACCCTAAGACAAAACCACGGCCTAGTCCACTATTTTCTATTAATCAAAAAGAGAGTTACAGTGTGAAACAGATTACCTCAAGCCTCACCCTTAAGCGTTACCTATTCTCGCCAACTCACGATGCTCCCAGAGCTTCTTTTTGATTCAATAGCTTGCCACGAACCTCAAGTTCGATCTCCGGAATCAACCGGCTCCGAATAGACTCCTCGTCAATCCGGCCAATAGCAACAAGGCACCAATGGATGAAACGATGAATGATATGCGGAATGAACAGGACAATGAAAAACGTTCGGACAAATGCAGGATGCAAGAACGTTGAAATAGATTGTCACAAAATGCTATGCATGAGTTGATTTGATTGACAACTCATACAAAACAATAAAAACTCTAGCACTCAAAACTTATGTTTTCTTTTCTTTTTCGCCCAAAGTGTAGAGATGTTTTTACTGAAAGAAGTAAGAGACGTATATATATGAAAAATATCCCGAAGATTGATAGTAAAGGTGGAAACATGAATATTCGAAATCCAATCTTATTTAGCCGATTTCCAAAGTCTCTAAAAAGACACGTTTTTTATGTTGTGGTTTAGCAATCAGTTTGTATATTGGAATCATGCAATATGGAAAGATCTAGTAATATAATACTCTAAGAAACATATGGGTATAATATTCTCCGGGGAAACAAAAAAAAAAATTACTGTAGATACCACCATTATTTTATGTGTAGTTATGAGTTTGGTAGGTAAATAAAATCTTGATAAAAAAATGATGCAAAAAGGAAGGACATTATAAATCTTTGAGTAGAGTAAACGGAAATTCCTAAAGTGTTTTTAGGAAGCCTATAAAAGATTTGAGAAATTAAAATTCCATAGATTAAGCATGATGTGGGGCTCAAGAAAATAATTCCCTATTATTAATTTTATAAACTAATTTATAGAATTTTAAAATATGATTAATAAAAGATAAATATATAAAAATGCTATGCATGAAATGCCGTGATGATTTTACCTTTGTTGAATTCAAGCAGCTTCGCAGGGTCAAAAAGCTGAAGGCAAAGAAAGGAGCATCGCGCGAAAAACTACCCCCGGCCTATTCAATCTACCCATTACAATTCAAAGAAATAGAAAATCGATTGAACTAGGGTGTGTTTTGAACAGCCCCGGAAAATGCCAAACCAAAATAACTAACAAAACGAGCTTCCTCCAATGAGGGACATTCAACATCAGATTGACTTGATGCCTGGGGCAAGTCTGCCCAATTTACCACACTACCGAATGAGTCCAAAGGAGAACGAGATTTTGAGGGAGAAAGTAGAGGAGTTATTGCAAAAGGGCCACATACGGGAGAGCTTGAGTCCTTGTGGGGTTCCTGCCTTGTTGAAGCCGAAAAAAGATGGAAGTTGGCGTATGTGTGTGGACAACCGTGCCATCAACAAGATCACCATCCGGTATAGGTTTCCAATACCTAGGCTGGATGATATGCTAGACATGCTGGATGGGTCCAAGTGGTTTTCAAAGATTGATCTACGAAGTGGGTACCATCAGATTCGTATCCGGCCTAGAGATGAGTGGAAGACTGCGTTCAAAACCAAGGATGGCCTCTATGAATGGTTGGTTATGCCATTCGGCCTGTCTAATACTCCAAGTACTTTCATGCGGGTGATGAATCAGGTGTTGAGACCTTTCACGGGACAGTTTGTCGTCGTTTGTTTCGACGACATACTTATCTACAGCAAAACAGAGGATGAGCACATGGGGCACGTGCGCCAAGTATTGATGGTGCTGCAAGCAAATAAGCTGTACATACAACTCAAGAAGTGCAGTTTCTTGACAAACAACTTATTGTTCTTGGGCTATGTGGTGAGTGCTGCCGGTATACACGTGGACGAGGACAAAGTTCGCGCCATTCGTGATTGGCCAATTCCCAAAACAGTTACTGAGGTGCGGAGTTTCCATGGATTGGCCACTTTCTACAGGCGATTCATTCAAAATTTTAGCACCATTGTGGTGCCAATCACCGAGTGCTTGAAGAAAGGAAAGTTCATGTGGGGAGAAGCAGCAAACAACAGTTTCACGGTGATTAAGGAGAAGTTGTGCACTGCTCCAGTTCTAGCTCTACCTAGTTTCGAGAAGGTTTTTGAGGTTGAATGTGACGCTAGTGGAGTTGGTATTGGGGCTGTTCTTTCCCAAGAAAAGCGACCTGTGGCCTTTTTTAGCGAGAAGTTAAGTAAAGCAAGGCAGAGGTGGAGCACTTATGACCAAGAGTTCTATGCAGTGGTTCGAGCTCTCAAACATTGGGAGCATTATTTAATTCAAAGGGAGTTTATGCTGTACACTGACCATCAAGCGTTGAAGTTCATCAACAGTCAAAAGAAGTTGGATAGTATGCATGTGCGGTGGGCCACTTTTATTCAGAAATTTCCTTTTACCATTCGGCACAAGTCTGGGGTGACAAATAGAGTGGCTGATGCATTGAGTCGCCGTGCCACATTGTTAGTGACTTTAACTCAAGAGATTGTGTGTTTTGAGTTCTTGAAGGAGCTGTACCCAGAGGATGAGGATTTCAAAGAGATTTGGGAAGTGTGCAGTCAGAATCGACCTATTAGTGACTTTCATGTTACTGATGGGTATTTATTTTGAGGCAATCGTCTTTGTATACCAAGGTCTTCGTTGAGGGAGAGCTTAATCCGAGACCTTCATGGTGGAGGATTAAGTGGTCATTTGGGGAGAGACAAGACAGTTGCAAATTTGGAGGCGAGGTATTTCTGGCCCCAATTGAAGAGGGATGCTGGAAATTTTGTGCGAAGGTGCTATACATGTCAGGTATCTAAGGGTCAGTCTCAAAATACTGGTCTTTATACTCCTTTACCTATTCCTAATAATATTTGGGAAGATTTGTCTATGGATTTTGTGTTGGGGCTGCCTCGTACCCAGCGTGGTATGGATTCTGTGTTTGTGGTGGTAGACAGGTTTTCCAAGATGGTGCATTTTATTGCGTGTCGAAAGACATCCGATGCATCTCATGTGGCTCGTTTGTTCTTTAGAGAGGTGGTACGCTTGCATGGGGTTCCACAGTCTATTACTTCTGATAGGGATGTGAAGTTCCTTAGCCATTTTTGGGTCACTTTGTGGAAGATGTTTGGGACTTCACTGAAGCGGAGCTCTACTGCGCATCCACAAACTGATGGTCAAACGGAGGTGAATAACAGAAGCTTGGGTAATCTGATTCGAAGCATATGTGGGGACAAGCCACGGCAATGGGATAATGCATTACCACAAGCTGAGTTTGCTTTCAACAGTGCAGTTCACAATACCACGGGAAAATCACCTTTCTCCTTGGTTTATGTGACACCTCCCAAGCATGCGGTGGATTTACTTCGTCTTCCGCGGGGACCTGGTGTTAGTGTTGTGGCTGAGGCAATGGCTAAGCAGTCCCAAGAGGTAGTTGAATATGTGAGGCAAAAGTTGGCTGAGACTAATGCAAAGAACAAGGTAGTTGCTGACAAGGGTAGGCGTGTCAAGTTGTTCAATGAAGGGGATGATGTAATGATCTTTTTGAAGAAGAAAAGGTTTCCCGAAGGAACCTACAACGAGCTGAAGCCCAGAAAGTATGGTCCATACAAGGTTTTGAAGAAGATTGGAGATAATGCATATGTGATTGATCTTCCCGAGTCCATGAAGATCTCCAATATCTTCAATGTTGCTGACATTTTTTAGTATCATGCAGAGGAGCCGCTCTATCCAGATTTGAACTCGAGGTCGAGTTCTTTCGAAGAAGAAGGGATTGATGCAGAACAAGTAGCGGCCCAATTCTATGATCAATTGGACTGGTCGAAGCCTAAGAGGCCCAAGCAACTTCTAATTGAAAATTGCCAATTTCGACAATTTATCGACGAGCCCGGAATAGGCCCAAACTTGGTGGACTGAAGCAGAATCGCGCTGCGATCAAGACTCACGACCCTAATTGTGACTGATGGTGGATTTTGGCCAAATTCATTCGTTTAGGCCTTCAATTTAGTAATTTTGCTATTTTAGGTAATAATTAGATTACGAATTACTCTTAACGTGTAATTCCGTTTTCGTTGTTTCCAGTTGGGAATTTCTTATTTTTCTTTCTAGTTTTCAATTTTGGAAGTTTCCCCAATTTTTGGGATACTTTATTTTTTGGTAAATTTTTGCTAGGGTTTGCTAGTTTTCCCTATAAAAGGGCATGTAACCTCTCTTATTAGGCAGCTTTTAATCAAATATAATTCAGATTTATTTTTCTTTCTTCTTGTGGATTCAAGAACCTCGTGGATTCGAGACCTATTTTCGTTTGAACTAGTACGCAACTAGTTTCTCGTGAATTCCGCTGCGTCATTATCACTTTTTATTTTCAAAAAAAAGATGCTAGCTGCACCTCATTCTGTTGCTGGTTATTACATATGACATGAGCGCATGTACCAAGCATTGAGCTTACCAAAATATCTCTTCCATGCACCGACACCTTAACAAGAATTATTACAAATTATTTATTCTAATACCCCCACATAATTTATAATGCGGAAGTAAGTTTCACTACAAGAAAAAATGTCTACAGTGAGGATTGAGTTTCCTCGCCAAAGCACCAAATTTCCTCGCTAAAGGAATTGGCGAGGAAAAATTTTCTCGCCAGGTTTCCTCGCCAAAAGGTCGTCGCAAAAGGTATTCTAGCGAGGAAAAATAAATTTCCTCGCCTAATCTGCCAATTGGCGAGGACATTTTTCGTCGCCTATTCGGAACAATTGGCGAGGAAATTTTTCCTCGCCTATTCTGACCAATTGGCGAGGAAATTGTTTTTCCTCGCCTATTCGGAACTATTGGCGAGGAAAGGTTTTTCTCGCCTATTCTTCCCATTTAGCGAGGAAATAGTGTTTTCCTCGCCTATTTAGAACAATTGGCGAGGAAATATTTCCTCGTCTATTCTGCCCATTTGGCGAGGAAAATTTTCCTCGCCAAAACTCTTGAAATTAAAAAGAAGGAATCCACAATTTCAGCTTCTCTACCTCCGCTGGGATTCGAACCAGGGACCTCTTCTCAAGCAACGCGCGCCCCATCCACCACACCAACTTCCATTTCAATGCAAAGCTCAACAACTTTTAATATATAACCTTTTGTAGTTCTTTTCACCTCACTATTTTTGTCTAATTTTAATCTCTTTGTAGTATTTCTTTAAACTTTTTTCTTAAATCTTTTAATGTTATTTGTTTTTACTAAAGTTTTTATTTTTTATAATTTCGAACACAAGGAAGTTCCATTCTTTTTTTTTTCTTCTTCTCTCTCTCTCTCTCAGGGAGATAAACTCCATGCCGAAATCATGTTCCTATTTTTTTGTCATTGTGTCAATTTTCCTTTTCCCACAATTATCCCACATAAATTTGGCTTATTACGTATTCAGTTAAGTGTGAATCCTTAGTCTAAAGGGTAACCATGGAAACTGATTTGAGTTTGGATAAAATAATTGCCTGGGGTAAAATAACTCAAATATTTTTGCACATCTAGAGTGTATGATTGATTATCATTTAATCTTTTGTTTCTCTCGTCCACATGAAATAGAAGGGAGACCACTCTCAAATAGATTCGACTTGCACATACATCGGTATATGAGATTGGTAAACCACTTTAATACTTCATAAGCTAGCGGAGTCTCACTTTTTTTTTTTTTTTTTTGTAATCAAATTTTGGCCATATCAATTTTTTGTATTCACAATTCACAGGACTCTTATTTCCTTCACGTTTGGATCTTTTTTGTATCTCATAGACTAACTGGTAAGGGAAATTTTTAATGCACCGTGGCAAACTAGAGTTGCATCCTGAATACCTTCAAAAATTAGATGACTAGATGTCATCATGTCCCATTTGTATATTTGATTGATCCGTGAGAAAAAAATAAATGAAGTTGTTATTAGTTTGTATTCTTTTCAGTTCATATTGTTGTTATGATTTCTTTATAGTATTTTAATTGTATTCTCTACATAATCTTTGGAATTATTAGTTTTGCTTTTTTTTTTTTGGTTGTAATTTCATAACTCAATTTAATAACTTCTCTTTTTTATCGCTTTTTTATTTTCAGGCAACAATGATGGCTTCAGTACCAAGATGCGTAATGAGTTTTTTTTAGAATACTGAAGTAATACAATCTACAGTAAAAAAAATTCGTATTTTTTATACTTTTTTTCCTAAGCCATTTTTTTTTAGAATATTAAAGTAATACTAGTATATTATTATAATTTGTTTATCACATCTTAGAACTTTCGGAATTTATGTTTTAATTATTGATGATTACGTGCCTGGAGTTGTTGAATTTGTTGAAATTATTCATGATTATTGGATTTGGGTTGATTACGATGTCACTTTTTCGTCATGAGTACTCTTACCTTTTAATATTAGAGTGGCGTCGATTTTTATTAAGAGCAAGTGGATCGATATGAAAAAATCAAAAACATGGTAAGAGAAGAGATTCAGGGGTAGTTTTGTAAAGTAAAATGATGGTGAAAAGTTACGGGTGTAGAAGAGGGCATATAAGTTATTCAATGATAACTTGAAATTAATGTTTTGGCACCAACAATTTTGGTTTTGGCACCAACAATTTGGGTTTTGGCATTATCATTCCCCATTTTTAATGAGAAAAAGTGAATGAGGAAGAACTAGAGAGGAAAATAGTTTCATCTTTATCATTACTAGAAAATGTAAAAAAAATATTTTGCTAATAATATCTTATAGTATTAGTGAGCTACTAAAGTTGTTAATTATATCTTACCATTGGGATAATACAACACATCTATATCAAAATCTAAATAGTCCGAGAAAAGGTGTGGAAATATTTCGTCACCTAACATTAACATTTGGCGACGAAACAAAATTTCCTCGCCTATTCTGAACAATTGGCAAGGAAACTAGCATTTCCTCGCCAAATCTTAGCTTTTTGGTGAGGAAAGATAATTTCGTCGCCAAATGGGTACCCTTTAGCGAGGAAATATTCATTTCCTCGCTAAATCTTAGTTTTTTGACGAGGAAATATAATTTTGTCGCCAATCTTAACTTTTTGGCGAGGAAATATAATTTCGTCGCCAATATTTGCTGTTTGGCGAGGAAATTCAAATTTCGTCGCCAAATGGTAGCCTTTTAGTTAGGAAATGTTCATTTCCTTGCCAAATCTTAGTTTTTGGGCGAGGAAAGATAATTTCGTCGACATAGTGTACTCTTTGCCGACGAAATCGATTTCCTCGCCATAAGGACCCATTTGGCGAGGAAATTTGAATTTCCTCGCCAGCTTTCGTCGCCTTAGTTACTTTTTGTTGTAGTGTTTTAAACTGCTCTAGCTTCTCGGACGAAACGGCTTTGGTAAAACTTGGCAAGTCACTCGTTTGTATTGACAAAATTCAGTTGAATTTTTTCGCTTCCAAACAAGTTTCTTATGAAGTGATGGCTGATAAATTTTGTTCTGGCATGAAGTATGGGATTTTTCCATCATGGCAATGGCAGACCTATTGTCACAGTAGATTAGATTAGGATCCTTTTTTTTTTTTTTTTGTTGCAAATCTCCGAGAATTCTCCGAAGGCAAACAGCTTCACATGCAGCATCAGTAGCGGCCATGTATTCTGCTTCGGCCGACTAGAGTGCTATTGTCTCAGTCTTTTGCTTTTTGGACGACCAAGAAATAGCTTTTGATCCGATGCAAAACAAGTAGCTGGATGTACTCTTTCTATCATAAATGGAACCTGCCCAATCACTATTAGTAAATCCGACGAGGTTGTTATCTTGCTCCTTTACATACCTGATGCCAAAAAAATTTGTGCCTTGCAAATACCGAAGAATTCACGTAGCAGCTGAAGAATAGATTTGGCTGGGATCCATCATGATCTGGAAATCATGCTGAACGGGTGTGCAATATAGGGCCTGGTGTTTGTGAGATACATGAGAGAACCAACCAGGCTACGATACGATGTTGGGTTGGCTTTTGGAGCTCCATCTTCTAGCTGTAACTTTCCATTTCACGCCATTTGTGTTGAGACCGCCTTGCATGTCGACATCTTGAACCTTTTCGGCAATTCACCGGTGTATTTTCCATGGGAAATAAAAATTTCTCCTTATTTCCGTCGGACTTGGATGCCAAGGAAATATTTCATTAAGCAAGATCTATCATTTCCTTTTCTCTCATCATAGCCTTCTTGAATTCATCCAGCATCGAGTTAGTACGGGTTAAACTCAAATCATCAACATAAAGGCATACAATGAGAAGATCCTTGGTACCCCCCTTTTTGACATATAAGGACGGCTCACTTGGATTTCTGTGGAAACCATCATAAATAAAATATTTGCCTATTTTACTATTCCAAGCACACGGCCCCTGTTTTAGACCATAGAGTGCTTTTCGTAGTCATTAGACCATATTTTCTTTTTCTTTTACAATTGCCTATTTTACTATTCCAAGCACACGGCCCCTGTTTTAGACCATAGAGTGCTTTTCGTAGTCATTAGACCATATTTTCTTTTTCTTTCCATGTAGCCATCAGGTTGTTCCACGTACACTTCTTCATCTAGTTTGCCATTAAGAAATGCTTATTTGACATTAAGAAATGCCAATGCCAAGACTGTTTTGATGGTCTCATTTGAGCAACAGGTGCGAATGTATAGTTAAAGTCAACTCCGGGTTGTTGTGACTTGTGAGTAGCCTTTTGCTACAAGACGGGCTTTGTCTATTAATTGAGTTGTCTTCAATGAGCTTGGTTTTGAAAAGCCATTTCAACCCAACTACGTTCTTTTGCTTAGGACGATCAACAAGCTCCCACGTATGATTTTTAACAATGGTGGAGATGTCTTCGTCCATTGCCTTTTTCCTAGGGGTGTCCACGGTTCAGATTCGACCGGATCGGTTCCGGATTTGATCCGAACCGGTAATAACGGATTTATGTTTTCAAGATCCGGAACCATCCGTGGATGATATACGGATGGATCGATTCGGTTCCGGATTTGACGGATCGGTTCCGGATGGATTTGATGGATTGGGCTGTGACAAATGGGACCCTAACTTGGGCAAATTTAGGAAATTTTCCAACCATATTTCTAGCCCATTTTCCAGCCCAATCATTTTTCAAGCCTATTTAACACAAAATCAGCATCACTTTAGCACAAACTCATTATATTAGCATCAACACTACACACTTGAGCAGCAGCAACACAATTCAATCAATTAGCATGAGAAAAATAACAGCAACATCAAGCACTATTAATGGAGTAGTACGGCGGCGGAAGAGGAGAGGGAGGGTGGGAGGGAGAGAGGCGCCGCATGGATGAGGGAGTGAGAGACTTAGGGTAACAACTAGATGAAGATACTCTAACAGGAAATTCATTTGAGAAAGGTAAAGTTCTCATTGTCACAGAAAAAGCCAAGAAGATTGAAGATCAGATCCAACTGGTGGTAAATGGAAAGAAATACTTGGTTAGGGTAGAAGAGGTGGATTCATTCAGAGTTATCGAACCAGATAGAAAAAATTCCAAGGAAGAAGATGATGAAGTGGACAAAACTAGAGATGACAAGGATGACAGGGTGGGCGGGATAAACCAATCTGAAGATGACAGGGCGATAATAGAAAATGAAAATGATAAAGTGGCAGACAAAGTTGAGGAGGTGGAAAATAGCTGTGTAAGAGAAAAGCATTTGGAAACACTAAATTGTGGTGACATGGAAGTTCAAAAGACTTCTGATAGGGAACCAAATTTGAATAATGTGTTAACCGTGTCTAATCCTTTGGTAGGGGATAAAAGGAATCAGGTCATTCAGGGGAAGAAAAATGATTCATTAATTAAAAATGGCTCAAGGAAGTTGCAACTCTCTAAAACAGCAGACATACATCTGGAGACAATAATGGAGGAAGAGGAAGAGTCTTTTGTGGGTGAGTCTCCTGATTTGAGGATTAATGACCACGTGGAGGTTTTCGAGATCTCTGAAAATTCAAATCATAAGGAATACCCAGAAGAGTATTGGAAAGCAGCAAATGAGCACGTTGAAAGAGAACCTAATATCCATTCATCAGAACCGAAAGTATTAACTGCAAGACAAAAAAGAGCTAAGTTGAGGAAGGAAATCAGAGACATTTGTGACTCTTTGGATGAAGGTACACAAGTTGGGGACGTTTGGGAAGAAGACAATGAGCATTCAGACTCCATCGACTCAGAGGATATTCAAAGAAGAAATAACATCATCATGAAAGGATTTGAAGAGGCAGTTCAAGTGAGTAAAAGAATAGGAATAGTTTTTCATGAAAGTGATGAAGCAGTGATCAATAGACTGGCCCAATCCTGAGTTTTCTTCTAAAGGTCAGGGGAGGTGCATAAGGATGAAGATTATATCTCGGAATATGAGAGGAATGTCAAGCGCAGTTAAGTAGGGGTTCTGATAGTAATCTTGCCAAGGTTAGGAAGCCAGAGATTGGGCTATTATTTGATTTTCAATCGAAAAGGTTGTGGTATGTCAGATTTTAAGATTGCAGTTTCAAAAGTAGGAGGATCATTTGGTGGCTTAATTTCCATATGGAGCTTGAGTGTGTTGATGGTTTGAGGAGGTTATATCTTGCTAAAAGATCGTTTGGAGAGCTTTCAGTAGTTGGATCATGAATCATATTTCCCTATGGTCATCAGGGGTAGCTAAAATCATTTGGGGATTCTGGAATCATTACTCCAAGCCTTTCTCCTGTCAAGCTGGTGATTGCTTTTCACCAAATAAAATTTATGCTTCCAAGGAAATATTCCTCATGCAGTCTAGTCAATGCAGAAGTGGAGTGAATGCTGCTCCAATCAGGATGCTTTTGCTGCCATTATAATTGAAGATCCAATTCTCTGATGCCGTAATTGTTGCTGATTTCTTGCTGCATCCTGATGTTGGTTTACTCCTCATACCATTGATTTGTTCGATGCTGCTGTTCTTGATAATGTGGTGAAAGGTTTGTTTTCTATGGATACTTTTCTTGCTGCTTCTGTCTTGCAAAGGTGATGCTATTTTGCTGCTGCTGATATGTGGAGTTTGCTTTTGCGGGGGGTCGTCTCTATTCAGCATGTCTATTTCCTTCTGCTACTGTTTTGCCATGGGTATCTATCAAGAAAATGGTGTGGTCTTGGCGGCAATAGATGCATATCAGCTGTCCTAATTTTGATTGATGGAAGTTTAGTTTGGATTTTGGTGTGCTAGTATTTGCAAGCATATGTCATATCGGGTCCATAGTATGGTTTGGGGTGTTTTGTGTGATTCTGAAGTTTCAAGTTTGGAAGTTTGGAAGCAGAATTGGAATTATGCAGATGATCTTGGGGAGTGTATATGGTTCTTGCTGTAATCTGTGATCTTGTTGTTCTTGAGTTGGCTCCTTGCTAACTTTGGTTATTTCCCTTTTGGTCCTTGCTTGGTTTGATTCATTTCCGGGGGTGCCAACCTTGTTGGGATGTCCGTTATGTTTCTCGCCTTTGCTTGGTTCCTTTTAATCATTGTAATCGGTTTTCAATGGTTAATAAAATTTCTCTTTTGCCAATCAAAAAAAAAAAAAATGGTTGTGGGTAATGTGGCCGGCCCTACTGGAGTAGTGGGTTAATGTGTCGGACTATAGATGACGTGTTGGAGGGAGAACAAAATACGCGGGTTTTTTTTTTGTCAACGGGTGGTTCGGTTTTAACCGGAACCGAACCGAATCCGATCCGAATCCGTTGACTTGTTGTATTCAAGATCCGTTATCCATCCATACATACCTTGGGTGGATCCAAAAAATTTTAAAAAAATTTACCATCGGCTTGCAATTGTGCCAAGCTTCGTAAAGAGTTTTGTTGATGATTGCTTTTATTGGGGAGTGGTTGAGAATGAAAACTGCTGTGTTTAAAACTTCGGCCCAGAAAGTGTTTGGAATGCCTTTTGTTTTGAGCATGCTTCGTGCCATCTCAACAATTGTATGGTTCTTCCGTTCTACCACACCATTTTGTTGAGGAGTGTGACAGATTGTGAGCTGGCGTTTGATTCCTTCATTGTTGCAGTGGCTTGTGAATTCTTTGGATAAAAATTCTCCTCCACGATCTGTTCTGAGGACTTTTAGGAGATGAACGCTTTACCTTTCCCACCATCTTCTTGACTGGATAAATTTGAAAATGCTTCTGACTTTCGCTCGAGGAAGTATACCCATGTCATCCTGCTAAAATCATCAACAAACAAAAGAAAATCTTTTGTTTCCAAATAAACAAGTCCTTGTAGGTCCAAAAAAGTCCACATTTTCCAGTTCAAGTGGAGCTTTTGCTCGCTCGACGGTTTTTGGAAATGGCAATCGATACATTTTTTCATGAATACATCCTTCACAAGTTTTGTCATTTTGTTCAATTTTAGGAAGTCCAACAACAATATTCTTTTGTTTCTCAAAAGCTCCAGTCCTTTTGTAGTTTAAATGTCCATATCTCCAGTGGCAAAGTAAGGATGACGCAGCGGAATTCACGAGAAACTAGTTAGCATACTAATTCAAACGAAGATAGGTCTCGAATCCTCGACAGTTCTTGAATCCACAAGAAGAGAGATTTAACTTGGGAAATATAGTAGGAGTTCTAACTAAAAGGAAATTACTTAGAGTGGCGACCAAGCAAAGCATTACTTGGAAACCTAGACTATTAGCCAAAGGGAAATAAAATAAAATCTAACTAAAACTAAACTAGGAACGTGCAAAACAGGCAGCACAAATAAAATCTTCTTGGAATATTCGTAAATAAAAATTGTTACAAAAATAGTGTTCCCATAAGTGATAGGGGTGTATATCTTGTCCTGCATCAAAGGAGCCATCATTTTTTTTCAATTTTTAGGGCAAAATTCTCGTCAAAAGGCATAGTGAGCAGAAATATTTTGTTGTGCGCCATTTTTAGATTAGCCACCAACAAATTATCTTTGTCACTTATCTTGCACTCATCCCCCTTAAAGTTTACAAAATAGCCTTTTTGAATTAGTTGCCCAACACTAAATAAATTTTGAGTTAAACTAGGAACATAAAAGACATCAAGAATTAACTTTGTGTTACCTCCCTTGGTTTTCACGGCTATAGTTCCTTTGCCATTTACTGGTTGCTCTTTTTTATCTCCCACTGTGACAAGGGAAGAAAATTGGTTGTCCATTTGAACAAAGAACTTCGAGTGTTCAATCACGTGGTTACTGCAGCCACTGTCCAAGTTCCATGTATGCTGTGTGTCATGGTGCGTGCTCATGCAAGAAAAGAGCACTTGTGGTGAATCATTTTCCTCTGAAAAATGTGCTTCAACTTTTTCTGGTACCAACAGTCTATTTGTGAGTGGTTTGGTATCTTGCACCTTGTGCATTTGAATCTACAATCATTAGATTCCTGGTTAGATTTACCACAAACAAAGCAAGAAGGGTCATTTTGGTTGTTGCCACTTGGTTTTGATTGCTGGTTGAATTTTGTCCCTTTTCCTCGATTGTGGTTGCCAAATTTCCTGTGTTGCATTTTTGGCGGTGGTTACTGTTTTTTAGTTGAGCTACATCCTCTTTTCTCTGGTTCTGAAATATTGAGCTTTGCTTGGAGAGCTTGCTCGACCATAATTGATCCTACAAAGCTGGACATTCTTTTTTTGGCGGTTGTTACTATTTTTGAGTTGAGCTACATCCTCTTTTCTCTGGTTTTGAAATATTGAGCTTTGCTTAGAGAACTTGCTCGAGCATAATTGATCTTGCAAAGCTGGACATTCTTTTTTCATGGGCTTCAATAGAGCCCTTGAGCTCATGAAGGGTGAGTTTCGACAAATCATTAGATTTTTCAATTGCAGCAACAATATCTTCGAATTTAGGTGGCAAGCTTTTCAATACTTTTTCAACATTTTCTGATCCGTGATGGTATATCCGTATGTAACTTCTAATTTGATTTATGGTTTCAACCACTTTTTTTTGGAATGGTCGAATGGTCTCATTTTTTTTTCCTGGCTAGATTATCAAAATCACGCCATAAAGATTGAAGTTTAATAGTGATAACTTTCAGAACCTTGGAATTCAATTTTCAAAATGTCCCAGGCTTCTTTAGAATATTTTGCACTTAGCATTCGTGGGGAATAGATTTGCTTATCCCCTGGTGTATGTTGAGAAAAGCTCTTGCATCTTTTTCACATTCTCCTCTGGGAAAGCCACATGGTGGTCTAGACACCTGTTATATTAACATTAGTGTGGAGTCCACAGACACTCTTAGGCGCCACACCAATGCATGGTGTGGTTGGGCTGGAGCACCACCACCATGTGGTATTGTGGTGCCCTTTTTCCCCCAAAACCATGTCAATATGGATTGTTTAGGGTCAGAGACGCATCAAATTAGGAGGTTTTTCCAACATCTCATGCTATGCACCTTTTTAATGGCCAATATCAATCAATGGCTCGGATGCCGCATTACAGATGCACTCTTCCCAATGTAGAAGATACCGAAATACAGCTAAGAAGATACTAAATTATCCTCAAGAATTTGTAATTATGAGGTCTCTAATTAATCGTATAAAATTAATTGGTGGATAGTTGCAGTATCCAGGATTTACCCAATCACTAAGAACACAGCTGGGGTTCTTAATTTGAAGAGAACAAAAACCCTCGATATGTCTGTTTCCTATCGCGTGTCCGAGCTATCAGCTATGTGTGTCGTCGGCTCGTCGCTCTTTTTCAAGCGCAAACTTAGATTGGGACTTCTCAAAGGAAAGAGAAACAAAAAAGAGCAGCTGACCCAATTGAAACTACCATGTTAAATTCCAAGAATTGCCTTGGTTCCTTTTCAACAACATTCTAAAACAAACAGAAGAAATGTTAAATCAAAAGAACAGAACTAATGTCCTTACCATCTTAACCACTATAATATGACATAAAAGAAATGCCAGCTAAAACCAGGTAATGCTTCCTTCCAGAAGGATTGACAATCTGTTCGAATTTCCGAGAAGATCAACGAAAGCATAAGTCCTTGACCTGTTCTTAAGCAATCAGCAAATAGGAAAGATAGGTCTAACCGTGGAATCATTTTACCGTCTTCGAGTGTTTTATAAGCCAGTCAATGACGACATCTATGTTTATAGAGTCTTTGCAAGAGATCATGTAGCAGCATACTTCTCTCTCGCTGATCAATTCAAGACCTCTTGAATTCCGAAATAAGGGAAAAAAATAGGCCTTAGAAATTATGCAAGGGCAATGAGAATAAAATCAACACAACAAAATCAATACTCACAGTTGATCCATCAGTGCTTGTTTGGAAATAGCTTCTGACTTGTCGATTTTGTTACTGAGAACAACCAAAGGTATGCCACTTAAGGAAGGTTTCGTCAAGAGTTCATGTAGCTCTCTTCGAGATGTTGGAACACTGTCTGTATCGGCGGCATCAACAACGTATCTGCCTTTGTATGAAGAGTGAACAAGTTAATAAAGGTAAAGGGAACTTTAGAAATCTGCAACTACTTGAATCAACTAAAAGTGGTTGTTGAGAAGATTGCATTTTTGCATTGGAATTTAAGTTTCACACCATTTGTTTCCCTTATCAATCTCAAAATACGAGCAAGTGGCACGAATTTTGTCATTTTTGGACGGAATATGTGACGGAGCACTTTAGTCCACAAACTATAAGGATTTCTGACCTAGTTGTAAATGAGCGGCGGGATATGTGCTACAGTTTCATCAATGAAGTTCGTCCAAAAGGAGAGTCCTGGAGATTGATATGCCATCACATAGTTATCATTAAAGCTTTTAGGGGAAAATGCACTTTACCTACCTGTGGTTAGTGCGAATTGCAGATCACCTACCTCACTTTTAAAAATGAGCAAATGACCTACCTATGGTTTTGGACTAAACTGCTACCGTTAGGTTTTCCATCCGTATTAACAGTGTTTGTGAGCAACGCGCTGAATGGCAAGTGTAGATGGAGAAAAACGTGTTTCCCTCCAAAATTGATATTTTCTTCTTCCTCAATTGCCCCTCCATGATTTATAAAAGTCAAACCATTCATTCTCTCTCTGGCCCCTCCATTTCTGGGGAGTCACAGGGAGTCACGACATCCTATGGCCCCTCCATTTCTGGTGATTCCCTTCTCGGAAAACCCATCTCCGGCGATTCCCCTACCTTCTCCCTCTCTCTCTCTCTCTCTGATTCTGATCAATTAGGGATGAAACCCTCTCTTGTGTCTCTCCAAATATACTCATTCTGCATAGAAAAATCATCACATGTGGGGATCTTGAATCAGACCCAATCTGAATCAGACTGATCAATTAAAAAAAATCTAAATCAGACCATAGAACCAAGTGTAATGATTTGGATCAGAACATAGAACCCAGTTCACCTTCAACACAGACCGATTAAAAAAAAAAAATCTAACCCGATTGCAGCAAACCCAATCTGAATTCGTGTGGAACTGAAATCAACCACTGTGTGCAGATACATACATACACATATGCGTATCAAGATTGGGGGCTTTGTAAATCGAAGAATACAAAACCCAATCGATATATTGTTGAGGAATCTGGATTCTTCATCGCCAAAAAGTCCATGAGAGTTGAGTCTAGATCAAATAATGCAAAAACAGTACCCAAAGAATACACATCCGTGTATATTGATGAACCAATAATACGAAACCCAGCCGCCGTCGTCAATCGGTACAAAACCGAGCCACCGTCCGTCGATCGTTACAAAACCGAGCCAACGTCGATCGTTGAGGGATTGATCCAGGCACCGTCGACTTGATTCTCGCCTTTGTTGCAGAAGTAAAACAAGAGATGGAAAGAGGAGGTGCGTTGATGAACAGTAGGAGAGAGAGAGAGAGAGTGAGTGAGGCAGAGAAAGAGGACTTGATTGTCGCTTTTGGGTGTGGATGATGACGCTGAATAGATGGAAAAAGATAAAGGGTGGGCTCAAAGTTGGAATCAAGCTGGTTGTATAAACAAATACTCCCTCCGTCCCCAAATTTTGGTCCCTCGTCCTAATCTAACCGGATAAAAAATTAGCTATAACTTTAAATCGGTAATGAATTTTATATTCAATATGTATCTTTTTTGATAGATCTCAATTAGTTCTATAAGACAACGTTTTCGAAATCATGTAAAACAATGTAAATTAAGAGGTATAATCAATTGAAAAGTGACACGAACTCCTAAAACGGACAAATAAATGGGGACGGAGGGAGTAGGAAGAGGAAATAGTGTTTAACCAAGAAAGAGAGGAGAAGATGCACTTTTTTTTTTGAAAAGCAAAAATTTATTAACCTTTGAAAACGAATTACAAAGATTAAAAGGATCCTAGCAACAAGGCAAAAAGACGAAGAAAGGGAAGAAACACAAAGAAACTCCCTTCACACCGCAAGACACCTGCCGCTAGGAACCAAGAGGGAAAAAGCAACCTGATGCTGGCAAGAAGCCAACCAAAACCCCCAACAAGAAAGCATTACCCCAAAAAAGAAACCTAAGCCAAAGCCTCAAACAAAACCCAACCAAACGCCTAAAAAAAAACAACACTATCGCCACAATTAACTTGCAATAGAAAAACTGCTTATGACATCATCGTCATCCCCCAAAAAATCTTCGCCCAAGATCTTGCTTATAGACCGAGAAGCCTGAGTAGAATTAAGGTGAATCCTGTTAATGCCTTCAGAAGAAACAGATAATGCAGCAGCAGCAATGGCAGATCTGAACACTACGCATTTTTTCTTTTTTCGACAACCCTTCTTCTTAGATTTAGGAAAATCACGCATTTCCCCAATCCTTTTCTGCTTCCATTTACCTTTCCCAGTATCTTTCACAATATCGGCAGGATTGAGATCCACAACTAACTGGATACCCTCAACATCTTTCTCATTCAAAAAGCCCACTTCGGAGAGATTCCAAAAACCTTGGTCAAATTCCACTACCTCCTTATCCTTGTTAGTATCAACTAAATCGGCATCCTCTTCTTCCCATGAATTAGATTGGTTGGAGTCCGCAATAGGCCCATGTGGAGAGGAAATTTATAAAAAAAAAAAAAAAGGTTCAGGGGCATCAGAGTCATTTATCATTTTTCTGTTAATGGAGTTAGAGGTGCAATTTAGTCCAAAACCATAGGTAGATCATTTGCTCATTTTTAAAGTGAGGTAGGTGATCTGCAATTCGCGCTAACCACAGGTAGGTAAAGTGCATTTTCCCCAAGGTTTTAATACTACTCATTTTATCCATACGCCTAAAATCGAAGGCACTCTAATTTTATCCGTACGCCTGATACAAAGGAGGGAAGAGTAAGATATATGAGATGACTTACAATATGGCAGAGACCCCTCGGCAGTACCTCTCCCACATGCCGCGAAACTTCCGTTGCCCTCAAAGGTCCCAAAGCTTAATTGTTACATTCCCTTGTGTAACTTTTCTCATAACCTAGATTCACGACAAAAGCAGTCATTAACACTTCTTATTTTTTCAATGCAGAGAGCCTAATAATGATTTTGCTATTGGACAATATACATACAGTTGGAATCATGTCCTCGCTGTAGCCTCCCGTCTGTTTGGAATTCAAAGAACAAGATAGGTAAAATAAGTTCCTCTCAGAAAGCTAAAACAAAGAAGAAAGGGAGATAGATATACACGATGTAGAATACGAGATGATTTCTTGATTACTCACAGTGATTGCATTAACAAGAGATGTCTTTCCTGCACTTTGAAGTCCCACAAGGGAGAGTTCCATTTCTTGCTTAAAGAAGAAGCTGAAATGCAGATATGATAAGAAGAAAGGAAAATAAAGAGAAAAATTTCTGTAGAAGAAAGTAAAACTGTTCTTAATACAACAAATAAGGGCATGGCTCAGAGTGGGTTCTTTTTTTTTTTGACAGCGTCAAATTTTCAGTGAACCGACAACCAATTACAAAATATACGACATTTTACCTGCCTACTGTAAAATGACAACTGCTGAACACATTCATTACGAACTTATTAATTCATGAATTTTCACAATCATAGGAAAACTTTCTGAATATCACCCCTTGAAAGTGGTACTTCCAACACGATGACATGCCCTTAAGGCAGTTTACTCAGATGTTAGAAGGCCGGGGATGGGCAAACGAGTGATCAAAGTTCAGAGTTAATGATCAAGTCACTCAGAAGGTTTTCCCATGAACGTAAAATTCTTGTCAAATCTAAATGAGATAGAACTAGTGTTCCTATGTCAAAGTGAGAGTTGGAATTGTTAGATAATGTTTTCATTTTACCTTTTACATTTTCTTTTCCGTTTACGCAAGCGAATACGTGTACATAACATTATATCCACTGCCCCACCCATGAACCTATTTTACAGGAAGAACAATTTCATTAACGTCCTCTGTCTCTGAACCTTCTATCAATCCCATAACTCATAAGCAACAACTTCATCCCAAATTGTAAAATCAAGTACTCCCTCCGTCTCCAAATTTTGGTCCACTACGAAATTACCTGTAAGTTTCAAACTTAAAAATAATGTACTTACCAAAAGAATTTTATGTGTAATATGAAATCTTGTTTGATATGATACTGCACAAACAACAAAAAGCAAGGTCACAAACCAGATACATTTGATCTCAAACTCACAAACGGGTTACACAATAGCGCTCTTGCTTGGATTCCCCTAAGATTGCAAGCTACAAACTTCTTTTCTATCAGCACTACTCTGGATGATAATCATTCCTTTACAGTTGGGAGATAACCTATCCCAAACCTAGTACCCATAAAATATGTCGTCCACTTTTGCACCCAAAAGTGTTTTATAGAGTACACGCATTTTCTGAAGGAAAAATGAGATTGCGAAGTGGTCAAATGAGCTATGTGCTTAATTTAGCTAACGCAAAGAAAGAACTCTCAAGGAAGTATATACATCACATTGATGCTCAAGGCGTTGGTATGATGTGATTCTTTATCGATGATAGCTGTGAGACCGAGAGACTGAGTTCGTTTGGGTGACTGTAGTTTGAGTGATTTTCGTTATGTTTTGTATATTTTTTCAATCAACCTTTGTTTGGTTTCCCATTCCGCCCCCCCTGACTTGATGTACTCATTGTCAAGTTTCTCACACAAGCCTGATACCATTCCAAAATTAAAAATAAAAAAATAAAAAAAAGGTACAAATCATTATTGCAGAGTTTGATTACTCATAAATGGTCCATGCACATTATGATTCTCAAATATCTAGTAATTATTTTATTGATTCCCATTATCCAAACAAGACCAATGACAATATTTTCCCTCGTCATGCATGGATGACTTCAAAATTCCAAGAGTTTTTAAAAAAAAAAAGTAATTCTTGCAACTGGAGGAGAGTGAAAGGTCAACTTGGTCAAAATATTCTGGAAATGGGAGAAAATTGAAACATTGCTTGTGAAGTGAAGATGTAAAGACTCTAGTGCAAGACTTGAGAAAACACAGCCCATGGAGAAAGAATAATCAAAAGGGAAAATGCCAAGAAAGGATTTGGGTACAATCCAAACAACATACTACCAAAAATGAACCCAAAACTTTGATGTGAAGTCAGAAAACAATGGCAAATTCTCTTCTTTTATTTAGGGCTCCTTGTCACCCTGGTCCAGGTTTGAACTAGTAAGCACGAAAGCACGTCATATCATTTTAAGTTGTAAATTAAATGTTTACGCATCTCATCATATCTTGAGGGAGAAGACTAAGCATATCAGTAAAGACCACACATTATACTACCTGCATATGCAGTGACGGTTTCAAGAAAAAGTCACTTCTCGGGGAAATGCATTGCGTTTAATGGACTTAAAGACTTCTTTTTTTAACTTTAGATAGTACTTTATTTTTATTGGCGATTTCAGTTGAGCTCAAATGATTTCTCTTTAACCTCAAATTTCTCTTGTTAATATGCAAACAACTGGCAATAACCAATACCATCAGTTGAAGTGATTCATCAATGACCTACAAGAATTAGTTGTATACTTAATCGCACCTTCACAATTCTAATTAATGACCTGAATTCGTATATTTTATATTCCCTCAGTTTCAAAATTTTAGTTCATGTTAATATTCAAACTTGATAAAAAAAAAAAACGTTTATATCTTGTAATATATAAGAATTAATTCCATCAGTCGAAGTGATTCATCAATGACCTATAAGTATTAACTATATACTTAGTCGCAGCTTCACAATTCTAATTAATGACCTGAATTCATAGTTTATACTCTCTCTGTCCCAAAATTTTAGTCCACGCATGTTACTATTCTAACTTGATGAAAAAAACGTTTATAACTTGTAATATATAAAACTTTATATATGCAATATGAATCTTATTTAATAGATCTCAATTAGTTTTATCACACAATTTTTTTGAAATCTTTAAAAACTATATTATAAATTGAAAGATACAGACAATTGAAAAGAGAATCGGAAAAGTGAAAGTGGACTAAAATTTTAAGATGGAGGGAGTATGAAAAGTAAATTATTAAAATACTCATCACAAAAATTTTTGGCGAATTCAAGAGTCACAAGTTCGAGAGAGATGAGCAAGAATGATTGTTTCTCCTTTTTTTTCCAAAGAAAAATCTAATGCTTTATTTTAAGGATGTGACGGGTAAAAACGTTTATATCTTGTAATATGTAAGAATTAATTCCATCAGTCGAAGTGATTCATCAATGACCTATAAGAATTAGTTATATACATAGTTGCAGTTCACGATTCTAATTAATGACCTGAATTCATATCCGTCCCAAAATTTTAGTCCATGTTACTATTCTAACTTGATGGAAAAAAAACGTTTATATCTTGTAATATATAAAACTTTATATATGCAATATGGATCTTATTTGATAAAGCTCAATTAGTTTTACTAAACTAATTTGTGAAATCTTAAAAAATATTATAAATTGAAGATATAGACAATTGAAAAGAGAATCGAAAAAGTAAAAGTGGACTAAAATTTTGGGATGGTGGGAGTACTAAAAGTAAATAATTAAAATACTGATCACAAAAAATTTTGGGAAATTCAAGAGTCACAAGTTCGAGAGAGGTAAGGGAGAATGACTGTTTCTCCTTTTTTTTCTCCAAAGAAAAGTCTAATGCTTTATTTTAAGGATGCGGCGGGTAAAAACTTTCAATTTGACCCAAAAACTTAAGCTATTTGGTGAACAAGTCTTTCACCAATATTCTATGAAGTATTCGTTAATATCTCCCCTCGCATGCATCCTTGTTCAATCAAGGTCTGCAGTCACGTGCAGTCCCTTTAGGCTAGCTCATCATCATGTAATTTTTTTATTGGGTCTGTCATCTTGACATTCAAAAGGAATACTAAAGGTTTTTAAAAAAATTAATTGAACGAGCCACGCTCTCATATCACCTAAATAGTTTAAATCGAATCCAGAATCCAAGACTATGAGTTACAAAGATCCAAACAATAGTATATCCCAAAGTGTAGGATTGTATTCCTTTGACAGTGTCAATGTTAGTTTTGGCTAATTAGAATTTACGGTAATTGTTTTCTATTGCGTCAGCTGATTCCACTCTTACAGTTGGCATTGGGTCCGCAAAACATGTCCGAGGCTAATTTCAGACGCAAAGATTCCCGAGCTTGAATTTTCAACGAATATGAAAAATTTAAATCACATTTAAAAGTGTCGGACGTACTCAAAATTATTTATATTTAACTCAGAACCAATTGAAAATGAGTTGAGCTTGTCATAACTGCTAGTAATGTTATTCTAATTGATCACACATTCTATACCTCAGCAATGTATTGTATTCCTTAACATTATCCTAAGGTACAGCCTCATTTGAGATCTGTCATGTATAGTTTCTATATATTTGGATCCATTATCATGCAGTCTTTTTCTTGGGTTGTCGGATGTTGACCGCAAATTTTTTTAGAATGTGATGTGGAAGGCCCTGGTCAGATACCATATATATGGAAATTTTATATCCAATATAAAATTAATTGACAATGAGTGGAGATGTACCTACATTATATTAATTGATCGCCAATTCCGCACCTAATTAATGAGTGGAACACCAAAACCCACTTTTATTCCACTAGTAGCTCTCATGATGCAGAGTGGATCGTGTCGACATTTCTCAAACATTTGGACCATTTACAGCCTAAAAAACATTAATAGGGTGCATGCATGACTCGACAATGCAAGAAGGTCCAGAAATTGTATGATTGATTGGAAACGGGCTTCTTTTCATGATTCTTCGCCCTTTAGGCGATGATGAACAATGTTTTTTGGCAATTCGATGTCATCTATATTTTCAAAAGAGGAATTTTTCTGTTTTAGGAAATATTTTGGATTCTAATAACTTTTTATAGGAAAGTCCGTTTTTGTTGCGTCTGTTTTGACAATCTTATATTTCTTTCTAGTTTTTGGTTTCCTAGTGGCTAGTTATATACCAATTTTCTAGTATCAAAAAATTTCGTAATCTTTTGTCTTATGGTTTAATTAGATAGCATATCTTTCCGTTATTTGTTTCCTGGTTTTTCTAGGGTTTCTATTGCAATTATAAATTAATACTGTACAAGCCTTAGGGCTAATTAGCAATTATAAATTGTTTGGCATTGTCCTTGTTAGCATTTAACTGTTGGATTCATGTATATGCTTTCCTGCATCATATCAAGATCAAAGACCAAAGAAAATATTGAGAACATGAGTCACTGACCAATCAAAATTTGATACAAATAATCCTCTCATTGACAAAACCCTTAACTTGTGGCCAATTTTTCTTGTTTTCTGACTTTCCGTGCAATTCTTTATACATACTAGTGGTGAGCACGTGCGTTGCACGTGGCAGTTAGACTAATTTAAAAATAACAAATTAACAACCTCACCCCTAAGCATAAGCGTGTGAAATAAATGTGGAAGGAGCTATATTAATTAGTCCGAGGTACGCGCAAGCATTGGAGTCGCAATTGAATTGCAGTCGCCTAACATCACCTTTGCTGACAAACTATACCAAATTATGTTGGTATTCTAGTGGTGACTAAAAGGGGAAGCTAACATATGTCTCAAAGTTGTCCAACATGAAATATCTCCACTTTGAACTGTGACGTGTGTCGCTATTCAACAATAATTGCTTCTATACAAAATTATCCAATTCGTAGCCTAGGGAAACGAAATGCACCGTCCAATTCAAAAGAAGCAATCTGGGAAATCTTCACAATGGAGCGATCCAAACTTCCACAAATGTCGTGTAAAGAATTGCACTTTTGGACTGGATTAGGTGGGTGATTTCACCAACCATAACATCTATTGTTGGATCCTCTTCACAGTGAGATCTTAAACGTGATTTACCATCAGATAGGAAGGAAAAGAAAATACGTAATGTGTGAAACATGTTTGGATTCTTCTCAATGCCAAGAGAAGCAATTCATCAAACATCTTAAGTGCGACAAATTTTATCTACAACCAATTACATTATGATCGAGAACTCAACAAAAGATTTAACACCTTTGGGGATGCTTACCGTGTGAAATCGTTCAACTCCAGCTGGAAGGGAATTACGGGGGAGGGCGATGGCAAACCTTACTGGCCGTCATGAGGAGGTCATGGAGAAGCCAGTGTAACTGATAGGCGTTGGTGTGGGAGAGCCGGAGAGGTATGAACTACTTCGGTTTAGAGGCGCAACAGTTGGTTAATTCGTTTTGAATTTGGGTGCCATTAGATAACCTTGTAGATTGGAGGCTTCCTTTGGTAGGAGTATTTGAGAGTCGACACTAGGGGAAGGTGCAAGCGTTGTCTATAAAGACAAGTTATTTCAAGTGTTTTGAAGGGGCATTTTGTGGAAGAAAAGTATGGGAAACACTTGGGGGTTTTCCGCTTTTTTTAATTAATTGATTTGAAAAAAAGCAAGAGAGAGAAAGAGTGGGACAAACAAATAGGAAAGGAGGGAGTAACTCTCAGGGCTAATAGATGGCGCCCTGGTTTTTTTTGGCTTTATGACTTCTGCTCTTACTTTTGATGGTGTCTCTTTTGGGCTTATGGGATTTAGCTTCCTCATTTGCTCATGTTGCTTTATTTTCATTACATAGATTTTGCCGTATGTTGTTTCTATTAGCTGACTCTACCTCTACCTTTGTCCTTCCATAACAAAAAGGGAGAGTGTTGTGTTGTAGTTTTATCGGTGGCCATCATTTGTTGTAGGGGATAGGTTTTTCTTTCTAGTGTGTTTTGGCATGAAAGTGCCAAAGGGATAGATTGTAAGCTCCATAGGCCGAGCTCCTTTTTGGTTGGCACTTTCATGTCAATAACATAAATTTACGTGTATCTTTTTTTTTTTTTATTTATCAAATCGTACTTTCTTTTAAAATTTATTTTAGAGTGTCTGTATAGGTTGTGGAAGGAATTAAATCTATCTTGTAAGGTGGGACCGTGAGTGTAGTCAATCGAAGTGCATGACATTAATTTTGATCGGTAACAATATTTGGAAGAGTTTGCATAGGAGTGATTTGGGGCCTAATCAAATTGGACAGTTTTTAATTACGAGGGAAAAAATTTGCTCAACAAGGAAGGACTTTCAGAAGCATCATCTTCTTTGATTAAACAGAGCAGCATTTCGGTGGTTTATTTTGTTTGGATCATGGACTATTGAGCCTCACATACAATTACTCGAAGAACGTTTCTTCAACATTTGATTTAAGTTATTGAGTCGCTCTTTCGGTACAGTTTCAAGATTATTCGGAGGGCTTAAGAATTCAAGCCGTGCAGCAATCAAAAACTTAGTGCGATGACACAAGGAGCAATCGGATGTTGGGTGAATTAAGAGGAGTTAATTTCATTTGCAAGTATATGTCAATTGTAATCGCACAATGGTATTTTTAGTGTTTGGTTATTTCCCGTGATTTTTACCTTTTTCGGAGTTTTCCACGTAAATTGCGTGTTCATAAATTATTGTTTTTCTCTATTGATTGCATTAATAATCTTATGATTAGCTAAATAAGAATTTCAGTTTTTGTAAAGGAGAGCATCCCAGATTCCATCAGAAAATGGACAAGTGAAAAATAGATGTTCATGGGACTCTTGTACTTGATCACACAAGCTCAATCTGAGATAATACCACACAAGGTCAATCTGTCCTTCGTAGATAATCTTCGAAGCATTACCAGCCATTGAATAATAGACCACCTAGGAAACAATCTCGTGCCAGTCCATCTTAGGGCCACTTTGCCATATATTATTCCATACTTCTCTTATACAAATTCTTAGTATTTCAGTATATATATGTACAGGCATAATTTATTTTCTTAAAGAAAAAAGAGTTGTATACAGTTGGCAGGAGAGACAGATCACTTGATCATTTTTATCTTGTTTCACCCTTCCATCCTCCAATGCAGGGCCGACCTAAGGGTTTGGAGTGCCCTACGTCTAGAATAAAATTTGTGCCCTAAGAGTACAACACTTAAATAATTTTTCCTATAACAATCAACAAAGCAAAGTCCAGGTTGGTTTTTGGCTCAAAGTGATCAAAATTTATTCTGTCGGGAAGTATTCGAATTACGAAAAAATACGGCTACAAAATATTTTTAAGTGTATCAATTTTTCTAGTGAGAAATGATAGCAGATTATCCTTAATTTGCTATAATTATAGCAAATTAAGCTTAGATTCCCTTTTATCTTTGTAATGACTTTGGTTCTTTGGTAATTGGTTAGCCTCTGTATGTATGTGTGACTCTGTGAGTGTGTATGGGTAAGTTGCATCAATCTAAAGAGAAAAATAAAGAGAATGGATGGATTTTTAATACATGTATACATACTTTTTTTTTTTTTTTTTGCCATTCGTTAATCATAATCTACTTTATCATAGGGGAATTGGGGAGGGAAATGGGTGCTTACGGGAATCGAACCCTGCCCATCTGCATGGGAGTATAAGCGAGGCACCAACTGCACTCCACTCCACTTGCCATGTATACATACTTAGGCATGTATTTAATACACTTTAGGTACGTATACATGTGCCACGGCTCAAACAGGGGTAGCACAAGGGGTGCGCACTATAACTACACTGGCTTGGTTGTATAGAGGGGAGGGAATGCTTCTTGCTCCAATTTTATTGATGTTGGACTTTAGCCTCATAGTTGAAGTCTTGAAGAGTGAAAAGTTAAAAGAGAAACCCATTAATTACTTTCTTAATTCCCTTAGTCCCACATCGGGTGTTTAGGAAGACTCATGCCATTTATAAATAAAGACCCAGCCTCCATTCACTTGTTGCCATTTCCTCAATCGTTTAGGCCTCTTTAATTATAAATAAGATTGGGCCTAAATCTTTTTTTGTTGGGTCAAAAAGAGTCCTACTCAAGTCTATTGTGAAAAAATATGGGAGTGCCCCAAAAATTTTGGCTTTTTGGAGTGCCCTAGGCCCAAGGCCTCTTGGGCCTAGGGCCTGGGCCGCCCTGCTCCAATGCCAAAACAACCAAATACCCCCTTTAAAGACAAATCAAATGCTGTCATTTCTTTCTTTCTATTTTCGGCAGCAAGCAGGGAAAGTGAGCGAGAGAGTTCAGACAGAGGAAGAGGAGGAGGAGAGGAGCCGAGGGGTCTCGCAATAGATCGGGTTCAATTGGGATGGAGTAGTGGTACTCAGTTATGTGGTTCACGGTATTGCTCAAGGTAACTCGGGAAGTATACGATATGCTTTCTATTTCCGGAATCCTCTCTTTATATCTACTTCGTACTCCTTTTGAATATATCGTGTCATTTGTTTAGTCCAATGAAATCCTGTCGAAAGTAGAATGTGTGTTATTCAGATATAAAGATGGGGGACTGCAAAAATACGAACAAAGAGAAATGTTTCTTAATGCACCATTCAATCATTTGTTTGCATGCGGGATACTAATGATAACTTGAATATAGGTAACTCTTGTGTCTTTTTCTATCCTTTTTCCCGTTATATAGGAAACAGATGGCATTCATAAAACTATCAAGGAATTTATCGCATAACGGTTCATCATGTTGGTTTTCTTGTGGGCATTTTATCGAACACCTACCAAGCATCTTTCAACTACTTTATGACAAACGACAGAATACTTGATTTCAGTTATCAAACACAAGTGATAGGCAAAGCCATGAACTATAATCACTCTTCTTAGCCCAAGTATGTATAGGAGGCATATGTCCAAGTGACTAAACTTATTATCCCCTCCGATTATTTATGGTTTAAGAGAGATGTAAGGGAGAGATTATGAAGTACCTCGAGGTGGTTTTCACGGAAAATGTTTGCCGACAAGGGCTGGAAACTGAGTCTTGGACACACTCCTATTCCCGTAATTGTTTGACGTTACCAACAAATTAACGGGTGCGACCGACAAAACTACTAACTAATTCCAAGATGCTTTGGTTTGCATGTGTAAGAGTAATTGCAATTCGGAAAGGTGAAGAAGGAAAAACAAACAGACTACCTCTTTGGGATGATCTCCTTGAAGATTGACGACAATATCACCTTGCCTGGGTTGCTTCCCTCATTCTCTTATTTTACAGAGTCGGAGTTGAAGGGTGAGTCATAGAGGGTAGTCGTGGGTTTCGGAGTCAGCGTCGGAGGAGAGGAAGAGAAGTGGCGGTGGGCTGTGCAAGAGAGAGAGTCCGCGCGAGAGATGAAGAGGTGAGTGGGATTAATGAAAGCGAATCTCAAATGCCAAACGATGCATTTGGTCGGTAAAAGGATATCCCGGATCCGGACCATCGTGTTGTATCGCAGCAGAACGAAAGTGGAGTCAGGGCTGCCACTGTTATTTCCCACAGTCGACTGGGGGTATTTTAGGAAACGAAAAGTAGACAAATCTTGACGCAACAGAATTCACGAGAAACTAGTTGCGTACTAGTTCAAACGAAAATAGGTCTCGAATCCACAAAGTTCTTGAATCTACAAGAAGAAAGAGAAATTACTCTGAATTATATTTGATTAAAAGCTAAATATGCCCATAGGCTACATCCTTATTTATACTAGTAGGAGTCCTAACTGAAAGGAAATTACTTAGAGTGGTGACCAAGCAAAGCATTACTTGGAAACCTAGACTATTTGCTAAAAGGAAATAAAATAAAATCTAACCAAAACTAAACTAAAAACGTGCAAAACAGGCAGCACAAATAAAATCTCCTGATACTAATCGTAAATAAAAATTATTACTAAAATAATGTTTCCATAAATAATAGGAGTGTATATCTTGTCCTGCATCAAATCTTCACACTTTTATAAAGAGTATAGATATAGATAGATAGATATATAGATATAGATTAGGGGAAATTAGAGTTGGCACCAGTGACTAGGGAGGTAAATATGTAGAAAACTCATTCCCATTGGATATATAATCATTTTATAATTTGATCAATAGGAGTTTCGGAGTTTTAATCACTTCCTTATTCGTAGGAGTATGTCTTAATTAGGATAATCTTTTTCAATGGTTGCATTTGTTAGTATGACGTCCGGGACTTTATTTCTTCTCATTAAGCTAGGTTTTATTTTTAGGCATTACTAAATACTCCTACTAAATAGGGAACGAAGGAGTCAAAAAATAAAATTGATTGATCTTTTTCCACAGTATTCAATCAAGTCCGAAAAGACCAGCTTCCCAGCAGATAAAAGAGCTTCGCTTTTTTCCAATCAATGAAAGGAGGAAGAAAAAGAGTAGGCCAACTGTTTTGAGCAGAGAATAGTCTGTTGCATTGACCATTCAGAGGAGTTGCATTTTTTGATTTTGTTAGTGATCAATGCAGTTTATGCCTCCGAAGGTAGGATGTGTCATAGCTGAGCTTATTATCTAGCCTGTGAAGAGAATTCATAGGATTTGCAATTATGTCGTTCCGACCCTCCAGGTGAATGATATGTGTGTATGAGTCAGCTGATATGCCCCTTACTAAGTAACGTCGAAGACTTGAAGGTACCGGCTGATGCGATTTGTTACTCCGTGATTGCTTGACAATTTTAGAATTCAAGTATAGTCATGATTTCGGAATCCTAATCAGTCTTTTAAGAGACTATAAATAGTTGAGAAAATCTCCATCTGCAATCGTTTCATTTCATTCTAATGAACAGTTTTATGCCATTAGGGGACGTGATTTCATGGCTGTGATGTGTCTAATAGCCATACAATCTACATAGATTTGTCATATTATCACGTAATTTCTAACACAAGCTAGACTTCTGCTAGTGGAATTTTCACGTGCCTTTAAATTTTTTTGGGGCCCCAGTTGTCTTCATATTCCGGGACAATGGTGTGCCATTGGCACCCCTCTCTCAGATCAATTTGGAAAGTACGTTCCCTCCTCACTTTCACCCGACTTTTCCTTTTCCTGCAGATTCTGATTTTCGGTTTATATTGTTGTTCAGGGTTTTTATTCATTGCGATGGTATTGCGGTTAGAGAACACGCACATTGAGTTTGTAGTACTTGCTACTTGCTAAGGAGGCGTTTGGCAATAAAAATTTTGTTTTCTATGTTTTGTTTTTAAACAACCGTGTTTTAAAAATAAGAAAAATCTACCTTTTATGTGTTTTGAAAATTTTCAAAAATTTTGAAAAAAAAAACGTTTTTAATAATCACAAAACATAAATAAATTACCAAACACATTTTTATTTTTAGTTTGAAAAAAATTAAAAGCAAAAACAAAAAAAAAAAGGAAACCTAAACGTTACCAAACACACTCTAAACAACAATAGAGAAGATTTTGTTTAGAGTTTTCGAAGTTAGATGCATTACAAGCAGAGCACAACATCAATCCGCTTCCAATCAATTATTTCACCAAATATCATGAAAAACAGAGCTTGACCAGTGGAGTGATGAAGCTGAGTCCAAGCATCAAAGCACAATTGGGTTGCTTGTAACAATTCCTCAACTTTGAAGAAACTCAGTAGATGACTGTAGACCGTCACTATTGGGTTGCTTGACCAGTCATCAATCTAAAACTTTTTTGAATGAGATTCATGAAAAGAGTACTTTAGAAAAATTCATAGAATTAGAGGAACTCGTCCTCTTAGACGAAATAATCAAGGGATATTCAGAGGGACATCTACAAAAGATTGGTACAGGAATCCGCGGGGGATCAAATTTCTTATACAAAGATGATTCTTGTTCTTCAATTTGTTAGTCAACAAGTAAAAATATGTATTTATTTAGAAGAGCATTGACCTTAAAACAACAACGATTAATTATTATCTCAATTCCTCTAAACCAAATTCAGAAGGTTTCATATGTGAGTTTGCTCGTTGTTCTAGAGCTGTATTTGCAATTTTTCATACTCTGTGTCCAGTTCCAATGTTTTCCATTTATCAAACAACTTCAAACTGGAGTACTATTTTATACTCCCTCCGTCCCAATTTCTTGGGCCCTTTTGGGGAAATGGGTTTTTAAGGGGTGTGAAAACTTTGTATTGACTTTTCTATTTTGCCCCTAAATCCAGTCAATATTACTGTGACCAAATTTGTGAGGCTAATTTATTATATGAAAGTCAAAACATATTCAATATGGATCTTGTTTGATAGATATCAATTAGTTTTATTATACAAAATTTTCAAAATCATAAAAATCGTTATAAAATAAAAGATAATAGCTTAGCCAATTAAGATGAGAAAAGTACTTTTTAAGGGTAAAATTGGAAAGTGACCCAATTTTGATGGATATTTTTAGAAGTGGGACAAATATTATGGGACATCCCAAAATGGAAAGAATGACCAAGAAATTGGGACAGAGGGAGTACATTCTTCGGAGCATTGTTGAGATTGTATCCAGTAGGAAAATAGATTACTAACAGAAAGCTCTACCCCTTTCCCAATTACCTTTCCATTTTCCGTAACGTAGTTTTCGATTTTCCCCATTCCAGGAAATTGAGGATCCGGTCGAACTCCGTTAAATTACGAAACAAGGTCTGCGATCGCCCTAGAAGCCTCACGCGGCACTGCTTACCTCCCACTCACAAGGTCCCTCAATCTCCCACGGCAATATCAAGTCATCAAACATGCTCCTAACTAAATCCTACGAGCCCCGTGTATCCGACTTCGGCCTTGCCCAACTCGTAGGCCCCGTCACGTCTACTGACTCTACTCCCAATAGCGTTGCTGGCTACCGGGCCCCAGAGGTGACAGATGCTCGGAAAATCTCTCAAAAAGCCGATGTCTACATTTTCGGAGTACTGCTTTTGGAAATACTGACGGGTAAGGCCCCCAAGCACGCCTTATTGAACTAAGAAGGGGTGGATTTGCCGAGGTGGGTTCAGTATGTGGTTCGTGAGGAGTGGTCCTCTGAGGTGTTTGACCCTGAGTTACTCCGGTACCAAAGTGTTGAGGAGGAGATGGTTAACCTATTGCAGCTTGCGGTTGATTGTGTCACTCAGTACCCTGATAACCGCCCTTCTATGGCTGAGGTGAATAGTCGGATTGAGGACATTTTTCGGTCTAGCATACAAAAGAACCAAGATACCCCTGATGATATTGTTACTGATGGAGATGAGCATCGGCAGCATGATATCTCTGTTGATTCCGGTGCGCCACATTCTACTCTTGCAGATTGAAGAGAAAGGAAGAATTTTGTTTGATTTTTCTACATCCTTAGTGTAATGAATGAATTTGGCGCTTGCGATTGTTTTTTTCTCATTCTTTGGGCTCAATTTTTGTAAATCCCTAGCTTGTCTCGGTTTATAGATTTTCTTTAATCTAATCTCTTTTAAATATCGACCCACCAATCAAAACTTTAACCAATCAATGAAACAAAATCAAACAATCGAAGAACACCGATTTACGTGGAAAACCCTAAATGGGAAAAAACCACGGAAAGGAATCATGCACTAGAAACATTGTGTGATTACAAATAGACTTACTCGATGACCGCGTATCCTCACCACGAATCCTAAGCCCTACTTGCCGAATCCACGTACATCACACCCTTGCATGATCGCCACGTCTTGAATCCTCAAGCCTTCCAAATGTTTTGCCTTTCGAACTCCACGAAAGGACTTTGATAGAGAACCTTTGAATTGAATATGAACGATAGAACCCTTTGAAGATGATCTTGATTGCACGGTAATAGAAAACCTTCACGAATCTTCAAAGTACATAAACCCTAGCACTCTTGGCTATTATTTTGAAGAGAGAGGCGCAGAGGGTCAAAAATATGGCTGCTGAGGTTATTAGAAAAGACCTAATCGCTGAGATTTTATAGTTGCTGAATTGGGCATTTTTGCCGGCTATTTTGCTCGAGCAAAAAATCCAGCAAAAACAAACAGAATGTTTTGCTATGCTAATAAAAAGGCCTTGAAATGCTTGAGCAAAACGTGCAGCATCTACCTTTTGCCTTGTGCATTTTTGCCGACTGTTTTGCTGGAGCAAAACGTCCAGCAAACTCAAACAGAATGTTGTGCTAGTAGAGATCCTTGAAATGCTCGAGCAAAAACATGTAACACCCAACCTTGTCTTCAAAATGTGAAATCCGTCTTGACTAAAAGCTACCGCACTCAAACAAAATACATATTGAGATGATTCCTTTTCCACACCTAAAACAGACACTCTAAAAATAAATACCGAAGATTACAGTGCCATAAAAAATACGATACACCCAAATGTATATGTTTTGGGCATGGATTTGCCAAACCAAAGGAAGCTCAGCCTATTGGGCTTACAATTTTTCATTGAGATTTAACTTTGCATCATCTTTTTCGCATCGATTTGTTGTTGCAACAATTATTTCTATCCTTCGGAGTTTCAAATTTCTATTGCTATATGGTTGTAGGGAAAATCCTCACTGCTATTTTTTTGGTGGTGGGAACTGTGAGCACCTGTCAACTTGTACTCTGTTGGAAATATGAGCTTGTAATTACCTTTCTTTTGTCTCTCCTTTTGCTTTTGCATCATTTCTTCCTGGTTTATGTTATATGGTTGTTGCTTTTGTAAGTATTAATTCTGGTTTCATGTCTACATTGCTCTCTCTCTCTCTCTCTCTCTCTCATACACACACGGAACAATCGAGGTCCTCTTATGTGATCCGTCATTTGATGTAAAACCATCACGGTCTCATTTGATGACTCGAACTTTGTTTTTCGATCAACTTATTCACGGAGAAAATCAAGTTGATCGAAAAATCAGTACTAATTTGAGGCAACTCTATTTATCTTGATTAAGACAAATCAACCTTCAATAAAGTTTTTTCATCGTTTGATCAAGTTCATTATCGTGGTATAAAAATTGAATGGCTCAGATTTTCAAATGAAACCGCGATATATTTCTTTTAAGGTCACTTAAGGGGGTCGCACGAGAAATCCGACATTATTATGCTCACCCCACACAGAGTGGATGGATTAAGATGCTATGCACGCTAACTGTAATGTGACTTTATTGTATTCGGTCCATTCTGTTAGCATTAAAAAACCCATTGAAGCTGGCCCTCCTCTTTGGTACAATTAGTGAAGTGAACAAGAATACCCCAACTGTAAAATTTATTACAAAACTAAGAGGAACCCCGTTATTTAGTGGTGGACGTGGAGCCTCCACACCTTTATCCACCATATATTTTTGTTGGGTTCTTTACTAAGTGATGCCCTAAAACTTTTATCCACTAGTTATTTTAATGAGCTTGGGTGGTCCCAAAAACCAACTTATTCCTCAAAATGACTTAAAAACTGACTTATTGAACTTTCTGAGACAGATCATTATCTCGCAACACATCAACACAAAAGGCTAACTTAAGTCAGTTCCTAAGTTAAGTCAATTTTTGAAACACAGCCTAAGTACTAAGTCCCATAGAAATATTTGGTGGACAAAGAAGTTGGGGCACTACGTGGTGGTGCCACAAGCCACCAAATAATTTTTCCAGTTTTAGACAACCTAGGTTCTGGGCGATGGGTGTGAGTCTTGTTAATAAATTTAGTCAGGTGGGTATGTGGGCCTACACCTACAATTTTCTTTTTCAAAGCTTGCGGTTTTGTTCTTACTTATTGAACGTTGTTTGTTGAACCTGAGATGTTACTCTTTACATGGTTTGCTTTCAATATTTGCAAGTTTTCTCCCCCTGTGGTAACAAAAGTAGAATTTATTGAGGTCAAATTTCACTTATACCCCCTTTGGTTTGGGCCATGTACAGCTACATCCCCTCCGATTTACTTTGTTGCATTCACATCTCCTGTGATTTTTTTGATTTGTGCAAGCTCACCAAATTAACGGAAATCATTGCTTGCACCGTTACCGGAAATCACTAAAAGTCCAAACACCTTCATCTTCTTTGATCCTTTCTTTCTTAAATCTAAACAATTCATTCAATGTACAAAAAATTAGATCTGAACCATTCATATTGTAGAGCTTGATGAGTTCTACATTTATATGAAGTTCTTTTTTTTTTTTTTTTTTGTCATTCGTCATTCCTAATTTATTACATTGGGGGACGTGAGAATGATACTCGATCCCGGAATACAGTGTGGGGCATCAAAGAGCTCTACTACATGAGCTAGCCTCCACTTGCTATATAAAGCTCAAGTCAATCTAAAACCGGTTAATTTATGGTCGAATAAAGTTTATAGTATGAAGTAAATTTCATTTTAACTTTCATTTAAACAAGAACCCGATTACTGAGTTATTGATATCCGATCAACATGATTTTTTTTACAAAAACTGCTCTGCTCTTTGATTAATAAAGAACAACTTGGATTAAAATTTTCATACTATATATATTGGTTACATTCAAAAGGTATGCGAGGCCTTTGTTCATGGACAAAAATGGGTGAGGATGCAATTTTTTAAGAACCATAGGGGACGATGATAATACAAAAGTGAGTTTGACCATTTATTTGTGGTGGGGGGTTGTCTGATTTGTATGGAAATGCAAGTTAACGCTGGATTTGAACCATTTATCCGGCAAAGAAAACGACAGGTGTTAAGACATTGATAGCTTCTATAAGCTGGATTTTGCAAACTAAAGTAATGTTCCTAACGAAATTAAGGAAATCGTACTGACCTTGTTAGGTTAAATATTCATTGTGAATATAGAGTTCACGGCATTCATGGAATATCTTGAGTAAGTTATAGAATAGAAAACGCATAATAACCAAAATACTACTAGTGTATATGTGTAGGTTATGCGGTGGCATAGCTTGAAATCGGTGACAACGGGGACACAATTAAACGCGCGCAACATGAACAAGTTTTTGTTATCTTTTTATATGGTTTTCACACACAATTTCATTTTGTGAAGTTTTTTCTTTATGACGATGTAGAAAACAGATTGGGATCGTTTGTATCTCCCTTATGAGAGACTAGACCATCAAGTCCGAATTTTTTGAGGAGCTTTTTCGGGTCAATTTGATGAGCGGAGACATTTACTACTCTACTTAGAACTCATTGAGGCTGTCAACAGGGACGGAGCCAGGAATTTCACTATGTAGGAGCGAATTTTTTTTCTTACAAAATACTGTGCAGGGGTGAGCCTATATAATTCATAAAAAAAAATGTTTTTTCTATATAATACTAGAAGTTTTTTTTTCCTTGCAAGGGCGACCACCCCTACTGGCTCCATCCCTTGCTATCAATCACGCTAAAAATCATGTTCACATGATATCGATCGTTATATTTTTGAAACAATTTTATGTTGTAAAACTGAGCAAAATAACATTTAACACACTGAATGCCAATAAAATAATATAAAAAACACTAAATTGAAACCATTTTTGCAACTACTGGCCTTGAATTGATCATTTGAGATCATTACCAAATCCCAATATACATTAGAGCTTATAAGTTCAACTATAAATATAAAACAGATCTGAAATTCAGTGTATCTGGGAAAGCTACATGGTGGTCTAGACACCTCTATATCAACATTGGTGCAAAGTCTAGACCACTCTATATCAACATTGGTGCAAAGTCTACAGACTTACTCTTGGGCGTCACACCAATGCATGGTAACAGTGGGGTTGGAGCACCATCACCACGTGGTGCCCTTTCCCCCAAAACCATGTCAATATGGATCATTTAGGGTCAGAGACGCATCAAATTAAAGAGCTTTTTCCAACATCTCCTGCTATGTACCTTTTTAATGGCGAATATCAGTGGAAGATACTGAAATAGAAGTGTAGATGGTACTAAATTATCCTCAAGAATCTGTAATTCTGATGTCTCCAATTAATCATATGGAACTAATTTGTGGATAATTGCAGTATCCAGGATTTACACAATCATAAAAGACACATCTGGACTTCTTAATTTGAAAAGAAGAAAACAAAACCCTTGATATGTCCGTGTCTTGTCGCGTGTCTCTGAGCTATCAGCTACGTCTGTCGTTCTTTTTCAAGCCCATACTAAGATTGGGACTTCTCGAAGGAAATAGAAACAAAAAGGACCAGTTGACCCAACTGAAACTGCCGAGTTAAATTCCAAGAATTGTCTTGGTTCCATTTCAACAACATTCTAATACAAACAGAAGAAATATTAAATAAAAAGAACAGAACAAATGCCAGCTAAAACGAGGTAATGCTTCCTTCCAGAAGGATTGACAATCAATTCAAATTTCCGAGAAGATCAACGAAAACAGAAGTCCTTGACCTGTTCTAAAGCACCCAGCAAATAGGAAAGATAGGTCTAACCGGGGAATCATTTAACCATCTTGGGAGTGTTTTGTAAGCCAGTCAATGACAGCGTCCATGTTTACAGTCTTTGCACGAGATCATGTAGCAGCACACTTCTCTCTCGTTAATTGATTCAAGACCTCTGCAATTCAGACAAAAAAAGGAAAGAAATACACGTTTGAGAAAAGGCAATGAGAAAGCATAGATGAAATCCATAAAACAAAATCGATACTCACAGTTGATCCATAAGTGCTTGTGTGGAAATAGCTTCCGACTTGTTGATTTTGTTACCGAGAACAAGCAAAGGTATGCCACTTAAGGAAGGTTTTGTCAAGAGGTCACGTAGCTCACTTCGAGATATTGGAACACTGTCTCTATCGGCTGCATCACAACATATCTGCCTTTGTGTGAAGAGTGAACAAGTTAATACAGATAAAGGAAACTTTAGAAATCTAAAACTACTTGAATAGTTGAATTATCTAAAAGTGGTTATTGAGAAGATTGCAATTCTGCATTGGAATTTAAGTTTCACACCATTTGTTTCCCTTGTCAATCTCAAAACACGAGCAAGTGGCACGAATTCTGTTATTTTGGACGGAATATGTGACGGTGCACTTCAGTCCAGCAACTATAAGGATTTCTGATTGAGAAATTATTGATTGGTTTCATGAAAGAGGAAAACTGAAGACATATTAACATTATAACGTATTTCCAGATTCTAAGACTGGCTCTACTATTTTGCATTATTTCTAGCATTATTTGTGGGACATTAGACATTGAAGTCCTGGAATTATGATCAAAAGCTTCACTTTGACCAACCTTCACAAGTATGATGTTAATCAAGAAGCACTCACATCACAAGCTTATTAATTTCTGGACAATTTGCAGGCAAACATTCTCAAAAACTAGATAGTTAAGAACTTCACTTATTGTCATTGAAGAAAGAGTAAGTAGTCTGAAGATATCAAAACAAAATAAAACGCAGAAAGTGAGAAATTACGTGATTGGCGACTTTCACGCTTTATCTCCATTCTGTGGTTAAACTTCAAGCCTTCCCATTTTGAAGGATAAGTTACCGATTCGCACGGTTGGAATATGAGCAATCTCGTGCCAATCGCTGATTCGCATTTCTGATCTTTGCTCAACAAGGGGACACCTACGTATCCACAAAGATTGAAGAGATGGTAGGTTACCCAGTCACTCCGGCAGAGATTCCAACCCACTGAAATCCCAAATCATTAAGTCACACAAGCCAGGGAGGTGCCCAAGTTGATCAGGCAGAGACTTGACCTCTGGCCATCCCCATAAATGTAGATAACTCAGGGAAGTGAAATGGCTCCATGGTGGTGATGCTGCACTTGTTGAGGGCCAGGGGAAATATCAATACTCCTCTCTGAAACCACCTATTTGCAATGATTGAAGGCTGGTGGTGCAAAACAGCCCCTCCTCCCAACAACTCACCCAATTTGGACAGGATTCAATCCAGATTTCCTTGAGGGATGTGAGGCTGCGTAATGCATCTGGATTGGGTGCTTTTAACTTTCGACAGTGATTTAGGCTTAAATAAGCAAGGGTTGGCCGTAGCAGTCCTTTCGGTAAACACCTAAACTCCGGGCAATGTCCAATCTTAAGTCGTCGAAGGGATGTCGAGCCGTTGAATGCCACTTCTATTTCGTCAGTTGGATTGAGCATTTTTAACTTTCTGCACTCCCATATTTTTATATCTACAAGGGTTGGTTGTAGCAGCCCTTTTGGCAGACACGTCAACTCCCAGCACTTGAAAATTATAAGTTGTTGAAGGGACGTCGGGCCCTTGAACGCTGTTTCTGTTACATCAATAGAACCCATGAGGTTACCAAGTTAAGATTGGGCCCGACTGAAACTGCCAAGTTAAATTCCTGGAATTGTCTTGGTTCCATTTCAACAACATTCTAATACAAAAAGAAGAAATGTTAAATAAAAAAAACAGAACTAATGTCCTTACCATCTTAACTACTCTAATATGACATAAAACAAATGCCAGCTAAAACCAGGTAATGCTTCCTTCCGGAAGGACAATCAGTTTGAATTTCCTACCATCATGGAGTGTTTTTATAAGCCAGTCAATGACGGCGTCTATGTTTACAGAGTCTTTGCACGAGATCATGTAGCAGCACACTTCTCTCTCATTAATTGATTCAAGACCTCTTCAATTCAGACAAAAGAAAAGGAAAGAAATACACATTTGAGAAAGGGCAATGAGAACGGCATAGATGAAATCCAAAAAACAAAATCGATACTCACAGTTGATCCATAAGTGCTTGTGTGGAAATAGCTTCCGACTTGTTGATTTTGTTACCGAGAACAAGCAAAGGTATGCCACTTAAGGAAGGTTTTGTCAAGAGGTTATGTAGCTCACTTCGAGATATTGGAACACTGTCTCTAACGGCCGCATCAATAACATATCTGCCTTTGTATGAAGAGCGAACAAGTTAATACACATAAAGGAAACTTTAGAAATCTAAAACTACTTGAATAGTTGAATTATCTAAAAGTGGTTGCTGAGAAGATTGCATTTCTGCATTGGAATTTAAGTTTCACACCATCTGTTTCCCTTATCAATCTCAAAACACGAGCAAGTGGCACAAATTCTGTTATTTTGGACGGAATATGTGACGGTGCACCTTAATCCAACAACTATAAGGATTTCTGACCTAGTTTGTAAATGAGCTGGGGGATATGTGCTAGTTTCATAAATGAAGTTGGTCCGAAAAAAGAGTCCTGGAGATTGATAGAAAGGCACTCTAATTGTTGGCTGTGTACCAGACAATATTACTAGATACAAAGGAGGGAAGAGTAAGATATATGAATTGACTTACAATATCGCAGAGACCCTCGGCAGTACCGCTCCCACATGCTGCGAAACATCCGTTTCCCTACAAGGTCCCAAAGCTTAATTGTTTCATTCCCTGCTGTAACTTTTCTCATATTAAATCCAATCTGGATTCAGGGCATAAACAGTCATCCTCTAAAACTTCTTACTTATACAATGCAGAGAGCCTAATAACGATTTTGTTATTAGACAAGATACATACAGTTGGAATCCTGTCCTCGCTGTGGCCTCCCGTCTGTTTGGAATCCAAAGAATAGGATAGGTGAAATAAGTTCCTCTCAGAAAGCTAAACAAAGAAGAAAGGGAGAGAAATACACAATGTAGAGTACGAGAAGATTTCTTGATTACTCACAGTGATTGCATTAACAAGAGATGTCTTTCCCGCACTTTGAAGTCCCACAAGGGAGAGTTCCATTTCTTGCTCAAAGAAGAAGCTGAAATGCAGATATGATAAGAAGAAAGGAAACGAAAGAGAGAAATTTCTGAAGAAGAAATTAATTAACTGTTCTTAATACAACAAATAAGGGCATGCTCGGAGTGGGTTCTTCCTCTTTTGACAGTGTCAAACTTTCAGTAAACCAGATTCAGAAGACATGAGTAAGACAAAGGCACGTACCTTCAAATCATAATTAGAGTCGTAAAGAAGTATGCAAGGCTTTAAGTCACTAGGCAGGACATTTGTAGAGTGAAGGTGTTTTAGCTCTCCAAAGATTAATAAAATTTATTATTCTTGCTGTTCAAAAAAAGCTCTCCAAGGATCTGATACAAGACATATGAAGTTGTGATTAGATATTCTGGCCTAATTATGTGGTTATTACTGAAGTATTGACAGCAAAAGTAAACCATACACAAGCTAAAAAGGGAAAAAGGAGGAGAGTACAGTGATAGATAAGGTTTCAAACAGAATGTAAAGCACAGCCCACTTGTTAAGGTATATCAGTAATAGCAAAAACCTGTGTGGCAAAAGAACGTTGTATCAGATGATAAACTTGCTCCTTCATCTTCTTCTAAATGACATTTTACCTATTTTTATCAACATTGAAGACATGATATCAAACTAGCATCAAGTTATTCATATGCAATTTTTTCCTGGAGTCTAAAATATCGACTTTATATTTTATATATCTCACAGGTTTTTGAAATTATGACGAATACATTACCATGCGAGTCATGTGATATATCTGCAGGGAGAGGGTACACTTCAGTTCACTGTATTCTCATTCCTCCTGAAAGCCCAAAAATCACACCAAATATTGACGTCAGATAAAATTTTACATGGATTACTTCACACATGCACATGGACAAGACACACCAGTGTGTCGTAATCCGAGAGAGAGAGAGAGAGAGAGAGAGAGAGATTAATGATGAAACATGCAATTCGAAGAATAAGTTACCGAAATAGATGGCTGGAATATGAGCAATCTTGTGCCAATCTTCGCTGATTTCCTTTTCGCATCTTTTCTCTACAAGGGGACACCCAGATATACTCAAAATTTGAAGAGATGGAAGCTTACCCAGCCACTCCGGCAGAGATTCCAACCCACGGAAATCCCTAATTGTTAAATGAGACAAGGCAGGGAGGTGCTCGAGTTGATCAGGCAGAGACTTGACCTCTGGCCATCCCCATAACTCTAGAGACCATAGGGAACTGAAATGGCTCCATGGTGGTGATGCAGCACTTGTTGAGGGCCAGGGGAAATATCTATAATCCTCTCCGAAACCACCTATATGCAATCTTTGAAGGCTGGTGGTGCAAAACAGCCCCTCCTCCCAACAACTCCCCCAATTTGGATTAAGGGATTTAATCCACAGTTTCTTGAGGGATGTGAGGCTGCGTAATTCATCTGGATTGGGTGTCTTTAACTTTGGACAATAATCTAGGTTTAAATCTGCAAGGGTTGGCTGTAGCAACTCTTTCGGTAAACACGTCAACTCCTCGCAATTTATAATCAAAAGTCGTTGAAGGGATGTGGAGCCGTTGAATGCCGCTTCTGTTTCGTCAGTTGGAGTGAGCATTCTTAACTTTCGGCACTCCCATATGGTTATATCTACAAGGGTTGGTTGTAGCAGCCCTTCTGGCAAACACGTCAACTCCTCGCACCACTGAATGTCAAGTTTTTGAAGGGACGTGGCGCCCTTGAACGCTGTTTGTTACATCAATAGAACCCATCAGGTTATAGCAATGATATACACTTCAAACTTCTCAAGAAATTTCCCTAGGTTTTGTAGCTGGCTTGGCAAATAACTCAGCCCAATCATTTCCACTATTGCCACACCTCTCTTTGTTTGGAAATCGGAACGCGGGGGGAAGGAAGGGAAAATAAAGGACTGGAGAGTGTAAAAATTCTCTCCCACTTTTAATGAATGAAGAAACTTCCATTAGGGATTCATTGCGTTTTTTTGGTTTTTTGGTAAACTTCTAAAGGGCTTTGTTTGTTTGAACATAATATATATTTCGTGAAAATATTTTACAAAGTTTTGGGTGTTTGGTTGAATAAACTTGGAATAAAATATTTTCTAACATAAGGTTTCATCTCCACTAAAGGAAATTGACTTGGGAAGTAAAAAAAAAAAATCATTTAATCTTAAGGATAAACTAGCTTAGTTATCCCATGTCACAACCTTCATGGACCTCAGGCCCTTGACAAGAACTTATACTTTAGACAACAGAAATCCTATACCATATATTTTACGCAATCTTTGTTAGAACTTAATTTTATGAAGTGGAACAAAATAATGCGAAATAAAAATCATGCAATTATTTTATTACAAGTAAAATGTTTTACATGTAACCAATTGGGTGCAAAAAACAGTTTATATACTTCGAAACAAACGAAGTTTAAAGTAGCAATAGTTTTGCAATCCACATGATCTAGATGTGCAGGGCCAGGCTATCTTTGTGGTAATTGTGGTGAGTAAGACACAATTTAATAACTAACTGTTGAGTGGATAGAAAAGGACCTGGAAGGGTTATCAACATGGGGCAATCCCAGATTTCCAGGTTTTGGAGCCGGGGGAAAAACTCCGTGGGACGCGTGGCAGCAACGGGCGATGATAATAACTTTGCGCACTCACATATGGTTATATCTACAAGGGTTGGTTGTAGCAGCCCTTCTGGCAAACACGTCAACTCCGCGCACTCCTGAATTACAAGTCTTTTAAGGGACGTGGGGCCCTTGAACGCTGTTTCTGTTACATCAATAGAACCCATCAGGTTATAGCAATGATATACACTTCAAACTTCTCAAGAAATTTCCCTAGGTTTTGTAGCTGGCTTGGCAAATAACTCAGCCCAATCATTTCCACTATTGCCACACCTCTCTTTGTTTGGAAATCGGAACGCGGGGGAAGGAAGGGAGAGAGTAAAAATTCTCTCTCCACTTGTTTGGTACAATGAAATTTTCCTCTCATTTTCCTCACATTTTTCTTCTTAATTATTTTATCTTCTTAGGCATCAGGGATTCACTGCTTTGTTTTTTTTTTTTGCAAAACTTCTAATGGGGCTTTGTTTGTTTGGATATTTTTCTTGAAAATATTTTACAAATTTTTGGGTGTTTGGTTGCATAAACTTGGAATAAAATATTTTTAAACAAATTAATGGTTTCATCTCCACTAGAGGAAATTGACTTGCGAAGGAAAAAAAAAATCAAATTATGTCCTTCAATCATAAGGATAAACTAGCTATCCCATCTCATAACATTAGACAACACCCCTCTTGTACCATATATTTTACGTGATCTTTTTTAGAACTTAATTTAAGTGCAACCAAATAATGCAAAATAAAAATCATGCAATTATTTTATTACATGTAAAATGTTTTACATGTAAGCAATTTTGTGCGAAAAACATTTTACGTCGCTACAAACGAAGTTTAAAGTAGCAATAGTTCTGCAATCCACATCATCTGGATGTGCAGGGCCAGGTTATATTCGTCGTAATTGTGGTAAGACACAATTTAATAACTAACTATTGAGTATATAGAAAAGGACCTGGAAGAGTTATCAACTTGGGGCAACTGTGGATTTCTAATGACTGGAGCTGAGGAAAGAACTCCATCGGACACGCGCTAGCAGTTGGCGATGAGAATACGTCTGACCATTCTTGTAGTTGGCGCATTCCAATCAATTTGATGTTTATCAATGCCGGAAATACTACTGTTGTCGCTGGCCCATAAAATTCCTTACCAATACTCTTCAAGCTATGCAAACCCTCCATTTGCAAATGCGCAAGATGAGGAAGGTGTCCGAACGCAGGGACTTGCGTACATAATGTGCAGTTCTCTAATATTATTTTCACCAAATTGTGATACGACCCGTCATCTCTACTCATCCAAGACGCCAATCTTCTTCCCCCAAAATTATGAAGTATTAATCCCTGAAGATTCTGATGAGGTTCGAGTCCTTCCAACACATCCTCATGGTTATTGTTAGACTCTCTAAGGTCTTCGTCCCAGTGAAATTCCAACTCTTGAACATCTGATTTTTCTAACAGTTTAGCCTTCTTTGCATCTTCCCTGTCCTTCACGTTCTGTAGCTGGTAAACCTTTACTCTACCTCTTAGCTTGCTTAGGCTACCCAATTCTTCAATTCTACGGCCATTCTCCTCGCCCACAATAAAAAATGGTAATGTTTGCAAAGATATCAGCTGCCCTAACTTCATTGGCACCAATTCCTGATTTTTAATGGTATCTTCCAGATAAAAAAAATCTCTTGAGAGGTCTACCTCGCTGATCATATTGGTCAACAGATAAAAATGTCTCAAGCTAACCAATTTGTGGAAATCTGTTGGAAGCTCTTTTATAGATTGTGGTAGTTTAAGTGTCTCCAAATTGTACAATTTTGTGATACAATTTGGGATTTCCACAATAGAAAACTCAGAGATGTCAAGAAACCTTAAATGTTTGGACTCACATATTGAGCTTGGCAACTCTTCCACACCAAATGTTACTAAACGTAGGGCACGAATACGTTTAAAATATTCGATGTTTTGGGGAAGATCTCCGGTTGAAAATAGAGTTCTCAATTTTCGAGCATTTTCTTGTGAAATATTTAACCTTGTTCTCAACGACAAATGTTGAACATTGGAATTATTATTCAACTCATTAGCTTCCAAAGTCAAACAGTTACCCTGCGAGACATGGATTGCAAGATCATGTACGAGATCATGCATCTTGCAAGCAATGATATTGTTATACTCATCGAGTTTCACTTCCTGGAATAACGAATTACGCAATAAAGTATTAAAATACTTGTTGCCTAACTCTTCCATTTCTAACTGGTTTCTTGAAGAAGGATGAAGATATCCTAGGGCCATCCAAAGTTGAATCAGCTCATTCTTAAAAATGACTTCGTCCTTTGGGAAAATACAACAGTATGCAAAGCATTGTTTCAAAGATGGTGATGGTAAATGGTCGAAACTAAGGCTCAACACTGGTAGGATGCCATTATCATTTTCTAGTAAACTCCATGTTTCACTCTTCTCAATAGACTTCCATTCCCTTTCATCTTCTTTTGAGTACAGTAAACCTCCTAATGCATTTATTGCTAATGGCACACCCTTACACTTTGCTACCATTCTTCTACCAATATCCACTAGAGTTTGAGTTTTTCTTGGTCCTCCATCGGCAAAGGCTCTATTCCGAAACATTGTCCAACAATAATCCTCCGATAGTGTCGTCAACTTATGGGTGCAAGACTTGGATGTTCGCATTGCTAATAACACTTCCTCGCTACGTGTAGTCACCAAAACTTTGCTTTCCTTTGAGCCACCTATGCCAATCAAACAATTTTCTAGCTTCTCCCATAAATCTCGATTCTTATTCCAAACATCATCTAATACAAGCAAGTATTTTTTCCCATTCAATTTTTCTCCAAGCTTCCTCACTATTCCTTCTTCATTTTGTGTATCAGATTTATCTCCAGTAAGAGATTCCACCATCTCATTCAATAACCTTTCTACCTTGAAATTATCAGATACACAGATCCACATCCTATTCTTCTCACCAAATTCCCTCAAAACTTCCGCTTTATTGTAAACTACCTGGGCAAGAGTTGTCTTGCCTAGGCCAGGCATTCCTACTATGCCAATGACTGTCGAATCACCTTCCACATTGGAGCCAAGTAACATATCTATCACTACCTTAACATCATCCTGCCTCCCCACAACTTCTGTATTACCTATAAAAGGTAGAGTCTTCCTGAATTCCCTAGGTTCATTAGAAGCACTTATGATTTGCTCAGCTGGTCTAAGACCAATATTAGTTGCGTGTTTCCAAATTTTATCTAACCGTGTATTTATGTCCTTGATCTTCTCCGCCATCTCTAAACGAAATGAAATTGGATTAGAGAGGGAGATCACATTGCGCACCTTGTTCATCATTGAGTCTTGTACCTCAATCTTTCTTCCAAGAGCTTCGTAGGCCAATTCATCCAGCAAATCCTCCGCAACGCAAAGAACGGCCTTTAGATTCTTTAGCCACACCAGCATAGTAGCTGATGTTATCTTTCGGTTCTGATCAGCATCATGTAACAAAGCATGAATGATTTCAAGAGTTTGACTGAGGTCTTCAAGGTCTTCCGTGAAACTGCTTGCAAGGTTAATCCGGTTGTTAATCTTATCGCTAATAAGATCTTTTGCTTGGGAAAGCAACCTTTCCACGATTCCCTCGGCTGCAGAGATGAGAAAAGTCCCAGCCATATCTTTCTTATGACAACAGAAATTGGGAGTGAACGAAATGCTTGGTGAACAATTAGCAAGAGAACACAAGAGAAGGGGGGTTGTGAATACAAGAGAAAAGGGAAAGGGGGTTGTGAATACAAAGAGAGAGGATATTATATGAAAGGGCAGGATACGAAGTTCAGTCAAGTTTTACTTTTCGGTTTCTAATGTCTTGGTCATTGCCAGGTATTTTCGTGGTAATATCTTTTATTTTTGGGAATCTACTTCCACCTTTCCCCCTCAAAATCCGATCCACCACAACCACCACTACTATTTGAAACCCCATTTTTTTTTTTTAATTTCAAAATGGATTTTGAAAATATAGTTTAATTACCTTTTGCGCATAAAAAAAAAACTGTTTTATCAGAGTGCGCAGCGTAAGCGTGGTTTTATATATTTTAAAAAAAAATTATTTGTTTTGTTTTGCAAATGTAATATACTCTAATTAAATTTTTGTTAAAAATTACTTTGGCTACACTATTTTAAAGTTCAAAGACAAAATTCTTTTCGGGGGGATAGATCGAAATACCCGATATTTTTTATCTCAGAAAATGATTTTAACCGTGAAACTTCATAGTTATTTTATTCACTATTAATTGTTTATACTTTATAATATACAGCATTTTACAAATTGTAATAATATGCAGGGACGGAGCCAGAAATTTCACTACGTAGGGGTGAATGTTTTATTCAAAATATTTTGCAGGGACGAGCCTATATAATTCATAGGAAAATTAGTTTTTTCTGTGTAATACTAGAGGTTTTTTGTTTTCCTTGCAGGAGCGACTACCCCTACTGGCCCCCCTCTAGCTCCATCCCTGATAATATGGTACTTTATTCAGTATAACATGGGCGCTGTGTGTGCACGTGAAACACATATGCGCCTACCCATCCACCTGTATCACTTTTTATTTTCACATCCTGCGGCATACAAGTAAGAGAGGAAAATTCCCTCACATGCAACTACCGAAATTGATTCGCGTACACCAGGATGCGTATCCCACTTGCACACCACCACATCCTGACCGTCCAAAAGCTTTTTTTGACGTTTCAGATTTGAAATGAATTCTTACCGGTAAGAATTAACTCTTACCGGTAAGAATTTATTTCAAATCCGGACCATTGATTCTTGAAATGGATGATCGGGATGTGCTGGTGCGCATTTGGTGTGTGCGTAGAATTGTCCTGCAACTACCCACCGACCTGTATCACTTTATTATTCTCTCCATTCCTTTTTAAATATTTAATTTTTTATTTTGAATTGTTCTGTGGTTTGAAAATTTAATGGCTAAAGTTTGTATAATTATCATTTTGCCCTTTTGAAAAATTAGTGGGTAAAGAGTTAATGGGAAAAATAGAGGATAATTATGAAAAGTAGAGTTAATGTGAAAAGTGTAAAGTAGAGAAAAAAATTGATATGAAAGATATAATGATGGTGTTTTTTTAATAAATTAGATTTACGAAGTAATACATTTCAAAAGAGACGGAGGGACTACTTTGCAGCAAACCCATCTTTTCCTCATTCCACTTTCGGCTAGATAAAGGCCTATTTGGCTGGTGGATTTGTGCCCAGATTTGTGAAGCGCCCTTACTCCATCTCCTGGTCCCACCACAAATCCACTCTTTGGCAACAATTCTTTACCCTCGGACTAGTTTACTGTTTAGATTGCGAAGCCCTCCTTGACCCCTGTCTTTCAAAATGGCATTCGCTCTCGCACTTAATCCTTGCTCTACGCTCGCGCGTTCAATCCTTTCACTCTTGAATTCTAGTTGTTTGGTGGGGTTTTGAGAGACACTTTCGCGCTTCCGCACGTGCATGCTTTATATATGACTTATGTTAGAAGTGTTTGGCAGGAGAATTCCGGATTGATTTGTTTTAATTATGGAAGTGTTTGGTAGTGATTCTTACAAAATGCGTTCCCAAAACTTGTACAAGGAATCCCAATCTAAAACGTAGCTACAGAGAGTTTTCAGATTATGATTTTGGATTTTCAAGTTTGATTACTATCTTGCCTTTTACCGTTCTTACAAATTACATCAATGCCAAAAAGTATTGAAACTATTTATTTGTTATCTGTAAACTATATAATCTGGTCGTTAATCTTATTGCTAATAAGATCTTTTGCTTGGGAAAGCAACCTTGCCACGATTCCCTCGGCCGCAGAGATGAGAAAGCCCCCAGCCATGTCTTTCTTATGACAACAGAAATTTGGAGCGAACAGAAATGCTTGGTGAACAATTAGCAAGAGAACGCAAGAGAAGGGGAGTTGTGAATACAAGAGAAAGGGTATTATATGAAAGGGCAAGTTATAAAGTTCAGATGATTTTTATATTTGGTGTCTAATGTTTTGGTCATTGCAAGCTATTTTCGCGGTAATATTATTTATTTTAGAGAATCCACTTCCATTTTCCCCCCACAAAAGCCGATCCACCACAACCACGATTACTATTTGAAACCCCAAATTTTTTTATTTTAATTTCAAAATGGATTCTGAAAATATAGTTTCAATGTTCAAAAGAAAAGTAGAAAACTAGTCGCTTAGGTGGTGCTCTAGTGATGACATATCCACTCAAACAGTTGCTAATTAGTTATGGTTCAACCAGACATTCCATAGCAGGTCGGGAATCCAAATGGTCATGCCCATGGGAGGTTGCTACGTTGATCACCCCTTCCCATCCTTTTTCCGTTAAAAAAAAAGAAAGAAAGAGAAAATTAGAAATTTATGATGGTTAATCTCAATTTTAGCCCCGAAATGATCTCACCAATCCTTTTATATCCTTCCTATATAAAAGGAAATCCTTCCATTCCATCTTTCGGCCTCTCTTTTCCTGCCTACTTTGGCCTCCTTTGATAACTTTATTTACGAAAGTGCCACTTTGCCCCTTTGCTTCTTTGCTATTTCCGATAGCATCTCTGTGTGCCTTTTTTTCAACGTGGCCCATTCCTTTTGTTGACTTAGGGTAACATGATTGAACTCAATTTTTTCTTTGTCGGTCACATACAACTTTATAGGTTTGCCGACAGTGTTGAATGGTTTTAAAGTTACCCTAAGTCAACAAAAACTATGAAAAACTTGAAAACTTGGAGTTTTGGATTGACCAGTTACACATATCCAATTGAGCTGATTTTTTGCAAGGCCGTAGAAAAATTATTTTGAAATTATTTAACGGTTCGGATCATTCGTGTGGGACCCAAAAATGGGCCCCAAAAGCCGTTGTACGTTTTCTGTACAGAAAACTCTCTGTACGCGTAGGTTTACCGATTGAAAAATAGAAATGGCTAATACGAATATTTATGGATGAGATACAGACGCAACGCTACGTGGAAATACATGTCTTTATAGAAGTTCAACTTCAATGTTCAAAAGAAAAATAAAAAACTAGTCGCTTAGGTGGTGCTCTGGTGACGGCATGTCCACTCAAATAATTGCTAATTAGTTATGGTTCAACCAGACATTCCATAGCGGGTCGGAATTAACGCAACTCAGCCACTTTGTCTCCGTGGATCGACACTCAGACTTAACCGCGCTATTCTCTGGAATAAAAGTTAATTCCTAATTATTAAATATTTATTTTTTATTCGGCACGACACGGTCACCACCTACCTGTATCACTTTATCCTACCTATACTAAAAGGAAAACTCCAACTCCTCTTTCAGCCTTTCTTTTTTGTGGCCCTTTTGCCCCTTCAGTTGCTTACGTATTTCCATCATTGCCTTGGTGCGCGTTTTTCTGGCGTGGGCCATTCGTGTCGTTGACAAAGAATCACATAATTGGTTTTAGATGGCCCCATTGGTGTCTTCATAGCCATTTGGTCATTCCCTCTTGGTTGCCGACAGAGAAGAATTTAATTTTGTTCACCCTTCCTAAAACCCGCCTTAGAAAAGGGTGAACAAAATCTTCCCTCCTATTAGTTGAAACGTGTGGATTCCACCATCAAGTAATGTCATGCTTATAAAAAGTGTATAACAGAGGTAAGCGTAACATCACTTTGTAGTGAACCCACACTAATTCAACGAGGCAGTACTATAACCCCTTTGGTGAAGGATCATGAGCTTGAGACTGAAAGTGAAGATGCTGTAAGTGTTGAGACAAGTGGGAAGGTGCTAATCATACACATCAAGCGTCCCTGTGGCAAAGGCTTTCGCATTATCCTCTTTGGAAACAACTGTTTCAGTTCTCTTAATCTTTGGCCGCGATATTTTCTTAGAGCCATCATACCCATTTAACACACTCACAATTTGTTCACTTATGAAATTATTGGTTTACATTAATTTTGTTTCTTTTTACAAGCCCGATTACTTTTTATAAGATTATGCCCATATTTTTATTTGGTTGGTTGGAAATTGAAAGAGCCCAGTGTAATCCACGGTTTGTGGGAGGCAGTTAGGCCATTATTCATGGGTTAATTACTCCAAGATAACTACTTAAGACTACTAGCGGAAGTGCACGTGCGATGCACGTGGAGAGTTCCTAAAGTTTTATTATATGGACACCACTTGAAGCAAATAATATTACTAACAATTTAGCTCATCTATGATGAAACCTTTTAGTGCACCTTGTGAAATCCATTTGAAGTGATTATGCTAACGATAAAAAAAGATGGTTTGAAAAGTTAATTAAAAATATGACAAATGAAATAAATGTCTTGTTTGAATCTTTTAGAGTTGTAGAGGGGTTCTCATCAATTAAAAAAGAGCGTAGGGAACTATACAAAGGAAATTACATGACTTCTCGAATAGCTTCCATTTAATATTAAGAATGGAGACAAATCATTTTCGGTACAATTCCTAGAATATCAGTTCTTTTGTCAAAATTGTAGGAGTAGAACTTTCATTGCAATAGGAAATCAAATCACATCAATGAGGAAGGATAGGTTTTCTAAGAGAAAAAAAAAAAACCAATCAGCTCCTCTCAATCCATAAGATGCCAGATTATTGACCACTGAATTTGCTGACCTCCGAACAAACTGAAGCTTGCAATCGTGGAACCTAGTTTTTGCCTTGTCAAATGTCCTCTATTATAACCTCCACCTTTGTTGGGCATGACACTTCGTTATCCAAAATTATCCAAAATTTTGACCATCAGTTGCGAATCCTCCTCAATCGTCTTTGAATCCAGGCACAACAATAAAGCTAACTCCAGAGAAGCCCACCACGCCATTACTCATGCACTCAATGCCGAACCTGCCATTCCCTCCAGAGCTCCGCACTACCTCACCTGCACCTGCTTTATTTCCCTCCCTCAACCATGGGCCGTCAACGTTTGTCAAGGTAAGCTTGTGGCTCCCTTCCTCACACCCTTTCCATATATCCATTACATCATCAAACCATGCCAAGATCGAGGCCTCATTCATTCTATGGATAAACCTAATCGGACATAGCCTCCACATTAATTGGGCAAGCCATTCATTGCAACTGCGGCCAGGACAAAGCTTCTACTTAGAAACTCTTCACTTAAACAAATTTTCTCTAATAGCGAGAATGCCATGGATACATTTCCAAATAAAATGTTGTCCTCCCAAGGACATGAGTTTCATAATGTCGGCATTTCCAAATAAAATGTTTGATTCTATTTGTAGTGGGAAGAGCCCGTACCTTGTTCCACCCTTTTTTATTCTCTTTTTGCACTTGACTCCCCTTGCCTAGAACCATGACTCGTCCCATTTCGTTTGATAAGCTCTATCTCATAGCCCGACCTTGCTGTGTATGTAGTATGTACCCTACGACATGTAGCAGGATATTACTTGGTCAACCATCTCAGTATTAGGAAAAGGAATATAACTAACCAGGTGAGCATCTTTGGGTTGCAGCACTGAATCAACAAGCTCAACTCTCCACTGTTTATGGACTGGATCAATGCGGTTGATATGGATAGAAGCGGAAAACCTCTCTCTCTCTCTCTAAAACCTCTCTCTCTAACACCTAAACCTAGCCGCCCCTTTCCGGCCTCCCCCCTTCCCCTCCCCCGTTCTACGGCGGTGGGAGGGGAGGGATCTATTTCCCTCCTTCTCTTTTCCTCTCCCCCCCTCTCTTTTTCATTTCTTTTCTCCCTCTCTCTCTTTTCCATTTCTTTTGTTAGGTTTCTTGCAGATTTGGAGCGTGGCAATTCTGGGTTTGGGTTGGGCGGTGGAGGAGGTGTTTGGGTTTTGCAGAGTGTATAGATGCACGGCGACATCGTAGAAGGGTGCATCATCGGCGTTGTTCTCGACGAGGGTGTTGCAGTGGGCGGTAAGGTGTTTGGTGTTGGAAGCGGAAGTGTAGTGGTGTTAAAGGCGTTGGTGCAGCAGAGATGAAGTAGAGATCAGCAACAGCAGTAATGTGTCTGTGGCAGCAGTGGTGATGGTGGATCAATGACAGCGTGGTGAGGCTGTGGTGTCGGTGGCTGATCTTCTTGGCGTCGTGGCGCTTCTGGGAACTCTGGGGGGTTGTTTTCGTGCCGTTCTCCAGGGCAGCAAAAGGGGCTTGTTCCCCGGGCTCTGGCACGGCGGTGACTGCGTCTCCTTCTGGTGGCCGTGGAACGCTCTAGTTCTGCTATGAGGTTGCGGGCGGTGGCTGCATTTTTCTGGTGGTCTGGGAGGTGGCGTGGTTAGCGGTCTACAATGGTGCGGACGTGTCGTTCTCTAGGACAGCAACAAGGGCATGTTCCCCGGGTTCCGGCGACGGCGTGGCTGCGTCTTGTCTCTTCACTACGGCATCGGGTTTGGCAGCAATGGCGATGAGGAATCATTTTGAGGGAAGCTACGGTGTTTTGCTGGAGGAGTATGAGCGGTGTTTCAGATAGGTGGCTGGAAATGAGGTTGAGGTTGAGATTGAGTTTTGCGGCGGCAATGATGGCAGAGCATGTGGATTGAGCGGTGGCGCGTGATTCGGAAGTTGATGGGGCGAAGCAAAAGAAACGAAGAAGACACACAGATTTTTCGGGAAGTGGGTTGGAAGGTTTGTGGGGTTCTAGGTGCATGCTTGTGGGATTCAAAGGATTTTGGTGTGCTGGCTTTCGGAAAGTGGGGTTGGTAGGTTTGTGGGGTTCAAGGTGCATGCCTTGACATTTTTAGGAGATTGCCTTTATTTCTTTCTGCTTTTTATTAGGTGTGGTGGATGAGCATATTGTGGGATATTTGTAAGATCTGAGTTTTTTAGACTCTTTGGGGAGTTTGGCTTTGGCCTTTAGGTGGGTACCCTCGATTGGTTTCTTGCTAATCGTTGGTTTAGGTCTCGGATTGAACAATTTTTGTTATTTCCTTGTTCCTATTAGTCTTGTTTCTATTTCAAGATTAATGAAACTTTTTTTCCTTGCAAAAAAAAAAAGTTCCACCCCTCTTCTGAAGTTCCCATTGGCTTTACCCATTGTCTCATGGGAAGGCCTAATAACTTTGGCAAAGCAATCTTGCATTTGACCTGCACATTATATAAGTAATCAGGGTACGAAAGCAGTAATTCTCCAAAAAGGAAGCATAAAAACAGGCACCAGAGAGGTCATAAATTGAGCAATTTGAAGGAATATGCTCATCAAAAGTTATATCCCAAATGCATGAGCATGCCTTCCAAAGAAAATTATTAGAGCATACAAATAATACAAGTTTTTTTGTCTGTCTTATTTTGTCTCAGATGGCCGTATGCCTTCCGAAAATGTTTTGATCAGGGCTCAAATTGGTAGGGAACACAAACACACACAGAGAGGGAAAAAAAAAAAAGAGGAAGAAGAAGAAGCGCGTCATCTTCCACATTCAAATTACAACAATGGATGCAAGAGGCTGGTAAACAACTCGACAATCCCCACGGCAATTATAGTGTTGAAGCTATGTCTTAATGAGTAAACAACTCGACTTTTGGCTATGTAATCCTTCGGTAAAAATTTTGTATCTTTTTCTGTCCTCACTTTCATCTTTTCCCAATGTCATGGCTGAAATAGAAAGCGTTGAAAATAAGGATAGAGAATGCATCAAGTGTACTCTGCTTTGCTGTTTGCACATAAAAACTATTGCTGTTGTAATTTCAATTGATTCTCATACTTCGCAAAGATAAAAGGTGTTTTCTTGCCTAATGGATCAGACTATTCAGCAATCCCAACCAGTGACAAACAGAATGGAATGATACCGTACTCTATTCTTCATAAGAGTAGGATTCGAGTCCACAATATCCCTAAACTCATGCAAAAAAAAAAAATTTATTAAAGATAAACATGAAAATAGAAGACTTACAAAATCCATACGTGTTACTCCGTAAGATTCCAAACTTGAATCACACAATGATTCCACCACTTGTGTAAAAAACATAGCTCATATTAGCTTACCAAGTTAAAATTAAAAACTTAACGGTCTAAGCATGCAAAGCTCTTAAAAATAGAAATTTGGAGTAAAATCCCCACTTGTCATCATGTATATAAATGTACATCTCGACCCAGAATCACAAAAGAAAAGTCAAATAAGGCAAAATGGTTAAGTTGACCAAATTACCATACTAACTCGGACGGAAAACAAAGGATTCCAGGCAAAAGAATATCACAAACTAATAGGAACTTTGGAGTAAGAAAATTGGACTGGACTTGTAGAATTCTGTCAATGTGAAAGTTTGTATTGACATACCCTCCAATAAGGATGTTTCTTCCACTTCAGTCCAGAAGAAAATTGTTGTGGTAAGCCATATGAGATGAAAAATAAAACTACTTGGACCCTGCAAAGATGTCTTGACTGTGATGCCTATGCAAACACATTTAAAGTGCGTCCCACACTCAACAAAACCAGAGGGCAATGAAACGTAGAACCAGCCAAGGTTGGCTTTTCAACTTTCAACAAGCTGAGAAAGAGAGCAGTCGCCTGCCGATTAGACCAAATTCCAGAGGGCACTAAAGACATATGAAGTCTGCAACATGTTGTCGATTAGACCAAATTCCGGGTGTTTAGTGAAGGCTGGAAGAATAGGGACGCAAAGATTAAAGGGCAAAGGTTTTATGGTGTGAGATCAAATAAAATTAGAATTTTATGTTCTATAGAACAATTCCTCCTTCAGTTGATCCATCAAATGCGGGCATTGACGCATCCAAAGGAATAATGAAAAGGAGTTATTATCAACTTGCCTCAATTGAACTACTTTTTTTGATAACCCAGGAGGCAACCCCTTACCAACTGGGTTGGGCACTCGGTCCACCATATGTCCCAGTGATTCAACACCCAAACTTGGCAGCAATTGTACAATCTCACAACCAGGCCTTTTTTTTCTACGGCCTTGGTAAAAAATTTCGATTCCTTGTATGCTGATGAAGTGAATGGGTGCAATTTCCTCCTAGTCCCCATCGCTTTCTCAGCAAGAATCAGAAGACCTAACATTTTCTTAGTTACGGCTGCGAGATCACTGCCATTATCCCCTCATTTTCGTTGACATTGTAATTGCATTTCTTCTGAGGAATTAGACTATGGAATTTTGTTAGGGTCAGCCTCTCTCTTGCAATTTTGGGGAAACTATATGCATAGAATGTAGCATATGGACACCGAAATAGAATTTCCCGCCTTCATATCATAGCCGTGACATCCGACAATATTAAGGACGAAGCTGTCCTTGATGTTAGTGACAAAGCGACTTATACACAAAGCTCCAAAATAAAATAATGTTCCTGCATTTAAGAATCCACAATCTACAGTTCCAAACAAGTTTATGCCACTCTGATACCAGTTATGTCAAATAGAAAAACTTGACTAACGAATTCAATCAAATAGTTGGTGTGCGTAAAGATGTAAACATGAACAATCAGTGTTTCATCGAACAACTGGTGTGCGTAACATCAATAATTCAGTTTTTTTTAATGGGTATGTAAGATTCAACTTACTATGCAAATATTCTCGGCAGCAGAAACTTTACCAGTCCAGGGAGTTTTCTTGCATCAAGGGATCTCGATGACGAGGAGACATAAAGATGGCTTAATACAGATATTCGTCTCAATGATTGTCGGCAGCAGAGGGTATTAGTAACAGTCCAGAAAGGAATTGAAGATCGGAGAAGAAGATGGAGGGAGAGTTAGAGGGAGGGCGCCGTTTGTTCTTTGTAGGAACGATACGTCTGTGGGGTTTGGAGGGGAAAATCTGATACGTCATTGGAGTGTTTAGAAGGGGGTGTGTTTGGTTAGGAAGAAGTATCGTTCCAAACGTCATTTGGAGCGTTTAGAAGGAGAAAATCTCATAGAAGCGCGATGTTTGGCTAGGAATGTGATGTTTGGGCTTGAGGAAGGACGGAACACGTAATGTTTGGGGGAGGATGTGAATGGTATATTAGGGAAAGTATGGAGGGTATTTAGGGGAATGAAATGTAGACAAACGGTGACTCTTTTATAAGAAGTGTATAGATAGATAGATAGATTAATTCTGGTTTCATGTCTACATTGCTCTCTCTCTCTCTCTCTCATACACACATGGAACACTCGAGGTCCTCTTATGTGATCCCTCATTTGATGTAAAACCATTACGGTCTCATTTGATGACTCGAACTTTGTTTTTCGATCAACTTATTCACGGACAAAATCAAGTTGATCGAAAAATCAGTACTAATTTGAGGCAACTCTATCCACCATATATTTTTGTGGGGTTCTTTATTTAGTGGTGCCCTAAAACTTTTATCCACTAGACATTTTCAGGAGGTCAGGTTGTTTCAGAAACCAACTTATTCTCAGAATGACTTAAAAACTGAATTATTGCACTTTCTGAGACAGATCATTATCTCGTAACACATCAACACAAAAGGCTAACTTAAGTCAGTTCCTAACTTAAGTCAATTTTTGAAACAAAGCCTAAGTACTAAGTCCCATAGAAATATTTGGTGGATAAAGAAGTTGGGGCACCACGTGGCGGTGACACAAACCACCAAATAATTTTTCCAGTTTTAGACAACCTAGGTTCTGGACGGTGGGTGTGAGTCCTATTAATAAATTTAGTGAGGTGGGTGTGTGGGTCTATACCTACAATTTTCTTTTTCAAAGCTTGCGTTTTTTTTTTCTTACTTATTGAACATTGTTTGTTGAACCTGAGATGTTTCGCTTACAAGGTTTGCTTTCAGATTTGCAAGTTTTCTCCTCTGTGGTAACAAAAGTAGGATTTATTAAGAGCAAACTTCACTTATACCCCCTCCGGTTTGGACCATGTACAGCTACATCCCCTCTGATTTACTTTGTTACATTCGCATCTCCTGTGAATTGTTGATTTGTGCAAGCTCACCAAATCAACAGAAATCATGCTTGCACTGTTACCGGAAATCACTAAACGGTGACTCTTTTATAAGAAGTATAGATTGGCCAAGTCAAGATGGCCAATTATCTTTTGAATTACTCGTGCCCAAGATGGAAGGAAGTCTGTTTACTCAACCAGTGGTTGCTACGGAAAAAAGTATCCCCGAAAAAGGTAACTGATGGGGTGTTCCACTAACCAAAAAATAATTTTTTTTAAACTTAAGATATGTCATTCTCTCACAATACATCACATAAAAAATCGTGAAAAATCAATTTATTCAAAAAAATTATATTAGCGGAACACCCCCTGATAGCTTTGATTTAATTGAACAAATGTGGACATGTTGTGCAGTTTTCTCGTCAAAAAAGGAACAAATTAAGATGTGGTGCTGTTTTTTTGCTATGCTTTTGACAGGCTGTATTTGGGGCCAAATTTATTTTTTTCTTTTATGCTTTGACAGGCTGTATTTGGGGCACTTAACTGGTTCTGAAGTACTACTACGGACTGGAGGTGCCATTATTTATTTACTCTCTCAAATCACATGGGTTTCAAGCAGAGAGGGGCCATGCTGTGTATGCTTTTTTCATTGCTTTCTTTTCTCTTTGAGACCCCACTACCACCCATTCTGATGCATCATTGTATTACCTTTTTCTCTTTCCTTTGGATTTTGTAGGGAAAAAAAGAAAAAGAAATTGATATTAACACCCTCTTTTCTCTATTGATATTCTTTTTTTATGTTTCTACATATAAAGTGTAAGAGTAAGTTTACCTAATAAAGACAAAAAAAAGAAGTGTCAATAGAGAAAAATAGAGTGTCAATAACACTTCCAAAAAACAAAGAAGAAGCAAACATGCTTTGTTCGGTTTGAGTTTTGATCGAGTGAGGGTTTTAGGGGTAATAAGTAGAGAGATAGAAATAAAATTTTATTGGAAACCGTGTAGGGTGGGTCTTGAGACCCAAACCAAACAAGGTGCTCGAGTTTTGTCGACTTTCAACTTTTGCCCATTGGTTTTCGAATTTCTTCCCTCACTTTCTAAGCAATGCAAATTTGGAACCCTGAGATCTCAAGGAATGAATTCCCAGCATAAAATTTTTTTAGCACGCCTATACACGAACAAAAGCAAATTTGGAACCGTGAGATCTGAAGTTTGTTTATTTTCCTTTACGTCGTTTTTCTTCTCATTTTCCACGCGGTTGGGAAATTTTAAGTCTTCGCTCATAGGTAAACCACGAACCAACATTCGGCCTCGCCCTTTGGGTCGAATGCAACCGCTTTCTACATATGAAGTCAAATTCGAGGCGCTAATTTTAAACGTTGGACATCGACAAGTCCTAGTACGCCCGCACACGCCGCAGTCGCCACTAATTTGTCCAAAAAAAGGAGAAACAAGTAGGAAATAATAGCCTTGAAGCTCACAATTAGGGGTATGTCAATGTTGTCAAAACTCTTTTTATTTTTGTCCTTCCGAAATTGCCAATGTTGTCACTTATTTCAATCAAATGTACTGTGCAATCTTTATGGCCTTAGATTACCCAATCTTTCATTTTGTGTCATTTAGGACATGGCCCAAACTAAAATCAATCCATGTTTCACGAAACTTTTGGTCTATTAAAAAAATAAAAAATAAAAAACATTTTGTAAGTTTAACTTGCCCACGCATTTTCAACAAATATTTTTTCTATCAAAGTTTAACTTGCGTGTGCTCGACTTCTACGGTCAAGAAAAGGAGACTATGCCCCCAAAGTCCCTGTTCTTTATTTTCCTTAACCATCACAATTGACAAAATGGGGTAATCCATTGTTCCGAAAACTTTAGCATACCCCCCACAAACTTCACTGAATGAACCGAAAACTTTAAAATGAACATTTTATGGAAGGGTGATAAAATGGAGTTGTTTTCCCAACTGATAAAATGTAGTGGTTTTCTATAGATTTTAGGAGGATTTTATAAAAATCTCATAAAATCACTTTTACATTTGGGGAAATTGCTCTAAAATGGAAGTAGGGGCAACTATTTACAAAGACATGGTGTACTTTTTTAGAAATTGCTCCCAACATGAAAAGGAAAATTTTAATTGCACATACATGGTACCGATTTTTGTGTGGACCGAAATACCCTTGTCTAAAAAAACTCCCCCCTAAACCAACCCCCTCACTCTCCCTCCTCCTACGCCTGTGTTGCACCGTTCCTACATCTGTGTTGCACCATTCATTGAATGTGGTTGTACTCTTCAAAAAATTAATTGCACCCGAGTTGGTCCAAACAGGGTTGCAGTGTGTTGTCAGGTCACACTTTCTGGAAATATATTCTTCTCCTTGCACCGTTCCTACGTCTGTGTTGCACCATTCATGAAATGTGGTTGCACTCTTCAAAAAATTAATTGCACCCGAGTTGGTCCAAACGGGGTTGCAATGTGTTGTCAGGTCACACTTTTTGAAAATATATTATTCTTCTTGCACCGTTCCTATATCTGTGTTGCACCATTCATGGAATATGGTTGCACTTTTCAAAAAATTAATTGCACCCGAGTTGGTCCAAACGGGGTTGCAGTGTGTTAAGTCACACTTTTTGGAAATATATTATTCTCCTTGCACTGTTCTTACGTCTATGTTGCAGTATTCATAGAATGTGATTGCACTCTTCAAAAATTAATTGCACCCGAGTTGGTCTAAACGGGGTTGCAATGTGTTGTCAATTCACACTTTCTGGAAATATATTCTTCTCATTGCACCGTTCCTACGTCTATGTTGCACTATTCATGGAATGTTGTTGCACTTTTCAAAAAATTAATTGCACCCGAGTTGGTCCCTGAGAATGAAAAGAAAATACAATTTCTTTGAGACATTTAACCAAACACCTTGTGTGCGTGATAAGTTTCATAGAAAATGCATATTCTTCTCTTTCTCTCTCTCTCTCTCCAGTCCTTATTTCTACCAAGGGGATCATACCAAAAAAACACATTTTTAATTTCCTTATCTACTACGGATCACATTTTGGTAACTAATTTTCACGAAAACCGAACATAACTAAGCGAAATCGATTGGACACCAATGGAATTGTTGACGACCTAAAACAATAAACCATAACATTTGCAGTGTATGCTTAAATGAGACGAAACATGAAACAAAATCAACATCAAACGGAATATTGCAAATAAGGTAATGAGTCGACTTATGGAGTTGGAGGCGCTAAGGGGGAGCACGAGGCAAGCAATTACAAGCAAAGAGATAAGCTTTTCTTCCATCGCTAAATAATTTCGTTAACAGCGAAGAAATTAGTGACGATTAAACTGGTGGAGTACTCCCATGGAGATTCACTGGAACCCCCTCAAAACCCTAAATTTAAGCATCTGAGAGAGAGAGAGAGAGAGAGAGAGAGAAAGGTGTGAAGTGGGATGTCTGGGAAGTTCCAAACGGTATTTGTGTCAAATGTTATTTGTCTTTCCATGTCTTTGCAAATGTTTTCCTACTTACCATGTATTTCTAATTCCGGAAAAGTACACCACCATGTCTTTGCAATTAATTGCCCCTACTACCATTTTAGAGCAATTTCCCCTTTACATTTTATGTGTTGAGATTGAAGTGTCATAAAATGCGAGATTTTATGTCCCAAAAATCTGTTGAAAAACACACCCTAACATTAACATGCTTAAGAATGAGAACAACGAATGGGTTGATGATCCACTTAGACTCAAGGACCTTGTCCAGAATTATTTCACCTCATTTTTTCATGTCTCTGTAGTTACTCTCATCAAGATATACTTGATTTACCCCATGTCACTTTGTCCCCTGGTGACATTAGGCAGCTTGATGGACCCATCACTAACACAGTAGATTAGAGTAGGATCCATTTTTTTCTTTTTGTTGCAAATCTCCGAGAATTCTCCGAAGCCAAACAGCTTCACATGCAGCGTCAGTAGCGGCGATGCATTCTGCTTCGGCCAACTAGAGTGCTATTGTCTCAGTCTTTTGCTTTTTGGACGACCAAGAAATAGCTTTTGATCCGATGCAAAAGAATTAAGTAGTCAGATGTACTCTTTCTATCATCAATGGAACCTGCCCAATCACTATCAGTAAATCTGACGAGGTTGTTATCTTGCTCCTTCACATACCTAATGCTAAAAAAATTTGTGCCTCGCAAATACCGAAGAATTCACGTAGCAGCTGAAAAATGAATTTGGCTGGGATCCATCATGAATCTGGAAATCATGCTGACCAGGTGTGCAATATAGAGGCTGGTGTTTGTGAGATACATGAGAGAACCAACCAAGCTACGATACGATGTTGGGTTGGCTTTTGGAGCTCCATCTTCTAGCTGTAACTTTCCATTTCACGCCATTGGTGTTGAGATTGCCTTGCATGTCGACATCTTGAACCTTTTCAGCAATTCGTCGGTGTATTTTCCATGGGAAATAAAAATTTCTACTTCTTTTTGTCAGACTTGGATGCCAAGGAAATATTTCATTAAGCAAGATCTATCATTTCCTATTCTCTCATCATAGCCTTCTTGAATTCATCAAGCATTGAGTTAGTGCTGGTTAAAATCAAATCATCAACATAAAGGCATACAATGAGAAAATCCTTGGTACCTCCCTTTTTGACATACATATAATTAAGGATGGCTCACTTGGATTTCTGTGGAAACCATCATAAATAAATATATGCCTATTTTACTATTCCAAGCATTCGGCCCCTGTTTTAGACCATAGAGTGCTTTTCGTAGGCGTTAGACCATATTTTCTTTTTGTTTCACCCACGTAGCCATCAGGTTGGTCCACGTACACTTCTTCATCTAGTTCGCCATTAAGAAATGCTTATTTGACATCAAGTTGATAGACAGGTGACCGTGTCGTGCCGAGTCAAAAATAAATATTTAAAAACTAGGAATTAACTTTTATTCCGGAGAATAGCGGTTAAGTCCGAGTGTCGATCCTCGGAGATAAATTGGCTGAGTTGCATTAATTCCAATGAATTTCCAATTTAATTCGGTAAAAAGAGGTTTGATTGTTTGTGAAATAATTAAACTAAAAAGCGCAATAATTAAAAAGGTGAAACTGTTTAGGAAAAAGATCTAGGGTTTAGAATCCGCTCATACCACATAACCAAGCATTGCATAGTCATGATTAATATTCGAATCGCAAAGGATTATCGTTAGGGCTTGCAAATCCTAACGATAATCGTCAAGAAAATATAGCGATTGTTAAAAGGCATGGACTATCCCATAGCACGGACCGTCTCACTATCGCAGCACGATCCGTCTTACGAGCATAATCCATCTCAGAATTCCAATCGGACCATTGAAAACAATTACATGTTTACGGTATTTGAACACGTGAATACAAATACACAATAGATTGGAAGAATAAAATCATGATTCCATTGATCATATGAAATTGAGTTCTTAACATGTAATCCGATCCGAATAATAACCATAATCTACGCGGAAAAACAAGGTTACTTGGTGTAGAGCTTCATCCTCCCCCTAGAAAAGGGGTTTAGCCGGACATGGTAATGATCAACATGCTTTGATTTGAAGATTGCATGAAGAACATGAAGAACAATCAGTTTCTCTCTCAAAGTAGCCTTTCTTCATAGTTGGGAACCCTAAAACAATGTTAGGTTGTGCTATTTATACCTCAGGCCTCAAAATTACATAAAAACCAGTTAAAACGCTAATTCCCGACACCATAGTTCGGACTAAGAAAAGGGTGGTCCGGACTACCAATGCAGAAAGTTCACTGAAGGCTGTGGAGCCCGTAGTCCGGACGGGGAATGCGTAGTCTGGACTACCGAGTCAGAAAGTGGTCCCTTGGTCCTCTTTTGCTCCTCTTTGCATCCTTGACGCTTCTAAACCACTCCCAAGCATGTTTTCCAAGTCTTTGAGTACTCGACTCCTATAGCACCATTCACCAACGAACGCTAATAAAAAACCAACCAAATTAGCTTAACAAAGTGCGAGTTAACGAGGTTCAACGGGTGCTTTTCAGCACCTATCACACCCCCCAACTTACACTTTGCTAGTCCCTAGCAAAGAAACAAACTAAACTACCAACTAAATGCAACTAAATGATAGTTCTTTTAAACCCCCAAGCGGCCCCGGTAGGACGAGTGAAGTCTCGTGAGGGTTTTCAGCAGTGATCACCCACAAAACACAAAGGGAACCGGATACCACAAGTGCAACTCAAGTATTATAGACCAGTTTCGGCTATATACCTACAGGTAGAGGTGTCAAACGGGCCGGGCCGTGCCGTGCCGGCATGGCCCATTTAGTTTCGTGCCGTGCCGTGCCTTTTCTTAATCGTGCCGTGCCGTGCCTTTTCTTAATCGTGTCGTGCCGTGCCAGCCCGTTTACATAATCGTGCCGCGTCGTGCCGTGCCATTTTGTAATCGTGCTGTGCCGTGCCATGCTCGTGCCGGCACATCTCCGATTTTCGTCGATTTTTTTTTCCGAATTCCGTTTAATCTAGCCGAGTTGTCGGAATTTTTTTTTTATATATATCTAATAACAATAGCTTACAAGTTACAATGTAACATTTTTTTTGCACGGAAAAAAGATTATATTGAACCAATAGAACAATTACAATAAAGATTTTATCCCAACAAGGTTGGAACCATGAAGACCCGAGCATGGTTGGCAAGAGGCCAACCAGCCCGCCCCCAATACACCTCAGATCACCAATACAAGTAAATTCAGAAATACATACAGCCATCTGCAAATCCAGAAAACCCATAGTATGAAACTGTATCAACCATAGAGATTTTGGATAACACCAAACCATGAAGAATCTCCAGCATGTAGCAGCAAACTAAATGAGCATCTTCATGAATGCAAGGCTCCAGCAAGACAAATGATGGGAAGTAAACATTGGGGCAGCAGCAGCAAGACAAGTGATGGGCAAGCAAAGGGGCAGTAGCAGCATAAAACCAAAAAACCAGAATGACCAAACCAACATGGTAGCAACTCCAGAATGACCAAATACCAGAAACTCCAGTGACAAACAGTAGCATCAAGTGACAAACAGCAGCCTCAAAATGAAAGTTCCACATGATAAAAGCAACAGCAGCAACAGAATCCATATCCTATGAAAACTCCAATAGAAGCAGCTAACAAGCACTATAACCACAGCTCCAAACTCAGCCCAGATACAATGTAACATACTAACATTCAAAACAAACTCAATCAACTCCAAAGTGACACAGCAGCTGCTGCAGCAACATGAGTTATTACTTATTCCTAGTAGAAAATAGAAAGCCCAATTGGAAACAATTAGCAAGGCCTTTCTTCCGATGACATCCACAACAAGATTTGGATCGTAGAATCATAATATTCCAAATGATTCAGAGATGGAACAAAAAAACTAAGATAAGTTCAGACATGGGACATTATCAGATGAACACATTTCCCATTTTCTACTCTTATACTGAGCTTCATAGAAAAAGAGCAAGAGACTAACAACGGCTGTGAATTGGAATACAATTAATGCATCAATTGCTTACAATACAGTTAGTGATGGCAAAGTTGCTTGCGTTGAACCTGATCTTGATTCTTGTGGGGAAATTTCTTCAGAAATTTCTTATAAATGCTCCCGTCGAAATCTCTGCGGAAAGTACAAAAAACTCTTAAGAAAGTATAAAGAGCACGTGGTTGCACACAATTAGTTGGATTAACCAAATATACCTCACTGTGAATCTTGGCAATATGACAAGTCAGGCCCATCTTTGAGAAACATGTTTTCGTGTTCACATAATAAAGCGGCCCATAGTTTCTAAAAAGACCTGCAGACCAAAAAGAACACAACCTATTAACGATATAAATTCAACAGAAGTTGCACAGTGAAGTCTGTATAATGAAATAAAATAAGGTACGCCACTAGGGCACAAATGGAGTGGATGAGATGATTTACGATGCACTTGATGAACCTTGTGATGATATGAACCTTCTGCCAAATTTCAGAAAATTGTAGCTGGACAGAGATATGATGCATTCCTCTCCTTGATATGTGGAATGGCTACAAAAGCATGGTGAAAGAACTTGACTCGGGAGGACAGCCCCCTCCCAAAGGGCATCAATCATGCCAAGGGACAGCCCCCCTAGGCTAGGCTAGAAAGCAATTGGAGTGAACAACATCGACAAATGAGTAGTCAAATTCTGTGGAAAAACGGACAGCATTTCGCTTGAAAGTAGACAAACCCAGAAAAACCGTGACTGCCCCTAATGCAAATATACTAGTAGCTATTAACATCAACAAGATTCACAGTGAAAACAACAGCTCTGCCCATAGAGTGGCAGTCCACAAAGCAACTAAACAATGAGCATAATATCATCCCACTACTCTACAAGTACACAGTGAGCATAACCTGTTCAGAAATCCAACAGCAGCCAGTGTTCACGCTTACGGAGTAACAGCAGCGACTCAATCAATATAGCAATAGCAGTGATTCATGCGGCATAATGGCAGCAGATCTGCAAACTGCTCACAGCAGCAGATCTGCAACAGTAGCAACAGCAGTGCACTGGACACAGCGAGCAATAACATAATGTGACAGAGTTATGGAGAGATCCAGCCCTACTCAACCTTGCCCTGCTCAAACTAGAGCAGTCAAGTCCTGATAATATTCTGTGTAATCATCTGCAGATGAGCTTTGAATTCCAAGACGCGCATCCTCCCAATCTTTCAAGCATATTAGACAATCCAAAATCTCCGCACCTAGTCTGCTTCTCCTCTCGTCCAACACTCTATTGCCTGCACTAAAAGCTGATTCCGATGCCACTGAAGATACAGGAGGGGTTAGTAGATCACGTGCCATAATAGAAAGAATGGGAAATATGTTTACATTTTTTTCCCACCAACCTAAGATATCCAACTTTGGTACGTTATCATGCTCGGTAAGATAATCTATCTCTAAATATTTAAAAAGCTCCATGCGTGAACTTATAGTACTTTTTCCTTTCCTTGAAATTAGAGACCAAGAGGGGTCATTGCTATGACTCGTAGAAAAAGCAGTACTCGCAGCAGTGCTTGCAAATTTAGATTCATATGTAGCATATAGAGTAGTCAACAGTGCATTCACATCAAGGACAGAAGGTAATGTAATCATCAAATTTTCAGCAATCCCTTGTAAGAGCGCTACAACACCCTCTAACTTAATCCTTGGGTCCATTATTGCAGCTACAATAAATACCGGTGGCATTTCCTCAAAATATTTTCTGAATTTTTCTTCCATAACCTTACAAGCAACTACGAAATTTGTTTTGGTTCTATAATTTGCAAAATTAAGACTGATATTATATAAGTGATTAAGCACAAGACAAGAAGTAGGATAACGAGCACCTGAACAAGCTGTAGTAGCATCATAAAATACTTTCAAAAAGTCCATGAACTCAAAAGCAATTCTCCAATCAGATGGAGTTAAACTATTATCACCATATTTGGCATTAACGAAAGCAGTAATAACATCACTGTGATTCCTAAAAGATTCTAACATAAGAAAGGTGGAGTTCAAACGAGTTCTAACATCAGTTTTCAACCTTTTACGTTTTACATTGTAACTGCTATATGTCTCAAGCCATCTTGCACAACTAAGTTAAAGATATGACACACACATCGCATATGAAAAAATTGACCAGCATGAGGAGTAGGCAAATTCCTTTTAAACAAATCAATTGCACTTGTATTAGCAGTGGCATTATCGAAAGTAATACTGAATACTTTATCAACAAGACCAAACTCCCTAAAGACAGCATTTATACATTGGAAAATATGGTTAGCATCATGAGGAAACTCCATTAAACGGAAAGCAATGATTTTTTTATTCAAGATCCAACTAGAGTCTACATAATGAGCAGTGACACAAATGTAACCAAGATCATTATGACCAGTCCATAAATCAGAAGTAAAAGCAATTGTAGAGTCAAGTTTTGAAATTTCAGTTATCAAATCATTTCTGATTTTAGTAAAAACTTTCAAAGTATCACTTTTTGTTGTATTTCTAGAAACTTTAGAAAAAGATGGATTGAGACAATTATGGACAAAATATTCGAATCTAATATCTTCACCAAATGTAAAAGGTTGCTCTGCTGCAGCTACATAACAGGCCAATCCCTCTCTCATTCTGGGCTGAGAATATGTAAATTTGGACAAAGTACTTCCAGTAGGACTAACTTGGCCAATTGTAGTTTGATTTGCATGTTTATTGTTCCAATGTCTATTCAAATGCCCTGTCCCACTATTACTAGTGCAACTAAAATCACTTCCACATTCATTGCATACAGCCCTCTTTCCTATGTTGACCCCCTTTTTATTCTTAAAATTTTTCACAAAATGATAATTATCCCATACCTTGGAAGTACGCTGCCTTTTTCCACCCCCAGAGCTAGTATCAGAATTACCTGTTACAGCGTTTGAAGCACCTTCAGCTTCAGCTACAAACTCTCCTACCAGTGGTGACATTGAAGGAGAGTCGTGTTCATCATCAGAGTTCACATCGCTAGAGCGAATTCCAAAATCAAATCCCTCTGGATCCATCTTCTATTACAAACAGAATCAGTAAAAATGAGTATACTACAAGAATATAAGAACTGAAAAGAATAGCAGCAGGATCGATTGATACAAGAATAGCAGTAGGATCGACTGATACAAGAATATCGCAGTAGAATCAACAGGAGAGAGAGAGAGAGAGAGAGAGAGAGAGAGAGAGAGGGATGGGGCCATGGGGGTATTTATGCAACAAAGAGGGCCAGTCGGCCAGAGGCACCCCGCCAACGGTATTATAGCCGTTGAAAGAGAGTTATTCGAGGAGGAGAGAGGATAGAGAAATACACATGGTTTACTGTTTTCTAATTCCTTTTTGGGGAAGAGAGAGGAAAAACGAAAGAGACTTAACTTACCAGGGTCAGCGGGTAACGGCGTGGTGGTCGACTGGTCGGAGGGCGTGGTAATCAGAGTTGATGAAGATGAATCGTGATGGTTGACTTAACTTACCCAGAAATCGTGAATCGTGATGGCCTGATGGTGGTGGTGGAATCATCAATCGAGAGTTAGGGTTTCTTTCAGACGAAGATGAAGAATGAAGATGAGATGATGAGATGAGGATGATGGGTCGTGACTCGTGAGGGTCCAGGGTCCTGATGAGGGAGAATGGGAGATGGAGGGGGGAAGAGAGAGAGAGAGTTAGGGTTTCCATATGGTTTGCCACTTGCCAGATTGGGGATTTTTTTTAGTTTTCTTACTACTGTGTCAATTTTTGGGGGGGAAATGGTTGGGACTTGGGAATTGGAGGGATTTTCTGAATTTTGGGTTGAAAACATTGGTGGGAATTTTTCATTTTACGGTGGGAAATTTAGGGAACAATTTTGGGGAAAATTTTGATTCTTTTTTTTTTTTTACTAAAAATTTATTTACTTGATGAAATATTGAAATTGCGTCCCGATCAAGGAAATTTTCAAACCCGATTCAGCCAAATTTTTACAACATTGATTTAATTAATAGGCACAACAGAATCAACAGTCTTGATCATCTTGATTGTGTCACGGTCACGTGGCCACTGTACATTTGACTACAACGCGAGATTAAGTTTGTGTCCCGATCAAGAACCTTTTCCAAACCCGATTCAGCCAATTTTTTATATTTTTAATTTAATTAATAGGCACAACAAAATCAACAGCCTCGACAATCTTCATTGTTTCACAATTACGTGGCCGCTTTACATTCAAGTATTCAGCTACAACACAAGATTTAGTTTTGCGTCCCGATCAAGGACTTTTCCAAACTTGATTCAGCCAAAATTTTGCGATATTGCTTTATTAATTATGTACGACAAAACCAGCGGTATCGATCATCTTGATTGTGTTAGGATCACATGGCCACTATACATTAAACTACAACACAATACTTAGTTTGTTATCAACTACATTCAGTGTATATATTTTAAAGGTTATTACCAAATCAATTTTTACGATGGTCGATCTGAACCGTTAGAGTTTCGCGTCTTGCTAATATCATAATTGTCGCCAAAATCAGATATCATCAGATATCGATGACCGCGTGATCGGATAACATTTAATGTATTTCGAGGCATTGAAGTCCTATAGTGGACAACCCGAGCTCCAACTAGTTTTTTTGGGGTGATCAGGACCGTCTATCTTTTACATATAATGATATAACATAGTCCACCATTCGTACGGAAAAAATTTAAGTGGATCATATATCCGTAGCCATTTAATCATAAGAAAAGTATTATAAAAAAAAGCAAACAGGGTCTAAATCGACAAGTTTTTTAAACCCGATCGAGTCAAAATTTTACTAGAATAATTTACTAACTAAGTGCAACAAAATGAACGGCCTTGATTGTTAAAATAGTTTGTTTTATCGAGATTCGCTTCATATTTGTACCATAGATTATTCACAAATACATTACATATGATTAAAAAATACAAATTTTGTCACAATAAATCTTAACCAATGCTAACTTGGGCTAGAAAAAAATAATAAAAAATAATAAAAAATCGCGTCGTGCCCCGTGCCGTGCCGTGCCGTACCCCGTGCCGACCCACTTGCCGTGCCCGTCCAAGATCGTGCCGTGCCGTGCCGTGCCCAGCCCGTGCCGTGCCCGTCAAAAACCGTGCTCGTGCTGTGCCATGCCACATTTAAACGTGCCGTGCCGTGCCGTAATCGTGCCAGCCCGGCCCGTTTGACACCTCTACCTACAGGACCTGGCAGTTGCCATACGTAGCCCAGTGGTACAGTTTTGTCCCTGGGAAATTCATCCTTGCGAGGCGGCTGACGGCTGGATTAAGTACGTAACTTATACCTTCCGTCGGGGCCCCCGAGTGAAGGGCAAGCAAGGGGGGAGTCAATCACAGTTTGGTCATAGTCCTTAGTGGTGTGGACGGCCCACCGAGATTGCGCGAAAAAGATTGTGATTGTTAGAGTCGCCACCCGGATTTGAGGTCCGAACCCGAGAAACCGATCAAAAATAAATAAACATGACTCGTTTGCCCATTTGAAAAAGATTTTACTGATCATGGCGGAACCAAAGATTTCTCGGATTCGGGGGTTTGGTTACGAGAGGGGAAGGGTTTTACGGCACCCCTCTCGCCCGGTCCATGAACCGGTCTCTACTCAATATTTTGTGGGATTTTAAAAATGTTTGAAACTTAATTTATTCACGTAAATAGGGAATCGGGAACAGGAATCACGTAACAACAAAATATACAAGGGATACGATTTTACAGTGGATGCTTGTGCGCGCGATCTACATGGATGATGAACACGAAACTACAAATGTTCACAGAAGTAAATTACAACAGAAATCATACAATAACTCAAGAAATTATGAACATGAGACTTATCAAACTATTTGCAATCTGGATTCCAGAATGGGGATTGAGCGCTCAAGGGTGATGACTTGAGCGCTCAACCCTCATTCCACCCACACATTTTCCTTGCTGGTTTTTAATGTTTGATGATGCTTTAAGACTTTGAACCACTACAGAAACATCACAAAAGTATCACCTCACTTTAGAAATCACCAGAAAATGTTTAAAACATACTTGCTTTAGAACCAGTTTGAGCGCTCAAGGCTCATGGATTGAGCGCTCAAACCAATTTTGCAAGAGAGAGGGATTCAGATCACAAACGCTACACTGACGACTTATATACACCAATAAGGAATTAAATCATAAGCCATCATCAAAATTGCTGGAAAATTGCAAATAAGGCCAAGAACAGTTTGAGCGCTCAAGGATCTGACCTTGAGCGCTCAAGCCATAACATGGCTTTCCAATTTTTGACCTTTTAAACAGATTTCAAACTTCCTCAGGGTCACCAAAGGCATAAAATGAAGTTTCAAAAGGTTAGACAGCCACTGTTTTGCAGTTGAATATAAGAAATTCATAGATTTTGATCTTTGATCACCATAAAACGGTTAATTTACATTCATGCATGTAGTTTTGGTGTGGAAATAAACTGCTTTGAGAGTTACATGAACGAAATTAACTTTTAAATAATGATCAAAACCAAAAGAAAGCTTAGAAGTTAACAAAACAGAAGCTTATTCAGTACTGGGTTTGAGCGCTCAAGGCCAGAGGCTTGAGCGCTCAAACCTGTTGTAACTGCAGATTTGAAAAAAGTTTTTGAGCAACTTTCAGACCTTTGTGAGTTCAATGCAAGTATAGAGAACTTGCTTAAACTCACTAGCCTTCCTCAGAAGGATCAAAACAATGAGTTCATCTCATGTTTTACTACCTTTTGGAAGATGTTTGTGATTTGAGCTTGATTTTGGGCTTTGAGAGGTTGATTGTGGATGTTTTTGGCTTGTATTCTGGACGAATTGAACAATGTAGGTGGTTGATCGATGATCAAGGGTCGAATTTCTGGGTTTGATGAATGGTATTGTAGGTGGTTTTGATGGTAAAAGAGTGGTTTTGTAGAGAGAGAGAGAGAGGAGTGGTTTTCTGGTGGAAACCGAAGGTGAGGAGTATGAGAGTTTTTTTTTCCAAAACCAGGGGGTAGTGGGTGGTTTTATAGAGTGAGTGGGAGGGAAGAAAAGAGAGAGAGAGAAGTGGGTTTGTGTATTTAGAAGCATTCTAGGCGTATTTTAGGACTTAGTGGGGTGTATTATACGTATAGAGATCGTATAAGATCAACCCCAGACGCTCCCATGCAGGAAATCTCATGATGAGATACTCTGCAAGTTGCGACTGGACCAGAGTTGAGTGCTCAAAGCCGTGGGCTTGAGCGCTCAAGGTGCTCCTCAGGGGTTTGAGCGCTCAAAGCCATGGGCTTGAGCGCTCAAGGCTATGGATGGCAATTTGCTAGCTTGGCTTGGTTCAATAGTGCTTGGGTTGGTTTGGCACATTTTGATTGTTTGGGTGGTGTTTTGGTTGGTTTTGATCAAATTCAAGTCATTCTCACAAGTTCCAGGTAATTATGATTGATCCATTTCATCATCGGAGATGCACGAGCGTATCTCGGGTTCAAAATTGGGGTGTCTACAAGTGGTTAACCGGGAGGAAAGTTCTCTAGGTTAAGAACTTATATGAATATGTAAGTTAATGGCTAGTAATGAAATCAGTTATGTGTTTATTTTCTGCTTTACAATTAATTACCTGTTTATTCCTTTAATTACTGCTTTTCAATCATATATGTTGTACTTGTATGTTAAGCAAGGGTTGGGAGGGTTAGAGTAGCTATTGAGTGATTTATCACTCACGGTGTTACACTTTGTGTGACCCTGGTATAATACTATGATGTTGCTTCGCGACTCGGACGTATTATGCCAAACTGTAATCAAGCAGGTACCGTTCGGAGCCGAGGGTTTTCCGGCAGACTAGGCTCAGGAGGAGCCGTGGAATCCAGAGTTGAACCTTAATCTGTAGAACCCACCCCTTATTTTAATGTTGGATCTGTAATATTAATTTCTCAAACCGTACTAAGTATTTTGTAATGGGCTGCACTTCACGTTTTCCAATGTGCACTCTGATGGAAACTCCTTTTATTAAATTAATCCTAATTAGTTGTCTTAATTAATGCTTCCGAAAATCGGGGCGTTACATGCATTGTAGCCATTTCCAAAACTTTGATGTGAAGTCTGAAAACAATGGAAAATTCTCTTCTTTTATTTAGGGCTCCTTGTCACCCTGGTCCAGGTTTGAACTAGCAAGCACGAAAGCACGTCATATCATTTTAAGTTGTAAATTAAATGTGTACGTACGCATCTCAACATATCCGGAGGGAGAAGACTAAGCATATTGGTAAAGACCACACATTAATATACTATTTGCATATGCAGTGACGGTTTCAGGAAAAAGTCATTGCACGGGGAAATGCATTGCGTTTAACGAACGTAAAGACTTCTTTTTTTAACTTTAGATAGTACTTTATTTTTATTGGCGATTTCAGTTGAGCTCAAATGATTTATGTTTAACCTCAAATTTCTCTTGTTAGTATGCAAACAACTGGCAATAACCAATACCATCAGTCGAAGTGATTCATCAATGACCTATAAGAATAGTTGTATACTTAATCGCAACTTCACAATCCTAATTAATGACCTGTATTCATATATTTTATACTCCCTCAGTTTCAAAATTTTAGTTCATGTTAATATTCAAACTTGATAAAAAAAAAAAACGTTTATATCTTGTAATATATAAGAATTAATTTCATCAGTCGAAGTGATTCATCAATGACCTATAAGAATTAACTATATACTTAGTTGCAGCTTCACAATTCTAATTATTGACCTGAATTCATAGTTTATACTCCCTCCGTCCCAAATTTTTAGTCCACGCATGTTACTATTCTAACTTGACGAAAAAAACGTTTATAACTTGTAATATATAAAACTTTATATATGCAATATGGATCTTATTTAATAGATCTCAATTAGTTTTATCAAACAAATTTTTTTGAAATCTTAAAAAATATATATTATAAATTGAAAGATATAGACAATTGAAAAGAGAATCGGAAAAGTGAAAGTGGACTAAAATTTTAAGATGGAGGGAGTACGAAAAAGTAAATTATTAAAATACTCATCACAAAAAATTTTGGCGAATTCAAGAGTCACAAGTTCGATAGAGGTGAGGAAGAATGACTGTTTCTCCTTTTTTCTCTAAAGAAAAGTCTAATGCTTTATTTTAAGGATGTTGCGGGTAAAAACGTTTATATCTTGTAATATGTAAGAATTAAGTCCATCCGTCGAAGTGATTCATCAATGACCTATAAGAATTAGTTATATACTTAGTCGCAGTTCACGATTCTAAGTAATGACCTGAATTCATATTCGTCTCAAAATTTTAGTCCATGTTACTATTATAACTTGATGAAAGAAACGTTCTTGTAATAGATAAAACTTTATATATGCAATATGGATCTTATTTGATAGATCTCAATTAGTTTTACTAAAATAATTTTGTGTAATCTTAAAAAATATTATAAATTGAAAGATATAGACAATTGAAAAGAAAATCGAAAAAGTAAAAGTGGACTAAAATTTTGGAATGGAGGAAGTACGAAAAAGTAAATCATTAAAGTACTCAACACAAAAAATTCTGGGGAATTCAAGAGGTGAGGAAGAATGGCTGTTTCTCCTTTTTTCTCCAAAGAAAATTCTAATGCTTTAATTTAAGGATGTCGCGGGTAAAAATTTTCTATCTAACCCAAAAACTTAAGCTATTTGGTGGAGAAGTCTTTCACCAATATTCTATGAACTATGAAGTATTCGTTAATATCTCCCCTTGCATCCATCCTCGTTCGATCAAGGTTTGCAGTCACGTGCAGTCCCTTTAGGCTAGCTCATCACCATGTAATTTTTTTATTGGATCTGTCATCTCAACATTCAAACGGAATACTAAAGGTTTTAAAAAAAATTAATTGAACGAGCCACGCTCTCATATCACCTAAATAGTTTAAATCGAATCCAGAATCTAAGACTATGAGTTACAAAGATCCAAGCAATAGTATATCCCGAAGTTAGTATTTAGATAATGTTTTGGGTAATTAGAATTTATGGTAATTGTTTTCTATTGCGTCAGCTGATTCCACTCTTGCAGTTGCCATTGGGTCCGCAAAACATGTCCGAGGCTAATTTCAGACGCAAAGATTCCCGAGCTTGAATTTTCAACGAATATGAAAAACTTAAATCACATTTAAAAGTGTCAGACGTACTCAGAACCAATTGAGAATGAGTTGAGCGTGTCATAACTGCTAGTAACGTTATTCTAACTGATCACACATTCTATACCTCAACAATGTATTGTGTTCCTTAACATTATCCTAAGGTACAACCTCATTTGAGATCTGTCATGTATAGCTTCTATATATTTGGGTCCATTATCATGCAGTCTTTTTCTTGGGTTGTCGGATGTTGACTGCAATTTTTTTTAGAATGCGACGTGGAAGGCCCTGGTCAGATACTATATATATGGAAATCTTATAGCCAATATAAAATTAATTGACAATGAGTGGAGATGTACCAACATTATATTAATTGATCGCCTATTCCGCACCTAATTAATGAGTGGAACACCAAAACCCACTTTTATTCTCTAATGATGCAGAGTGGATCGTGTCGACATTTCTCAAGCATTTGGACCATTTACAGCCTAAAAAACATTAGTATGGTGCATGCATGACTCGACAATGCAAAAAGGTCCACAAATTGTATGATTGATTGGAAACGGGCTTCTTTTCATGATTCTTCGCCCTTTAGGCAATGATGAACAATGTTTTTTGGCCATTAGATGTCATCTATAGTTTCGAAAGAGGAATTTTTCTGTTTTAGGAAATATTTTGGATTCTAATAACTTTTATAGGAAAGTCCGTTTTTGTTGCGTCTGTTTTGACAATCTTATATTTCTTTCTAGTTTTTGGTTTCCTAGTGGCTAGTTATATACCAATTTTCTAGTTTCAAAAAATTTCGTAATCTTTTGTTTTATGGTTTAATTAGATAGCATATCTTTCCGTTATTTGTTTCCTAGTTTTTCTAGGGTTTCTATTGCAATTATAAATTAATACGGTACAAGCCTTAGGGCTAATTAGCAATTAAAAATTGTTTGGCATTGTCCTTGTTAGCATTTAACTGTTGGATTCATATATATGCTTTCCTGCATCATATCAAGATCAAAGACCAAAGAAAATATTGAGAACATGAGTCACTGACCAATCAAAATTTGATACAAATAATCCTCTCATTGACAAAACCCTTAACTTGTGGCCAATTTTTCTTGTTTTCTGACTTTCCGTGCAATTCTTTATACATACTAGTGGTGAGCACGTGCGTTGCACGTGGCAGTTAGACTAATTTAAAAATAACAAATTAACAACCTCGCCCCTAAGCATAAACATGTGAAATAAATGTGGGAGGAGCTATATTAATTAGTCCGAGGTACGCGCAAACATCGGAGCCGCAATTGAATTGCAGTCGCCTAACGTCACCTTTGCGGACAAACTATACCAAATTATGTTGGTATCCTAGTCTGTTAAAAAAAAAAATATTGGTATTCTAGTGGTGACTGAAAGGGGAAGCTAACATGTCTCAAAGTTGTCCAACATGAAATATCTCCACTTTGAACTGTGACGTGTGTCGCTATTCAACAAGATGTAGTTGCTTCTTTACAAAATTAACCAATTCGTAGCCTAGGGAAACAAAATGCACCGTCCAATTCAAAAGAAGCAATCTGGGAAATCTTCACAATGGAGCGATCCAAACATCCACAACTGTCATGTAAAGAATTGCACTTTTGGACTGGATTAGGTGGGTGATTTCACCAACCATAACATCTATTGTTGGATCCTCTTCACGGTGAGATCTTAAACATGATTTACCATCAGATAGGAAGGAAAAGAAAATACGTAATGTGTGAAACATGTTTGGATTGTTCTCAATACCAAGAGAAGCAATTCATCAAACATCTTAAGTGCGACAAATTTTATCTACGACCAATTACATTATGATCCAGAACTCAACAAAATATTAACACCTTTGGGGATGCTTACCGTATGAAATCGTTCAACTCCAGCTGGAAGGGAATTACGGGGGAGGGCGATGGCAAACCTTACTGGCCGTCATGAGGAGGTCATGGAGAAGCCAGTGTAACTGGTAGGCGTTGGTGTGGGAGAACCGGAGAGGTATGAACTACTTCGGTTTAGAGGCGCAACAGTTGGTCAATTCGTTTTTGAATTTGGGTACCGTTAGATAACCGTGTAGATCGGAGGAGGCTTCCTTTGGTAGGAGGAGTATTTGAGAGTCGACGCTAGGGGCAGGTGCAAGCGTTGTATGTAAAGACAAGTTATTTCAAGTGTTTTGAAGGGGCATTTTGGGGAAGAAAAGTATGGGAAACACTTGGGGGTTTTCCGCTATTTTTAGTTGATTTGAAAAAAGGCAAGGGAGAGAGAGTGGGACAAACAAATAGAAACGGAAAGAGTAACTCTCGGGGCTAATAGATGGCGCCCTGGTTTTTTTGGCCTTATGACTTCTGCTCTTACTTTTGATGGTGTCTCTTTTGGGCTTATGGGATTTTGCTTCCTCATTTGCTTATGTTGCTTTATTTTCATTACATAGATTTTGCCGTATGTTGTTTCTATTAGCTAACTCTACCTCTACCTATGTCCTTCCATGACAAAAAGGGAGTGTGTTATGTTGTAGGTTTATTGGTGGCCGTCATTCGTTGTAGGGGATATGTTTTTCTTTCTAGTGTGTTTTCGCATGAAAATGCTAAAGGGGTAGATTGTAAGCTCCGTAGGCCGCGCTCCTTTTTGGTTGGCATTTTCATGTCAATAACATAAGTTTGTGTATCTTTTTTTTTTTTATCAAATCGTACTTTCTTTTAAAATTTATATTAGAGTGTCTGTATAGGTTGTGGAAGGAATCTATTATAGTATTGCAGAATGACTTTTCGTGAAAAGAGCCTAGAGCGCGACAAGTGACATATTTAATTGGATTGTCATTGGAGTTTTTAGTTTGCACATGTAACATTACTCTTATTACCACTCTTAAATATTATCCATAAATACGTTACATGATATCTAGAATTTGCCTTAATTGTCTCCCTTCATAGCCATATTTGAATAGAAGATTTTTATGCTATGATTGGATAATAGATTTCATCAATTATGCAATAAAAATTCTACCCGACTCTAAAATAGCAGTTACTATAATTTTCAAATTCAAATGGCTCTGATTTATCTTCTCTTTCTCTCTCTAAGGAATCAAATTTGACATATAGGAAAAACAATGGGTGCTAAAAAGTCACAATTAGTTTCTTCCCTCTTCTTATTTGTATTTTAGTATATAATTAGTGATCGTTTTGATTCCTAACTACACATATGTTGGTACTATTTGATATTTAATATATTGTCATAGTGCTTGAAAAAGTTTTTGCGATTATTAATTATGAGGTTCTTCCGAAGATCTTTTGTTTGCTTAGTATCCACTCTTTGTTGTGACAGGAATCAAAGTAAGAGTGCTATGTGACTGTGGACGGCCCACTGGAAAACGTGCGATTCGCGTTCGAAAAGATTGTGATTGTTAGAGTCGCCACCCGGATTTGAGGTCCGAACCCGAGAAACCGATAAAAGATGACTCATTTGCCCATTAAAAAAAAAAGATTTTACTAGTCATGATGAAACCAAAGATTTCTCGGATTCGGGGGTTTGGTTACGACAGGGGAAGGGTTTTACGGCACCCCTCTCGCCCGGTCCGTGAACCGGTCTCTACTCAACATTTTGTGGGATTTTGAAAATATTTGAAATTCAATTTATTCACAAAATAGGGAATCGGGGATGGAAATCACGCAAACAATGAGAAAGCATAAAATGCAAATTTAAAGTGGATACTTGTGCGCATGATTTACATGAGTGATTGACGATAATAACAAAGGAAAATAATACAAATATTTACATGGAATAAGGAATTACAGAAACTGTGCGACAATACCAGAAATTATGAACATGAGGCTCAATCTGATCAACTTGTAATCTGAATCCCAGAATGAGGGTTGAGCGCTCAAAGATGATGGCTTGAGCGCTCAACCTTCCTAAACCAGTTTGAGCGCTCAAGGCTCCTAGATTGAGCGCTCAAACCAGTCCCTGACTCCTATGAATTTAACCCTTTTCTTTATGATTTCTCTACTCATTCTTTGTAAAATCAGACATTTATAAACACATTTCTCAGATAAACAGATTAAAACACATAAGTTTGATTTCTCAAAGAATGATGAAAAGAGAAGAATCATTACAAAACTAACAAGGGAAAACACCCAATAGAGTATGAGAGGGAGATTCAGACTACAGTCACGAATATAACAATACACACACACCAGAAAGGGGTTAACCCTTGATCCATCATCGAATCAACTATCAATTAACAAACTGCCCAAGAACAGCTTGAGCGCTCAAGTGAATGACCTTGAGCGCTCAGGCCATATTCTGGCTTTCTGATATCTGACTTGAAAATGGGTGTTTGATGATTCTCAGGACCTTCAGTACATTTAAACAGGAGCAATTTAAGGTGATTCAGTCACCATTTTATACTAAAAAATGAGATTTACAAAGGTTTTGATTTTTGATCATCATAAAAATAGCGAACCAATGTTCATGCATGTGATTTTGAAATAGAAATGAACTGTTTTGGGGGTCACATGAACATAGATGACTCTTAAACAATGATCAAAACCAGACAAGAGCACAAAAGTTAGGAAAACAGGAACTTATTCAGAACTGGGCTTGAGCGCTCAAGGCTTGAGGCTTGAGCGCTCAACCCCTGCTATGACTGCAGATTTGAAAATTGTTTTTAGACAATTTTTAGATCTTTGTAAGTTCAACGCAAGTATAATGAACTTGCTTGAACTCACTGGTCTTCCTCAAATGGATCAAAACAGTGAGTTTTTCACATGTTTAACTACCTTTTGAACTTGGTTGGAGACTTGAACTTGATTTTGGGCTTAGGAATGGATGATTGTGGATGTTTTTGGTTAGTATTCTGGGTGAATTGGATAATGTATGTGATTGGTTGATGATCAAGGATCGAATTTTGGACTTGAAGAGTGGTTTTTTGCAAGTGGTTTTGATGGGAAATGAGTGGTTTTGAAGAGAGAGAGAGAGGTGGTTGATTTTCTGGAGAAAATTGGGAATGCTGGAGTGTGAGAATGGGGGTCTCTTAAACCAGGGGTGCTAGGTGGTTTTATAGAGTGAGTGGGAGGGAAGAGAGGAGAGAGAGAGAGTGGGTTTGTATTTGAAAGTGGGTTAGGAGTAGTTTTAGGTGTATTTTTAGAGTTGGTAGAGTGTATTGTACGTATAAGGATCGTAGAAGATCACCCCAGACACTCCCATGCAGAAAATCTCATGATGAGATACTCTGCAAGTTGCTGACTGGATCAGAGTTGAGCGCTCAAAGCCGTGGGCTTGAGCGCTCAAGGTGTTTTTCCCAGGGTTGAGCGCTCAAAGCCTCAAGCTTGAGCGCTCAAGGTTCTTGATGGCAGATTGGTGGTTTGACTTGGTTTAACAATGCTTGGTTGAGTTTGGGTTATTTGGTGACTTTTGGTTAATTTTAATCAAGTTCAAGCCATTTTCACAAGTTTCGGGTAGTCACGATTGGTCCATTTCATCATCGGGAATGCCCGAGCGCATCTTGGGTTCAAAATCGGGGTGTCTACAGTTGCCCCTCTTGGACGGGACTCGATGCCATTGATTTGGTATGAGTGACGTCTAAGACATAGACAACCCGGCTCATTCCCCGTGATGCATCTCAAGCCATAAAGGAAAACATTAAAATCACGGTCGTGCCACTCAGGCTGCCTACGTACCCCATTGCAGGGATCAAACCGGCGTAGTTCCTGGGGGCAATTGAAAATACTTTAATCAACAAATATGAACGGGTACAAAAACCCTCAAAGATGATGATTTAAACAGGCACAAGGCTCTCAGAGACAATGATTTAAACGAGCACAAGGCTCTTAGAGACAATGATTTAAATGAGCACAAGGCTCTCAAAGACGCTGATTTAAACGGGCACAAGGCCCTCAAAGATGTTAATACAAAACATGATTGATAAACATGATTTAAACAAGCACGTGGCTCTCAGATCGGAGTCAAAATACTTCGCGTGTATGCTAACGCGAATCAATGATTGATAAACAACGATTTAAACAAGCACGTGGCTCTCAGACCGGAGTCAAAATACTTCGCGTGTACGCTAACGCGAATCAATGATTGATAAACAACGATTTAAACAAGCACGTGGCTCTCAGACCGGAGTCAAAATACTTCGCGTGTACGCTAACGCGAATCAATGATTGATAAACAACGATTTAAACAAGCACGTGGCTCTCAGACCGGAGTCAAAATACTTCGCGTGTACGCTAACGCGAATCAATGATCGATAAACAATGATTTAAATAAGCACGTGGCTCTCAGACTGGAGTCAAAATACTTCGCGTGTACGCTAACGCGAATCAATGATACACGACACGTCTTGATTGATTAACACGGTCTAGCGCGACCAACTACCGAGATTTAGATCCTTGGATCTATACGCGTTCGATTGATTGGGGACCAACGAGTCCAAAACACACTAACAAATCACAAGGGATGCCCAAAATGCCCCTGCAAAGCTTGCAAAAGAAGCCAAAAGCCATGCCAGGATTGGCTTTGAGCGCTCAGGGCAACCCCTTTGAGCGCTCAACTAAACTTGAGCGCTCAACCCTAATGCTTTGAGCGCTCAACCTCAAATGTTGACCCTCCAGCGCTCAAAAGGTTCAGCTTGAGCGCTTGAACCCCTGAACGGGGACGACGGTTCAGAATTGTAACGTCCGTTTATAACTCCGATTTACACCGATTAAACACACACAACGTTCAAAAACTTTCCGAGATCGATCCCTCATACCTCTCTCGCGATTTCGGTCAAAACCCTCCCATTTCTCACTCGAATTTCAATCCAAATCAAAAACCCCCAATTTCTAGGGTTTAACCGTACGATTTCGGTCAAATTCCAGTCGATTAGGGCTCGATTTTGAGGCGTTGATCAATTTCCATGGAAGAACCTAGTGATACGCAGCCTCCGGTGACTTCGCCGACGGCGGAGAGGGGCGGTGGTAGTACGGTGGTGCCACCACCTGCGAGTTCAAGCGCTCAAGGCTCTGATCCGGTGGTTGGTACAGGTTTGACAGGGGCTACACCGCCACCTGTGGCCAGAGAGACAGTTGGGAGAGAAGGAAATGGAGAAGGAGAGAGGGAGAGAGAGGACGGCAGTGGTGATGGTGATCCGGCGGCCTCCGGCAGTGGTGAAGATCCAGCCACCAAGACGGTGGTGGCTAGTGGTGATGGTGGTGAGGGTGGGGGTAGAGATGGTAGTGGGGGTAGTGGTTTAGGCGGTGGTAACAACACACCGATGTCAGAGAGGGTAGAGGAGAGGAGAGAGGGGAGGGATGAGGAGATGGTGGAGGTCCAAGACGTGGACAGCGATGGTAGTGACGATAGTGAGGAGACAGCGGAGAGGAGGGTTGGAGAGAGAGGGGTTGACGGTAGTGGTGGCGGAGATAGGGTGGAGGGTGCGAGCGGGGTGACCCGGACTAGGGTTGATCGCTGGAGGATAGAGCCGAGACCCCGCCGGCAGCCTAGTGGAGTAGATAGGGGGAAGGCAGTGGTGACAGGTGGTGAGTCGGCGACTCAGGGACCGAGTGGAGGGCCGTCGGTTCAGGGTCCGGTTGGGATCTCCCGGGAGGATTACCTTGAGCACGCGCCACCGGAGGTAGTGATGGTAGCCGCAGCAGATGCCCCGGGGATCCTGGATGCGGCGAGGGAGGCTGTAGCTGAGAGTAGGGAGAGGGAGGCGGCGATGTTACGGGAGGCCGCCGACGAGGATGAGGCGGCGAGGGCCTTTTGTGAGGAGTTTGAGACAGAGGAGGCGGCGGAGGAGGCGAGGATACGGGCTGAGGAGGAGGAGAGGGCAGCTGGACGGAGGGCGACAGTGGTCCAGGCTGCCAGACAGTGGCTGAAGAGGGAGAGGCCGGCTTTTGACGCAGCGACCTATGCCCCACCAGTGCACCTCTTTGTGCCCTCCGGTTTCGAGGACTACACTCCCAGCCGGGAGTTGTACTTCGGAGAGGAGGTGTTACTGGACCCCGAGGTCCAACTTTCGACCGACTGCCTGACGGTATGCTTGCTTTACTTTCCTGCTTATTGCTTTCGCGTACTTTCAGTACCTAACAAACCTGATTTACATTGAATGATTGAATTACTGCTTGATTGATGACTAGATTTGAATGAAAGATTGGACTAACGGCTGATTGTTTGCCTGTTTGTTGATTGTGTGCAGAGAAACTTGCGCTTAAAGGCTCATGGAGGCATGGGTTCTAGTTGGGAGATCTTCCAGCAGCTGCATGCCTCCGTGAGGGCTTTGGTAGATCTGGCAGGGTTCGGGAGGTTCATCCCGACTCTCACGAGCACACAGCACGACCATGCCGTGGTGACAGCATTGGCCGAGAGGTGGAGGGACTCTACGAGTTCTTTTCACCTTACTTTCGGAGAGGCAACGATGACGCCACTGGACTTCTCGGCGATCACGGGATTGCGGGTAGGAGGAGACCCAATCCCGTTCGACTCGGGGATTGGCAGGGATGAGGCTGCACTGAGGTGGTTTTTGGGTTTCGTGCCCAACAAAGAGGGAGAGACGGCCACATATGGCCAATTCAAGACCAGGGGATTGGGCGAGCCGACGGACGAGGAGGATGCGGCGCGGAAGGTGAGGTGCTACTTGTTATACCTGTTTGGGGCATCACTGTACCCAAACAGGCGTAACAGGTGCACCTCTCCTATCTTGGAGGGTTGAGGGGCTTCTCCAGGGCGGTGAGGTATGACTGGGGTGGAGCAGCACTTGGAAGCTGCTATGCGTTCATGAATGCCGTCTCGAGGCGGAAAGGGACCGGCATTTCAGGACTGTGGAGCGTCTGGGAGGTAAAACTCAAAAATTTTAGTTTCAAATTTAATTGCACGCATTTCGATACTCGCACTTGATTACCAAAATTCGCACTGATTGACTGACTTGTTGTTTTCATTGCAGCTCTGGACTTATGAGGTGTTGGGGTTGCATCCCCCAGAGACGCATCACGAAGACCCGAACGTCATCCCTCGGGTACTGTGCTGGGGGGAAGGCTTCCGCTACGGTGGTGCAGCGCGGGGGAACATCCACGTTCTCCGTGCTTCGCTTGACAGACTCCCTGCTTCTTTGGTAAGTATCGAACTTTCGCACGTATTCAATTTGCTTTTGATTCACTTGTAACCATGCATTTGATTACTGATGCTTGAACAACTCTTGCAGGTCCGCTGGTACGTATGGGACGCCGTCGATGAGCCTTACCTGGCTCGAAGCAGAGAGCTTACGAGGGGGAGGGTCTTACTCGAGTGCCAGTACGGCTGGTTCTGGTACCTTGGCGACAGGGTGCCGCGCCAGTCGATGCGGGCTGATAGACCACAGGTGCCAGGACGCCTTCCTCCTCGGGTGCTGATGACGTCACGGTACACGCTGGCAGAGATTGAGCGCTACACGACGCCCGACCTGGACCTGAGCCAGTACTTGCGCCCCGCCTTGAGCTATATTGACTACCGGAGTAGGTACCTGGCCGGTCCACTGAGAGCGGAGGAGTGGAGGGAGAAGATGGAGAGGGAGAAGGCCGCGAAGGCGCGTGCCTCAGCTGGAGGGGTAGCAGGAGGTGAGGGTGAGGACACTGGTACCTCGACCCAGGAGACAGTGGCGGCTAGGTGGTGGGTGCACGTCACTTCCGCCGGTGGAGAGGCAGGGGATATAGACATCCCAAGGCCACCGGCAGACTTTCCGCGGCTTTCGGCACCGGTAAGAACCATTCCACTTTCAAATTCGCATGCTTTGACTACAAATGCACTGATGATTCGAATCTTTTGACTCACTTGCAAGTTTCACAGGAGGCGGCACAAACATTGAATGAGCAGAACCGAGGACTACGCGTCCTGATTCGCCGCCTCATAGCCGGGGAGGAGGTCACTATCCGCCGGGGGGGCGAGCCAGCACCTCTTGCTGCTCCTGGTCCTTCTCGACTGAGAGTCGCACCGGTATGTAATTCACATTTCCTGCACTTTCAATTCCTTGATTATACCGTGCACTAATTCCTTTTCTTGTTTGCTTGATGATGTAGCCGCCCGTGATTAGGAAGAGGCCCCATGCTGGAGTTGGCGGTCCTGGAGACATGACCGTGCGGCTCGGGCGTTCGAAGCCAGCGGCGGAGAGACTTGAGGAGGAGAGACCGCGGAGATCGTCCCGCCGGAGGGTAGAGGTAGTACTTGAGGGGATAGTAGAGACTACGAGCTTGAGCGACGACAGTGTTGATGATGCTAACTACCCCTCTTCCCGGCAGGAGCGACAGGAGCAGCGACAGGGAGACGAGACTGAGAGCTCGGACGAGACAATGGATGAGACGGTGTAGTACATAGTAGACATAGAGTAGTTTAGAGTCTTGCTTTTGCTTTTTATCTTTTCTTTTGATTAGGTCTGCGTGCCCCAGTAGATAGGTGGACTGGGCCTGCGCGCCCCAGTTGCGGATTTCCTTATTGGGCGTTGTGTGCCCTGGTAGTTAGTGATGATACACAGTCTTGATATTTTGACTTTCATGGATTTGGATCAGTTTATACACATGATTTGCACTTTCATTGTTCGTTGTATTATTTTCTGTTTTTGATGTACAAATGAACAAACCTGTTGTAGAATGTACACAATTTATCCACCAAACTTTTGAATTCAAACATCCGAGTACAAAGCTTAAAATTTAACCTTTAAGAAAAGCTAACATGTTCGAGAATTTGGACGAAACATGATTATTTGAGTTTATGTACAACCGGAAGATGTATTTACATGCCGCACGACTTGACACACTTCTCGCATATGAACAATCAATAACAAACTATACAAAGTGACCTTAGAACGGAATTTGATGTTCATAAGGCGAATTTGAAAATAAAATGCTTCGTGAGCCTCTTCAGATGTGATGAACTGCCATGTTACCACCTTGACCAAGTCATAAATGACATAAATGCCCCTGTGATCGTCACCATTTAGCAAGGAAACTTCTAGAACCATTTTTGATATGGTGACGGCCGCCATTTCATTGCTTGAATAGGCCGTCGGAACCTCAAAACCTTGTATCTTTGAAGAATTGTCCCGGGAACCGTTCCGACAAGTCGCAAATACCTTCCGACATGTGTTTTGATGATTGGATATGGCTAGCAAGGTTAGAAAATGGATTTGAACGTTGAATGGCCATTTTAAGCTTTGCAACTCCATGCTCACGTACCCCGTATCCGGACACGTATCGGCTTGATAACTCGGGGAACGAGACGCCCCGTTAAGTCACAAATACCTATTGAGACTTGGTTTGGGTGTTGGTTGAGGTTTAAGAAGCTTAGAAGAGGTTTCGGGCATCAAACGGGCCAAAATGCAGCTGCTGCTGTTTGCTGGTGTTTCTGCAGGCCTTGAGCGCTCAATGGGGTTTGAGCGCTCAAGCTCATCACCTTGAGCGCTCAAGGTGGTTTCTCTGGGTTGAGCGCTCAACCCCACTGGTTTGAGCGCTCAATGCCCCTGCTGGGCAGACAGATGGTGTTGCTTCCCAATGCATTTTTTGGACCCTTTTGCATGATTTTCTCTGCCCCAAGTGTCTTGTTGCTCTGTTATAACATCTCCCAAGCTTTGAACATCATCTTCCCAAGGTCTTTTCACATTTTTCCCATAAATGCCATGCATTCCCAATACATTTTCAATCTCCCTAACAAAATACTTTGAAAACATGCATTTGACCATCTTGAAAATGCAATCTTTGATTTCCAATGTTGCATGGCAAATTTGTAAGGTTCCTCACAAGTCTCCTATAAATACCATTCATGATCAAGCCTCTCCCACACACCATTTCCGCATCAATTCTCATTTCTTACTCCACACATCTTCTTCATCAATTCTCCATTGCTTCCATATGGCTGCCCTTGACCCTTCCGTTATCAACACTTGGGTCGCTAGCTTTGAAAACATCGATTGGTTCAACTTCCGAGGTTTCGGTCTTAATGCACTTCGTCACCTCCATACTTTTCCTATCCGTCAAGACATCTTACGTGCCGCCGTTCGTTGTTGGGATTCAGAGCTCCATGTGTTCCATTTTGGGATGCAAGAACTTTGCCCGACTGTTGAGGAATTTCAAGCTTACCTCGGCGGTTGTGCTTTCGCCGATCCCGTCATACCACCCATTCGTCAAAACTATGCCGACATTCTTAGTAGGAAGCTTGGTCTTGGGAATGGCGATGCGCGCTTTTTGATTCGCAATGAGACCCTCAACGTCCTCCGTCTCTTTGCGGATTACGGCCCAACAGGCGATCTTTTAGATTTTACCATTCAAAACCGGCGCATGTTTGCACTTTGCATGTGCCTCTTGGCATTATATTTGTTGGTCCCCTGTGATGGCCATCCCAGTTCTACCATTGTCGGTGTTGCTGCTCAGATCGAACAGCGGAGGGATGTGGTTCCTTTGGTTTTGGCTGAGACAATCATGGGCTTGGATGCGGTTAAGGCTGGAAGGACGAACACGTTTGCCGGGAGTCCGCTTTTGCTTCAGGTTTGGTTTATTTGGTTTAGATGTTATGGTTTTGGGAATTTTTGGGGGATTTTTGGTTGTTTGGCTTGGTTTTGACTTTGGCTTGGACGTTTTGGTTTTGTAGATATGGCTGTGTGACAAGGTTGGGCTTTTGAGGGAGCCGGCAGGTGATTGGGTTTACGAGCCTCGGACTTGGGTGAGTAGACCATTTGTGCATGATGAGGCTGATGAAGATGAATGGACTGATTTCTTCAGGTCATTGGAGGAAGATCACATTGTTTGGCGATGCCATTGGTTGCATTTTCCGAACATGACGGCCAATCACATGGGAAACACATGGGTGATTTTGGCGGGATTGCAAGGGTATGCATATTATTTCCCACAACGCATTCTCCGTCAATACTGCATTCGCCAAGAAGTGGAGTACTCAATTCCCGCCACCTTCAGCCTTCCCACATTCAAACATTCTGTTCTTGAGCGTTATCGTACTTCTTGGAGGGACAGGGTCGTTTGGGCTCCTGATCCCTACCCAACCGTTCATTTGAATGGACATTACAGAGATTGGATGAGGGAGCAAATGGGGATACGACGCCGAAGAAATTAGCACAACTTGACTTCTGACTTGCTAAGCTGTTTCCCAAAATAAATGGTGCATTTTTTATTTTATTTTTATATATATATTTTTTTAAGGCTGTGATGCTCAGTTTATGTAATCGAAGAAGTGATTTGAATAAAATTGAACGATGAAGGGTTTCCCCCTCTTGGTTCATCTAGTTCCATATGCTATCTCCTTCGGATATCATGAAACTGCGGGCCAACTCATCAGATTTAGACCGAACCCTAAGATAGGGTTGCCTACGTATCCTTTTTCAAGGAATCAGGTCATGGCGTAGTTCAAGGAAAGGTTCACTCGGGTATTAACACTCTCCTTTTTGTGCTCTGAATTTTGCCTGGTACCGCCTTTCCAGGTTTTCGGTCCAGCAAGCTTCTTTTAAATTTTTGCCTTAAATTTTGCCTAGACCGCCCACTGTGGGTTTTCGGCCTAGCAGGCTTGCTCTAATTTTTGCTTGGGTCGGTTCGCCCTTGCGATTTTCCGCCCAACGAGCATCTCTCAGGGGTAATATCGCTTGAGTTGGTCCAGGTTGACAAGATTGCTGAACTCGTTACCATCCAAATCAAGGATCACCGCTGCTCCACTGTCGAGGATAGTCTTGATGATGTATGGTCCCGCCCATTTTGGCCTGAATTTCCCTCGTGGATAAAAAATCGGTGCCCGAATCTCTTTTACCACCATATCTCCTTCAATCAGATCCCTGGATTTCACCTTCTTGTTGAATGCGCGGACAATTCTTCTCTGATATCCCTGAATGTGATACAATGCCCGCAACCTCCTTTCATCAAACAACATTAATTCCGTGAACCTGTCGCTCAGCCAGTCAGCCTCATTGATTTCACTTTCTATCATCACCCTCAATGATGGCACCTCAAGCTCGATGGGAAGTACTGCTTCCATACCATAAACCAATGAGTAGGGTGTTGCCCCTGTTGGAGTTCGGATCGAAGTGCGGTACCCCCACAATGCTAATGGTAACTTCTCATGCCAATCCCTGGATGACTCGATGGTTTTCTCCAAGATGTTCTTGATTGACTTGTTTGCTGCTTCCACTGCTCTGTTGGTTTGTGGTCTGTATACTGTTGACTTGTGAACTTGAACATTGAATTCTTCAAGCACCTCTGCTGCCCTTCCTTTGAAATGCACACCATTGTCTGACACGAAGGCATTGGGGACCCCATATCGGTAAATGATGTTTTGCTTAATGAAATGAGCCACTTATACTGCGGTCAATGTAGCGTAAGAGGCTGACTCCACCCACTTTGTGAAATAATCAATTGCCATCAATATAAACTTGTGTCCGTTCGATGCTGGTGGCGTGATTTTCCCAATCACATCTATTCCCCATACTGAGAAAGGCCAAGGCGTTGCCATTGTATGAAGTTCAGATGGCGGAACATGCATGAGGTTAGCATGGACTTGACACTTATGACATCTCCGCACATACTGCACGCAATCTGTTTCCAAGGTCAACCAGAAATACCCCTGCCTCAGAATCTTCTTTGCCATCATCAATCCGCTCATGTGAGGACCACAGATTCCTTCGTGAATTTCCTCCATTACCCTTTTCGTGTCATCACCATGGATGCACAACTTATGCATGCCACAGTATGACCTTTTGTATAACCTTCCACCGCAGAGGATGTATTGTGACGCTAGTCTTTGTAGTGCTATTCGATCTTTCTTGTTTGGTCCTTCCGGATATTCTCCCTTCTCAACCAAATTCCAGATATCATGGTACCAAGGCAGACCATCGTCAATTTCGCCAACATTCATCACATACTCATAGGCTGGCCTATTCCTCTGCTCAATCATGATTGGTCTCATTCTCACTCCCACGGGCAATTCTACCATGGATGCCAAAGTAGCAAGAGCGTCGGCAAACTGGTTCTTCATTCTCGGGATATGTGTAAAAGTAACTTGCTAAAATTGATGGATCAGATAGTCAAGGTCTTTGTGGTATGGTTTCAATTTTTCTTCTCGTACTTTCCAATCACCATTGGCTTGAGAAACTACCAAATTCGAATCTCCGACCACTTCCAATTTCTTTACCCCGATTTCAAAAGCAGCCTCCATTCCAACGATGAATGCTTCATACTCTGCTTGATTATTGGTAACTTCGAAATTTAACTTGAAAGACAGAGGAATGTGTGGCCCTTCCGGTGAGACCAATAGTATGCCGATCCAGAATCCTCTCTGATTTGCAGCTCCATCGAAGTACAGCTTCCAGGTATCTTCTGATACTGTCATAACATGTTCATCGGGAAATTGGAATTCCGTATCTTCTGGCCCTTCGATCGGATGTTCTGCCAAGAATTCTGCCACAGCCCTGCCTTTCACCGATTTTCGCGTTACGTATTTGAGTTCAAATTCGGCCAACAAGAGCAACCATCATGCCAACTTTTCGGTGAGTGCCGGTTTCTCAAACAGATATTTGAGAGGGTCCATTCGAGAAATCAACACTACCGAATAAGCTAACATATAATGCCTTAGCTTTTTAGAGGCCCACACAAGAGCCCAACAAGTCTTCTCCAAAGGGATGTATCTTTCTTCGGCTCCGACCATCTTCTTGCTTAAATAATACACCGCCTTCTCGATACCTGCTTCACCTTCCTGTGCCAACATGCAACCCATTGCAGACTGTGTTACTGATAAATACAGAATCAAAGGCTTTCCGGGTGTCGGCGGCAACAATACTGGGGGACTTTGAAGATACTGCCGAATCGATTCGAAGGCTTTCTGGCATTTTTCATCCCACTTGAACAGTACTCCTTTCTTGATCAAATGAAACATCGGCTCGCAAGTTGAAGTCAACTTGGCGATGAATCTGCTGATGAACTGAATTTTTCCAAGAAAACTCCGAACCTCTTTTTCTGTCTTTGGCGGCTCCATTTCCAATATTGCCTTGATTTTCGTCGGATCAACTTCAATCCCCCTGGTGGTGATCATAAATCCCAACATTTTCCCTGCGGTGACTCCGAATGTGCACTTTTGCCGATTGAGACGCATCCGGTACTTTCGTATCCTTTCAAAGAACTTGCGTAACGCCGGGAGATGTCCTTCCCTCTCCTTGGCTTTTACGATCATGTCGTCCACATATACCTCAACTTCCCTATGCATCATGTCGTGTAACAAGGTTGTAGCGGCTCGCTGGTAAGTCGACCCAGCGTTCTTCAGTCCAAACGGCATGACTCGATAACAGAACGTTCCCCATTCAGTGGTGAAGGTTGTTTTCTCTCGATCTTCTGGTGCCATCAAAATCTGGTTGTATCCCGAGAAACCATCCATAAATGACAGCAGTGCGTGCCCTGCCGTGTTGTCTACCAGTACATCAATGTGAGGTAAAGGAAAATCATCTTTCAGACTGGCCTTGTTTAAATCCCTGAAATCTACACATACCCTGACTTTTCCATCTTTCTTGGGCACCGGCACAATATTTGCAACCCACTGTGGATATTCAGTTACCATCAAAAAGCCGGCATTGAATTGCTTGGTAACTTCCTCTTTGACTTTTTCAACCCAATCTGGCCTGATTTTTCTCAATTTCTGTTTTACCGGTTTTGCATCGGGATACAGGGGAATTCGATGTTGCACAATTTCAGGATCGATTCCGGGCAAATCTGCGTGGGACCAAGCGAAAACATCTTCAAATTCTTTGAGTAAATCGACGAGTAATTCTTGTTCCTCCGAAGATAGCCCGGAACCGATTTGAACCATGCGAGGATTTTCCTCATCTTTTAATTTAACTGAAATAACTTCTTCTTTTATTGGCTGAGCATGCCTTTCATTTTCCCTTTCGATTAGAGACTTAAGTTCTTTGGGTATTTCTCCCTCGAACTCAGTTTCATCATCGTCGAGGTCAACACAATTTATTTCGGGAACAGCAAAGTAAGCGAAATCACCATTTATTTCATTAACAAAGCCCTTTGGGGCGCAGTACATGGCATCAGACTCAAACTCAAAATAGAAATGACGACGTGGAGGGCCATGAGGCACAAACCCCGACTCACAGCCAAATTCATGCCCTGACTCAGATTCAAACCCTAATTTAGTGAATGCATTAGTAAATTTTACAACAGGAGTGAAAGTGCAATTCTTGTATTCACCGACTGCATCCACTATCAGCACGCTGGGATCATCGAGGGCCTCCTGTCCGAGCATCATCACTGCTGGCTCTTCTTTATCCTTACCTGTCAGACTGACCTCATCGAACATCGACATCAAGATCCCACCATCCAAAGCCTCCATCCAATCCGCTTTAAGGTCTTTCACCAATTTCTCGACCTTTTCATGTTCATCTTCGCTATCCCAAGCATCGTTAGCAAAGATTTCGAACCCAGGGTGCACCTCTCCACTTATTTTATTACGAACGGCTCAGGCTGGCCGTGATATGGTGCATTTGTCCCTTCCCTGACAAAGCGAATCTGACGGTTTGCACTGCTGCTTGCTCCATTGGTCTTTCCCCTTTGCATCTCTTTTAGTGTAGGTTCATACCCCAACCCAAAACGGCCTCGTTGAGAAGGGAATTCTGGAAACTGAGCCACCCCCTGGTGAGTTCGACCCAAGCCAGTGCCTGGCAGATATGACATCCTTCTCATCATCTCAAGAACAGTGGTGCTGATTGAAAAATCATCATCAATACGAAGCGTGAATACACCACCGGATGTATCGAAAGCAAAACCTCCAAGTTGGATGTCATTCTCATCATGCATAATTTCTAGCAGGGGAGCGTTATCTTCAGCATGAGGGCGAATGCCTGTGTCTCCGTAGAGAGCAACCGTCCCGCTTTCCAAACCAAGCAGAACCTTTTGATGCAGAGTAGATGGAACTGCCATTATATCGGGACGATGCATCCAAGGACGTCCCAACAGCAAGTTGAATGAAGCTGGAATCTCAAGCACATGAAACTCTACTGTCGATTTAAACCCTTCCGCAGCAATCTCCATTTCAACAGTCCCAAGCACATTGCGACGGGTGTTATCATAAGCCCGAACAGTGAGACTAGATGGCGTGAAGTCCTTTGGCTTAAGTCCCAAACACATAGCTGTTCGGAGAGGACAAACATTGAGCGCAGATCCGTTATCTATCAGTACAACTGGGATCCATTTCCCCATGCACTTCATGGTGACATGCAAAGGCTTGTTGTGGTCAGTTCCTTCAAGCGGTAAATCAGCCTCAGTGAAGGTTACAACGTGCTTGGTAGGTTTGGTAGCAATGGTAGGTTTAGTAACAATGGCGACCATCATAGCTTCAGGGGTAATATCAGGAGCGATCTCCATGCAAGACAGCGTTTGAGCAAGTTTCTGGCGATGTTCGCTGGAACTCATGAGTAATCCCCAAATGGTTAAGGCGGCTGGAGTTTTCTCAAGTTGTTTTTGGATGGGGTTTTCTTCGTTGGTTGGGGGAGGTTTTGGACGAGAGACACGACTGCTGGCCGCGGAGGTAGCTTGGGATTGGTTGGTTGTTGGGTTAAAGAGGTTTTGGAAATCAACTGGATTGGCAATTGGGTCATTAAGGTTGTTTGGATGATGTGGTATGGCTGAGTTATTTTGTGGAGTTGGGTTATTTTGTGGAGCCGGGTTAAAAGGTGGCTGGTTTAGGGAGTTAGGAGGTGGGTTAGAGGTATTTCCGGTGTATATCTGAGGTGGTTGATAAAACCGACCACTCCGAAGAAGGTGAAGAACCGAGTCAATGTCATCCCCCCATAAATCAGTATAGTCCGTGTAGAAATCAACAAGATCCCCCTCCGCCTTTCTCTTTCCCTTTGCAATACTGGCTCCTTCCAAACCCTTGGTAATCCCTTCCACAGTCGCTTCGCTCCAAACATCTCCATTTTCCATGGCTGCCTCGTTAACAGCCCAGACCTCGTTGTTTCCGACCCACAGCGGTGCTATGCCTTCATTCTGATTGGCCCACATATTTGCTATAACATTTTCTTCCATTTGCTGTCCCCAAACATCGGGTAGACCTCCATTCAAAACCATGATGTTGCAGTCCTCCGGGATTTGCACTCGGGGTGCCGGAAGATTTTCATCAATTATGTAATCATAAGGCGTGAACTCTATCCCTTCCGTCATTCGATTTATTGCATATTCACTCATCATGGAGAAATCAGGGCGACCCTCCCATAGTGGTGGCATTGGAAAATATGCTTCGTCGAAGAACATGGGAAGTGTGGACCCATCCAAAGGATCGTTGGGGTCCATAAGCTGCCACTCATTGGGTGTGGGATCCCATTCATCTTCCTGTGCACCATTGGGTGCCTCATTCTCTTCTTGCCAATTCTGTCCTTGTCCTTCTTCCACAGGTTGTTGATTTTGTACCACAGGCAAAGGTTCAAATAGGTTAGGAAGCGCAAATCCATCCAGTGGATCCTCAAACATTGGACCCCAAAGTAGGTTAATCATAGCGCCAAGCGGAGGTCCTTCATCAAGTTGTTCATTATGCGGCCAAACTTCTTCATTTGCCACATTGTTGGCCACCATTTGCTCATACTCCCGAGCTTCCATAGCCATTATCAAATCACCCCATTCTTGCCATACAGTGGGGTCCAAGTGGACATCAAGAAAGCATATCTCGCGCTCGACAAGTATTGGTACGATGGTTTTGGGATCCGTTTCGGGTATGATGAACTGGCTTGGGTCAAATGGAGTGGATTTTAGGTCTTTTTGAGTAGAGCTAAGGGTAATTTGACCTATATCGGCATTCCTTTTGTGGGTTGGTAGAGGGTTTGTGAGGATGTTGGGCTTTTCAGTGGGATCTCGGATTTGTTTGTTGTCAATGAGATCTTGAATCTCATGACGTAGGCGCTGACATCTTTCAGTGGGATGACCGGGTGTTTGGTGGAATATACAGAAGGTGTTAGGGTTATATGTTGATGGGGGATTTTGCGGAGGTGGAATTGGCTGAAGAGGTTTGATTTTTCCCTGTTGTACGAGTCGCTCGAAAACAACAGGTAGAGGTAAGGGAAGAGGGGTGAAGACGCGCCGTCCTCTTTGGTTTTGTGATGGTTGAGTGGATTGGGCTGGTTGAGACAAGATGACGTTTATGGGTTCAGCTTTATGGGGTTGGTGATTCATGGAATTGGATGAGGTACCGGTTGTATAATTGGGGTTTGCATACAGGGACGAGGTGTTCCCCATGTAATTGCGTTTAGGCTTGGGGATGGGATCTCCTTTCTTTAACACTCCACTTTGCATGGCTTCTTCAATCGACAGACCTATCTCAAAGTAAGTCTCAAAGTTATGCGCTTGAGCCTCCACTCAGTCCCTGAGTCGCTGACTCACCACCTGTCACCACCGCCTTCCCCCTATCTACTCCATTAGGCTGCCGGCGGGGTCTCGGCTCTATCCTCCAGCGATCAACCCTAGTCCGGGTCACCCCGCTCGTACCCTCCACCCTATCTCCGCCACCACTACCGTCAACCCCTCTCTCTCCAGCCCTCCTCTCCGCTGTCTCCTCACTATCGTCACTACCATCGCTGTCCACGTCGTGGACCTCCACCATCTCCTCATCCCTCCCCTCTCTCCTCTCCTCTACCCTCTCCGACGCCGGTGCGTCATCACCACCACCTAAACCACTACCCCCGCTGCCATCTCTCTCACCATCCCCACCAACATCACCACCCTCACTCCTACCCACACTGACATCACCACCAGCCACCACCGTCTCGGTGGCTGGATCTCCGCCGCTGCCGGAAGCCGTCGGATCACCACCATCATCACCCCTAGCCACCTCTGACCTATCACCATCGGCACCCACCACATCCTCCTCCTGTTCCTCCACGCCGCCGCCATCCTCAACCACCATGTGCCCCTCCGGTGACCCTTCAACCACTGGATCAGGGCCTTGAGCGCTTGAACTCGCAGGTGGTGGCTCCACCGTACTACCACCGCCCCTCTCCGCCGTCGGCGAAGTCACCGGAGGCTGCGTATCACTAGGTTCTTCCATGGAAATTGATCAACACCTCAAAATCGAGCCCTAATCGACTGGAATTTGACCGAAATCGTACGGGAAAACCCTAGGAATTGGGGGTTTTCGATTTTGCAAGAAATTCGAGTGAGAAATGGGAGGGTTTTGACCGAAATCGCGAGAGAGGTGTGAGGGATCGATCTCGGAAAGTTTTTGAACGTTGTGAGTGTTTAATCGGAGTAAAATCAGAGTTAAAACTGAACGTTACGATTCTGAACTGTCGTCTCCGTTCAAGGGTTCAAGCGCTCAAGTTGGCCCTTTTGAGCGCTGAGGTGTCATGATGAGGATTGAGCGCTCAAAGCTCAAGGGTTGAGCGCTCAAGTCGAGTTGAGCGCTCAAGTCGAGTTGAGCGCTCAAAGGGGTTGCCCTGAGCGCTCAAAGCCAATCCTGGTAGAAGTTTTGGCTTCTTTTGCAAGCTTTGCAGGGGCATTTTGGGCATCCCTTGTGATTTGTTAGTGTGTTTTGGTCTCGTTGGTCCCCAATCAATCGAACGCGTATAGATCCAAGGATCTAAATCTCGGTAGTTGATCGCACTAGACCGTATTAATCAATCGAGACGTGTCGTGTATCATTGATTCGTGTTCGCGTACACGCGAAGTATTTTGACTCCGGTCTGAGAGCCACGTGCTTGTTTAAATCATAGTTCACCGATCACGTTTCGCGTTAGCGTATGCGCGAAGTGTTTTGACTGCGGTCTGAGAGCCATGTGCTTGTTTAAATCATGTTTATCAATCATGTTTTGTATTAACATCTTTGAGGGCCTTGTGCTCATTTAAATCATTGTCTTTGAGAGCCTTGTGCTCGTTTAAATCATTGTCTCTGAGAGCCTTGTGCTCGTTTAAATCATTGTCTCTGAGAGCCTTGTGCTCGTTTAAATCATTGTCTCTGAGAGCCTTGTGCCCGTTTAAATCATCATCTTTGAGGGTTTTTGTACCCATTCATATTTATTGATTAAAGTATTTTCAATTGCCCCCAGGAACTACGCCGGTCTGATCCCTGCAATGGGGTACGTAGGCAGCCTGAGTGGCGCGACCGTGATTTTAATGTTTTCCTTTATGGCTTGAGATGCATCGCGGGGAATGAGCCGGGTTGTCTATGTCTTAGACGTCACTCATACCAAATCAATGGCATCGAGTCCCGTCCAAGAGGGGCAACTGTAGACACCCCAATTTTGAACCCGGGACGCGCTCGAGCATTCCCAATGATGAAACGGACCAATCATGACTACCCAAAAATTGTGAAAATGGCTGGAACTTGATCACAATCAACCAAACACCACCCAAACAACCAAAACAGCCCAAACCAACCCAAGCATTGTTGAACCAAGCCAAACCATCAATCTGCCACCAAGAACCTTGAGCGCTCAAACCCCTGAGAAACACCTTGAGCGCTCAAGCCCACGGCTTTGAGCGCTCAACTCTGATCCAGTCAGCAACTTGCAGAGTATCTCATCATGAGATTTTCTGCATGGGAGCGTCTTGGGTGATCTTCTATGATCCTTATACGTACAATACACTCTACCAACTCTAAAAATACACCTAAAACTACTCCTAACCCACTTCCAAATACAAACCCACTCTCTCTCTCTCCTCTCTTCCCTCCCACTCACTCTATAAAACCACCTAGCACCCCTGGTTTGAGGGGTTACGAACTCTCATACTCCAGCTCTCAATCCACCCAGAATTCGTTGTTCTCTCTCTCTCTCTACAAAAACCACCTACATTCCGTCAAAACCATTCACAAAAACCACTCTTCAAACCCAAAAATTGGATCTTTAATCATCAATTAACCTCACACACTATACCATCCATCCAGAATACTAAGCAAAACACCCATTACTGTCCATTCCCAAAACCACAAACAAGTTCAAGCCTTCAAACAAGTCAAAAGGTAGTTAAACATGTGATTTGCTCACTGTTTGGTCTATCTGAGGAAGATCAATGAGTTCAAGCAAGTTCTTCATACTTGCATTGAACTCACAAAGGTCAAAAAGTTGTTCAAAAACATTTTCAAAATCTGCAGTGACAATAGGGTTTGAGCGCTCAAGCCTCAGGCTTTGAGCGCTCAATCCCAGTTCTGAACAGTTTCTGTTTTGCTGAGTGTTGGGCTTTCTCTTGGTTTTGATCGTTATTTAATAGTTAACTATGCTCATGTAGTTCTCAAAACAGCTTATTTCTATCTCAAAATCACTTGCATGAGTGTAGGTTAACTATTTTATGGTGATCAAGCACCAAAACCTTTGAAAATCTTGTATTTGAATGCAAAACAGTGACTGTTTAGCTTCATAAACCTTCATTTTATATGTTAATGGTCCTGAGAATCACCCTAAATCTATCTTCAAGTTAGAAATCAGAAAGCCACATTATGGATTGAGCGCTCAAGGTCACACGTTTGAGCGCTCAAGCTGTTCTTGGCTCAGTTGTTGATTATTGGTGGTTTCAAGGATGGATCATGGTTTCGCTTGTCTCTGATGTGTGTGACTTGTTATTCATGTGTTTGTGATCTGGATCCCTCTCTTTCTTCCATTCCCAAACATTTTCTTCATTAATTTGTGGTGATTCTCTTCTTTTCGTCATTCTTTCGGAGATCAAACTATCTGTTTTCTCCTAATTCTCCATGAAAAATGTTTTATTAATGCTTGATCATGTAAAGAATGAGTAAAGAAGTGATGAAAGGGCTTGAATTCACAGAAGTCAGAATATAGTTTGAGCGCTCAATCCATGAGCCTTGAGCGCTCAAACTGGTTTGGAAGGTTGAGCGCTCAAGCCATCACCCTTGAGCGCTCAATCCCTATTCTGGGATCCAGGTTGTAAGTCAGTGTAGTGATTCTCATGTTCATAATTCCTTGGGTTGATTGTACAATTTTTGTTGTAATTTATTCCTGTAAATATTTGTAGTAATTTCTGTTATTTTTATCATCACCATTCATGTAGATCAAGTGCACAAGCATTCACCGTAGAATCGCATCTTTTATGTATATATACTGTTGTTATGTGGTTCCCATTCCCGTATCCCTGTTTCGTGTTTAAAATCAAATTTGAAATATTTTCAAATCCCACAAAATGTTGGGTAGAGACCGGTTCATGGACCGGGCGAGAGGGGTGCCGTAAAACCCTTCCTCTCTCGTAACCAAACCCCCGAATCCGAGAAATCTTTGGTTACGCTATGATCAGTGAAATCTTTTTCAATGGGCCAGCGAGTCATGTTTTTATCGGTTTCTCGGGTTCGGACCTCAAATCCGGGTGGCGACTCAAACAAACACAATCTTTTTGAAACTCATTTGGGCGATTCGGGTATCATTCCGGACCCTCTCATCATGCATTTCCTTCCTCAGTCGTTCAAACTCATTTGGGGGGTCTTGTCCCTGTTCAGCTGCCATACTTGTCTCGGCCTTTGGTGATAAAGATCTAGACAATCTTTGTCCGGGAGGTCGAGTCCAAACAGGTAAGGTCTTCTTCTTCTTTGCAGGCCCAATGGTTCAAGAACTGATCATAAAGCAAAAGCCGGACTCAGATGTGTACTCGATGTGTTTACTATGCACAAGAAAGAATGATTTACAAATGCTCACTATCCTCTCGCCGCGACTCAACTCACGGAGTTAGTCCTATTTCTAGCCTAGGGATTAAGCTACCGGTTTCGGATCTCACTGGGAACCGTTCGCACAGAAGATTGTATCAACACCACGGGTAAGTCGTTACTCGGCAGGTACGGCGTTTCAACCTAAAAACCTAAATGTTGACGCTGTAGCGCTTTTCTTGACCATCCGAGACAAAACAATGAGGTGTCGCCATCCAGATACAAGCGGTTCCAAGGCTAGTCCGAAACACGGGCGGTCGTTCGGGCACGACCAACACCGGAGGTATCTTAGACTCCGTGGATTTTAAGTCTCCTAGACTGCATGTACAACCTTAGGGTTAGTCTACCGGATCCGAATCTCACTTAAGATCATTGCACAGAAGATTTTCCAACACACCGGGTAGACCATTACTCGGCAGGTTAAACTCCAAACTTGTTGGAATCAGAGCCAATCACTTTTCTTGATCATCCGAGACAAAGCAATTTGGATGTTGTAATCCAGATACTAATAACCTTAAGGCTAGTTCAAATCACGGTGGCCGTTCGGGCACGACCAACACCGGAGGTATCTCAAACTCCATGGATTTTAAGTCTCCTAGACTAAAATTGACAGCTTTGGAAGATTGCCCCAATCCTCAAGTTTTCTTTTAAGTGATAAGTCCTTGATATCGGATGGTCGGATTTGGGAAATCCTGGTCCACACAAATTCCGACAATGATCTAAGATCAGATGCCTAAGGGCGATTGACCCTTCTCGGGCCAATGTCCCTTAAACTCGTTTAGATCAGTGTTTAGGAATTTGATGATCCAAATTTTCCCACGTCCGGCCGTCCTAAAGGCTAACTTGCAAGGACAACGCGCATATGGGATGCACGATTCATCATCGGGCCGAGGCAACCTTCTACTAACTGTAGAGGCACTAAAACTAAATGGGATATCTACACAGAATACCTATACAAACGACGCTCGCAACGACTATATACAATGCAAATGCGTGAATGCAATATGGCTTGGCGAAAAAAAGCGGTAACACATAGCACGTAACAAGATGGAGCATGTAAACTTAACACATGGGTGGGTTGCTAAACGTGGGGTTCTATGGTTATTTATAGGCAAAGGCCGGTTTTGGTCACTGAGGGTACCCCGGACTCAAAATCAAATCCGTCTCCTACCGTTAAAAACGATAGTGACGATGTGATTTATCACGGTCGAGGGCTGCTGGGCATTTCGGGATTCCCTGTCACCGGCAAGCCGGACAGGATTGCCAAAACACGCCAGCGGGGCTAAGAACCATGCAAGTGCAATGCAAAATCAAATTTCAAACATTTGAAAAATCCCACAAAACATCTTTCGAATTAAACCCACTTTGATTAACACATATTTCAATAAAATTACACAACTGTAATAAAAATTGCACAAGTGTAATTAAATAAAATATATATTAACCAATGTCCCCAGTGGAGTCGCCAGCTTGTGGACGGCCCACTAGAAAACGGTGCGATTCGCGTTCGAAAAGATTGTGATTGTTAGAGTCGCCACCCGGATTTGAGGTCCGAACCCGAGAAACCGATAAAAGATGACTCATTTGCCCATTAAAAAAAAAAGATTTTACTAGTCATGATGAAACCAAAGATTTCTCGGATTCGGGGGTTTGGTTACGACAGGGGAAGGGTTTTACGGCACCCCTCTCGCCCGGTCCGTGAACCGGTCTCTACTCGACATTTTGTGGGATTTTGAAAATATTTGAAATTCAATTTATTCACAAAATAGGGAATCGGGGATGGAAATCACGCAAACAATGAGAAAGCATAAAATGCAAATTTAAAGTGGATACTTGTGCGCATGATTTACATGAGTGATTGACGATAATAACAAAGGAAAATAATACAAATATTTACATGGAATAAGGAATTACAGAAACTGTGCGACAATACCAGAAATTATGAACATGAGGCTCAATCTGATCAACTTGTAATCTGAATCCCAGAATGAGGGTTGAGCGCTCAAAGATGATGGCTTGAGCGCTCAACCTTCCTAAACCAGTTTGAGCGCTCAAGGCTCCTAGATTGAGCGCTCAAACCAGTCCCTGACTCCTATGAATTTAACCCTTTTCTTTATGATTTCTCTACTCATTCTTTGTAAAATCAGACATTTATAAACACATTTCTCAGATAAACAGATTAAAACACATAAGTTTGATTTCTCAAAGAATGATGAAAAGAGAAGAATCATTACAAAACTAACAAGGGAAAACACCCAATAGAGTATGAGAGGGAGATTCAGACTACAGTCACGAATATAACAATACACACACACCAGAAAGGGGTTAACCCTTGATCCATCATCGAATCAACTATCAATTAACAAACTGCCCAAGAACAGCTTGAGCGCTCAAGTGAATGACCTTGAGCGCTCAGGCCATATTCTGGCTTTCTGATATCTGACTTGAAAATGGGTGTTTGATGATTCTCAGGACCTTCAGTACATTTAAACAGGAGCAATTTAAGGTGATTCAGTCACCATTTTATACTAAAAAATGAGATTTACAAAGGTTTTGATTTTTGATCATCATAAAAATAGCGAACCAATGTTCATGCATGTGGTTTTGAAATAGAAATGAACTGTTTTGGGGGTCACATGAACATAGATGACTCTTAAACAATGATCAAAACCAGACAAGAGCACAAAAGTTAGGAAAACAGGAACTTATTCAGAACTGGGCTTGAGCGCTCAAGGCTTGAGGCTTGAGCGCTCAACCCCTGCTATGACTGCAGATTTGAAAACTGTTTTTAGACAATTTTTAGATCTTTGTAAGTTCAACGCAAGTATAATGAACTTGCTTGAACTCACTGGTCTTCCTCAGATGGATCAAAACAGTGAGTTTTTCACATGTTTAACTACCTTTTGAACTTGGTTGGAGATTTGAACTTGATTTTGGGCTTAGGAATGGATGATTGTGGATGTTTTTGGTTAGTATTCTGGGTGAATTGGATAATGTATGTGATTGGTTGATGATCAAGGATCGAATTTTGGACTTGAAGAGTGGTTTTTTGCAAGTAGTTTTGATGGGAAATGAGTGGTTTTGAAGAGAGAGAGAGAGGTGGTCGATTTTCTGGAGAAAATTGGGAATGCTGGAGTGTGAGAATGGGGGTCTCTTAAACCAGGGGTGCTAGGTGGTTTTATAGAGTGAGTGGGAGGGAAGAGAGGAGAGAGAGAGAGTGGGTTTGTATTTGAAAGTGGGTTAGGAGTAGTTTTAGGTGTATTTTTAGAGTTGGTAGAGTGTATTGTACGTATAAGGATCGTAGAAGATCACCCCAGACGCTCCCATGCAGAAAATCTCATGATGAGATACTCTGCAAGTTGCTGACTGGATCAGAGTTGAGGGCTCAAAGCCGTGGGCTTGAGCGCTCAAGGTGTTTTTCCCAGGGTTGAGCGCTCAAAGCCTCAAGCTTGAGCGCTCAAGGTTCTTGATGGCAGATTGGTGGTTTGACTTGGTTTAACAATGCTTGGTTGAGTTTGGGTTATTTGGTGACTTTTGGTTAATTTTAATCAAGTTCAAGCCATTTTCACAAGTTTCGGGTAGTCACGATTGGTCCATTTCATCATCGGGAATGCTCGAGCGCATCTTGGGTTCAAAATCGGGGTGTCTACAGTGACCTTCCACAAAGGAAAAAGAATTGGAAGAAATGCCGATTCTACATTGAATTGTTATTTTTTTTTTCCAGTTATTACTTAAAATTCGTTGCAATTGTAAAAAAAATCTCACGCATGTATGTTAAAATTTGTTTGTGCAATTAGTTATAATTTTCGTGTTATTATTGTGCACGTATATGAAGTGAGATTGTAGGCCATTGGTTACTCCAAAGTCTCTCATGCATTAGAATTGTGTTCAATACTCTTTGCCCTTCCAAACATAATAAAAAGAAAAAGAAAAAAAAATGCACGATACTGTGCTTTAAGACTTTAAGTGCACACCTATAATGGATGGGTTTTTCATATACGAAGACATATAATCAACTCTAATATAATAAATTATTACCGACGTATACATCCAAAGCTGCATAGATGCATATATATAAGAGAAAAGACATTTAAAATTCTTCCCATCTTAAAGTTTGTACTTTGTCTTTGGTTGTTGGCTCATTACCATCTAAGGATTATTAGCCTAACAAGAATGTAATTGGAGTACATGATTTTTGCGTAGTAATAATGATTTTTTTTTTATTTTTTTTCTCAAAATCAATGGAGTTTTTTTTCATTATTTTTTTTGATTAATTTTATTATTTGTGATATTAGGTACATTTCCATGAGATCTGTCGTAATTTAATTATTATAACTAAAAAAAATAGTTTAAATTGGAGCTGGAGTACTACTCTTTTGATCATTTGATGGCCAGTAACTTTAGTTTCTCATATTTTGTTGTCTTCGCTTGAAGTATAATTTAATCTTCAATATTGCATATATCACATTTTTTCTTATTAGTTGAAAGAAAATATAAAAATAAATTTGTCTATCCGTGCACGCTTTAATAATCTTATTGATATTTTTGAAAGGAAATATTGATAAATCTTGCTCAATCCTGTTGATAAATAGTTCCATATAAAATGAAGATGATTGCCTTATTTGCAGGAGAACTCACCTATCTGCATGTATAATTGTCCTAATTTAGATGGAAATGCGAAAATCACTCCAATCATATCTAGAAGACTAGAATCAACTTACAAATCAAACAATAAAATTCAAATTAAGAAATCTGTTAAGTTTATCAATGGTTCATGGGTTTTATAAGGGAACAACTCTCTCACACCAGCTGTGTTTATTTCCTAGAGGCTAGAGGCAACAATCATGTAATTGCCTGTCAATACAAAAGATACTAAAATTGAGAACAAAAAAAGAGGAAGAGATGCAAAGAAGACACACGAGGCATCTGTATTGGAGCAAAAGATGTTTGATAGTATATTAATTGTTTATTTTGTTTTTTTGTTTTTGCTCATTATGAAAGCACTCCAATTTGCTGTTGCATGTGTCATTCATTTTTTTACAGTAGATACTAGAAAATTATTGCCAGTTGTTTTCCTCCCAAAATCACAAAAGGTGTCCCCAAAGAAACGCTCTCAGAGCCGGTAATCTGGCAAGGGGAAAAAAAAAAGAAGAATCACTCAATCTAAACAGTAACATTTAAGATCTATATTTGCGGCATATCTTTATGCTTGTACGCATATTCAAACTCCAATACATGATATTATTGGGTCATTCTATGACAAAATGCTGGAGTGGTCATGTTACTCAATAAACAATATTTGTCCAATTCGAGTGTATTTGTAACTAAGACTTGGTCAAATTATGTATTGCTATCTTACATAATATTGCAGAATGACTTTTCGTGAGGAGGAACGTGGACGCGACAAGTGGCAGTAATTCATTGGATTGTGATTCAATTTTTGAAGTGAGACATGTAACCTATTCATAATAGATTTAACACAATCTTTTTTGAATTTCAAAATCGTGAATCTATCCCAATTGGCATATGATTTGGGATCCTCAAGAAATAAATATCCAAAATTAAATACCATATTGGTCAACTCTAATTCAAAATAGAATTGAAATTTACACCTACTCAAATAAGAAATTTGAATTCGAGAATTGCATATTTAAAGCCATGATTTGGGTTAATTGAACAATCTGTGTGTTTTTTTTAATTAAAAAATTACACATTTGTGGTGATTAATTGATTATTTTGTGGGGTTTCTTTTGGCTTTGACAGATTAAGCATTGTGGATGTAGATGAGATCTAAGCAAAAAATATTGAAAGCGCTAATAATGAAAGATGGTGTGTTGTAGAAAATTAGTACCAAAACATTATCAGATTCGGTGTCTAAATAATTTATTTCAAATTATAATTTCTCCTTTTGTTTAATGGAATCAAGATATATTGTGCCTGTTCATATAGTAATTGTTATATTTTTCTATGTGTTTTCATGTTCTACAAGTGATGATCTTGGTGCAAAATTGTGATACGGTAGCGCCCAACAAACTATATTGTTCCAAATGAGAGAAATTATCCTACCATGGAAGAAGTGAGTTTCTTTTCTGTTATTTAGTACTAATAACTTCATATCTTACAGATGCTTAGAAGTTGCTCTATCTATGTTGTTTTATTTGTGTTTCATCATTTGTTTTAGTGTTCAAATGGTACTTCAAACTTGGAATGAACATGAACTAATTAACAATACTTCTTTATTTTTTGAGTTATTCTACCGAATCGATCGCTCAAGATCTTTTGGGACCCGAGGGAAAAAATAGAATCCCCTATCGTGGTAGACTCGACGATCGATCCTGAAGAAGAAAATGCATCACAAAGTCATAGTCATATAATTATGTGTCATTATAGTTCATCGTAAGCAATATCCATAAGATAACCTAACAATGGCAATCGGTAACAAACATAAATTGCCTACGAATTTAAAATATAATGTTTTGTAAAGTTAAAAATTACCACCTTTTTGGGCCAAAAAAAATTTGTTCTTAATCTCTAACTTTACTTTTATTTGTTGAGAGATAAGTTGAATAAAGATTTTAATTTAGGTCTTTTGGTTAATAAGCAAATTACTATACGGATATTTTCATTCTTTTTATTAGGTGTCAGAAATTATTTTTTGTTAGTAAAACCTAAGTGGTGACAAACTTTTGTGCTCTTCAAAATTAATTAGTCACACTTGAAGAATAAAATTCAAAATTAAAAAAGAACCATTTCACTAACATCATATCACAAAAAAGAGAGTGGATAGTAAACAAAAGTAGTAGGTTGCTTTTGCTTTACTTTTAAAGATGTAATGGCCTGTAAGTTGTAAAATGTAATTTTTTGGTGTAGTGTAAATGCTTTTTGTTTGGTAATTTTATCAGTGTTTTTCAATTTAAGAGAACAGAAACAAATACGAAATGTTAAACACCAATATATTTTATGTTCAAATAAGAGAAATAAACATACATAGTTTGATTAAATATATTCTTAAGTATTGTTTTTATCCAGCGTGTTTCAATCTCCGTCCATAGCACGGGTTCATGCTAGTTAAATGTATCTTGTAATGTGGGACCGTGAGTGTAGTCAATCGAAGTGTATGACATTAATTTTGATCGGTAACAATATTTGGAAGGGTTTGCACAGGAGTGATTTGGGGCCTAATCAAATTGGACAGTATTTAATTACGAGAAAAAAAATTTCCTCAACAAGGAAGGACTCTTGGCAGTCCTTTATATATAACGGTAAAGGCAGTAGCAAAAAGAAAAAAGACGACGACGCATAAGACGAGTTAGACGAGGGCTGCGGTTATGGATCACTGGTGATAAATTAACTTTTCAGAAGCCTCATCTTCTCCTTTGATTAAACAGAGAGCAATTTTTCGGTGGTTTATTTTGTTTGGGTCATGGAGTACTTCTATCATCATGAACTATTGAGCCTCACATACAATTACTCGAAGAACGTTTCTTCAACATTTGATTCAAGTTATTGAGTTGCTCTTTCAGTGGAGTTTCGAGATTATTCGGAGGGCTTGAGGAAGGCGTGCAACAATAAAAAATTTAGTGCGATGACACAAGGAGCAATCGGATGTTGGGTGAATTAAGAGGAGTTAATTTCATTTGCAAGTATATGTCAATTGTAATCGCACAATGGTATTTTTAGTGTTTGGTTATTTCCCGTGATTTTTACCTTTTTCGGAGTTTTCCACGTAAATTGTGTGTTCATAGATTATTGTTTTTCTCTATTGATTGCATTAATAATCTTATGATTAGCTAAATAAGAATTTCAGTTTTTGTAAAGGAGAGCATCCCAGATTCCATCAGAAAATGGACAAGTGAAAAATAGATGTTCATGGGACTCTTGTACTTGATCACACAAGCTCAATCTGAGATAATACCACACAAGGTCAATCTGTCCTTTGTAGATAATCTTCGAAGCATTACCTGCCATTGAATAATAGACCACCTAGGAAACATAATGCTTAAACCAAACAATCTCGTGCCAGTCCATCTTAGGGCCACTTTGCCATATATTATTCCATACTTCTCCTATACAAATTCTTAGTATTTCAGCACAATTTATTTTCTTAAAGAAAAAAGAGTTGTACACAGTTGGCAGGAGAGAGAGATCACTTGATCACTTTTATCTTGTTTCACCCTTCCATCCTCCAATGCAGGGCCGACCTAAGGGTTTGGAGTGCCCTAGGTCTAGAATAAAATTTGTGCCCTAAGAGAATAACACTTAAATAATTTTTCCTGTAACAATCAACAAAGCAAAGTGCAGGTTGGTTTTTGGCTCAAAGTGATCAAAATTTATTCTGTCAGGAAGTATTCGAATTACGAAAAAATACGGCTACAAAATATTTTTAAGTGTATCAATTTTTCTAGTGAGAAATGATAGCAGATTATCCTTAATTTGCTATAATTTATCGCAAATTAGCTTAGATTCCCTTTATCTTTGTAATCACTTTGGTTCTTTGATAATTGGTTAGCCTCTGATTGCTCCGTATGTATGTGTGACTCTGTGAGTGTGTACGGGTAAGTTGCATCAATCTAAAGAGAAAAATAAAGAGAATGGATGGATTTTTAATACATGTATACATACTTAGGCATGTATTTAATACACTTTAGGTACGTATACATGTGTCACGGCTCAAAAAGACCAGCTTCCCAGCAGATGAAAGAGCTTCGCTTTTTTCCAATCAATGAAAGGAGGAAGAAAAAGAGTAGGCCAACCGTTTTGAGCAGAGAATAGTCTGTTGCATTGACCATTCAGAGGAGTTGCATTTTTTGATTTTGTTAGTGATCAATGCAGTTTATGCCTCCGAAGGTAGGATGTGTCATAGCTGAGCAAGACTTCTGCTAGTGGAATTTTCACGTGCCTTTTAATTTTTTTTGAGGCCCCAGTTGTTTTCATATTCCGGGACAATGGTGTGCCATTGGCACCCCTCTCTCAGATCAATTTGGAAAGTACGTTCCCTCCTCACTTTCACCCGACTTTTCCTTTTCCTGCAGATTCTGATTTTCGGTTTATATTGTTGTTCAGGGTTTTTATTCATTGCTATGGTATTGCGGTTAGAGGACACGCACATTGAGTTTGTAGTACTTGCTACTTGCTAAGGGGGCGTTTGGTAATAAAACTTGTGTTTTCTATTTTTTGTTTTTAAACGACCGTGTTTTAAAAATAAGAAAAATCTACCTTTTTTGTGTTTTGAAAATTTTCAGAAATTTTGAAAACAAAAAACGTTTTTAATAACCACAAAACATAAATAAATTACCAAACGCATTTTTGTTTTTAGTTTGAAAAAAATTAAAAGCAAAAAAAAAAAAAAAAAAGGAAACCAAAATGTTACCAAACACACTCTAAACAACAATAGAGAAGATTTTGTTTAGAGTTTTCGAAGTTAGATGCATTACAAGCAGAGCACAACATCAATCCGCTTCCAATGATTTCACCAAATATCATGAAAAACAGAGCTTGACCCTGCGTCCAGATCTAGAAAGTGGCTAGTGGAGTGATGAAGCTGAGTCCAAGCATCAAAAGCACAATTGGGTTGCTTGTTACAATTCCTCAACTTTGAAGAAACTCAGTAGATGACTGTAGACTGTCACTATTGGGTTGCTTGACCAGTCATCAATCTAAAACTTTTTTGAATGAGATTCATGAAAAGAGTATTTTAGAAAAATTCATAGAATTAGAGGAACTCGTCCTCTTAGACGAAATAATCAAGGGATATTCGGAGGGACATCTACAAAAGATTGGTACAGGAATCCGCGGGGGATCAAATTTCTTATACAAAGATGATTCTTGTTCTTCAATTTGTTAGTCAACAAGTAAAAATATGTATTTATTTAGAAGAGCATTGACCTTAAAACAACAACGATTAATTATTATCTCAATTCCTCTAAACCAAATTCAGAAGGTTTCATATGTGAGTTTGCTCTTTGTTCTAGAGCTGTATTTGCAATTTTTCATACTCTGTGTCCAGTTCCAATGTTTTCCATTTATCAAACAACTTCAAACTGGAGTACTATTTTATACTCCCTCCATCCCAATTTCTTGGGCCCTTTTGGGGAAATGGGTTTTTAAGGGGTGTGAAAACTTTGTATTGACTTTTCTATTTTGCCCCTAAATCCGGTCAATATTACTGTGACCAAATTTGTGAGGCTAATTTATTATATGAAAGTCAAAACATATTCAATATGGATCTTGTTTGATAGATATCAATTAGTTTTATTATACAAAATTTTCAAAATCATAAAAATCGTTATAAAATAAAAGATAATAGACTAGCCAATTAAAATGAGAAAAGTACTTTTTAAGGGTAAAATTGCAAAGTGACCCAATTTTGATGGATATTTTTAGAAGTGGGACAAATATTATGCGACATCCCAAAATGGAAAGAATGACCAAGAAATTGGGACAGAGGGAGTACATTCTTCGGAGCATTGTTGAGATTGTATCCAGTAGGAAAACAGATTACTAACAGAAAGCTCTGCCCCTTTCCCAATTACCTTTCCATTTTCCGTAACGTAGTTTTCGATTTTCCCCATTCCAGGAAATTGAGGATCCGGTCGAACTCCGTTAAATTGTGAAACAAGGTCTGCGATCGCCCTAGAAGCCTCACGCGGCACTGCTTACCTCCCACTCACAAGGTCCCTCAATCTCCCACGGCAATATCAAGTCATCAAACATGCTCCTAACTAAATCCTACGAGCCCCGTGTATCCGACTTCGGCCTTGCCCAACTCGTAGGCCCCGTCACGTCTACTGACTCTACTCCCAATAGCGTTGCTGGCTACCGGGCCCCAGAGGTTACAGATGCCCGGAAAATCTCTCAAAAAGCCGATGTCTACAGTTTCGGAGTACTGCTTTTGGAAATGCTGACGGGTAAGGCCCCCAAGCACGCCTTATTGAACGAAGAAGGGGTGGATTTGCCGAGGTGGGTTCAGTCTGTGGTTCGTGAGGAGTGGTCCTCTGAGGTGTTTGACCCTGAGTTACTCCGGTACCAAAGTGTTGAGGAGGAGATGGTTGACCTATTGCAGCTTGCGGTTGATTGTGTCACTCAGTACCCTGATAACCGCCCTTCTATGGCTGAGGTGAATAGTCGGATTGAGGACATTTTTCGGTCTAGCATACAAAAGAACCAAGATACCCCTGATGATATTGTTACTGATGGAGATGAGCATCGGCAGCATGATATCTCTGTTGATTCCGGTGCGCCACATTCTACTTTTGCAGATTGAAGAGAAAGGAAGAATTTTGTTTCATTTTTCTACATCCTTAGTGTAATGAATGAATTTGGCGCTTGCGATTGTTTTTTTCTCAATTCTTTGGGCTCAATTTTTGTAAATCCCTAGCTTGTCTAGGTTTATAGATTTTCTTTAATCTAATCTCTTTTAAATATCGACCCACCAATCAAAACTTTAACCAATCAATGAAACAAAATCAAACAATCGAAGAACACCGATTTACGTGGAAAACCCTAAATGGGAAAAAACCACGGGAAGGAATCATGCACTAGAAACATTGTGTGATTACAAATAGACTTACTCGATGACCGCGTATCCTCACCACGAATCCTAAGTCCTACTTGCCGAATCCACGTACATCACACCCTTGCATGATCGCCACGTCTTGAATCCTCAAGCCTTCCAAATGTTTTGCCTTTCGAACTCCACGAAAGGACTTTGATAGAGAACCTTTGAATTGAATATGAACGATAGAACCCTTTGAAGATGATCTTGATTGCACGGTAATAGAAAACCTTCACGAATCTTCAAAGTACATAAACCCTAGCACTCTTGGTTGTTATTTTGAAGAGAGAGGCGCAGAGGGTCGAAAATATGGCTGCTGAGGTTATTAGAAAAGACCTAATCGCTGAGATTTTATAGTTGCTGAATTGGGCATTTTTGCCGGCTATTTTGCTCGAGCAAAAAATCCAGCAAAAACAAACAGAATGTTTTGCTATGCTAATAAAAAGGCCTTGAAATGCTTGAGCAAAACGTGCAGCATCTACCTTTTGCCTTGTGCATTTTTGCCGACTGTTTTGCTCGAGCAAAACGTCCAGCAAACTCAAACAGAATGTTGTGCTAGTAGAGATCCTTGAAATGCTCGAGCAAAAACATGTAGCACCCAACCTTGTCTTCAAAATGTGAAATCCGTCTTGACTAAAAGCTACCGCACTCAAACAAAATACATATTGAGATGATTCATTTTCCACACCTAAAACAAACACTCTAAAAATAAATACCGAAGATTACAGTGCCATAAAAAATACAATACACCCAAATGTATATGTTTTGGGCATGGATTTGCCAAACCAAAGGAAGCTCAGCCTATTGGGCTTACAATTTTTCATTGAGATTTAACTTTGCATCATCTTTTTCGCATCGATTTGTTGTTGTTGCAACAATTATTTCTATCCTTCGGAGTTTCAAATTTCTATTGCTATATGGTTGTAGGGAAAATCCTCACTGCTATTTTTTTGGTGGTGGGAACTGTGAGCACCTGTCAACTTGTACTCTGTTGGAAATATGAGCTTGTAATTACCTTTCTTTTGTCTCTCCTTTTGCTTTTGCATCATTTCTTCCTGGTTTATGTTATATGGTTGTTGCTTTTGTAAGTATTAATTCTGGTTTCATGTCTACATTGCTCTCTCTCTCTCTCTCTCTCTCATACACACACGGAACAATCGAGGTCCTCTTATGTGATCCGTCATTTGATGTAAAACCATCACGGTCTCATTTGATGACTCGAACTTTGTTTTTCGATCAACTTATTCACGGAGAAAATCAAGTTGATCGAAAAATCAGTACTAATTTGAGGCAACTCTATTTATCTTGATTAAGACAAATCAACCTTCAATAAAGCTATGCACGCTAACTGTAATGTGACTTTATTGTATTCGGTCCATTCTGTTAGCATTAAAAAACCCATTGAAGCTGGCCCTCCTCTTTGGTACAATTAGTGAAGTGAACAAGAATACCCCAACTGTAAAATTTATTACAAAGCTAAGAGGAACCAAGTTATTTAGTGGTGGACGTGGAGCCTCCACACCTTTATCCACTATATATTTTTGTTGGGTTCTTTACTAAGTGATGCCCTAAAACTTTTATCCACTAGTTATTTTAATGAGCTTGGGTTGTCCCAAAAACCAACTTATTCCTCAAAATGACTTAAAAACTGACTTATTGAACTTTCTGAGACAGATCATTCTCTCGCAACACATCAACACAAAAGGCTAACTTAAGTCAGTTCCTAAGTTAAGTCAATTTTTGAAACACAGCCTAAGTACTAAGTCCCATAGAAATATTTGGTGGACAGAGAAGTTGGGGCACTACGTGGTGGTGCCACAAGCCACCAAATAATTTTTCCAGTTTTAGACAACCTAGGTTCTGGGCGATGGGTGTGAGTCTTGTTAATAAATTTAGTCAGGTGGGTATGTGGGCCTACACCTACAATTTTCTTTTTCAAAGCTTGCGGTTTTGTTCTTACTTATTGAACGTTGTTTGTTGAACCTGAGATGTTACTCTTTACATGGTTTGCTTTCAATATTTGCAAGTTTTCTCCCCCTGTGGTAACAAAAGTAGAATTTATTGAGGTCAAATTTCACTTATACCCCCTTTGGTTTGGGCCATGTACAGCTACATCCCCTCCGATTTACTTTGTTGCATTCACATCTCCTGTGATTTTTTTGATTTGTGCAAGCTCACCAAATTAACGGAAATCATTGCTTGCACCGTTACCGGAAATCACTAAAAGTCCAAACACCTTCATCTTCTTTGATCCTTTCTTTCTTAAATCTAAACAATTCATTCAATGTACAAAAAATTAGATCTGAACCATTCATATTGTAGAGCTTGATGAGTTCTACATTTATATGAAGTTCTTTTTTTTTTTTTTGTCATTCGTCATTCCTAATTTATTACATTGGGGGACGTGAGAATGATACTCGATCCCGGAATACAGTGTGGGGCATCAAAGAGCTCTACTACATGAGCTAGCCTCCACTTGCTATATAAAGCTCAAGTCAATCTAAAACCGGTTAATTTATGGTCGAATAAAGTTTATAGTATGAAGTAAATTTCATTTTAACTTTCATTTAAACAAGAACCCGATTACTGAGTTATTGATATCCGATCAACATGATTTTTTTTACAAAAACTGCTCTGCTCTTTGATTAATAAAGAACAACTTGGATTAAAATTTTCATACTATATATATTGGTTACATTCAAAAGGTATGCGAGGCCTTTGTTCATGGACAAAAATGGGTGAGGATGCAATTTTTTAAGAACCATAGGGGACGATGATAATACAAAAGTGAGTTTGACCATTTATTTGTGGTGGGGGGTTGTCTGATTTGTATGGAAATGCAAGTTAACGCTGGATTTGAACCATTTATCCGGCAAAGAAAACGACAGGTGTTAAGACATTGATAGCTTCTATAAGCTGGATTTTGCAAACTAAAGTAATGTTCCTAACGAAATTAAGGAAATCGTACTGACCTTGTTAGGTTAAATATTCATTGTGAAGATAGAGTTCACGGCATTCATGGAATATCTTGAGTAAGTTATAGAATATAAAACGCATAATAACCAAAATACTACTAGTGTATATGTGTAGGTTATGCGGTGGCATAGCTTGAAATCGGTGACAACGGGGACACAATTAAACGCGCGCAACATGAACAAGTTTTTGTTATCTTTTTATATGGTTTTCACACACAATTTCATTTTGTGAAGTTTTTTCTTTATGACGATGTAGAAAACAGATTGGGATCGTTTGTATCTCCCTTATGAGATACTAGACCATCAAGTCCGAATTTTTTGAGGAGCTTTTTCGGGTCAATTTGATGAGCGGAGACATTTACTACTCTACTTAGAACTCATTGAGGCTGTCAACAGGGACGGAGCCAGGAATTTCACTATGTAGGAGCGAATTTTTTTTCTTCCAAAATACTGTGCAGGGGTGAGCCTATATAATTTATTAAAAAAATGTTTTTTCTATATAATACTATAAGTTTTTTTTTCCTTGCAAGGGCGACCACCCCTACTGGCTCCATCCCTTGCTATCAATCACGCTAAAAATCATGTTCACATGATATCGATCGTTATATTTTTGAAACAATTTTATGTTGTAAAACTGAGAAAAATAACATTTAACACACTGAATGCCAATAAAATAATATAAAAAACACTAAATTGAAACCATTTTTGCTACTACTGGCCTTGAATTGATCATTTGAGATCATTACCAAATCCCAATATACATTAGAGCTTATAAGTTCAACTATAAATATAAAACAGAGCTGAAATTCAGTGTATCTGGGAAAGCTACATGGTGGTCTAGACACCTCTATATCAACATTGGTGCAAAGTCTAGACCACTCTATATCAACATTGGTGCAAAGTCTACAGACTTACTCTTGGGCGTCACACCAATGCATGGTAACGGTGGGGTTGGAGCACCATCACCACGTGGTGCCCTTTCCCCCAAAACCATGTCAATATGGATCGTTTAGGGTCAGAGACGCATCAAATTAAGAGCTTTTTCCAACATCTCCTGCTATGTACCTTTTTAATGGCGAATATCAGTGGAAGATACTGAAATAGAAGTGTAGATGATACCAAATTATCCTCAAGAATCTGTAATTCTGATGTCTCCAATTAATCATATGGAACTAATTTGTGGATAATTGCAGTATCCAGGATTTACACAATCATAAAAGACACAGCTGGGCTTCTTAATTTGAAAAGAAGAAAACAAAACCCTTGATATGTCCGTGTCTTGTCGCGTGTCTCTGAGCTATCAGCTACGTCTGTCGTTCTTTTTCAAGCCCATACTAAGATTGGGACTTCTCGAAGGAAATAGAAACAAAAAGGACCAGCTGACCCAACTGAAACTGCCGAGTTAAATTCCAAGAATTGTCTTGGTTCCATTTCAACAACATTCTAATACAAACAGAAGAAATATTAAATAAAAAGAACAGAACAAATGCCAGCTAAAACGAGGTAATGCTTCCTTCCAAGAAGGATTGACAATCAATTCAAATTTCCGGGAAGATCAACGAAAACAGAAGTCCTTGACCTGTTCTAAAGCACCCAGCAAATAGGAAAGATAGGTCTAACCGGGGAATCATTTAACCATCTTGGGAGTGTTTTGTAAGCCAGTCAATGACAGCGTCCATGTTTACAGTCTTTGCACGAGATCATGTAGCAGCACACTTCTCTCTCGTTAATTGATTCAAGACCTCTGCAATTCAGACAAAAAAAGGAAAGAAATACACGTTTGAGAAAAGGCAATGAGAAAGCATAGATGAAATCCATAAAACAAAATCGATACTCACAGTTGATCCATAAGTGCTTGTGTGGAAATAGCTTCCGACTTGTTGATTTTGTTACCGAGAACAAGCAAGGGTATGCCACTTAAGGAAGGTTTTGTCAAGAGGTCACGTAGCTCACTTCGAGATATTGGAACACTGTCTCTATCGGCTGCATCACAACATATCTGCCTTTGTGTGAAGAGTGAACAAGTTAATACAGATAAAGGAAACTTTAGAAATCTAAAACTACTTGAATAGTTGAATTATCTAAAAGTGGTTGTTGAGAAGATTGCAATTCTGCATTGGAATTTAAGTTTCACACCATTTGTTTCCCTTGTCAATCTCAAAACACGAGCAAGTGGCACGAATTCTGTTATTTTGGACGGAATATGTGACGGTGCACTTCAGTCCAGCAACTATAAGGATTTCTGATTGAGAAATTATTGATTGGTTTCATGAAAGAGGAAAACTGAAGACATATTAACATTATAACGTATTTCCAGATTCTAAGATTGGCTCTACTATTTTGCATTATTTCTAGCATTATTTGTGGGACATTAGACATTGAAGTCCTGGAATTATGATCAAAAGCTTCACTTTGACCAACCTTCACAAGTATGATGTTAATCAAGAAGCACTCACATCACAAGCTTATTAATTTCTGGACAATTTGCAGGCAAACATTCTCAAAAACTAGATAGTTAAGAACTTCACTTATTGTCATTGAAGAAAGAGTAAGTAGTCTGAAAATATCAAAACAAAATAAAACGCAGAAAGTGAGAAATTACGTGATTGGCGACTTTCACGCTTTATCTCCATTCTGTGGTTAAACTTCAAGCCTTCCCATTTTGAAGGATAAGTTACCGATTCGCACGGTTGGAATATGAGCAATCTCGTGCCAATCGCCGATTCGCATTTCTGATCTTTGCTCAACAAGGGGACACCTACGTATCCACAAAGATTGAAGAGATGGAAGGTTACCCTGTCACTCCGGCAGAGATTCCAACCCACTGAAATCCCAAATCATTAAGTCACACAAGCCAGGGAGGTGCCCAAGTTGATCAGGCAGAGACTTGACCTCTGGCCATCCCCATAAATGTAGATAACTCAGGGAAGTGAAATGGCTCCATGGTGGTGATGCAGCACTTGTTGAGGGCCAGGGGAAATATCAATACTCCTCGCTGAAACCACCTATTTGCAATGATTGAAGGCTGGTGGTGCAAAACATCCCCTCCTCCCAACAACTCACCCAATTTGGACAGGATTCAATCCAGATTTCCTTGAGGGATGTGAGGCTGCGTAATGCATCTGGATTGGGTGCTTTTAACTTTCGACAGTGATTTAGGCTTAAATAAGCAAGGGTTGGCCGTAGCAGTCCTTTCGGTAAACACCTAAACTCCGGGCAATGTCCAATCTTAAGTCGTCGAAGGGATGTCGAGCCGATGAATGCCACTTCTGTTTCGTCAGTTGGATTGAGCATTTTTAACTTTCTGCACTCCCATATTTTTATATCTACAAGGGTTGGTTGTAGCAGCCCTTTTGGCAGACACGTCAACTCCCAGCACTTGAAAATTATAAGTTGTTGAAGGGACGTCGGGCCCTTGAACGCTGTTTCTGTTACATCAATAGAACCCATGAGGTTACCAAGTTAAGATTGGGCCCGACTGAAACTGCCAAGTTAAATTCCTGGAATTGTCTTGGTTCCATTTCAACAACATTCTAATACAAACAGAAGAAATGTTAAATAAAAAAAACAGAACTAATGCCCTTACCATCTTAACTACTCTAATATGACATAAAACAAATGCCAGCTAAAACCAGGTAATGCTTCCTTCCGGAAGGACAATCAGTTTGAATTTCCTACCATCATGGAGTGTTTTTATAAGCCAGTCAATGACGGCGTCTATGTTTACAGAGTCTTTGCACGAGATCATGTAGCAGCACACTTCTCTCTCATTAATTGATTCAAGACCTCTTCAATTCAGACAAAAAAAAGGAAAGAAACACACATTTGAGAAAGGGCAATGAGAACGGCATAGATGAAATCCAAAAAACAAAATCGATACTCACAGTTGATCCATAAGTGCTTGTGTGGAAATAGCTTCCGACTTGTTGATTTTGTTACCGAGAACAAGCGAAGGTATGCCACTTAAGGAAGGTTTTGTCAAGAGGTTATGTAGCTCACTTCGAGATATTGGAACACTATCTCTAACGGCCGCATCAACAACATATCTGCCTTTGTATGAAGAGCGAACAAGTTAATACACATAAAGGAAACTTTAGAAATCTAAAACTACTTGAATAGTTGAATTATCTAAAAGTGGTTGCTGAGAAGATTGCATTTCTGCATTGGAATTTAAGTTTCACACCATCTGTTTCCCTTATCAATCTCAAAACACGAGCAAGTGGCACAAATTCTGTTATTTTGGACGGAATATGTGACGGTGCACCTTAATCCAACAACTATAAGGATTTCTGACCTAGTTTGTAAATGAGCTGGGGGATATGTGCTACTTTCATAAATGAAGTTGGTCCGAAAAAAGAGTCCTGGAGATTGATAGCACTTATTTTATCCGTACACCTGAAGTCTAAGGCACTCTAATTGTTGGCTGTGTACCAGACAATATTACTAGATACAAAGGAGGGAAGAGTAAGATATATGAATTGACTTACAATATCGTAGAGACCCTCGGCAGTACCGCTCCCACATGCTGCGAAACATCCGTTTCCCTACAAGGTCCCAAAGCTTAATTGTTTCATTCCCTGCTGTAACTTTTCTCATATTAAATCCAATCTGGATTCAGGGCATAAACAGTCATCCTCTAAAACTTCTCACTTATACAATGCAGAGAGCCTAATAACGATTTTGTTATTAGACAAGATACATACAGTTGGAATCCTGTCCTCGCTGTGGCCTCCCGTCTGTTTGGAATCCAAAGAATAGCATAGGTAAAATAAGTTCCTCTCAGAAAGCTAAACAAAGAAGAAAGGGAGAGAAATACACGATGTAGAGTACGAGATGATTTCTTGATTACTCACAGTGATTGCATTAACAAGAGATGTCTTTCCCGCACTTTGAAGTCCCACAAGGGAGAGTTCCATTTCTTGCTCAAAGAAGAAGCTGAAATGCAGATATGATAAGAAGAAAGGAAAAGAAAGAGAGAAATTTCTGAAGAAGAAATTAATTAACTGTTCTTAATACAACAAATAAGGGCATGCTCGGAGTGGGTTCTTCCTCTTTTGACAGTGTCAAACTTTCAGTAAACCAGATTCAGAAGACATGAGTGAGACAAAGGCACGTACCTTCAAATCATAATTAGAGTCGTAAAGAAGTATGCAAGGCTTTAAGTCACTAGGCAGGACATTTGTAGAGTGAAGGTGTTTTAGCTCTCCAAAGATTAATAAAATTTATTATTCTTGCTGTTCAAAAAAAGCTCTCCAAGGATCTGATACAAGACATATGAAGTTGTGATTAGATATTTCGGCCTAATTATGTCGTTATTACTGAAGTATTGACAGCAAAAGTAAACCATACACAAGCTAAAAAGGGAAAAAGGAGGAGAGTACAGTGATAGATAAGGTTTCAAACAGAATGTAAAGCACAGCCCACTTGTTAAGGTATATCTGTAATAGCAAAAACCTGTGTGGCAAAAGAACGTTGTATCAGATGATAAACTTGCTCCTTCATCTTCTTCTAAATGACATTTTACCTATTTTTTTACAACATTGAAGACATGATATCAAACTAGCATCAAGTTATTCATGTGCAATTTTTTCCTGGAGTCTAAAATATCGACTTCATATTTTATATATCTCACAGGTTTTTGAAATTATGACGAATACATTACCATGCGAGTCATGTGATATATCTTCTAAGTTAGAGCGTGCCAATGCACAAGACTCTCATATAGCAAAGTATGGGAAGGGTAATAAGATATGTGCACTTTCAGCACTGCTGTGAAGAGGCCTTTTTTGTGCAATGTGAAATTACTTAAATGTCTAGGAAAAACTTGTGTCATCAATTAGGACATAGCTTGTCACGCCTTTGATTTTCAACATAAAAACAAATGCATTTCCATGTTTAAAATCCATATAATTCAGTACAAACCATCTTGCTACGTCATTTCCCATGTCTCAAAGAGATTCCCAAAGTAATTCCAAAAGATTGCATTTTTCAGTTTTAGTGGTTCAAGTTAAAGATAGTTGAGTAACTACATTCCTCCCAATTATTGACATTGAAAGAGACCCAATTATTGACATAGAAAGAGTACCTAGTCTGAAAAATGCAAACAAAAGAAACTGCCGAAAGTGAAAATTTAAATGATTGGCAGGGGAGTTTCATGCTTCATCTGCAGGGAGAGGGTACACTTCAGTTACTCCTGAAAGCCCAATAATCACACCAAATATTTACGTCAGATAAAATTTTACATGGATTACTTCACACATGCACATGGACAAGACACACCTATGTGTCGTAATCCGAGAGAGAGAGAGAGAGAGATAGAGAGAGAGAGAGAGAGAGAGAGAGAGAGAGAGAGAGAGAGAGAGAGAGAGAGGAGAGAAATTAATGCTGAAACATGCAATTCGAAGAAAAAGTTACCGATTTGCAGGTGTGGAATATGAGCAATCTTGTGCCAATCTTCACCGATTTGCTTTTTGCATCGTTTCTCAACAAGGGGACACTCATCTATCCACAAAGATTGAAGAGATGGAAGGTTACCCAGCCACTCTGGCAGAGATTCCAACCCACTGAAATGCCTAATTACTAAACGACGCAAGGCAGGGAGGTGCTCAAGTTGATCAGGCAGAGACTTGACCTCTGGCCATCCCTCTAATTGTAGATCCCTCAGGGAAGTGAAATGGCTCCATGGTGGTGATGCAGCACTTGTTGAGGGCCAGGGGAAATATCTATACTCCTCTCCGAATTCACCTATATACAATGACTTTAGAAGGGCTGATTGAGAAATTTTTTTGGGTAATTTCTGATTGAGAAATTATTGATTGGTTTCATGAAAAAGGAAAACTGAAGACATATAAACATTATAACGTATTTCCAGATTCTAAGACTGGCTCTACTATTTTGCATTATTTCTAGCATCATTTGTGGTAGATTAGACATTGAAGTCCTAGAATTTAGATCAAAAGCTTCACTTTGACCAACCTTCACAAGTATGATGTTAATCAAGAAGCGCTTAGATCACAAGCTTATTAATTTCTGGACAATTTGCAGGCAAACATTCTCAAAAACTAAATAGTTAAGAACTTCCCTTATTGACATCGAAAGAGTAAGTAGTCTGAAAATATTGAACAAAATAAAACGCAGAAAGTGAGAACTTACGTGATTGGCGACTTTCACGCTTTATCTGCATTCTGTCGTTAAACTTCAAGCCTGCCTATTATTTATAACATCGTCACCTGAAAGCGCCATAATCACACAAAAGGATTAGGTTAGATAACAGTTTCCATGGTTTATTTCACACGCACATGGACAGGCCACCCCCTTGGATCGTAATCCCAGAGAGACAGAGAGAGATAGAGAGAGAGAGAGAGAGAGAAATTAATGATGAAACATGCAATTCGAAGGGTAAGTTACCGATATAGATGGATGAAATACGAGCAATCTTGTGCCAATCTTCGCCGATTTCCTTTTCGCATCTTTTCTCAACAAGGGGACACGAAGATATGCTCAAAGATTGAAGAGATGGAAGGTTACCCAGCCACTCCGGCAGAGATTCCAACCCAGTGAAATTCGAAATTGATAAATGACGCAAGGCAGGGAGGTGCTCGAGTTGATCAGGCAGAGACTTGACCTCTGGCCATCCCTCTAAATGTAGGCCCCTCAGGGAAGTGAAATGGCTCGATGGTGGTGATGCATCACTTGTTGAGGGCCAGGGGAAATATCTATACTCCTCTCCGAAATAACCTATATCCAAGGCATGAAGGCCGGAAGTGCAAAACAGCCCCTCCTCCCAACAACTCACCCAATTTGGATTGGGGGATATAAGACCCAGGAACTTGAGGGATGTGAGGCTGCGTAATTCATCTGGATTGGGTGCCTTTAACTCTGGACAGTCAATTAGCAGTAAAGCTTCAAGGGTTGGCTGTAGAAGAAGCCCTTTCGGTAAACACGTCAACTCCGGGCAATCGTAAATCCAAAGTCGTTGAAGGGATGTGGAGCCGTTGAATGCCGCTTCTGTTTCGTCAGTTGGATTGAGCGTTCTTAACTTTCGGCAGGTCCTTATGGTTATGTCTACAAGGAGGGTTGGCTGTAGCAACCCTTTCGGTAAACACGTCAACTCCGGGCAATCTTCAATCCAAAGTCGTTGAAGGGATGTGGAGCCGTTGAATGCCGCTTCTGTTTCGTCAGTTGGATTGAGCGTTCTTAACTTTGGGCAGCTCCTTATGGTTATATCTACAAGGGTTGGTTGTAGCAGCCCTTCTGGCAAACACGTCAACTCCTTGCACTCCCGAATGTCAAGTTTTTGAAGGGACGTGGCGCCCTTGAACGCTGTTTCTGTTACATCAATAGAACCCATGAGGTTATAGCAATGATATACACTTCAAACTTCTCAAGAAATTTCCCTAGGTTTTGTAGCTGGCTTGGCAAATAACTTAGCCCAATCATTTCCACTATTGCCACACCTCTCTTTGTTTGGAAATCGGAACGCGGGGGAAGGAAGGGAAAAGAAAGGAAGGGATAGTGTAAAAATTCTCTCTCCACTTGTTCGGCACAATGAAATTTTCGCTTCATTTTTCTCACATTTTTTTCCTTAATTATTTTATCTTCTTAAAGTATCTCCACTATTTACCCAAATTTTTACTTAAATTTGAGTAAAAACTTGATTTGATATGACTCCTTATAACCCTTATTCTAATTGTACGGTGGAAATTTAATCCACACCATTGAATGGCAAAATGGTAAATAAAAGTGCAAAAAAGAACCTTGAAAATTTGGTTCTAGATTTGGTGATGAGCAAATTTTGTGAAAGATTTGGTGATGGAGTGAAGTGTGATTTTTGGTATTTTTTTACTCAAATTTAAATTTGGTGAAAGATTTGATGAAGGGGTGGAGTTACTCTAAGGAATAAGGGATTCACAGACCCTTTTTTTTTTTTTTTTGCAAAGCTTCTAATAGGGCTTTGGTTGTTTGGACACAATAAACTTTTCCTGAAAATATTTTACAAAGTTTTGGGTATTTGGTTGCATAAACTTGGAATAAAATACTCCCTCCGTCCCATAAAGTTAAGTTAGATCACTACGAAACTACGTGCAATTTTCAAACTAAAAAATAATGTATTTACGAAAATATTTTTTGAATTTTTTTTGCACCGTATAAAAGTGAGATCTATCAAATAAGATCCATATTGACTAAAAAATTATTTTCATACGCACGTTATTTTTTAGCTTGAAAATTGCACGTAGTTTCGTAGTGATCTAACTTTATGGGACGGAGGGAGTATTTTTTAACGAAAGGTTTCATCTCCACTAGAGGAAATTGACATGCGAAAGGGAAAAAAATTATCAAATTAGTTCGTCCTTTGATCTTAAGGATGAACTAGCTTCATGGACCTCATGCCCTTGACAAGAACTTTTACTTTAGACAACAACAATCTAGTATCATATATTTTACGCATCTTTGTTACAACTTAACATTATGGAGTACTGAAACCAAATAATGCAGAATAAAAATCATGCAATTATTTTATGACATGTAAAATGTTTTGCATATGAGCAATTTTGTGCAAAAAACATTTTACTTCGACACAAACAAAGTCTAAGTAACAATAGTTCTGCAATCCACATCATCATCTGTATGTGCAGGGCTAGGCTATATTCGTATTCGTGGTAATTGTGGTGAGTGAGACACAATTTAATAACTAACGGTTGAGTGGATAGAAATGGACCTGGAAGGGTTATCAACTTGGGGCAATTGTTGATTTCCAGCTTTTGGAGCTGAGGGAAGAACTCCATCGGACAGGCGACAGCAGCGGTTGATGACAATACATCTGACCATTCTTCTAGATGGCGCATCTTTTCCAATGTGATCTTAATCAATGCTGGAAATACAGCTGTTGTTGCTGGCCCATAGAATTCATGACCAATACTCTTCAAGTTATGCAAATCCCGCATTTCCAAATACGCAAGATTTGGAAGGTGTCCGAGTGTAGGGACTTGCTCACATAATGTGCACTCTATTAATTGGATCTTCACCAAATTGTGAAGCGAGTGTGCATCTTTCTTCATCCATGACGCCAATCTGCTTCCTCTAAAATTTGTAAGTTTTAATCCCTTAACATTCTCGTGAGGTTCGAGTCCTTCCAACACATCCTCATGATTATGACCAGACTCTCCAAGGTCTCTGTCCCAGTGAAATTCCAACTCTTCAACGTCGGATTTTTCTACAAGTTTAGCCTTCTTTGAATCCTCCTTGTCTTTCACGTTCTGTAGATTGTAAACCTTTAACTCACCTCTTAGCTTGCTTAAGCTACCCAATTCTTCAATTCTATGGCCATTCTCCTCGCCCACAACAAAGAATGGTAATGTTATCAAAGATGTCAACTGCCCTATCTTCATTGGCATCAATTTCCTATTTTCCTCGGTATCGTCAAGACAAAAATGTCTCAAGCTAACCAATTTGTGGAAATCTATTGGAAGCTCTTTTGGAGACCGTGGCAGCTTAAATGTTACCAAATTGTAGAGCTTTGTGACACAATTTGGGATTTTCACAATAGAAGACTCATAGAGGTCAAGAAACCTTAAATGTTTGAACTTGCATACTGAATTTGGCAACTCTTCCACACAAGATTCTACTGAATTTGAAAAGTCTTCCACCCACCAAGATTTTACTAAACGCAAGGCACGAATACGTTTAAAATGTTTGATGTTTTGGGGAATATCACCGGTTAAAAAAAGAGTTCTCAATTTTTCAACATTTTCTTGAGAAATGTTTAACTCTGTTTCGTTTGGAAGAAACAACGACATATGTTGAACATCGGGGTTATTACTCACCTCATTAGCTTCCAAAGTCAAACAGCTACCCTGCGAGACATGGATTGCAAGATCATGTACGAGATCATGCATCTTGCAAGCAATGATATTGTTATACTCATCGAGTTTCACTTCCTGGAATAACGAATTACGCAATAAAGTATTAAAATACTTGTTGCCTAACTCTTCCATTTCTAACTTGTTTCTTGAAGAAGGATGAAGATATCCTAGGGCCATCCAAAGTTGAATCAGCTCATTCTTAAAAATGACTTTGTCCTTTGGGAAAATACAACAGTATGCAAAGCATTGTTTCAAAGATGGTGATGGTAAATGGTCGAAACTAAGGCTCAACACTGGTAGGATGCCATTATCATTTTCTAGTAAACTCCATGTTTCACTCTTCTCAATAGACTTCCATTCCCTTTCATCTTCTTTTGAGTACAGTAAACCTCCTAATGCATTTATTGCTAATGGCACACCCTTACACTTTGCTACCATTCTTCTACCAATATCCACTAGAGTTCGAGTTTCTCTTGGTCCTCCATCGGCAAAGGCTCTATTCCGAAACATTGTCCAACAATAATCCTCCGATAGTGTCGTCAACTTATGGGTGCAAGACTTGGATGTTCGCATTGCTAATAACACTTCCTCGCTACGTGTAGTAACCAAAACTTTGCTTTCCTTTGAGCCACCTATGCCAATCAAACAATTTTTTAGCTTCACCCATAAATCTGGATTCTTATTCCAAACATCATCTAATACAAGCAAGTATTTTTTCCCATTCAATTTTTCTCCAAGCTTCCTCACTATTCCTTCTTCATTTTGTGTATCAGATTTATCTCCAGTAAGAGATTCCACCATCTCATTCAATAACCTTTCTATCTTGAAATTATCAGATACACAGATCCACATCCTATTCTTCTCACCAAATTCCCTCAAAACTTCCGCTTTATTGTAAACTACCTGGGCAAGAGTTGTCTTGCCTAGGCCAGGCATTCCTACTATGCCAATGACTGTCGAATCACCTTCCACATTGGAGCCAAGTAACATATCTATCACTACCTTAACATCATCCTCCCTCCCCACAACGTCTGTATTACCTATAAAAGGTAGAGTCTTCCTGAATTCCCTAGGTTCATTAGAAGCACTTATGATTTGCTCAGCTGGTCTAAGACCAATATTAGTTGCGTGTTTCCAAATTTTATCTAACCGTGTATTTATGTCCTTGATCTTCTCCGCCATCTCTAAACGAAATGAAATTGGATTAGAGAGGGAGATCACATTGCGCACCTTGTTCATCATTGAGTCTTGTACCTCAATCTTTCTTCCAAGAGCTTCGTAGGCCAATTCATCCAGCAAATCCTCCGCAACGCAAAGAACGGCCTTTAGATTCTTTAGCCACACCAGCATAGTAGCTGATGTTATCTTTCGGTTCTGATCAGCATCATGTAACAAAGCATGAATGATTTCAAGAGTTTGACTGAGGTCTTCGAGGTCTGATGTGAAACTGCATGCAAGGTTAATCTGGTCGTTAATCTTATTGCTAATAAGATCTTTTGCTTGGGAAAGCAACCTTTCCACAATTTCCCCGGCTGCAGAGATGAGAAAAGTCCCAGCCATGTCTTTCTTATGACAAATGAAATTGGGAGTGAACGAAATGCTTGGTGAAGAATTAGCAAGAGAACACAAGAGAAGGGGGGTTGTGAATACAAGAGAAAAGGGAAGCGGGGTTGTGAATACAAAGAGAGAGGATATTACTATATGAAAGGGCAGGATACGAAGTTCAGTCAAGTTTCACTTTTCGGTTTCTAATGTCTTGGTCATTGCCAGGTATTTTCGTGGTAATACGTATCTTTTATTTTTGGGAATCTACTTCCACCTTTCCCCCTCAAAAGCCGATCCACCACAATCACCACTACTATTTGAAACCCCATTTTCGTGGTAAGCGTTGTTTTATATATTTTTAAAAAAAAATTATTTGTTTTGTTTTGCAAATGTAATATACTCTAATTAAATTTTTGTTAAAAATTACGTTGGCTACACTATTTTAAATTTCAAAGACGAAATTCTTTTAGGGGGATAGATTGAAATACCCGATATTTTTTTTCTCCGAAAATGATTTTAACCGTGAAACTTCATAGTTATTTTATTCACTATTAATTGTTTATACTTTATACAGCATTTTACAAATTGTAATAATATGGTACTTTATTCAGTATAACAGGGCGCTGTGTGTGCACGTGAAACCCACATGCGCCTACCCACCCACCTGTATCACTTTTTATTTTCACATCCTGCAGCATCCGAGTAAGAGAGAGGAAAATTCCACCACATGCACCGACCCACCTACCTGTATCACTTTATATTACTTTAATGAAGCAAACCCATCTTTTCCACGGAAAATTCCCCCACATGCAACTACCCACCAACCTGTATCACTTTATTATTCTCTCCATTCATTTTTAAATATTTAATTTTTTATTTTGAATTGTTTTGTGATTTGAAAAGTTAATGGGTAAAAATTTATATAAGTATCATTTTGCCCTTTTGGAAAATTAGTGGGTAAAAAGTTAATGGAAAAAATGGAGGATAATTATGAAAAGTAGAGTTAATATGAAAAGTGTAAAGTAGAGAAAAAAATTGATTTGAAAAGTGTAATGATGGTGTTTTTTTTATAAGTTAGATTTACAAAGTAATACATTTAAAAAGAGACGGAGGGACTACTTTACAGCAAACCCATCTTTTCCTCATTCCACTTTCGGCTAGATAAGGGAAGAGTGCCCCCCTTTAGGGCTGTTTGGCTGGTGGATTTGTGAAGCGCCCTTACTCAATCTCCTGGTCCCACCACAAATCCACTCTTTGGCAACAATTCTTTACCCTCGGACTAGTTTACTGTTTAGATTGTGAAGCCCTCCTTGACCCCTGTCTTTGAAAATGGTATTCGCTCTTGCACTTAATCCTTGCTCTACGCCCGCGCGCTCAATCCTTACACTCGTGAATTCTAGTTGTTTGGTGGGGTTTTGAGAGAAGCTTTCGCGCTTCCGCACATGCATGCTTTATATATGACTCATGTTAGAAGTGTTTGGCAGGAGAATTCCGGATTGATTTGTTTTAATTATGGAAGTGTTTGGTAGTGATTCTTTCAAAATGCGTTCCCAAAACTTGTACAAGGAATCCCAATCTAAAACGTAGCTACAGAGAGTTTTCAGATTTTCAAGTTTGATTGCTATCTTGCCTTTTACCGTTCTAACAAATTACATTAATGCCAAAAAGTATTGAAGCTACTTATTTGTTATCTGTAAACTATATAATCTGGTCGGTAATCTTAATGCTAATAAGATCTTTTGCTTGGGAAAGCAACCTTGCCACGATTCCCTCGGCCGCAGAGATGAGAAAAGCCCCAGCCATGTCTTTCTTATGACAACAGAAATTGGGAGCGAACAGAAATGCTTGGTGAACAATTAGCAACAGAGAGCACAAGAGAAGGGGGGTTGCGAATACAAGAGAGAAGGTATTATATGAAAGGGCAGGTTATAAAGTTCAGTTAATTTTTATATTTGGTGTCTAATGTTTTGGTCATTGCCAGCTATTTTCGTGGTAATATCATTTATTTTAGAGAATCCACTTCCATTTTCCCCCCTCAAAAGCCGATCCACCACAACCACGAGTCCACGATTACTATTTGAAGCCCCAATTTTTTTATTTTAATTTCAAAATGAATTCTGAAAACATAGTTTGATTACCTTTTGCACAAAAAAGAAAAGAAAAGAAAAGTGTTTTATCAGAGTGCGCAGCAGCGTAAGCGTGGTTTTATATATGAGGTAATTAAATATTCATCCGTTTTTTGGACACTTTTTAGATTTTCAACCCCTTTATTTTACGGAGTTATGTTTTCATCATTTTTTAAAGTGATTTGCCATTATTACCCTTTCTTAATACTCCCTCTGTCCCAATTTTATAGTCCCTCGTTCTATCCGGACCGGATAAAAAAGAGATTATATCTTTCAATCAGTAATACATTTTATATGCAATATGGATCTTGTTTGATAGATCTTGATTTAATCTAATAAACAAAGTGTTCAAAATCACCTAAAACATTATAGATTATAAGATATAACACTTTGAAAAGTGGCACGAACTCTCAAAAATGACTATAAAAAAAAAAAGTAGAAATTTATGATGGTTAATCTCATTTTAGCCCTAGAATGATCTCACCAATCCTTTTATATTTACCCTAAAGTTTTAATTCCATCTCTTACGTCCCTCAATTATTTTCTGTGTGTTTGGAAACAATGTGGAAATGAAGAGAAAGAAGAAGACTATTGAGGAAAATATAGAAGAAAGAAAGCTTTGTTTTTCTATTTTCGAAAACTTTGTTTTTTCTATTTTCTTCTCCAACCAAATTTTCTGTACTCTTCCTTTTCTATTCCCTAAAGATCCAAACGAATCCCAATTCGTGGCAGCTTAGAAGCTTAGTCAAATAATCTTTCAAAATGGTATTCGCTTCCGCACTCAATTCTCGTTGGGTGCCCGTGCGCTCCATCCTTACACTCGCGAATTCTGGTTGTTTGGTGGGGTTTTGAGAGACGTTTTCACGCTTTTTGCTCACGCACCCGTACCCGCACACGCACATGCTTTATATGACTTTATCTTAGAAGTGTCAAGTGTTTGGCAGGAATTCGGGATTGGATTATTTTAATTATGGAAGTGTTTGGTAGTATTTCTTACAAAATCCGTTCCCAAAACTGGTATAAGGAATCCCAATCTAGAACGTAGCTACAGAGAGTTTTCAGATTATGATTTTGAATTTTCAAGTTTGATTGCTATTACGGTAATAGTATTACCTTTTACCTTTCTAACAAACAACATTAGTGTATAATATCTATACATATATATTACAACACAAAGACATTTTTATCGTAATCATCATATACTCCCTCCGTTCCAACATATTAGTCCCTTTTAGGTACTGCGTGCCATTTTCAACTTTTTTTTTTATGTCACTGGTCGTGGTCATTGCTAACTTCATGTGATTATGTCTATCACGTGATTACAAGCATAAAAGTGCATCAAAGTACTCAATAGGTGTGGAGAGTTGAATTACCTATGTTAAATGGCCAACCACTCCCGCGTGAAAGCACATGATGGCGAGCAGAACAGGAATCCTGTACTTCACAGTCGGACTACAACCCTGTATAATGGCATTCGAGCTGTTCATAATCAACAATTCGGATGTCAGCTCAACAGTGAATGACTCAGATCTTTAAGAGATGAGACACAATTAGGACCGTTGATTGTGAAAGTTCATCTTGGGGAACTGATCGTGTGTGTGTGTGTGTGTGTGTGTGAGAGAGAGAGAGAGAGAGAGAGAGAGAGAGAGAGAGAGAGAGAGAGAGTTTTCTTTGGTTCACTTTGTTACATTCGCATCCCTAGTGATTTGCGGATTTCTGCAAGCTCACCGAATGAACATAAATCATGGTTACCGGAAATCGATAAAACTCCAATACACCTTCATCTTCTTTGATTCTGTCTTTCTTAAATCTGAACAATCCATCCACTATATAAAAAATAGATAACAAAAAAGCGATCTGAATAATTCATATATATTGTAGAGCTTGACGAGTGCTACATTTATGTGAAATTCAAGTCTACCTAAAAACGGAAACTTTATTGTCGAATAAAATTTATTATGAAGTAAATTTATAGTTTAACTTTAACTTTCATTTAAACAAGAACCCGATCACTTAGTTATTGATGTCCGATCAACATGATTTTTTTTACAGAGATGCTTTGCTCTTTGATTAATACATTATGAACAACTTGGATTAAATTTTTTTTTTTTGTCAATCGGTAAGGACAGCTTGGATTAATTAAAATTATCATATATTGGTTAGTTTCTAAATGTATGTGAGGAGCACCTCCATTCACGTGATTATGTCTGGGTTATATCAAAACGAAGTGCATTGAAGTACTTACTGAGAACTATGTTCAATGTCAAACCTCAAACCACTTCCCCGTGAAAGCACATGGCGAGCAACTTATAATAATCTGGCGACAGAGCATCAAAAGACAGTTACTCATTTACTAATACGTGAGGGAAAATTTTCACCATATGCACCCAAAATCCTTGTCCTTTTCCTCTCTTTTTAAAAGCCCCAAAAAAAAAAAAAAAACTATGATATTATTATTCCATATATATCAAAAAAAAAAAAAAAACTATGATATTATTTTCACCATGGCGTGGGATCCGCTGCCCCCTTCCCCGGTTTCCATCTCCTGACCTCTCAAAAATGCGATGACACGTCTTAACTTCGAATCTCAACCATACGTTTACTTCCCAATCCACACTCTCTTTCTATAAAAATCTGCGTTTAATTAAAAAATCTATGCATCTCTTAATTCAAAGTTCTCTCTCTGTCCCCCAGCTGGATCCCCAATTACTCCCCTGCCATCGGGCACTTAAAATCCTAGATCTAAAACCATCAGTACGTAACTCAAGTGTTTAATTACGAAAACTCAAAACCCAAAAACTAGCAAATTGGAACTTTAATTTGGATGCATAGAACAAGAAGAAAGTTTTGGGATTTAGGAGAAATCGGGTTTCTTTTTCTTCATCGGGTAGGAGAATGGGTTTTTGGACAACAACTGAAAAGAATGGGGCTTTAGGTCGAGAGAGAATGGAGGGAGGTGATTTAAAATTGTTGGAAATCCGGTCTTCAAAATGTGTTGATGGCTAATAAGTCTAAATTATTGACACGTAGAATCTCGATCCATTTTATATCTTGTTAGTTTTAAATTGCGCGTAATTATTGACATTTCTCAACTCCCCTTCTCTCTCTTTTTTTGTCAATCGATAGGTGTATTATTGATACGAGAAATTACGAAACATCCAGAGACGGTATTCTACACACCCAGTCCGGGAAATCCCTTTCCCAAGTGGTTGGAAGCTCAACAGATAAGGTATACTTGGCTATTTCATGAGCCACCCTATTAAAATTACGACGAACAAGAGAAAAAGAAATAGAATGAAATAGACGAGAAAAATTAAGAGCATCTGCAATGACTACGCCCACACTAGAACTAGGACACGTCACTCCTTGAAGCATCTTTTTTTTTTTTTCACGGAAAATTTGATGATATTATTAAGAGAGAAACCGGTCCAAAGACCTAACATCAGCAAGGGCAAGATTAGCTAAAAATTGGGAGACAGGACCCCCCCAATTCACTAGTCTAGCACCTAATAGGGATTGTTTAGCCAACGAATGGGCTACCCTATTGACAGAACGTTTAACATATTTAAAAACACAAGAGGAAAATAATGGAAGAAGCTCTAGACAATCAGAGAGAATAGAGCTACAATCGGAGAAAGATTTCCCTGTTGAGTAAGAGCTTGGACAATCTGAAGTGAGTCACCTTCCACAATTATATTAGAAAGACCATTGTTTGCAGCGAGAACTAAAGCTTCTCGAAAGCCCAACGCTTCAGCGACTCTAGGGGAGTACAACCCATGGAATGGAATAGAAGCCGTCCGCAAAATCTGACCCGCATGATCACGAGCTACAATACCAACTCCAACCAGTCCACTGCTTTTACCAACCGCGCCATCAACATTGAACTTAATAACCCCAACAGGAGGCAAAACCCACATAGGAGGAAACATAGAGGCAGGTGTTACAGAGGGAGATCGCTTAGAAGTATCATTTGCTTCCTTAAATTCGGAACAAATAGCGTACGCCTTTTCTAAGATTTTAGAGCTGTCCCAACTATGGCCTTCAAACTGAGTTTTGTTGCGAGCCTTCCACAAGAACCAACATAAAGATGCAAGGAGAGCATCCAAATCGATAACCCCAGCATTTAAATGAGAAATAGAGGACCACCACTCCAAAAAATGATATGAATTCCAGGAAGCAGAGATAAAAGAAGCAAAAGGGGATTTGCACCACACTTCTCTAAAAAATTTACATTGAAAGAGCATATGTTCCAAGGTCTCACGTTTGGAATGGCATTTGGGGAAAAAAGGAGACACATCTATGTTCTTCCTGTTTAAGTTAACGAGAACCGCAAGCGCATTATGGGAGCATCGCCATATAAACATTTTAATTTTGTTAGGAATAGGCAAGGACCATAAAGATTTCCAGAAAGAATCCAATGGAGTACCTGAACTCGATTCGCCTCTTTCGTGAGATTGGCGTGGAACATTGCACATTCTAGCTAGGTGATATGCTGATCTCACGGAAAACAGCCCATTGTCAGTATAATGCCAAATGGCCTTGTCGCCAATCCCTTGTGAGCTAACTGGAATTGAGATGATCGTTTCCTCATCAAAACCCGAGAAGAACGATTTAATGAGGGAGAGATTCCAGGAGCAAGTATCCCCATCAATAAGATCTGAGACAAGCCGAATATGATGATGTGGAGAATCTGGTAGTGGCGGTGGACTAAGAACCTTGAATGAGAGAGATCGAGGGAACCAAGGATCATCCCAAATATTTATAGAAGAGCCATTCCCCACATTCCAACGCCATCCCTTCTTTAAAACACCTCTGCCCGCAATAATACTCCGCCAAGCCCAAGACGATGAATTAGGACAACAAGCTTCCCAAAAAGATTTATTGTGGAAATACTTACCCTTATAAAGGAGCTGAAATAAAGATTGAGGGCCATGTATCAGTCGCCATCCCTGTTTTGCAAGAAACGCAAGATTAAAAGCATGAAGATCCCGGAAACCAAGCCCGCCATCCGCTTTACGATCACACAATTTATTCCAGTTTACCCAATTAACTTTTTCACCGTCCTTCGAACCCCACCAAAATCTGCGAACAGCGCTGCAGATACTTTTACAAACCCGTTGAGGTAGAAGGAAGCATTGCATGATAAAGTTGGGCATTGCAAGAAGAACTGATCTCAGCATAACCTCTCTTCCAGCCAAGTTCAAGGTCGAATCCCTCCAACTTTTTAATTTAGAAAGAACCCGGTCATACACATATTTAAACACCTCAGATTTTGATCGGCCAATTATAGAGGGCATCCCCAAGTATTTACCACCATGATTCTCACTACGGATGTTCAAAGAACTCGAGATTCCCTCCTTGACGTCATTCGGTGTATTGGGGCTGAAAAATAAAGAGGATTTTTCTCGATTAACCATTTGACCAGAAGCATCTTCATATTTCTTTAGGACCTCCTCAATCGCATGACAACCCGAGGCCGTGGCTTCCCAAAAAAGAATTGAATCGTCGGCAAAAAATAAATGTGAGATAGATGGGTAGTGCCTACCCACCTTAATACCATAAAGAGCACCATCTCCTATCGCCTTTTGTATGAGATAGTGGAATCCTTCTGCACAGAGAATAAAAAGATAAGGGGACAGCGGGCAACCCTGCCTAATACCTCTGGAGGGAGTGAAAAGATTGCCTTTTTCACCATTAATGACAGTAGAAAGGAGACCGTAGTAACACAAGCCATTACCCATTTAATCCATTGATCAGCGAATCCAAATTTGTGAAGTACTGCCTCCAAATATGACTACTCTATCCGATCATAGGCCTTTGCCATATCCAGCTTTAAAGCAACCCAACCTTTTCTCCCATAACGTCTATTTTTCAGAGAGTGCATTAGTTCATGGGCTATAAGAATACTATCCGAAATTTGCCGACCACCAACAAAAGCACTTTGGTTTTCAGAAATTATTTTGGGGAGGATAGGCTTAAGCCGATTGGCTAGGATCTTGGTAATGATTTTGTTGGAGACGTTGCAAAGACTGATTGGGCAGAATTGGTTGGGTTTTGTGGGACAACTTACCTTAGGAATAAGGGTAATGAGGGTTTGGTTGATGCTCCGTAGCAGATGTGATGTATGGAAGAAACTTTTTATTGCTGCTATAACATCATCCCCCACCGTCGGCCAATATGTCTGAAAGAATAAAGGCGTCATACCATCAACACCAGGGGCTTTAGTAGGCCCCATATCATCGAGAGCTGCTTTAATTTCCAAATCCGTAATGGGGAGAGTAAGAGAGTGGTTCATGGCATTGGAAATTTTATGAGGGATGGAACTAACAGTTTCATGAATATTGAGGTTGGGGCTAGCAGTAAAAATACCAGAGAAGAAGTGCTGAAATTCTGATTGTACCTTCCGAGAGTCATTAGTCCACACACCATTAGTATCCTCAATTCCAGAAATGCGGTTGAGAGAGCGTCTTTGCACAACTGAAGCATGAAAAAACCGAGTATTTTTATCCCCATGTTGCAGCCAAACCACTCTGGACTTTTGTTTCCAGAATAACTCCTCCTTATCCCATTCCACTTTAAGTTGCTTTTTAAGACTTTGAATAACTTCTGGTTGAGGACCGTCACCCGTATTCCTGAGTGCAAAAATTTTGGCCTTTAGTTCCTCAATGTTCCGTCCCGAGTCAGCACGTTTGCGTCGCTTCCAATTAGTCAAAGAAGAACGACAAGTCTGGATCTTTTTGAAGACCATAAAGGATCTTGAACCATGGACTGGGTTGGCCCAAGCTTGAGGGATAACCTCACGAACTTCATCAATTTCCACCCATCGAGCATCAAAACGAAAAGGAGCACGATGCCTAGTAATAACAGGCCTGAGATTCAAGAGGATAGCACTGTGGTCAGAACCCACAATATCAAGATGGGTCACAGAGGCTTGATCAAAAAGAAGACACCACGAGGGAGAAGCCAGCACTCTATCCAACCGTTCTTGGACATTCTCATTACCACCACGATTATTCCGCCAGGTGAAAAAGGGTATCCTGAAAAACCCAGATTGACCAATCCACATTCGTCCACAAAATTTCGAAAGCCCCGAATCGACCAAGGGGGGCGGGCAAGTCCACCTTTTTTCTCCTCTGGGCATAAGATATCATTCATATCACCCCAAATAACCCAATCATCACCCAAACAAGTCTTATATTGCACAAAAAAATCCCACTGAGACTTTCTTTCCTGATCATTTGAGCTAAAATAAACATTAACTAGCCTCCAGTATTTATTCAAAACAGCATAAAAAATCTTTACATCAATGAACCATGAACACATCTTCACTAGTGTAACATTGGACGTACCTTTCCAAAATATTGCCAAACCACCAGCAGAGCCAGTTGGGTCGACAAAGAGTGCGCTATCCATGCTCAGAGATCTTTTAATCAAGTCTAATCTGGGCCCTCTATTTTTTGTCTCTGAAAGAAAAAATAGAGTGGGGGAGTGGAGTCTAGCAAAATCCTTAAGTTGATGGAATGTCAAGGGGCTCCCCACACCCTGACAATTCCAGCAGATCATTGGGCAACGGGAGACCATTTTAGGCTGGTCTCCTTCACCATAGAATCAGTAGAAATTGCATCCACAAATGCCACTCCATACGCACCGCGGGCCTTCTTACGAGTGGCAGAAATTGGCCCATGTGGGATAGTCGCATTCCCAGCCGAAATGGGGTCCTGGTTTTCCAAACACCTTTTGCCGTTGGGATTGAGGTTGGACTTGATGGCAAGGGCGGGGTTGAGGTTAGATTGGAGATTCCCATTAATCTGCCCCAAAACACGTCGATAGTTGAGGTTGAGGTCAGATTTCACCTCGTATATATATATACTACTGTGGCTTCTCTCGTTCATGGCTATTTTTTGTTTTCCTAGTGTTCATTCCTGGTTTCTCGAGGCCGTCTATCCTGACTCTTGGCTTCTCCTAGTTTTCTTTCTAGCTACAGTTCCTGGCTGTTCCTGATTTCTCTATGCTTTCTGTTAGCATAATATTAGAAAATATTATGTTACCATGTATTCTTAGGTTTTAATATTATGTTTCTTGTTTAGGCTACATTTTTATACGTGTTTCCTAGTTTAATTTGGTGCAAAAAAATAAAATAAAAAATATTTGAGGAGATACTTTATTTTTTGGTCCGAAGGAAATTTCAAAAGCCAACAAGCCACCAATGTCATAACTTTGGTGAATGGCAATTGGGTAAGATAAAATTTTTAAAATTTTTTCGCATCGAATTAAAGACCTCTATTAGTAATTTAATATGGTGCAAAAAAAAGATAAAAAAAAAATTATACGCGAAAGTATTTTATTTTTTGATCCGAAGAAAATTGCAAAGTGAAAAGCGCCATATAAAAAAATTCATTTGCTTTTCATCCTGTTATGTTTAACGAATTTGGATCATGCTAATCCAGTAGCAATCTTACGCCAGATGGAAGTTGACGCGGTGGTGGAGAAGTGGGATTGAGGAAGAATTATGGGAAAGCATTAATATTTGAAACTCTAATAGAGAGAGAGAGATGACCTTAATTGGCTCTAATGTCTCTTGAAATTAGATCTGGTGAAATAGCATACAAAATTTAGGGACATAAATTTGACCATGGATGTGATGTCTTTTTGAAATCGAATATGGTGAAGACACAACAAGCAATACTAAATTGAGATTGGGAGACATAGTTGATTATGATATTCCCTTTCGAATTGGATTTGGTGAAGAACACAACCAATAATATTAAAATTTAGAAGGTGTGAGAAAGAGGGAATAGACCATATATGCTTTGTCTATTTAAAATCTGTTATGGTGAACAAAACAAATAGTACGAGAGAGAGAGAGAGAGAGAGAGATTGGTTTGACCACAACTGTGTTATATATATCTTTGAAATTTTACCTTGTGATGAGCACAACGAATAATATTAATTGAGAAAGAGAGAGCTAGAGAGAGAAAGACTTGACCACAACTATGATGTACTTGTGAAATTCGATTGGGAGATGATCGTGTCATGCCGAGTCAAAAATAAACTTATAAATGCAAGCAATTAATTCTTATTCAAAATAATAGCGGTTAAGTCCAAGGTCGATCTGCAGAGACAGATTAGCTGAGTTATGCTAATTTCGATTGATTTCTAATTTAATCCGGAAAAGAAATTGATTGATTGGTGTTGTGAATTACTGAATTTAAACAAGCAATAATAAAATTGATTGAAATTAATGGAGGGAGGATCTAGGGTTTCGAATCCACCCCGACCACGTAACTAGGCTATGCATAGGCTATGTTTATTATTCGAATCGCAATTGTCAAGAGGATAATTGAGTTGTCAACAGGCATGGACTATCCCTCCCATAGCACGGACTGTCTCGCTGGCACAATCCGTCTCTTTCACGGGTTGTCCAGTGGCACGATCCGTCTTACGAGTATAATCCATCTCAGTTGCCCAAGCACAAGCATAGAAAACCATTGTTTAACTAGGTATTTGAGAGTGCACAGACAAATACTCAACCAATTGAAAGAATTAAAACGATTCCATTCGATCCTAATGAATCAGATTCTTAGTTAAACAACTGATTCGAATAAATAAACCTAAATCTTATATATAAACAAAATTATTTGGAGCCAGGCTTCATCTTCTTCTTAGATGGGTGTTTAGCCAACCAAGCCGCAGCCTCTTCTGCATGGTCTTGTGGGCATTCTCTGTTAGGCGTGGCCAGAGATTCCCCCTTAACCCTTCTCCTTTATGTGCTATATATAATGCTAATACCCAGAGTTTCCAATTAAATGAGTTTCCTAATTGTCCCCCAAAACTGAAAACCCTTCTTAATTTCCTTTCATAAGGACTGAATATTTCCTTGCAGAACCGAAATTTCCATTTACCGAGTAACCAATGATCCACCACGCATGTGCAATTAATCCAAGGTTGTCAATCCCGTACCGTACCGGCCGGTACGTACCGGATTTAGCTATAAACGGTACCTTGACCCCCCAATACCGTTCCGTCTTCAATACCAGGGCTTACCGGCTGGTACCGTCCTTTTCGGAAGATCTCGGCCGAGATAGTGTTGCCACCAATTCCTCCAGGGACAGGAGAAACGGGGATGGTCAACACCTGGTGGTGTAGAAGATGCGAGGGCGTGCCAGGAGACGTGAATCTCCAAGAGAAATAAGGAAAAGCGTCTGAAACTACCAACTTCTTTCAAGCAATTGCGAAACTTGAACTAAAGTTACAACGGTTCGTGGGCCTTGAACAAGGACTTCCACAATTGAAGAAAATTACATAGAAGAAAGAGAGAGAGAAGAGGAGGGAGAAGAAGGAAGAACAGGGGAGAGGTAGAAGATAGACATAGATAGGAGATAGAAGAAGAATAAGAGGGGATCGATCGACTAACTGCGAGAGTTAGGAGATAATACTAAATTACTTTACTGCTGTGAGCGTTGTTGGTGCGTGGACCTTTGCAATGTTGCACAAAGGTTTGTATTTATAGCCTCTGGGTCCAATTGTAACTTCCAAATATAACCGCTCATGATCTCTGGCCATTGCGCCCATGTCTTGCATACACTCCGGTATCTTCTTGAAAATGCATGAGGAGATGACATGTGTCCTTTAATTGGCCGAAAATAACTACCCATGTTCCCATCATAATTTGCACATGTTAATTTCGGCCCTTATCATCTTGCTTTAGATAAAAACCACTTCCCTATAATTTAGGCAACAAACTTATCTCCTAAATTATAGATAATTGGGCCACAACATTAAATCCGAATTAAATAAAAAATAACTTCCAACCACTTTGAAGCTGCCATGTGTCCCATTACTTCCATAACTACCACCACATGTGCAAATGAATAGGACCACTTTCCACAGCCATTATCTCCTTAGAAATAGGAATTAGTTTACTGACCACTTTCCACAAAAAGTGGTAACTAACTTCTTGGAGGCTTTTATCCCACGTGGCAATAACTACCCATCGCCACGTGACAGAAGATATTCGTACCAGAAGATATAGTGCTGACATGGCAGAAGATGTCCGTTCCAGAAGATATCATCAGATTTGGCAGAAGATGTCCATGATATCTCCTAGCAATTTGGATGGATCTCCTAGGAGATATTGTGCTTACAAATGTCCCATATGGCCGAAATTAACTATTCGTGATTTTATCTAATTATCACATGTTAATTTTGGCCTCTTGGAAAAAATCATAGGATAAACTTTGCTTCCTACAATTTAGGTAACCACCTTATCATTTTCAAAAAAATGCATTATCTCCTAAATTGTAGGGAATTCGGCTTAGGGATAAATCCGAATTCAAATTAAAAATCTTTTTGGCCAAAATTATTACCACGTGTTAAAAATTAAAAATTATGGTACAAACAGATAGCGGAGAAACAGATTTCGTCCGGTATTTTGCAGGCTGCTCCACGCCATTGCAAATTGGCGATGAAGGCACAGATCTGTATAGCTCCGACGGATTTTGATTGTTTGATGCTCGTAGGTGTCGTTGTCGACCCTTAACCAGCCCAAAAACTCGCCGGAGTTAGTGAGAGAGAGAGAGAGATCAGTTAGAGAAAGGGAAAGTGGAGTATACTCGCCGGAGTTTCTGGGGCTTTCCGGAGTTTGTGTGCCGATTGCTCGTCGCTGTCGTTCTGGATGGAGTATACTATGGAGACCTCTGGTTCTATCGAGACCTCTGGTGCTAATTTTTTTGAACGGCGTGGAAAGATGCTGATGAAAACAACATTTTCGCTCTGTTTGGAACTTGAGGATGGAAAGAAAATGGGAGAGAAAATAATAAGAAGGAAAGTTTGAGGGAAAATTAGGAAGAAATTGGAGGGAAAATTATACTTGTTTTTTAAACTTTCCCTTCTATTTCTTTAGGAACCAAACAAGGGAAAGAAAATTTTTAAAATTTTCCATCCTCTTTCCTTTCCATCCCTAAGTTCCAAAAAAATTAGCACCAGAGGTCTCGATAATGACTAAATTACCCTTTTTTTAGATGGGCATTTGAAATGGCTATGGGTTGCCGTGAATTGGATGTATGATCCAAAATAAGAGAGTAATAATATAGTAATAAATAGAAAGTAAAAAACAAAAACAAAAAATCGTTACTTAGGTACTAGTTATTGGGTTTTTTTTCCTTTTTTTTTTCTTGGTTGGACATGTGAAATTGTTTTGATATATATATATACAGGGCCGATCCTATCCAGGATCGTGGATTGAGGCTTCAATCCGGGACATGAATCTGAGCCGTCCGTGAAGATCGCACGGCTGGGAAAGAAAATAACATCTCGCGGGTTAAAATTAACCCGGGTCAAGGACTATCCGGACCATATTGCTTCACGGGTCAATACCATTACCCAGACTTCATTCGATCGTTGTTTCACAGAGAGGAAGATAGAGAGAGAAAGAGAGGCGATTTCAACGCGATTTCAAAGACGACCACCATAGATCGATCGAACGCGAGATTGGAGCCTCTGGAATCCATTCCCCCAACTGCAAGGTTCGTCCCCTCTCTCTCTCTCTCTCTCGTGCGTACTGGAAAAAAATTGTTCGAAGTCGAAAATCTAGGGTTCGAATTTTGTTTTTGGGTTTGTATCACTCTCTCTCTCTCTCTCATTCTCTGGTTCAATTTTTTTGTTACAAATCGAAGAACTCCATGGCTAGGTTCGTATCTAGGGTTTCAAAACGTTTGATTTTGAAATCTAGGGTTTCGAACTCGAAAATCTGTGAGTTTTGGATGAAATTGATGAAAACATATTTCACGGAACTTCTGGAAATGAAATCTGCAAAAAGTAATCCTTTGTGTTCTGTATCTTTTATGAGATCTGTTGTTGGTGTTTGTTGGTGAGTGCTTCACGATTATTTTCCCTACATTAGTATCGTTGATGAATTCTAAACTTGGTTTGATGCTCCAGTTTAAGATGCTTCATTTACAAATAGACAGCAAGAGTAAAGGTCTGGAATTCAAGGTTAAGATGCTCCAATTTATAATGCTTCATTTACATTGCTTCATTTACAAATAGACAACAATGCTCTGGAATGATACGTAGCAGTTGAGAAATTGTTGCAGCGATGCATGTGTTTTGGTGTCTATTTTCTTCTGATACAATGAGTATTGATTGAAATTATCTGCCGTGATTCCTATGTAGCAATGCCATACTGGGTGGTTTTCATTGGGCGTAATCCTGGGATCTATACAAGTTGGGAGGAAGCGAAAGCCGAGACTAACCGATACTCAGGGAGTGTGCATAAAAGGTACCCTACGTGCGATGAAGCAGAAGAAGCATTGTTAAGGTTTCACGAGGATGAATTCAGAAGGCGAATGGCTCGATCCCAACATCAAACAAGCGTTGGTGCTTCCACTTCGGCAAGGCCATTGGAAAATCAATTCGTGGTGGAGTGCGAGGCCAATGATCGAACTTTGGCCTTTGTTGCGACTTTCTTCGTAGGTTTCATCGCTTGTATTTTGGTGGCACATTTATTTGGTTCGGAATGAAGCAGTAGATGACATAATAGTTTAGGCATGGTTATTTTGGTTAAGTTTTTCCTCTGTATAATTGGGGAATGTTGAGACGTTTGGTATTATTTTGGTTAAGTCAGACACTTCCCCTTTATCCTTTAGTTCTCTCCATTTAGTTAAGTCAATATTGTGATGTTGTTCACCTATTTGGCGAAGAATCGATTGAAGCATTTCCTTGTATTACCTCAGTTGAAACAGTCATAGCCAAGATTTGCAAAACTTAGAGAATTGGTAAAATTGGATCTTTGAAACACTCATAGCCAACATTTGCAAAGTTTAAGTCATTAAAGCATTTCCCAATATTATTTGAAATTAACTGTTTTGGTTTGCCACTCTTAAATTATGTGCATGACTAAACATTAAGTTAACTTAGGCAGGAAATAGGCCCGTGCATTTTCGTCCAAAAATCCTTTTGTGGGCATTGTGTGCTAGTTTATGAGATGAAGGTGATCGACACAACACAAACCATTGGGTTCAATGTGAAGTTGGCCCTCCATATTACATGTCAGAGACTTGGGATGGGATAAGCTCCATCTTGACTAATCTTCCTCGAGCCAAAAACAGATCAAGTGCCATTTTCATAGCATCTCTTGGATTTCACAAAAAGACCAAACATTTTATAAAGCCTATCTGCTGGACGCGGACTGAACTTTACAAAATAAGAGTAGAGACAAACAAAATCAGACCACGGTTCTTTTAAGGACAGCGGGAACAATCTGTGCAGCAAAAAATTATGCCTCAAATTTCACCACAATCCAACCTGCAACAATCTGCATCAGATTTCACCACAATCCAAACTGGAACAATCTGCATCAGACCAGACCCAAAAAATACTGCAGTAAAAGTCATTTTGCATTAACATCACACCCAAAAAATTTAACATAACAATCTGCCATAACAGTCTACCAATCTGTTCATACATTTCAGTTCAGAAAAAAATTCCCTAACACATACATTATAGTTCAGATTTGACCACAATCCAACCTCATCATCAAAAGACCAATCTGCCAAATACAATCTGCCAAAGACATTATAGTTCAGTCTACTCCCAGTTTTCAGACACAAAAAATACAAATACAATCTGCCAAATTCCAATAAAAACAGCAACTTTCAGAGCCTTTCTGCCATTTTCTTCAGCTCCATCCCCGCATGCTGCCATGTTCTCACGATTACTTGTCATATCCTAAAACAGAAATATGTCACAATATGAAGATGAACTACTAAATTAACTTATAAAAAGATCTACGAACACTTACAATCATCATTAGAGTCAATGTCGTCCTGGTCGTCGTCGGAATCATGATTCAACATAACATCTTTTGAAGAGCTAAGAAAAAAACAACAATTATTCAGAAACTATTCAGAAACTATTCAGAAACTATTAAACTTGAATAAGAAATAAATAAACTTATACACCAACCTATTCAGAAGTTTTGGACAATTCCTTTTGTCATGGGACTGCCCCGTTAAGCCACAACCATTACAACGCCTGGCCTTTTTCAACGCTTTCTCTTTCCCTCCCTTCAATCGTTTACCACAACCCTTATGCCTAACCGGAAGTGGTTCTTTAAAATTGTGTTGGCTGCCAAGCGAAATAGGCACTTCGGTAGTGCTCTTGCTCTTAATTTCATCTTCCCTCGCATGCTTCCTAATTGCAAAGTTCTTCTGAGTTGATAACAAGGTATCTTCCAAATGTTGACTGTCATCCTCATTTATCATGGCCTCATCAATTAAACTACAAGCAAGTTGTAAGAGCCTATGTCGCCTCCCCAACAAAGAAGTATCACATATTTCTTTCACGCCCACACCCAAGTCATCCATAACTCTACTTGCCTTTGCTGACTTAGTCCACCTCCGCAAGATGTACTCATTAGGAAGGTCGACAACCATTTTTTTAGTGAAGTACGCCAACATGTGGCGACATGGAATTCCCTCACATTGAAACATCTTACAGGTGCAACTAACAAAGTTCGATGACTTCTCTACCGAAACCTCACGACCCTTCAATACAATCTCCTTGTCCCTCCTAACATAATACAAAGCTCGATGTGCATCTTTAGATATCCTCGTTACCACATATGCACCGCTTTGAAAGAGTTCCTCTTGGAACTCGTAAAAGAGAGCTTGTGTGTACAACTCACTCATTTTCGACTCAATTAACCGAGAAGTTTTGAAGAGTGGCTTCTCATTTACATCTTTGTGATCCAAATCCAACTCATTGTGCCGTAAGCGTGAAAGTGCCCTTTGAAATCGTGTCACAAAATCCATCAAAGAATTATTTGGACTCACGTACTTTTTGAAGAAAGAATGGCAACTTTCAGCTCTTTGACTACTTGTCATTCTAGCAGAAAAAATGTGTCGCATATAAATAGGAACCCATCTATCACGAATTTTGTATATGTCATTCAGCCAATCATTGGAGGACAAGTTGGCCTTTTTCACAACCTTTACCCATGTTTCTTCAAACTCTTCTCGGCTCTCGGAATTCCAGATACATTTTGAGAACTCGTCATAATGCTCTTTGTATGCTAATGCACCTATTTTTTCTGAAAATTTACTCACTATGTGCCAAATGCAAAACCTATGATGCGAATTTGGAAGAAGACTAGCAATTGTTTTTGCCATTGCCGGATCTTGATCAGTTATGATCATCTTGGGAGGGGCACCGGGCATCGCATTCAACCAAAATTTGAAAAGCCAATCAAATGCATCACTCTTTTCGCCACTTAAGAACGCACACCCAAAAAGTGTAGTCTGCCCATGGTGATTAACCCCTAAAATAGGTGCGAAGATCAAACCATATCGGTTTGTGTTGTATGTGGTATCAAAGACCACCACATCCCCAAAATACTCGTACGACTTTCTACATGTCGCATCGGCCCAAAAACAGTGCAGCAACGTCCCATCATCACTTGGCTCCCATGAAAACATAAAACTGTTACTCATACAACATATTCGCGTCATGTCCCTGTAACATTTTACGCCTATCCCTTTCAGCATTAAGAAGATCTCGTTCTAAAAAGCCAACGTTTTCAAGACCGCCGGCTTGCAACTCCAAAATACTCATTTGAGTGGAGGGGGGCACATTTGCTGCAGCAAGTTGCTGTGTTAAAGCTTTTTTGGCACCCGACACACGTCGATGAGATGGCAACAAATGCACCCTCCTCGGCGACGCCAAAGGGTGGTTATGACCCTCGAAAAATTGGATGACTTCATACCCCGGACCACCTGACTTGTCTTTCACAATTGACATTTTCGCACCACAACCCTCTCTAGTTAGACCCCGTTTCCGTATAGTTTTTTCAGAAATTAGATGTGTATTTTTTTCGCACCTCAACCCTTCCTTGTAACAAACATATTCTTTTCTAATGACTTGACCTTCCTTACCCAACTTGCTAGAATTGATTCAGATACTAAATCCACAGGCTTTAGCATAGTTGTTGTAAAACTTTTGAGCATCATCTAAACTCTCAAACTTTTGTTTCATTTTCGGTATCAAGTCATTTTTCACTTGAGGATTGTAAAGTACCCGGGAGGAATTAGCAGATGAATCACCCGGTTGAGATGGTGCCGCTGATAATACTTCTACATCTTCGAAGCCCTGCATTCTGAAAACCAAAAAAAAAAAATTATTCAGAAACTATCACACGAAACAAAAATAACAGATTATTCAATGTATATATGAGACGAAAATAAGGCAAAGTTTGGTAGCCTTGGGGGAATTTTGACCAACAAATCAAAATAACAACAAGAAAAAATAGGGTGAAATCAATGACAAATATTAAAATGTGCCAACTTCATGGACAAAGTGTACTGCAACTTGAACCCAAACCTCTCGGATACCAAACCTCTATATTATGATAGTTAAGAATAATCCCAAATCTTAATCTATTAAGGGTTTTTGAGTTCGAGTTCGAACCCTAGATTTCAAAAGCTTTAATAAAAAAACCCTAGATTTCAAAATCATGTTTGTCTTGAAACCCTAGATTTCAAAATCAAAATGAGACCAGAGAATGACACACACACACACACACACACACAGAGTACGAACCAAAAAATCAAATTTCGAACCCTAGATTTTCGAGTTCAAACCCTAGATTTCAAAATAGAACCATTTTTCAGTATGCGAGAGAGAGAGAGAGAGAGAGGGGGAGAGAGAGAGAGAGGGGACGAACCTTGCAGTTGGGGGAATGGATTCCAGAGGCTCCAATCTCGCGTTCGATCGATCTATGGTGGTCGTCTTCAAAATCGCGTTGAAATCGCCTCTCTTTCTCTCTCTATATTCCTCTCTGTGAAACAACGATCGAATGAAGTCTAGGTAATGGTATTGACCCGTAAAGCAATATGGTCCGGATAGTCCTTGACCCGGGTTAATTTTAACCCGCGAATGTTATTTTCTTTCCCAGCCGTGCGATCTTCACGGACGGCTCAGATTCATGTCCCGGATTGAAGCCTCAATCCACGATCCTGGATAGGATATATATATATATATATATATCCATATAGGAAGACGTTCTATTGAGGACTCCCTCAAAGATTTCCTCCATGAGGACCACCCCTTTTTTTGATTTTTTGGACCAAATTTCGACGATCCAAACCACTCAATGTGTTTAAAACATGTTTTCCATGGGCATCGCGAGGAATCACAAAAAAAAAAAATACCCGAAAGGGCTTCATCCGAGCGGTTTTTCATAATAACCGTACATATATAATTTATCGAAAAATGCTCGAATGAAGGATATATCCGAGTATTTTTTTTGGACGAATCCTCGTGGTGACCCTTAAAATCACGTTTTAAACACATTGAGCGGTTCAGATCGTCGAGATTCGACCCCAATCCATGAGGTCCGCAAATTACGAGTTTGAGGGAGTCCTTAGTATTACGGGATCCATGCATATATATATATATATAGTTTCGCTAAATCCGAAACGGTACCGGGCCGGTACCGGTACCGTACCGTACCAGTAGGAAAACCGGTACCTTATCCGGTATGGGATTCAGAACCTTGAATTAAACCCACGGCTTGTTGGTTGGCCCATTTTCAATTCCTTTAATTCCCTAAACTAGGAATTGGCTTATGGGGGCAAAGCTCCAACTATTTGTGCCTAGGGGTGCACACGGTCCGGATTAAACCGGTTCTCTACAGATCCAGTAACCGGACCATTTCGACCGATTCTAGAAAATTAAGAACCAAAACCTAACCAGTACACACAAAGAACCTGTCCAGATCCCAACCGGAAGACTGGATCGGTTTTGGTTTGGTTCCGGTTCTACCCAATTAAGAAAGACTTTATCACAACGTATGAGTTCAAAAGATTATTTAGAATTTAGAGGATCAAAACAACTCATAAAATAAATAAATAAATATAGGATTTTATAAGATTCAGAATTTTGTACATGTATAAATATTTAATATATATGCATATATATATATATATATATACCACTTGCTTCTAATCCGGGATCCCGGATTGAAGCATTTGTGGTGTTTTTTGTGTGTTGCCAATTGTTTTGGAAAAATCCGATCCGTCCAATGTGTTCAGAAGGTGTTTTCCAAGGTCTACGCGGGAAATCTTAAAAAAAAAATACCGGGAAGGGCTTGATCCAAGCAGTTTTTCGCAAAAACTGTATATTTACAGTTTTGTGAAAAACTGCTTGGATCAAGCCCTTCCCGGTATTTTTTTTTAAGATTTCCCGCGTGGACCCTTGAAAACACCTTCTAAACACATTGGACGGATCGGATCGTCAAAAAAAAATGCTCGGATGTAGGGTACAGTTATACTCCAAATAATCCGTGCATTATTTTCAAGTACTCGCTGTTGTTTAATTAATAGTTTGACCGTAGATCTGCGAACTACCACGCTACATCAGGTCACCCAAGTTCCTACGTTCCCATTTTGAGGTGTGTAAATCCCGAGGTAGGGTAGCCGTTTTTGGGTGTGGATGGGGTATGTACTTGGTGGCGTATGTGTCTTGTAGGAGATAAACAGTCAAATTATTAAACTAAACAAATTCAAGTAAGTGAGATAATATACAGATTATCTACGGTATATATTACTCTACACTCTTACTCTTTTGGTATAACTTACCTAGCATAACTACTCCTATTACACCTACCACAGTATCAAATACCCAAATGATAAAAGAAATTAATCCACAAAAACATGCAGACTTACCAAATTACAATGATCCAATAACATCTACGTATTTCTTTATTCATGGTGAAAGATTATCAAAAGAATTTAATACACTAGGAAATGCAGAGCGACGAAGAAATTATCGACAATCATTTACTAAAAAAGAACAATATCATATTTTCTCCCAATGGCAAAATATGTTAAATAAACAAAAAACAGACATCCAATTCCTAGATTATATTGAAAACATACATACAAGAAAATATGAAAAACAAATTACAGAATCTTATACAAAGATAGAAACTCCAGAACTAAATGATAACGACATGCTAAATGAACTAATCAAAAATCTAGAAGATCCACAACTAAAATCACAATATACGAAGAAAATGGAAGAAATATTTAAATCAACACCTATCAAAACAATTGATAAACCAACTTGTAATATGTCAGAATTTATTATAACTTCAGAGAATCATGGAGTTATAAACAAACCAAGTTTAAAAAATATACAACCTACAAAAACTGAAATTATTCTAAACAAATATATAAATACAATTACAGAAACCAACAAAAGCGTAAAAAACAAGATTACTTCACGGGAACTCAATCACGAAATCAAAACCATAAAAAAACAGATAGTAGAATTAAAACATGCTAAACCAACAAACAAAGAATCTCTACTTATTTGTTCCACTAAAAATAACTTTACAAATCTCCCATTACAACCACAAATAATTTCAATTCAAAGATGGAATACTTATATCAATATCAAAATTCATGATATGGAAATCGAAACAATCGCACTAATAGACACTGGAGCAGATATGAATTGCATTCAAGAAGGATTAATACCCACAAAATATTATCATAAAACAATTGAACAATTAGTATCTGCCAATGGAAGTCAAATGGATATTCAATACAAATTACCCAAAGTACATATTTGCCAAAACAATGTTTGTTTCCAAACATCTTTTATTTTAGTTAAAAATATGACAGATAATGTAATTTTAGGTTTACCTTTTATTGGTATGATATACCCTTTTACAACAAATAACATCGGTATAACTACAACACATTTAGGAAAAGAAATAACTTTTAAATTCTTCAAACCACCTGAAAAACGAGAATTAAAACAATTAACACTTCTGCAACAAAAAACTCAACAATTAAATTATCTCCAAAACGAATTAAAATATAAACAAATAGAAGAACAACTTACAAATACTCATTTAATTCAACAAATAAATAAATTCAACAATCAATTAGAAACAGAAATATGTTCAAATATACCCAGTGCTTTTTGGCATCGCAAAAAACATATAGTTACTTTACCTTATACCAAAGATTTCAAAGAAAGCAATATACCAACAAAATCCAGACCTATTCAAATGAATCCAGAAACAATGGAAACTTGTAAACAAGAAATTCAAACATTACTTGATAACCATATTATCCAAAAAAGTAAATCACCTTGGTCTTGCCCAGCTTTCTATGTCAACAAAAATGCAGAAATAGAAAGAGGAGTACCTCGTCTAGTTATCAATTACAAACCACTAAATACTGCCTTAGAATGGATTAGATACCCAATTCCCAACAAAAAAGACCTCATTAATAGATTACATAATGCTACAATATTCTCAAAATTCGATCTTAAAAGTGGATTCTGGCAAATACAAATTCATCCAAAAGACAGATACAAAACTGCTTTTACAACCCCTTTCGGACATTATGAATGGAATGTAATGCCGTTTGGATTAAAAAATGCTCCTAGTGAATTTCAAAATATAATGAATGATATATTCAATCCATTTAGTCATTTTATTATCACATATATTGATGATGTACTCGTCTTTTCTAATACAATAGACGAACATTGGAAACATTTAAAATCCTTTCTACAAACCATCAAACACAATGGCTTAGTAGTTTCGGCCCCCAAAATTAAACTATTTCAAACAAAAATTCGATTTTTAGGATATAATATATATCAATCCACTATAACACCAATTGACAGGGCCATCCAATTTGCTGCCAAATTTCCAGATGAAATTACTGATAAAAACCAATTACAAAGATTTTTAGGATCACTAAATTATGTGTCAGAATTTTACAAAAATCTCAGACCAATATGTCAACCACTATTTGAAAGACTAAATAATAATCCACCAGCCTGGACATCAACCCATACTAATATTGTACAACAAATCAAAACATATGTCAAAATATTACCATGTCTAGGGATTCCAACAACAAGCTCGTTCAAAATCATACAAACAGATGCTTCTGACATAGGGTATGGAGGCATTCTTTTACAAAAAATCAATTCCACTACTCCTGAACAAATCGTTAGATATTATTCAGGCGTATGGAACAAAACCCAAAATAATTATAGTACTATTAAAAAAGAAATTTTAGCACTCGTATTATGTATCTCTAAATTTCAAGATGATATTTTAAACCAAAAATTTTTAATTCGAATTGACTGCAAAAGTGCAAAGCATATTTTAGAACAAGATGTAAAAAATGTGGCTAGCAAACAAATTTTTGCTCACTGGCAATCAATATTAAGTATTTTTCACTTTGATATAGAATATATTAAAGGTGAGCAAAATTCAATTCCTGATTTTCTAACACGAGAGTTCTTATTAAATTAATTTTGCAGATATGGCAGAAAAGAACAAAAAAGATAGCAACAACACCACAAAAACAGTTAGCTCTCACAACTAGCACTATGGCTATTCCCCCTATTGAACTAGTCAATAGATACCAAGTCCTCAACCCAACACCGACGAGCCAATACGGGTCTAGCTCTTCACTAGCTTACCCACCAATTACCCAAAATTATACCCCAGTCAACCAAATTATAGGAACCTCTTCCCAACCCATCATTCCAGCAAAAACTATTTATATTCCAAAGCCCCAATTACAAAATCTATTTTATATAGAACCATCTTTTCAACATATCAAAAATCCAAATGATCTTGCTCTAAATTATTTCCCAGAAAACTGGCATTTTATTCCTCATAATCCAGACAAATCAATATCTTTTTACAAAAACATTCTTGAGCATACTCATTCTGTTGTTTTCAAACAAGTTTATGACCCAAAAGATAAAGAGGTTATCAATTACCAATCATTTTATATCCACAAAATAATTAATATTTCTGAATGGGGTCATCCATCCTCTCTTCATCCACTACCAGATAATGACTTGTTTTTTAATTACTATGATTACATCAATGCTTGGTCTTATGCATTATTACATGAAAATTCAAAATTCTCCCATTCTTGGTTCTTCCAGTTTGACCAAAATTTCAATTCTCCATTCCCTACTTGGTTTCTCCGCTGGTGGACTCAAATGGGAGCCAGTAATGATATCATCCCACTAAATCTTCGTGACCAAGTTGATTACTTCTACTCCAAACAAAAATTAAACTCTCATCAAAGTCAATTTCCTAAACTTCTACTCTTCATTGCAAAATATAAAGTTGCTTGGATTTTTAAATGGAAATATGTTATCTCCGAGAATCTTGTCTGCCGCCAATTCTTAGTCAAGTGGTGGAATAAGTTCAATATCCAGCAAATTATTGATCAAGTCCAAAATGACTTCAAAATAAAAGTCCCAAAACCAATCCAGATCCATGATAGACCTCCATCACCATATATGATTTCCAATATCAAGCTTGATAGTCCTACTACAAGCTCCCCACCTCCAAAATCACCCAATCAAACAATAATCAAATTCGCCCAACAACTCATCATGCAAGCTGCTCAGAATCCAAATCACGAAGCCAGCAAAGCATTACTCCAAATTGCTACTGACATGCTTAGTCAAAGTCAAGAAACTGAAGCATCTACTTCTTCAACACCAGAACAAAATCCATTCGATACTCTATTCCAAGACTCCCAGGATCCAAATGAACTATAAGTACTAATTTTCTTCTCTGGTGCAGGATCAGGAATTACTATTTCTCAAGAGCAATACCTCTATTATCACTCACTGATAGTAGCTGAGAATCAATCATCCCCACTGGATGATGGTGAAAGCGTGAGTACAATATCAAAAGTGTGTAAAGATGAATCATGATCAAATTGAACTTTCCCTTTTAATTAATCCTTTAATTACTTGGGATGAGCTCAATAGAAGGAGACAAATCCGCCATCAATTACAAAATATCTGGACCCGATTCATTTTAGAACCAAAAACCAAAATCAATATCAAGTTTTGGATTAAAAGCATGAATTATCTTCTTGCTTTTTATGATAAAACTGCCTACAGCCATCCAGCTCTTAATAACGATATTATCTTCTTCAATGATAGTGACAAAACGGATTATTACTGGTATAAATTCGTAGTCAAAAGACTACAAAAGAAGCTTAAACTACTTTCACAACCATGATCTAAGTTCATCTCCCATGATACAGCTAATTTGGGAACCACCTCCTCATTATCTTTACTTTCCTACAAGACAAGTCATTTCCAGTCTTCCACCAAAAGAAGACAATGATCAACAACATCAACCATTATCCACCAATTAAACCATCATTCACCTGCAAAAGCAAAAAGAGCAATAGCAAGACCACTTCTCCAACAAAAAGAAGACCTCAAAAGTCAAAAGAGAATTCATTACCAATCAGATTCTCTTTTCCACCGAAAGAAAAACCCCAAGCCAAGAAAGACATCAAGTGCTCTTTACTTTTTCAGCATCATGTCCCTCAAATTTTCCACAAAGTAATTATGGGATCAGCTCTCCAGCAAAAACAATTATCTCTTTTACCAAAAGATAACCCCTCAAGTCAACAAAACAATTACGTAGTGCATTTATGGGCCCCAACTTTCCCTCAACATTTCAGCTTTTCCACCGAAAGCAGCTCCCTCAAGTCAACAGCAACATCAACTGCTCTTTACTTTTCTTAATTATAATGATTGTAAACAGGGTTCCTTATTCTATAAAAGGGCTCTCAAGATCAGTAGTCAGCATCGGTTTTTTTTACCAATCTTCTTCATCCTTCAAAAACTCTCTCAACTCTTCCTCCCCCCATATGTACCAGTAGCTTCAAGTATCTCTCTCAACTCTTCCTCCCCCCCATATGTACCAGTAGCTTCAAGTAAGCTTTTCCAATTTCAATACAATGATTTGAATTTACATTTTCAATATCTGTTTTAAATATTGTCTCTATTATGGCCGGTTCTACCGCCCTTATTATTATGGCTGGTCTAGACCGCCTAATTTGATTACTCTGTTTTACTCTGTTTTAATTATATTTCAATATGTCTCTGGCACAAATCATTTCCAGAGTAGGAGGTGGTTATGCCGGGTGGTTAAACCTGTTTGCTTTAGGATGTAGGGTACAGTTATACTCCAAATAATCCGTGCATTATTTTCAAGTACTCGCTGTTGTTTAATTAATAGTTTGACCGTAGATCTGCGAACTACCACGCTACATCAGGTCACCCAAGTTCCTAGGTTCCCATTTTGAGGTGTGTAAATCCCGAGGTAGGGTAGCCGTTTTTGGGTGTGGATGGGGTATGTACTTGGTGGCGTATGTGTCTTGTAGGAGATAAACAGTCAAATTATTAAACTAAACAATTCAAGTAATTGAGATAATATATAGATTATCTACGGTATAAATTACTCTACACTCTTACTCTTTTGGTATAACTTACCTAGCATAACTACTCCTATTACACCTCCCACAGTATAAACAATGAATAGATTATTTAAATATAATTCTTCCACTTCTAACATATCAACAATGTCCTCCATACCAGATATCGTAAAAGAAGAAGAACAAATCTATGAAAATTTAAATACAGAATTACACAACTGGAACATCCCAAAAATTTCCACAAACCAAATTTACCAGACTAGCTGGTTTGATGACAAGTTCAAAACTAGTCAGGTAGCAAAAACTTCAGAACAAATTTATGCAATTACAAAACAACAAGAAAAATGTGCTCTCCTAAGCAAAGAATCTATTAACCAACACATTTCCAAAGGATATAAATTTCTGCATATAGGATTAGTACAAGTGGCCATCAAACCCCTAACACGAAGAGGTTTAAATTCTTCAATATTATTAGCATTACGAGATAGCAGATTTACAACATTTAGTGATAGCCTATTAGGATTAATGGAATCAAGTTTACATAATGGTCCAATTCATTTTGACTGTTACCCTGATTTACACTTAAGTCTAAATGATAAACACATATTAAAAGCACTAACTCTCAATCTCCAAACATCTGGAGCCATCACCCAAATGCTTGAAGGAAGTCATTCAATAGCCTTAATATACAGAGTCTATTACAAATGTACCAAAACTAATCTTAACATCCATGCTCTAGTAAAAAGTCCAAAAGACAAAACAGTCCTCATACAAAGTAGTACTACCAACGCCAACATTCAAGTACCAAAAACTATACAATGGAATGACATTCAACTCCCTAATACCTGGATAGCAGAAAATGAGAATTATCCTACAAACATACAAAATGACTCATTAGATATCGATTATATACAACAATATCTTGACGGAACGGTTCGTATCAGTTTTGATCAGCAAAGAATCAATACCCCTTTCAAAATAAAAGAACTCAGTAGATGTAGTAGCTCCACTAGCATCCCCAGATTTGACACAAATCTTTTAGATAAAAAACCAAAATTTAAAGGTGTTGATTCCTCTTCTCAAATTACCAAACCCTATTATACACAACCACCATCCCAGGAATCCCCTCAATCTCCCACACAAACAGACTTTGAAGATGACGCACCTAGCCACATAGACAAAAATCTCCTTACAATTAACAAAATATACGAAATAAATATACAATATTTATTACACGAATTCCAATCCCAACATAACAAAACAAGGCGCAACCAATTCCACAAAGAATTTCCCCAACATGTCAAAAATGATATATATACAAAATGGTATGCATTTATGCAAGATATCAAAACTGATATACACCTCATAGATTATATTGACAATTATTATAACAAAATTAATACTATAACCAAAATAAAATGGCAAAAAACAGATAACACTTTTGTTTCTTCCAATCACCTTCCATTAGAAACAGTCTACTTAGACTACAGAGGTACCACAGTTGTTGCTGCCCCTTTTAAAATCCCTAGTGAGAAAGATACAGAAACCAAAAAATTAATTGAACAAAATAATTATACAAATCAAAGTTTACAAATTATAGGAAAACAGTTAGACAAAATAGAAACTCGGCTAGATGAATCTATAACACCCTCACCATCTTCTTCAAGCCAACATGAAAAACCACTCATAAGTTTCCCTGAACAAAAAATCAAACCATTACTCACCCGTACTGAAAATATTGCTAAAATAGAAGAATTATTAAACAAAATTGAATTAAATCAAAAGAATTTGACCCTAAAAAATGAGAGTGTCAGCACATTAACTCAATTACGCGATACTGATTCTACAACAGATGAGGATATTGCAACTATTGAACAACAATTTACAGATACCAAAATCAATAAAATATACCATCCAAATACGCAAATTGTTACAACCAAGAATTGGTATACAAAACCAACCCCAGTCGATCTCCAACTAGAAGATAGAAGTCTATTAAACCAATTTTCGGTTTCAGCCAACAAATTATATGAATGGAACATAGATGGTCTTAGTGAACAACAAATACTAGAAAAATTAAATCATATGTCCATGGTAGCCAATACTTATCTTAGCACTTTTGATCATACCCAACCACAGGTTGTAGATTTATTAACCACAGGATTCACAGGAATGTTAAAATCTTGGTGGGATAAATACCTAACTAATGACTCAAGAACTGAAATTAGAAATTCAATCCAAGTGGATGAAAATGGATTCCCAATATTTGATGAAGAAATTAATATGACTCGACATGATGGCATCAATACTTTAATATTTACAATTGTAAAACATTTTATAGGTACACCTAGCCATATTACTTCAAGAATCCATGACCAACTTAGTAACCTCCATTGCCCAACATTAAGTGATTTTAGGTGGTACAAAGATGTCTTTACATCTAGAGTCATGTTAAGAGATGACTGCACAAAATCATTTTGGAAAGAAAAATTTATCAATGGTCTCCCAAGTCTATTTGCCCACAAAATTAGAGATGTTCTTAGCCAACCAACAGGCGCTATAGATTATGATAAATTAACTTATGGTGATATTATAAGTACAATTCAAAAAGAAGGGTTACGTATGTGCATCGATATGAAAATTAATAGACAAGCACAAAAAGACAAAATCAAAGCTAAATATGAATTAGGAAATTTCTGTGAACAATATGGTATTCCTCCTATAGCCCCTTCTAGAAGAAACACCAAAACAAGCTCCTCAAAGCAAAAAAATAAATATATCCCAAAAGACAAATATTATGATAAACCAAAGCATAACAAATACAAAGAAAAACAAAAAACAAAGGAACCTAATAAACGAAATAATAAGAAAGATATTACATGCTTTAACTGTGGCAAAAAAGGCCATTATAAAACTACTTGCAAAGTAAAAGACAAAATCAATCAATTAGAAATTTCGGAAACCGATAAACTAGCTATATTAGAAATATTCAAAATCTCAAATCTACATAATGATAGTAACTCTGAATATATAAACTCCTCTTCCGAGTACCATTCCCTTGATTCCAGTAATGAAGATAATCCAATACAATTCGGATGTAACAACACATGCTGTCAGCAAATCAATGTCATTACAAAAGATCTCCCTGAAGAAGAATTATTAATTGACTTAATCAGCAAAATTGACGACAATCAATTAAAACAACAATATATCAAAAAATTAAAAAATGTACTTGGTGCCAAAAATAATGAACCCAAGATCACTAAACCAATTGTTAATCTAAATGAAACTTTAGAACGATTCCGTCAGACAAAAACAAGTAATAATTACAAAATCAAAGAAAATATTGACCTATTACAAGACAAAATTACCATACTCCAACAGGAAAATCAAAATTTTCAGATACAAATAATCCAAATAAAAAACAAATTACAACTTTTGCAATTAGCAAAATCGTTTAACGAAGAAACACCAAAAGAAAATACTACTGAAACATTACAGGAACAAACCACAGTTTCAATAATTAACCAATTTCATGTTTCAAAATGGCATACAAAAATCGAATTAATTATCGATGACTTTAAAATACAGCTTGTAGCCTTAATAGACACTGGAGCTGATCTAAATTGTATTCAAGAAAACATTATTCCTGCTAAATATTATCATAAAACCAATGATCAGTTATGTTCAGCAACAGGAAGTAAATTAAAAATTAGATATAAATTACCTAAAGTTTTAATTCATCAAGACCAGACTTACTTCGAAACATCTTTTGTCCTCACCCAAAATTTGACTAATACTGTTATTCTAGGCATCCCCTTTATATCTCTTCTTTACCCATTTATTACATCAACCAATAATATAACTACTTCACCACTCGGTAAACCAATTACATTCTCGTTTCTTTGTGCACAAGATTCAACTTATTCAAAACAATTACAAAATTCTTCGATTTATATCTAACATATTTATTTTGCAGATGAAGAGCACCAAGCATTTCGGAGAAATTTCATTACCAATTTTCGCACAGGAATCACAACAAAAATTCCAATTACTTTGTTATTTACGAGACATTGATAACACTCAGCAATGTCTCCTAGATAACATATGGAGTGCTTCAAATACTCAGCACCTCAAAAACTCCCTAGATGCCTTGAGCATCTATTTTCTAAATCAAAATTTTTGTACAACAAAACAAATTTTACTTTCTAATTCCCAAAAGGAAGTTCTCACCAACCCTTCCACATCTAATAATCCATTTCCTATTTGTTACAAGAATTTACTTCACAGGAATAAAGAGCTCATGGATCAAGTCAAGATGCTACAACAGCAAATCCAATACTTCAAAACGCGTTCCTCTATTACCCCACTGGTAATTGCTGAGCATGTGCAGTCATCCCCACTGGATGATGGTGATAGCGTGTGTCAATTATTTTCCAAAACTTTCGCATTACCTAAAACAGTATCCTTACTACCAACACAGCTCCCCACAGATATTATTACCAACATCCAACACCGGGCACAACAACACAGCCAACAATTTCATCAGTTCCTTTTCCAAACTTTGACCCAAATCGCTGGCCAAGACCCATTCCAATACCCTGAAATTCTTCCTGGCCTATCTTTTATTTGGGATACCCTTTATTCCTAGTATCCAAAACAATGCCCAAAAACCAAACTCCATTGTCAACAAATCCCATTAGAAAGATCTAACTGTGAATGCAATCTCATTTATAGCATTCCTAAAGCATGTATTAATATGGCCACTTTTCAAGATATTACTATCCAGTACGACAACCAACAAGTCAAAATCACACCCATGACCCTCCTCGATTACGGATTCCTTAAACAAATAATTTTCACACAGCCAGAACAAACCAAAATCTTACCTCGCAGATTAGCCATCTGTATACAAAACTGTTTTTCTATACCTTTCACAACCATTTGTCAAGCCATTATCCAAACCAAAATGCCAGAATGGACATCTTTTGGTACTATTATCCCAGCCCAACATATTATCCATGTAACATCTAGTCCACATTACAACCCCCATTATACTCCAAGCCAATTTCATTTAATGGGTTGTGAAACTCCAACCTGGATTTGTTCCAACCCAATATCCAGTCAAATTCAAAATTATATTGCCTATCAAATTGCCAGTCACATTGGAGACAATGATATTTATACTCTCCAGCCTTATCAATTTAAATTATTCAGTGAAGATCCAATCCAAAAAATTCGGACCGTGGATTATTTAGGGGAAGTCCCATTTCGTTTCCATACCTGCAACACTTCAGCAGTACAAAATTTTGAAGATTATATCCAGCAAGAATCTGAAAATGATTACCAGACAAATCATCCAAATGATGACGACAGTGATTTTTTGGAGCAACTTTCGGATGAATCACTGGCCAACATCAACAACCAAATGGACCCCTAATTCCAATTATTTCTCAAAATGAAGGAAGCAATTACCAACTCTCAGCAAAAGACAATTATGGGGACCACTCCCTTTTCCCATGCATTTTTCCACCAACTTCATCATCCAAAATGAAATGATCGCACGAAGACAATTATCCTTTCAAAAAGGGATTTTAGGACCCAACTTTCCTTCCACATTTCAGCATCATGTCCCTCAAATTTTCCACAAAGTAATTATGGGATCAGCTTTCCAGCAAAACCAATTATCTCCAGCAAGACCAATTATCTCTTTTACCAAAAGAGAACCCCTCAAGTCAACAAAACAATTACGGAGTGCATTTATGGGCCCCAACTTTCCCTCAACATTTCAGCTTTTCCACCGAAAGCAGCTCCCTCAAGTCAACAGCAACATCAACTGCTCTTTACTTTTCTTTTTTATAATGATTGTAAATAGGGTTCCTTATTCTATAAAAGGACTCTAAAAATCAGTAGTTAAGCATCGGTTTTTTTTACCAATCTTCTTCATCCTTCAAAAACTCTCTCAACTCTTCCTCCCCCCATATGTACCAGTAGCTTCAAGTATCTCTCTCAACTCTTCCTCCCCCCCATATGTACCAGTAGCTTCAAGTAAGCTTTTCCAATTTCAATACAATGATTTGAATTTACATTTTCAATATCTGTTTTAAATATTGTCTCTATTATGGCCGGTTCTACCGCCCTTATTATTATGGCTGGTCTAGACCGCCTAATTTGATTACTCTGTTTTACTCTGTTTTAATTATATTTCAATATGTCTCTGGAAATGATTTGTGCCAGAGACATATTGAAATATAATTAAAACAGAGTAAAACAGAGTAATCAAATTAGGAGGTCTAGACCAGCCATAATAATAAGGGTGGTAGAACCGGCCATAATAGAGACAATATTTAAAACAGATATTGAAAATGTAAATTCAAATCATTGTATTGAAATTGGAAAAGCTTACTTGAAGCTACTGGTACATATGGGGGGGAGGAAGAGTTGAGAGAGATACTTGAAGCTATTGGTACATATGGGGGGAGGAAGAGTTGAGAGAGTTTTTGAAGGATGAAGAAGATTGGTAAAAAAAACCGATGCTGACTACTGATCTTGAGAGCCCTTTTATAGAATAAGGAACCCTGTTTACAATCATTATAATTAAGAAAAGTAAAGAGCAGTTGATGTTGCTGTTGACTTGAGGGAGCTGCTTTCGGTGGAAAAGCTGAAATGTTGAGGGAAAGTTGGGGCCCATAAATGCACTACGTAATTGTTTTGTTGACTTGAGGGGTTATCTTTTGGTAAAAGAGATAATTGTTTTTGCTGGAGAGCTGATCCCATAATTACTTTGTGGAAAATTTGAGGGACATGATGCTGAAAAAGTAAAGAGCACTTGATGTCTTTCTTGGCTTGGGGTTTTTCTTTCGGTGGAAAAGAGAATCTGATTGGTAATGAATTCTCTTTTGACTTTTGAGGTCTTCTTTTTGTTGGAGAAGTGGTCTTGCTATTGCTCTTTTTGCTTTTGCAGGTGAATGATGGTTTAATTGGTGGATAATGGTTGATGTTGTTGATCATTGTCTTCTTTTGGTGGAAGACTGGAAATGACTTGTCTTGTAGGAAAGTAAAGATAATGAGGAGGTGGTTCCCAAATTAGCTGTATCATGGGAGATGAACTTAGATCATGGTTGTGAAAGTAGTTTAAGCTTCTTTTGTAGTCTTTTGACTACGAATTTATACCAGTAATAATCCGTTTTGTCACTATCATTGAAGAAGATAATATCGTTATTAAGAGCTGGATGGCTGTAGGCAGTTTTATCATAAAAAGCAAGAAGATAATTCATGCTTTTAATCCAAAACTTGATATTGATTTTGGTTTTTGGTTCTAAAATGAATCGGGTCCAGATATTTTGTAATTGATGGCGGATTTGTCTCCTTCTATTGAGCTCATCCCAAGTAATTAAAGGATTAATTAAAAGGGAAAGTTCAATTTGATCATGATTCATCTTTACACACTTTTGATATTGTACTCACGCTTTCACCATCATCCAGTGGGGATGATTGATTCTCAGCTACTATCAGTGAGTGATAATAGAGGTATTGCTCTTGAGAAATAGTAATTCCTGATCCTGCACCAGAGAAGAAAATTAGTACTTATAGTTCATTTGGATCCTGGGAGTCTTGGAATAGAGTATCGAATGGATTTTGTTCTGGTGTTGAAGAAGTAGATGCTTCAGTTTCTTGACTTTGACTAAGCATGTCAGTAGCAATTTGGAGTAATGCTTTGCTGGCTTCGTGATTTGGATTCTGAGCAGCTTGCATGATGAGTTGTTGGGCGAATTTGATTATTGTTTGATTGGGTGATTTTGGAGGTGGGGAGCTTGTAGTAGGACTATCAAGCTTGATATTGGAAATCATATATGGTGATGGAGGTCTATCATGGATCTGGATTGGTTTTGGGACTTTTATTTTGAAGTCATTTTGGACTTGATCAATAATTTGCTGGATATTGAACTTATTCCACCACTTGACTAAGAATTGGCGGCAGACAAGATTCTCGGAGATAACATATTTCCATTTAAAAATCCAAGCAACTTTATATTTTGCAATGAAGAGTAGAAGTTTAGGAAATTGACTTTGATGAGAGTTTAATTTTTGTTTGGAGTAGAAGTAATCAACTTGGTCACGAAGATTTAGTGGGATGATATCATTACTGGCTCCCATTTGAGTCCACCAGCGGAGAAACCAAGTAGGGAATGGAGAATTGAAATTTTGGTCAAACTGGAAGAACCAAGAATGGGAGAATTTTGAATTTTCATGTAATAATGCATAATACCAAGCATTGATGTAATCATAGTAATTAAAAAACAAGTCATTATCTGGTAGTGGATGAAGAGAGGATGGATGACCCCATTCAGAAATATTAATTATTTTGTGGATATAAAATGATTGGTAATTGATAACCTCTTTATCTTTTGGGTCATAAACTTGTTTGAAAACAACAGAATGAGTATGCTCAAGAATGTTTTTGTAAAAAGATATTGATTTGTCTGGATTATGAGGAATAAAATGCCAGTTTTCTGGGAAATAATTTAGAGCAAGATCATTTGGATTTTTGATATGTTGAAAAGATGGTTCTATATAAAATAGATTTTGTAATTGGGGCTTTGGAATATAAATAGTTTTTGCTGGAATGATGGGTTGGGAAGAGGTTCCTATAATTTGGTTGACTGGGGTATAATTTTGGGTAATTGGTGGGTAAGCTAGTGAAGAGCTAGACCCGTATTGGCTCGTCGGTGTTGGGTTGAGGACTTGGTATCTATTGACTAGTTCAATAGGGGGAATAGCCATAGTGCTAGTTGTGAGAGCTAACTGTTTTTGTGGTGTTGTTGCTATCTTTTTTGTTCTTTTCTGCCATATCTGCAAAATTAATTTAATAAGAACTCTCGTGTTAGAAAATCAGGAATTGAATTTTGCTCACCTTTAATATATTCTATATCAAAGTGAAAAATACTTAATATTGATTGCCAGTGAGCAAAAATTTGTTTGCTAGCCACATTTTTTACATCTTGTTCTAAAATATGCTTTGCACTTTTGCAGTCAATTCGAATTAAAAATTTTTGGTTTAAAATATCATCTTGAAATTTAGAGATACATAATACGAGTGCTAAAATTTCTTTTTTAATAGTACTATAATTATTTTGGGTTTTGTTCCATACGCCTGAATAATATCTAACGATTTGTTCAGGAGTAGTGGAATTGATTTTTTGTAAAAGAATGCCTCCATACCCTATGTCAGAAGCATCTGTTTGTATGATTTTGAACGAGCTTGTTGTTGGAATCCCTAGACATGGTAATATTTTGACATATGTTTTGATTTGTTGTACAATATTAGTATGGGTTGATGTCCAGGCTGGTGGATTATTATTTAGTCTTTCAAATAGTGGTTGACATATTGGTCTGAGATTTTTGTAAAATTCTGACACATAATTTAGTGATCCTAAAAATCTTTGTAATTGGTTTTTATCAGTAATTTCATCTGGAAATTTGGCAGCAAATTGGATGGCCCTGTCAATTGGTGTTATAGTGGATTGATATATATTATATCCTAAAAATCGAATTTTTGTTTGAAATAGTTTAATTTTGGGGGCCGAAACTACTAAGCCATTGTGTTTGATGGTTTGTAGAAAGGATTTTAAATGTTTCCAATGTTCGTCTATTGTATTAGAAAAGACGAGTACATCATCAATATATGTGATAATAAAATGACTAAATGGATTGAATATATCATTCATTATATTTTGAAATTCACTAGGAGCATTTTTTAATCCAAACGGCATTACATTCCATTCATAATGTCCGAAAGGGGTTGTAAAAGCAGTTTTGTATCTGTCTTTTGGATGAATTTGTATTTGCCAGAATCCACTTTTAAGATCGAATTTTGAGAATATTGTAGCATTATGTAATCTATTAATGAGGTCTTTTTTGTTGGGAATTGGGTATCTAATCCATTCTAAGGCAGTATTTAGTGGTTTGTAATTGATAACTAGACGAGGTACTCCTCTTTCTATTTCTGCATTTTTGTTGACATAGAAAGCTGGGCAAGACCAAGGTGATTTACTTTTTTGGATAATATGGTTATCAAGTAATGTTTGAATTTCTTGTTTACAAGTTTCCATTGTTTCTGGATTCATTTGAATAGGTCTGGATTTTGTTGGTATATTGCTTTCTTTGAAATCTTTGGTATAAGGTAAAGTAACTATATGTTTTTTGCGATGCCAAAAAGCACTGGGTATATTTGAACATATTTCTGTTTCTAATTGATTGTTGAATTTATTTATTTGTTGAATTAAATGAGTATTTGTAAGTTGTTCTTCTATTTGTTTATATTTTAATTCGTTTTGGAGATAATTTAATTGTTGAGTTTTTTGTTGCAGAAGTGTTAATTGTTTTAATTCTCGTTTTTCAGGTGGTTTGAAGAATTTAAAAGTTATTTCTTTTCCTAAATGTGTTGTAGTTATACCGATGTTATTTGTTGTAAAAGGGTATATCATACCAATAAAAGGTAAACCTAAAATTACATTATCTGTCATATTTTTAACTAAAATAAAAGATGTTTGGAAACAAACATTGTTTTGGCAAATATGTACTTTGGGTAATTTGTATTGAATATCCATTTGACTTCCATTGGCAGATACTAATTGTTCAATTGTTTTATGATAATATTTTGTGGGTATTAATCCTTCTTGAATGCAATTCATATCTGCTCCAGTGTCTATTAGTGCGATTGTTTCGATTTCCATATCATGAATTTTGATATTGATATAAGTATTCCATCTTTGAATTGAAATTATTTGTGGTTGTAATGGGAGATTTGTAAAGTTATTTTTAGTGGAACAAATAAGTAGAGATTCTTTGTTTGTTGGTTTAGCATGTTTTAATTCTACTATCTGTTTTTTTATGGTTTTGATTTCGTGATTGAGTTCCCGTGAAGTAATCTTGTTTTTTACGCTTTTGTTGGTTTCTGTAATTGTATTTATATATTTGTTTAGAATAATTTCAGTTTTTGTAGGTTGTATATTTTTTAAACTTGGTTTGTTTATAACTCCATGATTCTCTGAAGTTATAATAAATTCTGACATATTACAAGTTGGTTTATCAATTGTTTTGATAGGTGTTGATTTAAATATTTCTTCCATTTTCTTCGTATATTGTGATTTTAGTTGTGGATCTTCTAGATTTTTGATTAGTTCATTTAGCATGTCGTTATCATTTAGTTCTGGAGTTTCTATCTTTGTATAAGATTCTGTAATTTGTTTTTCATATTTTCTTGTATGTATGTTTTCAATATAATCTAGGAATTGGATGTCTGTTTTTTGTTTATTTAACATATTTTGCCATTGGGAGAAAATATGATATTGTTCTTTTTTAGTAAATGATTGTCGATAATTTCTTCGTCGCTCTGCATTTCCTAGTGTATTAAATTCTTTTGATAATCTTTCACCATGAATAAAGAAATACGTAGATGTTATTGGATCATTGTAATTTGGTAAGTCTGCATGTTTTTGTGGATTAATTTCTTTTATCATTTGGGTATTTGATACTGTGGTAGGTGTAATAGGAGTAGTTATGCTAGGTAAGTTATACCAAAAGAGTAAGAGTGTAGAGTAATATATACCGTAGATAATCTGTATATTATCTCACTTACTTGAATTTGTTTAGTTTAATAATTTGACTGTTTATCTCCTACAAGACACATACGCCACCAAGTACATACCCCATCCACACCCAAAAACGGCTACCCTACCTCGGGATTTACACACCTCAAAATGGGAACCTAGGAACTTGGGTGACCTGATGTAGCGTGGTAGTTCGCAGATCTACGGTCAAACTATTAATTAAACAACAGCGAGTACTTGAAAATAATGCACGGATTATTTGGAGTATAACTGTACCCTACATCCGAGCATTTTTTTTTTGACGATCCGATCCGTCCAATGTGTTCAGATGGTGTTTTCAAGGGTCCATGCGGGAAATCTTAAAAAAAAATACCGGGAAGGGCTTGATCCAAGCAGTTTTTCACAAAACTGTAAATATACAGTTTTTGCGAAAAACTGCTTGGATCAAGCCCTTCCCGGTATTTTTTTTTTAAGATTTCCCGCGTAGACCTTGGAAAACACCTTCTGAACACATTGGACGGATCGGATTTTTCCAAAACAATTGGCAACACACAAAAAACACCACAAATGCTTCAATCCGGGATCCCGGATTAGAAGCAAGTGGTATATATATATATATGCATATATATTAAATGTCCGCCAATTGAAAACCGTACAACTGATGCTGGAAGATATGTACGCTTCAGTTTGTCATGAAGGAGAAGAAAACGTACAACTGGAAGAGGCTTAGTAAGAATGTCCGCCAATTGAAACCCAGAAGGCACATGATGAACACAAAGTTGTTTGAGAGTTATCTTCTCTCGAACAAAGTGAAAGTCAACTTCCACATATTTTGTGCGAGCATGGAAGACTGGATTTGTGGCCAAAGATAGAGCAGAGATATTGTCACACCACAAGGTAGGAACAACAATCAAATGTTGGACATGAAGGTCTCTAAATACCTGTAACAACCATACAACTTCGGCTGTAGCATTTGCAAGGGACTTGTACTCTGCCTCAGAAAAGGAACGAGCAACAGTAGCATGTTTCTTAGCGGACCAAGACAACAGATTATCACCAGGAAATACACAATACCCGCTAGTGGAGCGTCTATCAGAGGCATTTCCAGCCCAATCAGCATCAGAATATGCAGACAAAGTCATGGGGCTTTTAGAAAATGCAAGACCATAAGCTAAAGTGCCGTTTATATATCTCAAGATTCGTTTTACTGCAGTAAAATGACAGTCCAAAGGTTGATGCATATGCTGACATACAGAGTTGACAGCAAAGGAAATCTCAGGTCTAGTCAATGTCAGATATTGTAAGGAACCAACAAGAGATCTGTACAGTTCTGGATTAGCCATAGGAGTTTGTGTATCATAAACAACAGGTTTTAAAGAAGAGGGTGAGTCACATGGTCTGCAATCTAACATGCCTGCCTTGGTTAAGAGATCCAGTGCATACTTAGTCTACGATAAAATCACACCTGTAGAAGTGGTGACAACCTCTATTCCCAAGAAATAATGAAGATCACCTAAATCTTTAAGAGCAAAAGTAGAGCTCAGTTGAGCAATCAAGGAAGTGACAAGAGAAGAATTGGACCCAGTGATGAGTATGTCATCCACATAGACCAAAATGTATACCAAATCCTTATCCTGTTGTAGCACAAATAGGGAGGAGTCAGCTAAACTATTTGTGAAACCAAGTGATAACAGAGATTGGGACAGCATGGCATACCATGCTCTAGGGGCCTGCTTCAATCCATACAAGGCCTTATTTAAATGGCAGACATAATGAGGAAATTGGTTACTTACATTGCCTTGAGGTTGTCTTAGAAAAACTTGTTCCTGTAGGGTTCCATGCAAGAAAGCATTGGACACATCCAGTTGCTTGATAGACCAACCAAACTGTAGAACTAGAGATAAAACAACCCGTACTGTTGGTTGTTTTACCACATGACTAAAAGTCTCTGTGTAATCTATCCCCTCTGTTTGCTGAAAGCCTTGTGCCACTAACCTTGCCTTATACCTGGAGACAGACCCATCTGGATTCTTTTTGATCTTGAAAATCCATTTACACCCTACTACAGGTGCATTATGTGGTAATGGGACAAGAGTCCAAGTGCCCTGAGTCATCAGAGCTTGATATTCATCTGCCATAGCCTGTCTCCACTCAGGATAATGCATAGTGTCTTTAAAGGAAATAGGTTCAATAGAAGGAGGTGTATGAACAAGCAAAGATAGAGGAATTCTAGGAACAGTGATGCCAGTTTTAGACCTTGTAACCATAGGATGAACAGAGGTAGAGACTTGTAGATGAGTATTGTGAGGAGCATTCTGAGGAGGAGTATGTAGAGGAGCAGTAGTTTGTGGTTGAGACAGAGGACTAGAAGATGGTGCTGCAGAGGAAGAAAGTGAAAAAGTGGAAGGATTATGTTGAACAGAACTGGAAGTAGTAGCTGAAAGGGGAACAGAAAGAGACTAGAAAAGGAAGAGGGAAGCACAAAATGAGGAGTGACTCTAGGAGAAATAGATGGAACTGGTGGAGGAGGAGAGAGAAGTTTCTGATATGGACAGTCATGTTTAAGAAATCTCACATGTCTGGAGATATACACCTTCTGTGTGACAGGATCAAGACACCTGTACCCTTTGGTACTTGCACAATAGCCCAAGAAAATACATGGTGTGGACCTGGGTTCCAATTTGTTAGAAGTATATGGCCTAAGCCAAGGAAAACAACAACAACCAAAAGGTTTTAGATTGTGATAATCAGGTGAAGTATGGTACAATTTCTGATAAGGAACCTCAAATTGAAGTGAAGAATGTGGTAAACGATTGAGAAGATAAAGGGCAGTAGTGATAGCTTCAAGCCAAAAGGTAATAGGTAAATTGGCCTGTTGAAGGAGAGTGGTTGCTCTCTCTATGATATGGCAATGTTTCCTCTCAACTAACCCATTTTGCTTAGGTGTGTGGGGGCATGTAGTCTGATGTATAATCCCAAAAGTAGAAAAGAAGGAAATCATGAGATTATTTAAGAATTCCCCCCCCCCCCCCCCCCCTATCAGATCTGAAAGTTTTGATAGTGGTCTGAAAGTGATTAGTAACAAACAGTTGAAAAGCTTTAATATGAGAAGAAACATCACTTTTATATTTCAAAGGAAAGATCCAACAATATCTAGTAAAGTCATCAACCAACAACAGATAGTACCTAAACCCAGAGAATGAGAGAATAGGGGATGGTCCCCACACATCCATATGAACAAGCTCAAATGGTGTTGTGGTGTGAGTAGTGGAAACAAGAGAATGAAGTTTATGACTTTTCCCTTTATTACATGCATAGCAAGCAAACTATGAAAATGAAGAAACAAGTAGATGATAGGTCTTAGCTAGATGATGAAGTAATCCACTATGAGGATGTCCCAAACGTCGGTGCCAAAGTTCAGAAGAGGTAGCTGTATGAAGAACAAAAGGTGCACCTGGATGAGAATTAGAAGGAAGAAGGGGATAGAGTCCCTGGCTGCAAGACCCATGATGAACCACTTGGTTGGTCAGAGAGTCCTGAATTGTGTAGCCAAGTGAGTCAAAAGTTATTTTGCAGTTATTATCAACAGCAAACTGGTGTACAGATAGAAGATTATGAGAAATCTTAGGGACATGAAGGATGTTATTTAAAAGAAAGGGATGATTAGGAAGGGAGAGAAGTCATTTACCTGAGTGAGAGACAGGGACTGACTGACCATTTCCAACTGTGACTGCTGTAGGGGCATTATTAGTAGGCACTGAAATTTGATTTGGACTGTTTGTGACATGAGCTGAACTGCTGAAGCCCCTGTATCAAAGAACCAAGGTACTGCAGAATGTGCTATTGGTGAGGTAGAAGACACTCCATAATGCTGAGTGTGGAGTGGTACAGCTACAGGAGAATATGGTATACCAGCAGTTGGTGACATAGCAGGACCACCATGATAAGAGGGTTGTTGTGGAGACACATAGAACCCTTGTTGAGGTGCATATCCCTGACAAGTAGTAGGAAGATCTGAGGAAACCATTAGAGCTTGAGCTAGTGTAGAACTCTGGGAATGATAACCCTGAGAATACTAAGGCCCAAAACCATAACCATGTTGTGCCCCTTGTGAACCAATCTGAGAGTTCTGAGGACCCTGTACACCTTGAGCACCAAATTGAGGAGGTTTGTAGTTGAGATTCTGGCGATAGTAGCAACTAAAGGCTTGATGATTAGTCCTTCCACAGATCTGACAAGCTCCAGCAGGAAATGAAAAACCACCAGAAAAATTATTTCTGTTTCCATTTCTATTATTGCGATTTCCTCCAAAGTTATTCCCACCCGTATTATTGCGATTTCCACCAAAAGTATTCCCACCATAAAAGGGAACAGGAGCATTAAAAGAGGGATAAGAGGGATACTGATACTGCTGAGTATGTGATTGACTTCCAGGATTTGAGAATTGAGAATGTGATATGTTAGATGGACTTGGATTATTAGCAGAAGTTGGACCACCATTGTGTTGTGTTACTAGAATAGTAGTTGTTTCAACTGAATCTGAATCAAGGTATAGATCCTCTGCAAGTAACATTGAAGCAAGACCGTGAAATGTAAGAGGAGTAGACTCAAATCGAGTACGAATAGCTTGTTTGAAAGAACGATAGTGCTCATTGGGGAGACCTTTCAGAGTATGAAACACTAATTCCTCATTATCCATACTAGCACCAGTAGTTTCTAACTTCTGGATTAACACCTTAATGGAGTCAATATACTGCTCCATTGTTGTGGTTTTCTTCAGATTATAAATCCTACACTTGAGATCATGAATATGTGTACGAGATAAGCTACTAAATTTTTCCTCTAATCTGGACCAAACTTCACATGTTCGCTTAGATCCAACCAAATGAGGCAACAGTGAAGAACTAAATGTGGCTATGATACAGGACATGAGCATACGATCAATGGTTTCCCAAAGTTTATACTCTGGATTAGGGCTTGTACTTCCTTGTTCATCTCTGATTTCAACTGAAGGAACCTTAACTGTACCATTAGCAAACTCAAACAAAGAATTTGCCAACAATGCATTCTCAATCTGCGTTTTCCACGCGAAATAATTCGTAGAATCTAGTTTTTCAGTAACAAATGAGGAAAAATTTGCGATAAGGAACGACAAAGCAGGAGGTAGATACTCAGCTGTAGTAGTTGCCATTGAAAAAGAATTTCAGAAATTGCTGAAGTGAAAGAGTTGAAAAAATCGTCAAATCCTGACACTTCTGAGATCTACAAACCCTAACTCTTGTGAATCAAGAATCAAGAGAACGTAATCCAAAACAACTGAACTTCTGCGTCAATCATTGCAACGTCCTGTGTTTGAGTTGCAGATGACATTTCGGAGAAGATTTGAAGAAATTTGAAGATCTTGATGATTGAAAACCCTAATGACTTTCGCCTTGTAAGGCTTTGATACCATGAGAGCTTTTAGTGAACAAAATCAGTAAAACTACAATATAGTGATCTAAACTCTGTGTTAGTTACAAATGAATGATAAGCAAAAGCTTTTCTACACACCTAACTACCTCTGTTAACTAACAGAGAGAGATAACGAAAAAGCAAGAAAACAAATCACAGCCAATTACAATAACAGAACTCAACAGAAGTAATGCCACTTAACAGAACTCTAACTACTCCGTTATTATGAACCATAGAACCTAACCAAATAGACCGGTTCGGTCCGGATCGGATCAGTTTGGCGGTTATATCGGTTTTCTTGTGCGCCCCTATTTGTGCCGGTAGGTTCCAAACATACCAATGCATTTGATGGTTAATTTAGACAGCGTGAGTTTCGAATACCATTTAAATACACAATTCAAATATTGAGGAATCAATAGGCTCAGATTTTTCTAGTAGGGACGGAAGAGACACTTCCCTTATACTTTGGGGACCAACAGAAAAATTAAATCTTTTGAAATTGGACTTGGTGAAGAACACAAAAAACATTAACAAGTTCATTGAGAAAGAGAGATAACCGTGGTGATGTCTCTTTGAAATTGGATCTAGTGAAAAAAGAAAAAAGAAAAGAAACAATACGAAGTTAAGAAAAAGAGAGAGAAAGAGAGTTTTTTTTTTTTTGGTCATTCGTCATTCCTAATCTAGTACATGGGAAAGAGGGGAATGGGACTCGATCCCGGGATGCAGTGTGGGGCATCCAAGAGCTCTACCGCATGAGCTAGCCACGACTTGCAGGAAAGAGAGAGTTGACCACAATTTCAATGTCTTTTTCAAATTGTATGTGGCGAATAACACAACAAACCATAATAAATTGAGAGAGAGAGAGAGAGATGACATCGGCTCGAATATCTCTAGAAATTATATCTGGTGAAGAGCATAAAAAATCTAGGGACATAAATTTGACCATGGACGTGATGTCTCTTTGAAATCGAATATGGTAAAAACACAACAACCAATACTAAATTGAGATTGGGAGATACAGTTGATTATGATATTCTCTTTCAGTTGATTATGATATTCTCTTTCAAATCGGATTTGGCGAAGTACACAACCAAAGCGGTGAGGAGTCCAACAATCTTCGTAGATAATCTACCAGTTCAGATTCGCAAGATTTGGGTTTATAACTTATTCTCCAAGTTTGGAAAGATCAGAGAAATATTCATCCCCAACAAATTGAGTAAGATATCAAATCAGAGTTTTTGTTTTGTTCGTTTTAGCAATATATCTGTTGCTGCCCTAGCTATTTCTCAAGTCCATGATTCTTGGTTCTGGGGATGCAAATTAACGGTGAAGTTTGCAAGATTTTTGAGGTTTCAAGATAGACAAAGTAACCTTCAGACTTTCAAAGATGGTAGGCATCTCAGAGGACAAAATGGAACTAATTGGAGGTACAACGAGATTCATGAGAACTCTAATGGTAGTCAGTGGGGCAACGGCTTCAGGGGTGAAAGGTTTTCGCAGAGATTAGGCTCGAGATTGCATGCGAAGCAATATGGAGGATTCAGGGGCAGGAACTATCAATCTACGGCTACTGAAGGTTTCGAAAAGGCACAATTTCGGATGAAACCACAGCATCTTGGAAGTTCATACCAGAATCAGAGAGATGCAAGAAGGGGAAAAGAAATTTGGAGAAGGAAAGGAATCCCAGAGTCGAGTAATCAAGGAAAAGAAAGATACAATGGATCGGCTCCACAGAATAAGGATGTTGATCAAGGTATGGAATCCATTGTTTTACAACCTTTTGGTAATGGATGGTTGATGAGAAGTGATGTTGGAAAAATGAAAAGATTAGTTTCTAACATGGCGATGTCTGATCTATTCATGAAGGAAAGGAAAGTGTGTGTCAATATTAAATCAATTGGGGGTAGATATATAGTGATTACATTTCCAGATATTGAATCCAGAAACTTAATGATTAAAGACAAGTGGTTAGAAAATTGGTTTGAAGATATAAAGGAATGGAAAGGGGAATCAACTCAAATGGAAAGATTTGTTTGGCTGGGTTGTTATGGTATGCCTCTTGATGTCTGGAGTGTTCCTACTTTCAGAACAATAGGCAGTAGATGGGGTCATTTCCTGCAGGTAGATGATAATACACTGAAAGAGAGCTCGTACGCAAAGGGTAGAATTCTTATTGCTACTAAATCCATTGCGAAGATTGAAGGGATAGTTGAATTGAAGGTTAATGGTATGATTTATGCGGTCAATGTGATTGAGGAGGAATCCTACAGATCGGTGACTCCCAAGCTGTTGAACTCATTGTCTGAATGGGAGATAGCTGAGGAAGATGAAGATGACGTGGAAAAAATTAACAATGATAAGGGTTTTGACGTGGAGAGGAATATTATTCCATTGGTTGACGTGGCAGCATTTGAGGTTATTAATGGTGACAAGGATGACAAGAAGGAGAGTTATCAGGAGGTTGATAGTGGGGTTAACCTATCTCGGAAGGAGGGTAATGGCAATAATAACTTAGAGCTGGTAGTAGTTAATAGCATAGTGGAGAGTGATATGGATTCAAGAGTTCCAATGCAAAGCAATTTACAAGACTTGGTGGTGGCTGATACATTTAATGAGGTGAGTTCAAATTCTACTTATGGATTGGACTCAATGGTTGAGGATTCCGAAGGGTCTCTTGAGCTTTCTCATCAGCACAACCAATTGAGTATTTACAATGCCCAAGTAATTGATGAGTATGTGACTAAAAAATCTGATGAGATATTTCCTCTTACAGCAGACAGAGAAGATTTAGTACCCTTGAATGAACCTATTGTCATTTGCTCTGAAAATAACATTCGAAGATCTCAATTATCGGGTCTGAACCTTGAAGTGGAGCTCAAGTTTGCAGTGGATAACAGAGAATCAATGGAGGAGTGTAGTGATGAAAGTTTGAGCTCTGATGCAAGTGAATATGTGGAGAATACTGTTACTTCTATTATGCAGGGCAATGGTCAGAGTTTGATTATGAGAGAACTTCAAGTTACGAAAGAGGTGGGTAATAAGGTGGGAATTGAATTTTCGCACAAAGATACATTGGTGGTGACAAAGAGGATTGAGGAGGAACAACTGCTGATGACTAACAGATTTGCTCCTTTGAGTAGGAGTAAGCCAAAACACTGAAACTCTCTCAAGTCTCAAGTTTATCCTTTAAGGAATCCTGTGGTGCATGTGTATGGATCAAGAGTCTACAAAGGAGATTATAGATTCTCTCATTGTTCAGAAATTTTGGGGCTCTACCGAGGTTGCTTTTGCAGATTGTGAGGCTGTTGGTAGGTCAGGGGTATTCAATTAATGTTAGGACAGGAGTCTTGTTTTAGTATCTGGATCTTTCTTGGGGTGGAAGATGAATAGTAGTGAATTAAAATCTGTACTTTGGATATTCTCAAAGATGGGGGAAAGTGTGTGGAGGCAGTTATCCAGTGTCAACTGGCGTAAATTGGGGGTCAGAAATGATGTTTTTTTGGTGGCTCACACTTTGCCACCTTGGCTACTTCTTCTGATGCTTCTTGGGGTGCTTCTGCTGGCTTTACTTGGTTAGCTCTGGTGCTTGGAGTTTAGTGTTCACCTCTAGTTCTATCCATTGCTATTATCCTCTGTGGCTATTTGTATTTTTCTCCTTCAGTGTTTTGCTGAACGGTTTCCTTTTCTTTCCCAGCCTATACTTTGCTCCGTGCTTAGTATTTGGCTTTTCCTCGATGTACCCTTGTCGAGTTCTAATAAAATTTTATTGCCGATCAAAAAAAAAAACAATACTAAAATTTAGAAAGAGGGAATAGTCTTTGAATTTTTATCTTGTGATGAACATAACGAATAATATTAATTGAGAAAGAGAGAGCTAGAGAGAGAAAGACTTGACCCCAACTATGATGTAGTTGTGAAATTTGATTGGGTGATGAACACAACGAATAATATTTATTGTGAGAGAGAGAGAGTGTTGACCATAATCTTCCTTTTTTTTTTTTTTTATTTGGATCTCATGAAGAACACAACCTACATGTTGAAGAGAGAGAGAGAGGAAGAGTTGACCACACCTACAATGTCTCGTCACAATTGGTTTTGGTGAAAACTACATCCAACAATATTGAATTGAGGGGGAGAGAGCAAAGACGAAACTAGGAATTCGCTTATGGGCAAAGGTCCCTGCGTAGTTTCATTTTTTTTAAAAGAAAATTTTTAATTTTTACAATTTTTTTTTTAAAAGTCAAAATTAAATTTTAACATTAGTTATTTTTTGTATGTTAAGAGCACATAGATCTTGTGTTTTGTTTTAGGTGTTACTATTTCATGTGTTCCTTTTGTGTCCCAAAACCCAACCCATCTCTCTGTGCATGGTCTCCAATTAGTTTTTCCATCAAATATTACTCTTATTTCCTTTCTAGGTCTCTCCACTCATTACCCAGAATATCTCCCGCAAAATCCAAACGCAACAAACTATTAGATTCCCGAAACCATAAATTTCACAATCTTGTTGTTCATAGTTTGGCCCCCATTCACGAAATCATTGATCGATCCGTCCTTGAGAGAGGGAGTTGGCCACAACTCTGATGTCTTCTTGAAATTAACTTTTGGTGGAGAACATAACCATTAACCAACAAAACTATATATATTTTCATGGCAAATTATGTAACAATGAACTCTACCAAATATTTAATTTGTTTAGAGAAGAGATCTATAACATTGTTGCTAAGTATTTATTACAACACGTAATACTTTTTTTTTTGGGTAAGTTAAGATTTTATTTCAAACAAACTTGACCGTACAAGTGCTAAGGGGCATACCGCAAAGAAAAACGACACCAAAACTTAAGAAGACAACCCAACATAAACAAAAGACAGAAAGCTATGAAATCAATCTAGGACCAAAGACCCTACTACTATTGGACCACTTGGCACAGATGAACTCATTTGTAGTTGATAGTTTTATGAACTTTTAGAGAGAGAAGTTAAACGTAAAAACTGAATTGAATTGAATGATCTGAGTTACAAGAAATGGAAGCCAGAGATTGTATTTATACTTTGGGTTAACAACCTAACTACCACTAAAACTAAATTACAACAAGTGAACAATACAGTTTAAGTCCTAACTAACTGGATGACGTGGACTGATCCTCTGCTGAATTAAATTGAACCCCTGGACCATGTGAACCTTGTGAGCCTTTGGTTGACACACCCCCGCAAACTGAAGCTGGGGAGAGAACCAGCTGCAGTTTGGATTGCAAACACTGAAACTTGGAGATAGTGAGTGGTTTTGTAAATATATCTGCAACCTGATGTTAAGATGGAACATAGCGAACCAAAAGTTGTTTATGGAGCACCTTTTCACGAACAAAATGAAAATCTACTTCAACATGTTTTGTCCTAGCATGAAATATGGGGTTAGAGGCAAGAGAAATAGCTGAAACATTGTCACACCAGAGGATAGGCAGTTGAGTTGAGGAGACTGGAAATTTAAGATCTGTAAGTAAATGGACAAGCCACACAAGTTCAGCTGTTGTATTAGACAAGGCTTTGTACTCTGCCTCAGTAGATGACCTAGCCACAGGTTGTTGTTTCTTAGCTGACCAAGAAACCAAGTTAGGTCCCAGAAAAATACAGTACCCACCAGTAGATCTTCTGTCATGGGCATCTCCAGCCCAATCTGCATCAGAAAAGGCACTGAGATGCAATGTCCCTATGGTAAATTGTAAACCTTGGTGAATAGTGCCGTGAACATATCTAAGAATGTGTTTTACTGCAGAAAAATGACTCTCCAAGGGATGATGCATATCCAAGGGATGATGCATATGTTGGCACACAGAATTTACTGCATAGGACAAGTCAGGTCTAGTGATGGTAAGGTACTGCAGTGAACCCACAACGGATCGATATAATTCTGGGTTAGAAAATGGAGGGTCAGTATGAGAGGGAAAGGTTTTGAGAGAGGATGGTGAAGCACAGGGCCTGCATCCTTCCATGCTAGCCTTAACCAACAGATCTGTAGCATATTTAGTTTGGGAAAGAACCATTCCTGTGTCATTGGGTAAGACCTCTATACCCAGGAAATAGTGGAGAGACCCCAGATCTTTCAGAGCAAAATCTGAGCCAAGATTCTTGATTATATGACCAACAAGAGAGGAATCATTACCTGTTATTAAAATATCATCGACGTAAACTAGAACATAAACCAAGTTGGACCCTTGAGAGAGCACAAACAGGGAGGAATCTGCCAAGCTATTGACAAAACCTTGCTTAATCAAACTTTTGGATAACATTTCATACCACACCCTAGGGGCCTGTTTAATACCATATAAAGCCTTATGTAACTAACATACATGATGAGGGTACTGAGGATTTACATATCCTTGTGGTTGTCTGAGATACACATGCTCTTGTAGAGTGCCATGCAAAAAAGCATTGGACACATCCAATTGCTTTACAGTCCAGGCATAAGTCACAGCAAGTGACAAAACAATTCGTACTGTCTATTGTTTGACGACAGGGCTAAAAGTTTCTGTGTAATCAATACTTTCTGTCTGTTGGAAGCCTTGAGCTACCAACCTAGCTTTGTATCGTGCAATGCTACCATCAGAGTGTCGTTTAATACGAAAAATCCATTTACAATCAATGACAGGAGTTTGGGGGGGGGGGGGGGGGGTAAGAGAACTAAAGACCAGGTGCCCTGCTGTACTAAGGCAGAATACTCTTCAAACATAGTCTTTTGCCACTCAGGAGTGCATAGCTTCTTTAAAGGAAGAAGGTTCTGTGGTAGGAGGAGTATGGGCCAGGAGAGTCAAAGGACAGAGATACCATTTTTAGATCGTGTAACCATAGGATTGATTGGAGTAGAAGAATGTGAGGGAATGACAGGAGGAGAGGAATAAACTGCAGTAAGAGGCACCTGTGGAGAAGAAGAAGGTAGAGAAGAAGAGGGATTTAGAGAGGGAGATATGGGAGGAGAGGAGAGAAAAGAACTTGGAATAGGAGAAGAATCATTGGCAGGAGTTATAGTAACAAATGTTAACTTAGAGATAGGAGATTTGAAGTAAGGAATGGAAGAAGAAGGAGAGGAGATTGGATTTTGAACAGAGGGCAGAAGCTTAGAGTATGGAAAATCAGTCTCTAAGAACTTAACATGACGAGAAAAATACACACGATTGGTGGTAGGATCAAGGCATCTATATCCCTTAGTGGAGGCACAATACCCAAGAATATGCAAGGAGTAGACCGAGGGACAAGCTTATAAGAAGCATAGGGTCTAAGCCATGGGGAAACAACAGCAACCAAATGGCTTAAGAATATGATAATCAGGTGCCTTATTATAAAGAACATGAAAAGGAACTTTGAAGTCAATGGATGAATTTGGTAATCAGTTTATGAGGTAAAGGGCAGTGGTGATAGCTTCTAGCCAAAACTTGATGGGGAGTTGAGCTTGTTGAAGAAGAGCTATAGCAGTTTCAATGATATGACCATGCTTTCGCTCAGCCACCCCATTTTGTTCTGGGATGTAAGGACAAGTAGTTTCATGAGAAATCCCAAAAAGAGCAAAGAAAGAAGACTTTAATTTGCTAAGGAATTCACCCCCATTATCAGTTCTGAAAGTTTTAATAGAGAAGGAAAAGTGATTAGAAACAAACACTTTGAAGGCTTGAACACAAGAAACAACATCAGATTTAGCACGTAATGGAAATAGCCAACAATATTTGGTAAAATCATCTACTAACAACAAGTAATATTTGAAACCAGAGAAAGAAACAACAGGGGAGGGTCCCCAAACATCCATATGCACTAGTTCAAATGGTGCACTAGTGCGAGAGGTAGACAAATGGAAATGAAGTTTGTGGCTTTTTGCCTTATGACATGAATAACAGTCTAGAGGAGTAGCTGTAGGTATAGATAGATTATATGTCTTTGAGAGAAGATGAAACAAACCAGCATGAGGGTGCCCAAGTCTATGCTGCCACAAGGAAGTTGTAGAGGACAGACTTAGAAGAACAGCAGCTGAGTTAGAAGAAGGAAGCAGGGGGTAAAGCCCCTTGTGATAGCGCCCTTGGTGCAGGACTTGGTGTGTGACTTTGTCCTGGATGACATAGCCACAAGAATCAAATGTAATGACACAGTTATTGTCCTTAGCAAACTGATGGACAGATAATAAGTTGTGAGATATTTGTGGAACATAAAGAATAGTGGACAAATCAAAGCAATGAGTTGGAGTAGATAATATACCCTTACCTGAGTGAGCAGCAGGGATATGCTGCCCATTTCCAACAGTCACAGAGCTGGCCCCATTTATCCCTGCATTGGAAGCTTGAATCTGAGAGGATTCATTAGTCACATGGGAAGTGGCTCCTGAGTCAAAATACCATGTAGATGCTGGTTGCTGGCTGCTGGTTGTTAGGTGGTAATGCATTGCAACCCTGACCTAATGGTGCAACATATGATTGAGTTTGCAGACCTAAAGCATAGTCTCCAGCAGGAGAAACTGGAGAACTTGAATTATAGTACCCCATAACATCTGGAGACACAAAAAATGCAGCTTGTGCAGGACTTCCAAAGCCAGAATTCCCAGAAATACTTCCATAAGCAGATGTATTTCCAACATTTCCTTGTGCATGAAAATGCCCTTGAGGAGCAGTACCATTACCTTGAGGTGAAAAGTTTTGGGAGTAAAACCACCTTGACCAGTAGAGTTTCTATACCCAAACGAATTACCAGGTCGTCCCATTGGTCTATAAGACAAATTTTGTCTATGGTAGCATGAATAAGCCAAGTGATTAGTTTTCCCACAGATTTGACAACCTCCAGAAAACTGATTAGGATACTAGTTCTGACTAGGAAACTGATTTGGGAACTGATTTTGGTTAGGGTATTGATTCCTGTTAAACCTCTGGTTGTTATTTCGATTGAATCTATTGTTGTTGCCACTGTAATTGGAAGGATATAGTTGCTGTTGTTAAGGTGCAGGAAAAGGGAACTGGAAAAGTGGAGGTTGCATGCCAGATGATTGATAAGGTACAATAGGTGGAGTATTAGACTGCACACCAGGTGTTTGAAAAGAGGTGTTAGTGGATGTCTGAGCCACAAGAACAGGTGTAGTGTTGATGTTCTCATTTTCCACGTGCAACTCTTCAACCATCAACATAGACGAGAAGGTACTAAAAGGGAGAGGTTCAGTTCTAGTACATATTGTCTATTTGAAAGGGTCATAACCAGTCTTCAAACCATTTAGAGCATGAAATACCAAATCTTCATCATCAACAAAATGCCCTGAGGCAGCGAGTCTTTGAACTATTTCCTTAATAGAATCAATGTATTGTTCCATCGTCCCAGTCTTGTTCAAACTATACAACCTCCTTTTTAGATCACGCATGTGAGATCGTGACAACAAACTAAACTTTTCTTCAAGTTTGTTCCAGAATTGAAACGTGTGATCAGATCCAACAATATGTGGAAGAATAGAGGGTGTTAGGGTTGCGATAAGACACGAGAGTAGCATGCGATCAATTGTGGTCCAACGAGTAAATTCAGGATTAGGAATTTTGGTTCCTGAAGAATCTACGATATGTGATGCAGGAACAAGAGCAGAATTATTAACAAAATCAATCAAATTATTTGCCCTGAGAGCATTCTCTACTTGAGTTTTCCACGCAAAATAATTCGAAGTTTCAAGACGAATTGAGATGAAAGATTGAAAATTTGCGATTAGAAAAGAAAGAGAAGAAGGTAGGTACTTAGATGAAGAACTCGAACTCGAAGCTGAGACTGTAGCCACGATCGATTTCTTGAATTTGCTCGATTTGGATCTTGTTCTTCTTCGACTTGCGTCTTTTAGGGCTCTGATACCATATGAACTTTAAGAGAGAGAAGTTAAACGTAAAAACTGAATTGAATTGAATGATCTGAGTTACAAGAAATGGAAGCCAGAGATTGTATTTATACTCTGGGTTAATAACCTAACTACCACTAAAACTAAATTACAACAAGTGAACAATACAGTTTAAGTCCTAACTAAGTGGATGACGTGGACTGATCCTCTGCTGAATTAAATTGAACCCCTGGACCATGTGAACCTTGTGAGCCTTTGGTTGACAAGTTTGACAGCCCTCCACGAACTTATCAAAGCTCTAACATCAGTTTCCACCGTTAAAATAACCTGGAACACAGGAGCATTTACTTGATGGAAAATACAAGTATTCCTTCTCTCCATATATGATATATGCATGCAACAAAAGAAAGTTAGTAGACCAGGGCTTGAAAGCTATTGCCATTCTGGTACCTCAAAACTAGCCCATCAAACCTCATCCAAGACATAATTTAATATTTTGAAAATCTCCAACAAAAATGTTACAGTATATTGTGTAGATGGTAATGATGCCCTTGCCATGTTTAGTGAAGTTAAAGCAGCGCGTAGGATAACCTTTAATTATTACCTATCACATACACAAGTTGTGAAGTTAAAATCTCCAACAAAGGCCTTGAGGCATCCTCGTGATTCAGTTTTGATTATTACCTATCACATACACAAGTTGTGAAGTTAAAAGCTAAACAAAAATAGAGACGCAGAGCACAACATCAATCCACTTCCAATGGTTTCACCAAATGTCATCCAGCTAAAGAGATCGGCTGGTGAAAAACAGAGCATGACCCTGTGTCCGGATTAAGAAAGTGGATTGAAACTATTGGCTGGTGGCGTGATGAAAGCACTATTACGTTGCTTGTTACAATTCCTCAACTTTGAAGAAACTCAGTAGATGACTGTAGACCGTCACTATTGGGTTGCTTGACCAGTGAATCCGAAACTTTTTCGAATGAGATTCATGAAAAGAGTATTTTAGAAAAATTCATAGAATTAGAGGAACTCGTCATCTTAGACGAAATAATCAAGGAATATTCGGAGGCATACCTACAAAAGATTGGTATAGGAATCCACAGGGGATCAAATTTCTTATACAAAGATGATTCTTATTCTTCAGTTTATTAGTCAACAAGTAAAAATATTATTTATTTAGACGAGCGTTGACCTTAAAACAACGGTTAATTACTTTCTCAAAGAGAACCAAACAGCGCAAAAACAAGCGCAAAGCCATCCGGAGACAAGGAAATCCCCCGCTCTTGTGGGATGCTCTCAGCGTCGAGGAAGATGTATTAGGTTGTTTGTGCAATTCGTTTAGATCATGGGTTGGGACAAAAGAAAGAGTATCAGAACTCCGAATTCATCCCCATATCCACAAGTTCAGGTCATTTCACCTTTGATGAGTAATTCCTGACACGAAGTGCTGCCTAAATTGCATTCGAACAACTTAAAGAAAAAAACTAAAAATTAAAGTTGTGTTTGAAGAAAAATGGTTGTTACAAGATTCGGACCAAATGGTTTTTTTTTTTTTAAATCGGAACTCAGCGAACTCAAGAAAGCTTTTTTTTTTTTTTTTTTAAACGTGACTGGGTCCGCCGTCACAAACCCCTGTTGATTCACTGTTGCGAAGATCTCACAAATAGTAACAACAGGGTGCTAAGATTGCGAGAATAGAACACTAATTGACATTGAAAGAGTACACAGTCCAAAAAAATGCAAACAAAGAGAGAGTGAGAAATTACATGATTGGCAGGGGACTTTCACACTTTATTTGCATGAAAAGGGTACACTTCAGCTCAGACTATTCTCTTTGAATTTGAAAGCCAGAATACGTACTCTATGGTTCAAAGAAAGTTACGTATCCAAATTTTTAATCGCTCCAGCCCCTCCTCCCGACACTTCCCCCAATTTGGACAGGACATTATACACAGGTCCTTGAGGGATATGAGGCTGCGTAATACATCTAGATTGGGAGCCTTTAAATTTGGACAGTGATACAGTGCCATATGTACCCTTCTGGCAAACAAGTCAACAACAAAGCACTCGTTAATCCGAAGTTCTTGGAAGGATGTCAAGCCAGTGAATGGTGCTGCAGTTTCATCAATTGGACCCATCAAGTTATGGCGATGATATATTTCTAACTTTCAAGAAATTTCTAGGTTTTGTAGCTGGTTTGGAAAATGACTCAGCCCATCCATTTCCACTATTGCCATATCTCCTTTTATTTTGCAATGCGGGAAAGGACGGGTAGAAAGGGGGAAAGTTTAAAACTTTTCTCCCCTTGTTTGGTTTGAGAGGAAAAGACGATACAAAATGGAAAAATAGAGTATTAAGCACAAATAATTTTTGCCCTTAAATTTTTTTTTTTTCTTAATATTATCTATTCTCCTCCCATGAAAGTAATCTAACCCAATTCTTTGGTGTGATAACCGCCCTTCAATGGCGAAGGTGAATAGCTGGATCGAGGAGATTTGTCGGTCTAGCTTACAAAAAAACCAGATACCCTTGATGATATTGTTGTTAATGATGGAGATGAGGATCAGCAGCATGATATCTCTGTTGGTTCGGGTGCGCCACATTCTACGGTTGCAGATTGAAGAGAAAGGAAGAATTTTCTGTCGATTTTTAGATTAATGAATGAATTTGGCGCTTGCGATTGTTTTTTCTCATTCTTTGGGCTCAATTTTTCATTGAGAATCAACTTTGCATAATCTTTTTCACATCGATTTGTTGTTGTTGCAACAATTATTTCATCTATCCTTTGGACTTTCACATTTCTTTCTTGTAGGGAAAATTCTCACTGCAATTTTTTTAGTGGTGGGAACTGTGAGCAATTGCCTTTCTTTTGTCTTTCCTTTTGCTTTTGCATCATTTCTGTCGTGGATTTCTTATCAGATTTATGTTATATGGTTGTGAAGGAATTTCTTACTAGTATCTTTTTTCTGGTGATGGGAACTGTGAATGATTTCTTTGTTGGGTGGATGGCCCTGTGGTTAGCTTTCTTTTATGTCCTTCCCCTTAGCTTTTTCATAGGATAGAACATTGGTTTGTTGAAAGTGAAGTATTTATTCTGGTTTCATGTCAACATTGCACTCTAATGTCAAATCTCTCTCTCTCTCTCTCTCTCTCTCTCATATACACACACGGAACAATCGAGGTCCTCTTATGTGATCCCTTATTTGATGTAAAACCATCACGACCTCATTCAACGACTTGAACTTTATTTTTTGATCAACTTATTCAAGGAAAAAATCAAGTTGATCAGAAAATCAGTACTAATTTGAGGCAACTTTCTTTGAAGTCTTTTTCATGGTTTGATCAAGTTCATTAATGGTGGTATAAAAATTGGATGGCTCGGATCTTCAAATGAAACCGCGATAAATTTCTTTTAACGTCACTTAAGGGGTCAGATGAGAAATCTGACATGATTATGCTCACCCCACACAGAGTGGATGGATTAAGATGCTATGCATGCTAACTGTAATGTGACTTTATTGTACTCGGTCCATTCTGTTGGCATTAAAAAACCCATTGGTACAATTAGTAAAATTGATTACAAAACCGAGAGGAACCCAATTATTCAGTGGTGGACGCGGAGCCTCCCCACCTTTTTTCACCATAAATTTTTGTGGGGTTCTTTATTAAGTGGTGCCCTAAAACTTTTATCCACTGGACATTTCCATGAGGTCGGGTTGTTCCAGGAAACTAATTTATTCTCCAAATCACTTAAAAACTGACTTATTGCACTTTCTGAGACAGATCATTCTCGCGTAATACATCAACACGAAAAGGCAATTTAAGTCAGTTCCTAACTTAAGTTAGTTTTTGAAACAAAGCCTAAAGTACTAATCCCATCGAAATATTTGGTGGACAAAAAGTTGGTGCACCATGTGGCGGTGCCACAAACCGCCAAATAATTTTTCCAGTTTAAGACAACCTAGGTTCTGGCCAGTGGGTGTGAGTCTTGTTAATAAATTTAGTGAGGTGGGTGCGTGGGCCTACACCTACAATTATCTTTTTCAAAGCTGGCGGTTTTTTTCTTACTTATTGAACATTGTTTGTTGAACCTGAGATGTTACTATTACATGGTTTGCTTTCAAGATTTGCAAGTTTTCTCCCCCTCTGTGGTAACAAAAGTAGGATTTATTCAGGGCAAGCTTCACTTATACCCCTCTGGTTTGGGCCATGTATAGTTACATCCTCTCTCATTTACTTTGTTACATTCGCATCTCCTGTGTTTTGTTGATTTGTGAAAGCTCACCAAAGTACCGGAAATCATGCTCGCACCGTTACCGGAAATCACTAAAAGTCCAAACACCTTCATCTTCTTTGATCCTTTCTTTCTTAAATCTAAACAATTCATTCACTGTACAAAAAATTATATCTAAACCATCCATATTGTAGAGCTTGGTGAGTTCTACATTTATATAAAGTTCATTTTTTTTGTCATTCGTCATTCCAAATTTATTACATGGGGAAGGGGGAATGAGACTCGATCCTGGGATGCAGTGTGGGGCATCCAAGAGCTCTACCGTGTAAGCTAGTCACCACTTGCTATATAAAGTTCAAGTCAATCTAAAACCGGAAACTTTATGGTCGAATAAATTTTATTATGAACTAAATTTCCACTTTAACTTTCATCTAAACAAGAACCTAATTACTGAGTTATTGATGTCCGATTAACATGATTTTTTTACAGAAACTGCTCTGCTTTTTTATTAGTACATTATGAACAACTTGGATTAAAATTTTCATAGTACTATATATTGGTTACATTCAAAAGGTATGTGAGGTGCACCCCCGTTCATAGAATGAAATAGGTGCGGATGCAATTTTTTAACAACCATATGGGACGCTGATGCAACAAAAGTGAACCAAAGAGGGTGTAACTATATATGGTCCCGAAATGCAGGGGTATAAGTGAAGTTTGCCCATTTATTTATGATGGGTTGTTGTCTGATTTGGATGGAAATGCAAGTTAACGTTGGATTTGAACCATTTAGCCGGCAAAGAAAACGACAGATGTTAAAAGACACTGATAGCTTCTATAAGCTGAATTTTGTCTGATTTGGATGGAAATGCAAGTTAACGTTGGATTTGAACCATTTAGCCGGCAAAGAAAACGACAGATGTTAAAAGACACTGATAGCTTCTATAAGCTGAATTTTGTCTGATTTGGATGGAAATGCAAGTTAACGTTGGATTTGAACCATTTAGCCGGCAAAGAAAGGAAAGTGATTGTGACACACACACTCAACCACACACAACCACACACACACTCACATGTGGTGGGACCCACCTGTGCCTCTATCTTTATTCGCAAAGAAAACGACAGATGTTAAAAGACACTGATAGCTTCTATAAGCTGGATTTTGCAAATTAAAGTAATGTTCCTAACAAAATTTAGGAAATCGTACTGACCTTGTTAGGTTAAATATTCATTGTGAAGATAGAGTTCACGGCATTCATGGCATATCTTAAATAAGTTATAGAATAGAAAACGCATAATAGCCAAAATACTACTACTATAGTATATTTGTGTAGGTTACGCAGTGGCATAGTTTGAAATCGGTGACAATGGGGACACAATTAAACGCGTACAACATGAACTAGTTTTTGTTATTTTTCTATGTGGTTTTGGCACACAATTTCATTCTTTTGAAGTATTTTCTTCATGAAGATGTAGAAAACAGATTAGGATCCTTTGTTGCTTCCTTAGGAGAGACTAAAACGTCAAGTCCAAACTTTTTGAGGACCTTTTTCGCGTCAATTCGATTGATATGTTTCCGAAACATGTTTATGTTTTTTTTTTTTTTTTGAAAAAAAAGAACGTTTAAAGCATTAAATGCCGATTAAAAAAATACTAAATCGAAACTCGCTTTTGCAACTACTGGGCTTGAATTTATAATCTGAGATCATTACACAAGACATCATAAGTTAAAATAAATAAAAACTTGAAATTTCAATTTATGCGTTTTATTGTTTATTACAGTAATATTTTGTTTTATCCTAAAAGAGTCAAACGTGCTTGTGTCGTATACTCCCTCCGTCCCCAAATAAAAATAGAGTATTCCATTTTGGGCTATCCTTAATAAGTCTGTGTTTCGAAAAGTTAATGGGTAAAAGTTTATACTATTATTATTTTGTCCCTTTGAAAAGTTAATAGGCAAAGAGTTAATTGGTGAAAGTGGAAGATCATTTTAAAAAGTGGAAGTAACAGTTGATGTAAGAAGTGTGATGGTTATTTAATAAGTTGGATTTACGAATCAACATATTTAAAAAGGGATGGATGAAGTATTTGATAAAACTTGTAGACATTTATCATTTTGTTTCTCCTTGAGAAATACGTGGTAGATATTCATGATTTTCTCCCGTTTCTACTTTATGTACCATGTTAATGTAATAGTACGACGTGCTAATTTTAAGAGTTGCATTTTTTAATCGAAATAAAACTTTTGAGGAGAAGTGGAATTGGTCCAATTGGAGAAGTTAGAACATCTATAAATAACAACAAAAAAAAAGATTAATCACTTTTTTTATTTATATCAAATAGTAAATGAACTAAATTTAAAGAATTACAATAACAGGACACAATATCAATCGCTTAAGGTTTGCATAAACAAAGTCAAGTACAATATATAACAATCCTAGAAATAGCCCTACACAAGGAAGAAATAAATTAACGACGAACCTCCAATGCTGGATAATAAGTAATTGCCTTCTTCGGCAAAATTTGACCTAACCTCTCAGTATACAAGAGTGGCCAACTAGACTAGCTCTAATAGGTTAAAGATAATCACATATCCCTAATTAACAGATGAAAAACATAGTGATGAAATAGGGTTGCCCTGGTAATGCCCTCGTAATGCCCCACTCATCTGGGTTGGTAAATATAAATTTTTTGCGAAAACTGCTTGGATCAAGCCCTTCCCGGTATTTTTTTTTGAAAATTTTCCGCGTGGACCCTTGAAAACACCTTCTGAACACATTGAATGGATCGAATCGTCAAAAAAATGCTCGGATCATGGAGGTCCGGAAGTCCGGAGTCCGGAGGAGAAGCTTACCCTATATATATATATATATATCAACATTGGTGTGGAGTCCATGAACTTACTCTGAGGCGCCACACCAATGTATGGTAATGGAGGGGCTGGAGCACCACCACCACGTGGTACCCTGATTCGCTAAAACCATGTCACTATGGATCGTTTTGGGTCGGAAACACATCAAAGTAAGAGCTTTCGCCAACATTTCATGCTATGCAACTTTTTGGATGACCAATATCAGTAGAAGATTATAGTTGTAGAAGACACTATTTTATCCTCTAGAATCTGTAATTATGGGGTCTCCAATTAATCGTATGGAATTACTCCGTAATTGTGAAAATTTCAAAATGGCAGCTGAACTTTGCACTCAATGTCACCGAAACGCCTGAACTTCGCTTAGCATCAATTAAACACCTGGACTTTGAAAACACCCTTTCTAAGACACTTGACCCCATATTCCATCCATACTGGGACGGAAATTGCTGATGTGGCCATTGTCTCTCCTAAAGTGGGCCATTGACACATGACATGGGGGCATGAGTAAGGTAATGTGTTGCACCCAATCATTTTCCTTAAAGGAAAGAGAAAAAAAAAAAAAAAAAAAGAAGAGCAGCTGACCCAACTGAAACTGCCAAGTTAAATTCCAAGAATTGTCTTGGTTCCATTTCAACAACATTCTACTAATACAAACAGAGGAAATGTTAAATAAAAAAAACAGAACTAATGTCGTTACCATCTTAACTACTCTAAGATGACAAAGTCCGGGAAGATCAGTGAAACCAGAAGTCCTCGAATAATCAGCAAAAGGAAAGGTAGGTATAACCATGGAATCATTTTACCATCTTTGAGTGTTTTATAAGCCAGTCAATGACAGCGTCTATGTTTACAGAGTCTTTGCACGAGATCATGTAGCAGCATACTTCTCTCTCGCTGATCGATTCAAGTCCTCTGCAATTCCGAAATAAGGGAATACAATACTGTCTTAGAAAATTATGCAAGGGCAATGAGAATATAATCCACACAACAAAATCAGTACTCACAGTTGATCCATCAGTGCTTGTTTGGAAATAGCTTCTGACTTGTGGATTTTGTTACTGAGAACAAGCAAAGGTATGCCACTTAAGGAAAGTTTCATCAAGAGTTCATGTAGCTTGCTTCGAGATATTGTTACACTGTCTCTATCAGCTGCATCAACAACGTATCTGCCTTTGTATAAAGAGCGAACATGTTAATACAAGTAAGGGAAACTTTGGAGATCTACAACTCCTTTAATCAACTAAAAGTGGTTGTTGAGAAGATTGCATTTTTGCATTGGAATTTAAGTTTCACACCATTTGTTTCCCTTATTAATCTGAAAACACGAGCAAGTGACACCTTAATATCAAGGAACCCCCCTCTCTTGTTCTCTTCATGTATGTGGGCTGCCTGCCTCCCGAATAGACGAACACGAACAAGCTGAAGAAAGCTGCGAGAGAGAGAGAGAGAGAGAGAGAGAGAGTTGTGACGGTGCACTCTAATCCAATAACTATAAGGATATATGCTAGTTTCCAAAATGAAGTTCGTCCGAAAGGAGAGTCCTGGCGATTTACCAGAGAAAATTACTAGATACAAATGAGGGAAGTTTAAGATACATGAATTGACTTACAATATGGCAGAGGCCCCTCGGCAGTACCGCTCCCACATGCTGCGAAACCTCTGTTGCCCTCCAAGGTCCCAAAGCTTGATTTTTACATCCCTTTTGTAACTTTTCTCATACTAAATCCTACCTGGATTCAGGGCATAAAAAGTCATCCTCTAACACTTCTTATTTTTACAATGCAGAGAACCTAATAATGATTTTGTTATTGGACCATATACAAACAGTTGGAATCATGTCCTCGTTGTATCCTCCCATCTGTATGGAATTCAAAGAATAGGATAGGTAAAAGAAGTTCCGGCCTCTCAGAAAGCTAAAACAACGAAGAAAGGGAGATACGCGATGTAGAATAAGAGATGATTTCTTGGCTACTTAGAGTGATTGCATTAACAAGAGATCTCTTTCCTGCACTTTGAAGTCCCACAAGGGAGAGTTCCGTTTCTTGCTTAAAGAAGAAGATGAAATGCCGATATGATAAGAAGAAAGGAAAAGAAAGAGAAATTTCTGAAGAAGAAATTAATAAACTGTTCTTACTACAACAAATAAGGGCATATAGTGTTGAACTTTCAGTAAACTGACAACCAATTACAAATTATGACATTTTACCTGCCTACTAAGGACAATTTGAAGATTAAAGATTTCCACAACTATTCTGGAGGCTGTAACATATCGTACCAACATGTGCTGCCAGGAAACCAGATTCGGAAGACATGAGTGAGACAAAAGGCACATACCTTCAAATCAAAATTGGCGTCGTATAGAAGAATGCAAGGCTTTAGGCCCCGATTGGATGGTGCTAAAATTTCAGGGGGATAAGTTTTAGAGGGGGTATACGATAAGAGGGGGTATTATTTTTGGAGGGTTGGCCCACATTGATGTGATGTTTATGAAGAGGTGAAAAAAAGTAGATAGTTTGGATGGTGGATTAAACAGGGAGATAACTTTTGACTTGGTTTGGATGTTTTATAAATAAGAGGGGGTAAATGATGGAAAAAGCTGTCAAATGTCTATTTTGCCCTTTTGGTATAACAAATTTTGATTATGCATTAAATTAATTATATAATTACAAAAGTTAATCTATTTTATAAATTTTGGACAATTTGAAGCTATAAAAATTTATTAAATTGGAAATTTAATTTATTGTAATAATTTTATTTTTAAAAAGTTTTTTTTTTAAATTGTGGTTTTTATCCAAATTTTGTTTTTAATTGTATTTTAAAAAAATTAAGTATACAATAAATATGTTAAATTGGTGGAGGTATTACTAAATAGTTGGAGGGGGTATAGTGTAGTTTCTTACCTTTATGATCCTATTCCCCAGAGAGTCAGAGACGTTGGTAGGCATTGTCTCTTCTTCTTCTTCTTCCTTTTTTTTTTTTTTCCCGTGAACAGCCTCTCTCTCTCTCTTTTCTCCTCCATACCCAATCTCATCTTCAAACTAAAAATCGAAGGCTATAACGTGAGATTCGATCTAAGAGCCAGAAGGGAATGTTGTTCTACTCGGCGAGACCTTCAAATCCATCCGAACCAACCCACCATCGGAGCACCTTAGATTTTCGGTCATCTCCCTCTGGTACCAGATTTCTGGGTTTCCATTTTTATTTTTTTTTAAACGAATTTATGTAGTTGGATGATTTATGTTTTCTCCCTCTGCTACCAGGTTTTTGTTCTCAGATGAATTTGATTTTTATTTTTATTTTTTGTATTTGTTTGTCCGAATTTCTGGTGCAACATGGAGGGTGGGGGTTGGGGAAGGGGATAAGGAGGGGTGAAATTGTAAAAAATCCAACCCCTTCCCCCGGATAATTTTTGGGTAGGGTTAGGGGTGCCCAAATTTTATCCGGGACAAAGCCCCTGAAGGGGTGAAAACATATCAAGGGTGAAAACGAAGACCGGACAGTTTTTGGGTTGCCAAACCCAGCCAAAGCAGTGGGACCCATGTCTTTTACCCGGTATAACTTTTGAGGGGTGGTTTTAGACCCAGCCAATCGGGCCCTTAAGTCACTAGGCAAGACATTTGTGGAATGAAAGTGTTTAGCTCTCCAAGGATCTGATACAAGACATTTGAAGTTGTGATTAGATATTCTGGCCTAATTATGTGGTTATTACGGAAGTATTGACAGTAAAAATAAACCATACACAAGGCAGAACAAGGGAAAAAGGAGAAGGAGAGGACAGTGATAGCTACGTTTTCAAAGAAAATGCAATGTACAGCCCACTAAGCTGTCGTTAAGGTATATCTGTAATAGCAAAAACCTGTGTGGCAAAAGAACGTTGCAACAAATGAGAAACTTGTTCCTTCCTCTTCTTCTAAGTGGCATTTTACCTATTTTTTTATCAATATTGACATGATATCAAACTAGCATCAAGTTATTCCTATGCAATTTGTTCCTAGGATCTAAAAGATCTGATTCAAATATTATATATCTCATAGGTTTTAGAAATTACGACGAATACATTACCATCCAAGTCATGTGATATATATTCTAAGTTAGAGCATGCCAATGCACAAGACTCTCATATAACAAAGTATGGGAAGGGTAAGATATGTGCACTTTTAGCCATGCTTTCAAGAGGCCTTTTTTGTGCAATGTGAAATTACTTAAATGTCTAGGAAAAGTTGGTAAGTGTCATGAATTAGGGCATAGCTTGTCATGCTCATGATTTTCAACATAAAGACAAATGCATTTCCATGATTAAAATCCATATAATTCAATACAAAACAATGAAACATCTTGCTACGTCATTTCCCATGTCTCAAAGAGATTCCAAAGTAATTCCAAAAGATTGCATTTTTCAGTTTCAGTGGTTCAAGTTAAAGATAGTTGAGTAATTATTGACATTGAAAGAGTACCTAGCTTCTGAAACATGCAAACAAAAGAAACTGCCGAAAGTGAAAATTTAAATGATTTTCAGGGGAGTTTCATGCTTCATCTGCAGGGAGAGGGTACACTTCAGCTCACTGTATTTTCCTTAGATCTGAAAGCACAATAATCAAACCAAATAATTACGTCAGATAAAATTTTCCATGGATTACTTCACACATGCACACGGAGAAGACATAATCCTGGAGAGAGAGAGAGAGAGAGAGAGAGAGAGAGAAGAAGAAGAAGAAGAAGAAGAAGAAGAAGAAGAAGAAGAAGAAGAAGAGATGGAAGGTTACCCAGCTACCGATTTCAATGGATGGAATATGAGCAATCTTGTGCCAATCTTCGCTGATTCCCTTTTCGCATCTTTCCTCAACAAGGGGACAACAAAATATCCGCAAAGATTGAAGAGATGGAAGGTTACCCAGCCACCCCGGCAGAGATTCCAACCCACTGAAATTCGAAATTGTTAAATCACACAAGGCAGGGAGGTGCTCAAGTTGATCAGGCAGAGACTTGACCTCTGGCCATCCCCATAACATTAGTTCCGTCAGGGAAGTGAAATGGCTCCATGGTGGTGATGCAGCACTTGTTGAGGGCCAGGGGAAATATCTATACTCCTCTCCGAATTCACCTATATACAATGATTGAAGGCTGGCGGTGCGAAACAGCCCCTCTTCCCAACAACTCCCCCAATTTGGACAGGATCCAATCCGCATTCGCTTGAGGGATGTGAGGCAGCGTAATGCATCCGGATTGGGTGTCTTTAACTTTGGACAGCCAGATAGTTGAATACATGGAAGGGTTGGCTGTAGCAGCCCTTTCGGTAAACACGTCAACTCCGGGCAAAATAGAATCGAAAGTCGTTGAAGGGATGTGGAGCCGTTGAATGCCGCTTCTGTTTCGTCAGTTGGAGTGAGCATTCTTAACTTTCGGCACATCAATATGTCTATATCTACAAGGGTTGGTTGTAGCAGCCCTTCTGGCAAACACGTCAACTCCTCGCACTCCTCAATGATAAGATTTTGAAGGGACGTGGCGCCCTTGAACGTTGTTTCTGTTACATCAATAGAACCAATCAGGTTATAGCAATGATATACATTTCAAACTTCTCAAGAAACCCTACGTTTTCTAGCTGGTTTGGCAAATAACTCAGCCCATCCATTTCCACTATTGCCACACCTCTCTTTGTTTGGAAATCGGGACGCCGGGGAAGGAAGGGAAAAAGAAGGAAGGGAGAGAGTAAAAATTCTCTCCACTTGTTTGGTACAATGAAATTTTCCCTCATTTTTGTTATATTTTTCTTCTTAATTATTTTAGGCATCGGGGATTCACTGCCCTTTTTTTTTTTTTTTTTTTGGCAAAGCTTCTAATTGGACTTTGTTTGTTTGGACATAATATATTTTTCCTGAAAATATTTAGAAAGTTCTGGTGTTTGGTTGCATAAACTTGGAATAAAATATTTTAAAAAAAATTAAAGGTTTCATCTCCCCTAGAGAAAATTGGCTTGCGAAGGAAAAAAAATCAAATTACGTCCGTCAATCTTAAGGATAAAGTAGCTTAATTATCACATCTCATAACCTTGATGGACTTCAGGCCTTTGACAAGAACTTATACTTTAGACAACACCAATCTTGTACCATATATTTTATGCAATCTGTCAGAAAACTTAATTTTATGAAGTGCAACCAAATAATGCGAAATAAAAATCATGCAATTATTTTATTACATGTAACCAATTTTGTGCAAAAAATATTTTACTTCGACACAAATGAAGTCTAAAGTAGCAATAATTCTGCAATCCACATCATCTGGATGTGCAGGGCCATGCTATATCCGTGGTAATTTTGGTGAGTAAGACACAATTTAGAAAGTAACTGTTAAGTAGATATAAAAGGACCTGGAAGGGTTATCAACTTGGGGCAACTGAAGATTGCCAACTCCTGGAGCCGAGGGAAGAACTCCATCGGACGCATGGCAGCAGCGGGCGATGATAATACGTTTGACCATTCTTCTAGATTGGACATACCTTTCAATATGATCTTTATCAATGCTGGAAATACTGTTGTCGTTGCAGGCCCATAAAATTCATGACCAATACTCTTCAAGCTATGCAAACCCTCCATTTCCAAATACGCAAGATTTGGAAGGTGTCCAAGCGCAAAGACTTGCTCACATAATGTGCACTGTATTAATTGTATCTTCACCAAATTGTCAAGCGTGTGTGCATCTCTCTTCATCCATGACGCCCATCTTCGTCCTCCAAAATTTGTAAGATTTAATCCCATAACATTCTGGTGAGGTTCGAGTCCTTCCAACACATCCTCATGATTATGATCAGAGTCTCCAAGGCCTTCATCCCAGTGAAATTCCAACTCTTTAACGTTAAATTTTTCAAATAGTTTAGCCTTCTTTGCATCTTCCTTGTCCTTCACGTTCTGTAGATTGTAAACCTTTAATTCACCTCTTAGCTTGCTTAAATGACCCAATTCTTCAATTCTATGGCCATTCTCCTTGCCCGCAACAAAGAATGGTAATGTTATCAAAGATGTCAACTGCCCTATCTTCATTGGCATCAATTTCCTATTTTCATCGGTATCATCAAGATAAAAATGTCTCAAGCTAACCAATTTGTGGAAATCTATTGGAAGCTCTTTTGGAGACCGTGGCAGTTTAAATGTTACCAAATTGTAGAGCTTTGTGACACGATTTGGGATTTTCACAATAGAAGACTCATAGAGGTCAAGAAACCTCAAATGTTTGGACTTACATATTGCATATGGCAACTCTTCCACACAAGATTTTACTAAACGGAGGGCACGAATACGTTTAAAATGTTTGGTGCTTTGGGGAAGATCACCGGTTAAAAAAAGAGTTCTTAATTTTTCAACATTTTCTTGTGAAATGTTTAACTCTGTTTCTTTTCGAAGAAACAATGACAGATGTTGAACATTGGACATATTATTCACCTCATTAGCTTCCAAAGTCAAGGTCAAGCAGCTACCCTGTGAGACATGGATTGCAAGATCGTGTACAAGATCATGCATCTGGCAAGTTGTGATATTCTTATACTCGTCAAACCGCGCTCCGTGGAATAATGAATTACGCAGTAAAGTATTAAAATACTCTTTGCCTATATCTTCCATTTCCACCTTGCTTCTTGAAGAAGGATGAAGATATCCTTGAGCCATCCAAAGTAGAATCAATTCATCCTTTTCAATGAGTTTGTCCTTAGGAAAAATAGAACAATATGCAAAGCATTGTTTCAAAGATGGTGATGGCAAATGGTCGAAACTAAGCCTCAATACTGGTAAAATACCAATGGTATTCTCTGGGAAACTCCATATTTCACTGTTCTCAATGGACTCCCATTCTTGCTTATCTTGTTTCAAGTACAATAAACTTCCTAATGCGTTTATGGCTAATGGAAGACCCTTACACTTCGCTACCATTCTTCGACCAATGTCCTCTAAAGTTCGAGTTTCACTTGGTCCTCTATTGGCAAATGCTCTTTTCCTAAACATTGTCCAACAATCATTCTCTGACAATAGCTTCAATGGATAGGTGCAAGACGGGGATGTTCGCATTGCTAATAAGACTTCCTCGCTACGGGTAGTAATTAAAACTTTGCTTTCCTTGGAGCCACCTATGCCAATCAAAGAATTTTTTAGCTCCACCCATAAATCGTGATTCTTATTCCAAACATCATCTAATACAAGCAAGTATTTTTTTCCCATTCAATTTTTCTCTAAGCTTCCTCACTATTCCTTCCCCATTTTGTGTATCAGATTTAAGTCCAGTAAGAGATTCCACCATCTCATTCAACAACCTTACTACGTTGAAATCATCAGATACACAAATCCACATTCTCTCACTGAACTTATTCAAAACTTTCGCTTCTTTGTAAACTATCTGAGCAAGAGTTGTCTTTCCAAGCCCGGGCATTCCTACAATGGCAATGACAGGTAAAGTACCTTGTACATCAGTGTCAAGTAACATATCTACAACTTTCAACACATCATCGTCCCTCCCCACAACTTGTGTATCATCTACAAAAGGTTGAGTCGGCTCAAATGCCCTAGGTTTAACAATAGGACCTATGGGTTGCTCAGCTGGTATAAGACCGACATCATTTGCTTCTTTACAAATTTCGTCTAGCAATTTGTGGATGTTATTGACCTTATTAGCCATCTTGAAACGAAAAGATAAAGGATCAGAGAGGGTGACCAAATCACGCACCTTGTTCCCCATATGGTTTCCTACCTCATTCTTCCTTCGAAGATCTTCATAGGCCAATTCATCTAGCACATTCTCAGCATCGCAACTTGCAGCCTTGAGATGCTTTAGCCACGCCAGCATAGCTTTTGATGTTACTTTCTGGTTCTCAGCATCCTCCAACAAACCTTGAATGGTTTCTAACCTTTTGGAAAGCTTTTTGAGGTCTTGCTTGAAACCCCATACCGGTTTAATCTGATCCTTAATCGGATCTTTTGCTAGAGAAATCAGCAGTTCCAGGATTCCCTTGACTACAGGGATTAGCAATGATGCCTCAACCATGTCTTTCTTATGACAACAGAATCAAGGACTTGAAGGAAAAAAAATGCCTGGTGAACAATTAGCAAGAGAATACAAGAGAAGGGTGGGTTGTGAATACAAGAGAAGGGGTATTATAAAGGTCAAGATAAGAAGTTCTTATTTATGTGTTCACACACATAGGCGTGCATATGGGGTCTTGGTCATTGCCAACTGTTGACATGAAAGCATCAAAAGACAAGGCTAATACGAATAACCATAGAAAAAAAGAAAAGGCTAATACGAATATTTATGGATGAGAAACAGATGCTACGCTACGTGGAAATACATGTCTTTATAGAAGTTCAAATAGGACCTAACCGGATCACAATTTATGGGTTTCAACTTCAATGTTCAAAAGAAAAGTGAAAACTAGGTGGTGCTCTGGTGACGGCATGTCCACTCAAATAGTAGCTAATTAGTTATGGCTCAATCAGACATCTCACAGCGGGTCGCGAATCCCAATGACCATGCCCATGGGAGGTTGCTACGCTAGTCGCCCCTTCCCATCCATTTTCAGTTACAAAAAAAAAAAAAAAAAAGAAAGAGAAAAGTAGAAATTTATGTTGGTTAATCTCACTTTTAGCCCCAGAATGATCTCACTAATCCTTTTATATTTACCCTAAAGTTTTAATTCCATCTCTTACGTCCCTCAACTATTTGCTGTGTGTTTGGAAACAATGAGGAAATGAAGAGAAAGAATAGAAGAACATTATGAAGAAGACTATTGAGGAAAATATGGAAGAAAGAAAACTTTGTTTTTCTGTTTTCTTCCCAAACCAAATTTTCTCTACTCTTCCTTAATTTCTATGTATTCCCTAAAGATCCAAACAAATCCTAATTTGTGACAACTTAGAAGCTTAGTCACATAATCTTTCAAAATGGTATTCGCTCTCGCACTTAATCCTTGCTCCGCGCTCAATCCTTACACTCGTGAATTCTAGTTGGTGGGGTTTTGAGAGACTTTCACGCTTCCACTCGCGCACGCTTTATATGACTTATGTTTGAAGTGTTTGGCCGGAATTTCGGATTGATTTGTTTTAATTATGGAAGTGTTTGGTAGTGATTCTTACAAGATACGTTCCCAAAACTTGTATAAGGAATCCCAATCTAAAACGTAGCTACAGAGAGTTTTCAGATTATGATTTTGGATTTTCAGGTTTGATTGTTATCTTGCCTTTTACCGTTCTAACAAATTACATTAATGCCAAAAAGTATTGAAACTATTTATTTGTTATCTGTAAACTATATAATCTGGTCGTTAATCTTATTGCTAATAAGATCTTTTGCTTGGGAAAGCAACCTTGCCACGATTCCCTCGGCCGCAGAGATGAGAAAAGCCCCAGCCATGTCTTTCTTATGACAAAAGAAATTGGAAGTGAACAGAAATGCTTGGTGAACAATTAGCAAGAGAACGCAAGAGAAGGGGGGTTGTGAATACAAGAGAAAGGGTATTATATGAAAGGGCAGGATATAAAGTTCAGTTAATTTTTATATTTGGTGTCTAATGTTTTGGTCGTTGCCAAGTATTTTCGTGGTAATATCTTTTATTTTAGAGAATCCACTTCCATTTTCCCCCCTCAAAAGCCGATCCACCACAACCACGATTACTATTTGAAACCCCAATTATTATTTTTTTATTTCAAAATGGATTCTGAAAATATAGTTTGATTACCTTTTGCGCAAAAAAAGAAAAGAAAAGAAAAGAAAAGTGTTTTACCAGAGTGCGCAGCGTAAGCGTGGTTTTATATATTTTTAAAAAAGTACTATTTGTTTTTTTTTGCAAATTTCGAGGACGAAATTTGTATAAGGTTGGGAGATTGTAATATCCCGTATTTTCTTAAAATGAGTCTTGAGAGAAATTTTGCAAATGTAATATACTCTAATTAAGTTTTCATTAAAAGTTTTTAAATTTTAATATACTCTATTTTAAATTTTGAAGACGAAATTCTTATAGGGAATTGATTGTAATGCCCATTATTTTTTATCTCCGAAAATGATTTTAATTGTGAAACTTCATAATTATTTTATTCACTATTAATTGTTTATACTTTATACTCCTATGTAGCATTTTACACATTGTAATATGGTACTCCTATTTTATTTAGTATGGCATGGGTGCTGTATGTGCGCATGAAACGCAAACTCTTTACTATCTTCTTTTCATATTCCTTTTTATCTTTTGTATTTGCACATCTTGCACCTGCAGTATACGAGCAAGAGAGAGGAAAATTCCCCACATGCACCGACCGACATCCCTGTATCACTTTATATTACTTTAATAAAGCAAACCCATCTTTTCCTCGTCCCACTTTCGGCTAGATAAGGGAGGAGTGCCCCCTTTATACTTTTGGTTCCCCACCCACTTTCCCATTACCATAAATATATCAGATTTTCACCTCTACCTCTAAAAAAAAAAGTATCTAAGGGTGCGTTCTTCAACAGATTTTTAGAACATAAAATTTCACATTTTATGACATTTCAATCTCAACACATAAAATGTAAAAGTGATTTTATGAGGTTTTCATAAAATCCTTCTAAAATCTATAGGAAAACCACTACATTTTATCAGTTGAGAAAACAACTTTATTTAATCACCCCTCCATAAAATGTTCATTTTATGAGATTTTCATAAAATACACCTTAAATCTATAGGAGAACAAGGCCTAATTACCATAAGTAACTCTTTTAACTATCATTAAGCTAAATCACTCTTTTTTGTGGTTTACCTTTTGGGTGCACTTTCCTATTATAAGATTTTAGTGGTTTAGGCCATTTCATAGGGTATCTTAGGATTTTATTGCACTTTTATAATTTTCAAAAAAAAAATGTGTACTTTTATAGGGTACCCTAGGGTTTAGGTTTAGGTTGCACTTTCCTATTATAGGGTTTTAGTGGTTTATGCAATTTCATAAGGTACCCTATGATTTAGGTTTAAGCCATTTCATAGGGTATTCTAGGATTTAGACATTTTCATACGGTTTGAGGAGCTGAGGAGAGAGAGTGTGCCCATGTAGAGAGAGAGAGAGAGAGAGAGAGAGAGAGAGAGAGAGACGAGTGGGACAAGTTGGGACTAACTAAAATACCATATTTTCTTAGAATGAGTCTTGAGAGAAATTTTGCAAATGTAACATACTCTAATTAAGTTTTCGTTAAAAAGTTTTAAAATTTTAATATACTCTATTTTAAATTTCGAAGACGAAATTCTTATAGGGAATTGATTGTATTGCCCAGTATTTTTGATCTCCGAAAATGATTTTAACTAATCCCTCCGTCCCTTTTTAAGTGATCCACTTGGGAAACGTGTATTTTTGCGGATGTTTAAAAATGTACTTTCGTATAACTTTTTTATATTTTTTTTGCACCAAATTAAAAGGTTATATAGAGAAATATGTTTTTTAGGGGTTTGAAATTGCACGTATTCCCATATGGATCATTTAAAAAGGGACGGAGGGAGTATGAAACTTCATAATTATTTTATTCACTATTAATTGTTTATACTTTATAATATGTACTCCCTCCGTCCCTTTTTAAGTGATCCACTTGAGAAACGTGTATTTTTGCGGACGTTTAAAAATGTACTTTCGTATATCGTTTATAAAAAAAATTTGCACCAAATTAAAGTACTCAATGAGCACTTTAATTTGGTATAAAACAAATTAAAAAGTTATATAGAGAATTATGTTTTTTAAGGGTTTGAAATTATACGTATTCCCGTATGGATCACTTAAAAAGGGACGGAGGGAGTAGCATTTTACACATTGTAATATGGTACTCCGACTTTATTTAGTATGGCATGGATGCTGTGTGTGCTGTGGGTACTATCTTCTTTTCACATTCCTTTTTATTTTATTTTATTTGCACATTCTGCAGGAACGAGCAAGTGAGAGGAAAATTCCCTAGATGCACCTACCCACCTAATAGGTGCTAAAAAACACCCGTTTAACCACTCTAATTTGTACTTTGTTAGGCCAATTAGGTAGTTATTTAATTAGCGATTGTTGGTTATTGGAGTTACAGGCTCCGAATGCTCAAAGACTTGGAAAGTGTGCTTTAGAGTGGTTTAGAAGTGTCAAGGATGCGAAGAGCAACTAAAAAGGAGCCATGAGTCAAGTTACTGCCTTCTTGGTCCGAACCACCACATCCTGGTCCGGACAAGCACTCAGTATCACAAATGCATGGAATCTGCTTCCTTGGTTCGGACCACCATTTTTCCCTTCCGGACCAGCGACCCCACTAGCTTAAGTGAACAATCTGCCTTGCTGGTTCGGACCACCATTTTTTTCGTCCGGACCAGGGCGACGGGAATCAGCGTTTTTACGTATTTTTATGTAATTTTTAGAGCTCTAAGTATAAATAGAACTTCCTAACAATGTTTTAGGGTTCCAAAACTACTTTGAGAGAGAAAGCTAGGGTTCTTCTTGTTCTTCGCGCATTCTTCAAATCAAAGCATATCAATCATCACCATGTCCGGCTAAACCCCTTTTCTAGGGGGAGGATGAAGCTCTGCGCCAAGTAACCATTCTATTAATTTTGTGTAGGTTAGGTAAAATCAGATTATATGTTCAAAACTTGGTTCCACAAGATCAATGAAATCATGGTTTTATTCTTCCAACCTGTTGTATATTTGTATGCTGGCTTTCAAATACCCGTTCGTATAATCGTTTTCAACATTGTGTTTGGAGTTTTAAGATAGGCTATGCTCCTGAGACTGATCGTGTCGTTGAGCGGCGTGACACTGTACCAGTGAGACGGTCTGTGTTGTGGGATAGTTTATGCCTTTTAACAATCACAAATATTTTCTTGACGATTATCGATGGGGATTGCAAACCTTAGCGATAATCCCTTGTGATTCGATTATTAACCTAATCTATGCAAACATTGTGGTTACGAGGGTGGAGTGGATTCTAAACCCTAGATTCTCTCTCCATCAATTTAGATCATTTTTAATTATTGCGCTCTTCAGTTTAACAATTTCACAACCAATCAAACATTTTTTTACCAAACTAAATTAGAAGTTAATCAGAATTAACGCAACTCAGCTAGTTTGTCTCCGTGGATCGACACTCGGACTTAAACGCTATTCTCAGGAATAAAAGTTAAATCCTAGTTATTAAATATTTATTTTTGACTCGGCACGACACGGTCACCACCTACCTGTATCACTTTATCCTACCTATACTAAAAGGAAAAACTCTCACTCCACTTTCAGCCTTTCTTTTTTATGGCCCTTTTGCCCTTCAGTTGCTTACAAATTTCCATCATTGCCTTGGTGCACGTTTTTTTGGGGTGGGCCATTGTGTCGTTGACAAAGAATCAAATAATTGGTTTTAGATGGCCCCATTGGTGTCTTCATAGCCATTCGTTCATTCCCTTTGGTTGCCGACAGAGAGAAATTTAATTTTGTTCATCCTCCCTAAAACCCGCCTTAAAAGAGAGTGAACAAAATATTCCCTCCTATTGGTTGAAACGTGTGAGTTTCACCATCAAGTGATGCCATTTTTTTTTTTTTTTTGCACAGCGAAAATGGAGATTTCATTAAACTATATTAGACAGATACAACATCAAGAGAGAATAGAAAAAGGCATCACAACAAGAGGGAAAACATCCCAACTAGGTGATGTCATACTTATAAAAAAGTGTCTAGCAGAGGTAAGTATAACATCACTAATTCAACCAGGTAATACTATAACCCCTTTGGTGAAGGATCATGAGCTTGAGACTGGAAGTCTTGCTGTGAGTTTTGAGACAAGTGGGAAGGCTTTTGCATTCTCCTCTTTGGAAACAACTGTTTCAGTTCTCTTAATCTTTTGCCGCGATATTTTCTTAGAGCGATCATGCCCATTTAACACACTCACAATTTGTTCACTTATGAAATTATTGGTCTACATTAATTTTGTTTCTTTTTACAAGCCCGATTAATTTTCATAAGATTATGCCCATATTTTTATTTGGTTGGTTGGAAATTGAAAGAGCCCAGTGTAATCCACGGTTTTTTATCCACGGTTTGTGGGAGGCAGTTAGGCCATGATTCATGGGTTAATTACTCCAAGATAACTATATGGCTATTGACCAAGTCAGGATGGCCAATTATCTTTTGAATGTCGTGCCCAAGATAGAAGGACAATGGGGTATTGGGGTGCATCCCATTATCTCACGCTGAAGAGATGGGAAAAAAGTCTGTTTAATCAGCCAGTAGTTGCTACGGAAAAAAGTTTCCCGAAAAAGGTGACCGAGGGTGTTTCACTAATAAAAAAATATTTAAAAAAAAAATTAAGACAAGTCATTTCCTCACAACACATCACATGAAAAACTGTGAAAAATCAATTTTATTCAAAAAAATTACATTAGCGGAACACCTCCTGATAGCTTTAATTTAATTTGCACAAATGTGGTGCAGTTTTCTTGTCAAAAAGGAAAAAATTAAGATGTGGTGCTGTTTTTTTGCTAATGCTTTTGACATTCGGGGCCAGATTTAATATGCAGTGCTGTTTTTCTTTTATGCTTTGACAAGCTGGGAAGTGCTATGGAGGTGCCATTATTGACTCTCTCAAATCACATGGGTTTCAAGCAGAGAGGGGCCATGTTGTCTATGGTTTTCTCATTGCTATCTTTCTCTTTGAGACCCCACTACCACCCATTCTGATGCATCATTGTATTCCCTTTTTCTCTTTCCTTGGGATTTTGTAGAAAGAAAAAAAAAGAGATTTGATATTAACACTCTCTTTTCTCTATTGACACTCTTTTTTCATGTTTCTACATATAAAAGTGTAAGAGCAAGTTTATTACTCTAATAAGTTTACCTAATAAAGACAAAAAAAGGAAGTGCCAATAAAGAAAAATGGAGTACCAATAACACTTCCAAAAAACAAAGGAGAAGCAAACATGGATTAGTATATTTTAATGAATGGGTTGTATTTCTATTTCTATAAGCAAAGAAAACCAAAGCCCAAAAAACCACCACAGCTGAAATCAAAGAGGATCGAACGAGAAGCTGGGAATCCAGAAAAAACACCCCATCGACATTATTGGCTTTCATCGGAGAAACTTCTTAGAACTTCATCATCATCCCCCAAATAATCTTCGCCTCCTTCTCATGTAGTACGTTTCCAACACTGTAGTTATACTTAATAGATTAATAAATATACATTCAATATAAAGAGTGTTATGTGTGGATGTGAAGCCCATTTGATCCTTGTCTGAATGCGATAGCCTCTCCATAATCGCATCTGACTTCTTGCTACTGTTAATCAACCTGGTTTGGGATTTTGAAATACTTTCTCAATTCTTCTCTAACGCAATAACATGTTAATTTTTACACGAACACAACCTGTTAGTTACTCCTGCAATTTGGCTTTGTTCGGTTTGGGTTTTGAGGGAGGGTTTTAGGGGTAATGAGTAGAGAGAGATGGAAAGAAAATTTTATTGGAAATCGTGCAGGGTGGGACTTGAGACCCAAATTGAACAAGGTGCTCGAGTTTTGTCAACTTTTAACTTTTGCCCATTGGTCTTCGAATTTCTTTCCTCACTCTCTAAGCAACGCAAATTTGGAACAGTGAGATCTGAAGTTTGTTTATTTTCCTTTACGTCGTTTTTCTTCTCATTTTTCACGCAGTTGGAAAATTTTAAGTCCTCGCTTGTAGGTAAACCACGAACCAACATTCGGCCTCGCCTTTTGGGTCAAACGCAACCGCTTCCTACATACGAAGTCAAATTCGAGGCGCAAGCGCCTTTTTAAACGTTGGACGTCGACAAGTCTGGCATGCTCGCGCACGCCGCCGTCGCCACTAATTTGTCCAAAAAACGGAGAAAAAGTGGGAAATAATAGCCTTGAAGCTCACAATTAGCCAATTAGGGGTATGTCAATGTTGTCAAAACTCTTTTTATTTTTGTCCTTCCGAAATTGCCAAAGTATTAGCTATGAAAAGATTGCTCCAAGGTATACCATTTCCCACACCAAAAATTTTCTTAGATTTAAGGTTTTGAGGGATCCAATCTAGACTGGGGCAATTCCATTACTCAACCAATGGTTGCTACGGAAAAAACTATCCCCGAAAATGAAAAAAAAGATGTGGTGCTGTTTTTATGCTATGCTTTTGACTGGCTGTATTTGGGGTCAGATTTGTTTTTAATATGTGGTGCTGTTTAACATGTTCTGAAGTATTATGGAGGTGCATTATTTACTCTCTCTCTCAAATACATGGGTTTCAAGCAGAGAGGGCCCATGCTGTCTATCCTTTTCATTTTGAAATTTGTCCTTATTGTTTGTTTTGGCTCTAAAGGATATTCCTTGGCCTTGTTTTGGTGTGGTTCTTTGCAATAAAGAATTATCTTACGAAATAAAAAAAAAAAAAAGTTTAACTAGTAAGTTTACCTAATAAAAACAAAAAAAGTGTTAATAGAGAAAATTGGAGTGTCAATAACACTTCCAAAAAAAAAAAAAAGAAGCAAATATGGATTAGTATATTTTAATGAATGGGTTGTTTGAATATCATACAGTACATTTAATTTGCACTTTGTATTTCTATTTCTATAAGCAAAGAAAACCAAAGCCCAAAGAGCCACCACAGCTGAAATCAAAGAGGATCAAACAAGAAGCTGGGAATCCAGGAAAAATACCCTATCGTCATCAGAGAAACTTCTTAGAACTTCATCATCATCTCCCAAATAATCTTCGCCTTCCTTCTCATGTATCATGTTTCCAACACTAAAGTTATAGTAATAGATTAATATAAAGAGTGTTATGTTTGGATGTGAAGCCCATTTGATCTCTAAATGCGAATGCGATAGCATCTCCATAATCCCCCAAAATTTTCCTTTGTACACTGTTTTACTTTCCTTTTCATGCTTCCTTTTTAATACAGTGGAATGGACAATGCACTGCATACTTGCTTTACACAGAAAAAGGGACAAAACACTGCAAGGGAAAGACACTCAAAAAGAAAAACAAAAGGGTATATTACACTGACCTCCCTTAAGCTTACTGACATTTTCACTGACCTCCCCTCTGGTTTTGGAAATTACGTTAACCTCCCTTACTTTACAAAGTAATATACACATACCTCCCTTGCCGTTAAAATTGACTTAACGGTGTTAATTTTGAGTGCTAGAAGACTATTATACCCCTCCTCACAAACAATTTATATTACATTATCATTACCTATTTTATGTTAACACATATTGACGAAAAAGAGTAAGATATTAAATTGGACAGACCTTAAAACAGAATACACTATATGTTAAAAAAGAGGGCTGAAAATTATTTAAATAAATTAAAAGGAAAAAATGCACTATAGTAAAAAAAAAAAGGGATTAAAATTATTTAAATAATCTAAAAGGAAAAAGAAATCCACTATATGTTTAAAAAGAGGGTTAAATTTTGGAGTATTTAAATAATTTAAAAGGAAAAAATTTGTACCAAGTTTTGAAAACAAGATAGTAACGGTAAAAATGGATGAATTTTTTTCTTATCATTAGAGACCTATTTATAGTCATTGGCAAATTTTTTTTTATAAAATAACAACATTGTGATACTTAATATAAAGTAGAGAAGGTTGTAGCAGAAATACACTAATAAGAAAAATGTCCATAAGTGTTTAAATTATTAAAATTTGCCTATTGGCTGCTCCATTTTATTTTGGATCCCAAAAATAAAATAATATTTTATACTTTTCATACTAATACGTGTTAATATAAAGTAAGGAATGATAATGCAACACAAATTAATTGTGAGAAGGGTATAATAGTCTTTTAGCACTCAAAGTTAACACCGTTAATTCATTTATAACAGCAAGGGAGGTATGTGTATATTAGTTTGTAAAGTAAGAGAGGTTACTGTAATTTTTGAAACCAGAGGGGAGGACAGTGAAATTGTCAGTAAGCTCAGGGGAGGTTAGTGTAATTTACCCAAAAAGAAAAGAGATGCATGTGAAAAGTTCTCGAGTTTTGTCCACTTTCAAGTTTTTTTTTTTTGCCAGACAATATACATTAGCGAAAAGGGGAGCTAGTAGCGTTAGTAAGTTAGTCAAACCACGCCCCTCGTGGGGCTCGAACTCACGCCTCTACTGAGGAGGCAAGTGAAGTTTCCAGCTGTGCTAGCCTGGAACTTCGCCCTCAACTTTTGCCCATTGGTTTTCGAATATCTTCCCTCACTTTTTAAGCAACGCAAATTTGGAACCGTGAGATCTCAAGGCATGAATTCCCAGCATAAAATTTTTTAGCACACCTATACACGAACAAAATCAAGAATTCCCACTTTAAAAAAAAAGGAATTCATGTGCACATAAGAACAAAATGTGTCATAATCTACTGTGAAATTACCCAGTCCGACATTTACTGACATTTATAACATGGAACCAACTAAATTCAATTGCACGTTTTACTGGGAAAAAAAATTCACTCATTTCAATCAAATCTACCGTGCAATCTTTATGGCCTTCATTTTGTGTCATTTAGGACATGGCCCAAACTAAAATCAATCCATGTTTCACGAAACTTTTGTTCAATTAAAAAAAATTAATAAAAGAAACCATTTTTTAAGTTTAACTTGCGCACGCATTTTCAACAATATTTTTTCTATCAAAGTTTAACTTGTACACGCATCGCGTGTGCTCGACTTCTACTGTCAAGAGAAAAGGAGACTGCCCCCAAAGTCCCTGATTCTTTATTTTCCTTAACCATCACAATTGACAAAATGGGGTAATCCATCGTTCCGAAAACTTAGCATGCCCCCCCCCCCCACAAACTTCACTGAATGAACCGAAAACTTTAACATTAACATGCTTAAGAATGAGAACAACGAATGGGTTGATGATCCACTTAGACTCAAGGACCTTGTCCAGAATTATTTCACTTTGTTTTTTCATGTCTCTGTAGTTGCTCTGATCAAGAAATACGTGATTTACCCCATGTCACTTTATCCCCTGATGACATTAGGCAGCTTGATAGACCCATCACTAAAGCTGAAATTTGGGATGCCATTAAGCACATCCCTGCCTACAAGGCCCCTGGCCCTGATGGCATCCGAGCTACTCCCTCTGTCCCAAATTACTGGTTCTTTTTTCTATTTTGAGATGTCTCAAAATATTTGTTCCATTTCTAAAAACATCCATCAAAACAAGGTCACTTTTCAGTTTTACCCTTAAAAAGTATTTTTCCATCTCAATTGGCTCGTCCATTATCTTTTATTTTATACTGATTTTTATGGTTTTGAAAATTTTGTATAATAAAAATAATTGATATCTGTTAAACAAGATCGATATTGTATAGTTTGAGTTTCATATAACGGCTTGTGAGAGGCAGTTAGGCCATGATTCCTGGGATAATTACTCCAAGATAACTATAAGGCTATTAGAGCCCATCAGTTGTAAATTCGAGACATTATTTACCTTTGAGGTTTTTGAAAATCCGGATCGTTGCAAGTGCTGGATAGAGGAATGCTTCAATTTACTCCTACTAAAAGACACACACCATATGCATCCTTGTCCTTTTCCTCTCTTTTTAGAAGCGGAAAAAAATAAATCTATGATATCATTATTACACATATATCGGGGTTGAGTTGGCAGCTTGGGATATTACTAATGAAAATTTTCAAAATACTCCAAATTTTGACTTTAATGTCTAATAGACACCCAAATTTTCAGAAACTTTAATGTCAAATTTTGACTTTAATGCCTAATAGACACCCAAACTTTTAGAAACTTTAATTTTACACATAAACCATTACTCCATTAGTCAATTAGACACCTACCGTCTAAATCTGTCAAATTGGTGACAGATTTTGCTGACATGGCTTATGTGGTGTCTCGTCCCACTTAATATGTGACATGTCTCAACTCCCCTTCTCTCTCTTACTTAGCATTGCTCTCTTTTTGTTATTTTATATTTCTTGGAGGATTTCAACCTAAAACCAATTGAAAATAGTTGGAGTAACTTCTAGAATTTATTAACCAAGCTTGAGTAACTTATATGAGCGATATGGGATAACATTTAGCATCCTATGCTTCGTCGGCCGCCCGACAGGCACTCATAGAACATGTAACAGGCACTCAGATTTCACCTTGTATATATTGTCGTGGCTTCTCTCGTTCATGGCTATTCTTAGTTTTCCTAGTTTTTCTTCATGGTTTCTCGAGGCTGTCTCTCTTGTCTCTCTTGACTCCTGGCTTCTCCTAGTTTTCTTCCAAGGTCCTGTTTCCTGCTCCTGGTTTCTCTTGGCTTTTTGTTAGCATAATATTAAAAAAATTATGTTTCCATGTTTTCTAGGTTTTAATATTATGTTTCTTGTTTAGGCTAGATTTTTATTCGTGTTTCCTAGTTTGTCTAATTTTTTTGGGTGGTACGTTTCTAAATTTTCTTGTTACTTGTATTTACATTACTCGTTTAGGTTTTCTTGATTAGCAAGTTCAGTGGCCTATACAAAGGCATGCTAGGGCTATGTGCTACATAGTCGGTGACACATCAGTGAAATTAGTTGTCAATTGGTTTCCCTTTTTGTTTTATTGTTTTGGGCTAATTGCCGTAAAATGAACTTTCGAACAAATATTTGCCTTTTAATTGCTGTAAAATGAACTTTCGAACAAATATTTGCCTTTTAATTGCTGTAAAATGAACTTTCGAACAAATATTTGCCTTTTAATTGCTGTAAAATGAACTTTCGAACAAATATTTGCCTTTTAATGACACACTTTTTGGGAATTACTCCACACATGACACGAAAAAAGCTATTTGCACATACATGGTACCCAAAATTGTTCGGTCCAAAGTACCACTCCCCTGAAATTTTCTCCAAAATTGTTCGGTCCGAAGTACCAGTCCCCTGAAATTTTCCCCCTAAAACAGCCCCTCACCCTTTCCTCCCTTCTCTGTCCGCTAAACCCATCGCTACACCCCAACAAAACTAGATCGCAATCTCCACCAAACTCAGCTCCATTCCGAAAATCAAAAATTAAAATCATTATTGAAATCATCTCTTCATCTCAAATCACGTTGTTTGAACAAACCAAAATCAAAAAACAAAATCTAAGGGGGTGTTTGGGAGCCTACTTTTTAGCTTTTGATTTTTGACTTTTTGGCTTTTGGTCAGAATGAGTTTTGGATGTGGGAGGAGTGTTTGGGAGAAATGTGCAGAATGTGTTTTGGAAAAGTAGTAGTGTTTGGGAGAAAAATTATGAAAATGAGTTTTGGTTTGGATTTTACCAATTTACCCTTAAATCCATGCCGTTGGGGCAAACTACCCATAAACTACCCAATAATTTTTGCTCTTCATTTTTTTGATAATTGAAATTCTCCCTCCCGTACTTTATAAAAACAATGTAAAATGAAAGAAATGGGTAAAATAAAAATAAGGTTTGGTCAGTTGGTCTAGGAATTTTTCCACTTTCTTCACCAATTCTTCTTGACCTTTGGATCGCAAAATCAAATCCCCACCGTTAGATAATAGTGGAATTGTCTAGAACATATGGAAAACACGTGGTACTGGGAGACCCATTTCTTCCCTCTTTCCCCTCTCTCTCTCTCTCTCACACACACACAGACACACAAAAACCAGAGCTATATGTCTCCGTTTCTATTCCATGGATGGTGGCGAGTCTTGGCAAACAACTTTGCAACTTTTTTTCAGGTTTTGTTCTAAATTTTGCCTGCATTTTTTATATTTTGGATAGAGTTTGGCAAGATCTGGGTTTTGAAAAAAAATTGTGATCTCGGTACAAGACTCTTATCTCCTTGGTATTTGTAAATAAATCCCATCCCTCTGTATTTCTCTTTCTATTAATTTGATGATTTCTGATTTTCTGGGTTTCCCTCTGATTTTCTGAAATTTTTTCCCAAGACAAACTGGGTTTGTCTTGCTCATCGTTTACAACTGTCGTCTGTGTTGTGTGGAAGAGAATAGGGGTAGCACAGGGGTATGGATGACAGACAAAAGGTTCACGGGGAATGGAAAACGAGAATCCAAAAACGAGAATCCAAAAAGGAACCCAAGTCCAGTTTTTGGCTTCTTGCCTCTATCTTCAAAAACGGAGAATGAGTTCTGGTAGAACTCATTTTGAGAACTGGCGCCCAAACATGAAAAACTGCAAAATCAAAACGGGAAAATGCAAAAAACAGGCGCCCAAACACACTCTAAATCTTCATCTCAGATCACAAATTGGAACAAACCAAAATCAAAATTAAAATCATGCCTTCATCTTAGATTATTGGTTTTTTGTCAAATAATCCAAAAAACCGGTTTGGTTTTTTCTTAAACTTAATCCAAATTATTCCCTCCTTTGGCTAATAATCCAGATTATGGATTATTGGATTATTCGTTTGTCCTTATTCAATTTTTTTTGAGTTCTGATCATAATTTTATACTTGTTAGATTCGTCTCGTCGAGAGGAATCCAGAGACCACAAAATCTTGATGCAAAACTAACGAATGCAAAAAAAATTTGAATAAGGACAAACGAATAATCTGGATTATTGGATTATTACCCAAAGCACTCTGGTTTTTTGGATTAAGATTATTACCCAAAGCACTCTGGTTTTTTGTACCCAAAAAACCAGAAAACTGGATTAAGTTTTTTACCCAAAGGAGGCCAAAGTAGTAAAGAAGATGGTTTTTTGTTAGATAAAGCTGGGTTATAAGAAATCCAACTTTTTACTTTTGACAATGCACCCGTTGAGAAAACGAAAAAAAAATGTTACACCTTGAATGAATTGATAATATGCTCCATTTGAGGATAAGCATTGCTCCTTAAATTAAATTTTTTATTTCTAAAAAAAAAAAACATTGCTCTTTAAATGAGAAAACGTTGCACATTAAATGAATTAAAATTGCACCCTTTGAGGATAACCATTGCTCCTTAAATAAAACATTTTATTTTGAAAAAAATAATAATAATCATTGCACCTTAAATGAAAAAATGTTGCACTTTGATTGAATTATCATTGCACAGTTTGAGAACACCATTGCACCAACTGGATTGTCAAGGAATTTTTTTTAAATTCAACTTTTTATTTTAAAAAAAATTACTCCTTATATGTAACAACGTTGCACCGGGACTGAATTTCCATGGCACCCTTTGAAAATAAAATTTCACCTTGAGTAAATTAATAATGCACCATTTGAGGATAAGCGTTGCTCCTTAAATCAAATTTTTTTATTTCTAAAAAAAAACATTGCTCCTTAAATGAGAAAACGTTGCACATTAAATGAATTAAAATTGTATCCTTTGAGGATAACCATTACTCCTTAAATAAAAAATTCTATTTTGAAAAAAAAAATCTCATTGCTCCTTAAATGAAAAAAATTTGCGCTTTGATTGAATTATCACTGCACCGACTGGATTGTCAAGGAATTACTCCTTATATGTAACAACGTTGTACCAGGACTGAATTTTCATGGCACTCTTTGAAAATAAAATTGCACCTGGACAAATGAGTTGTTAGTGTGTATTATTCCCAAAAATTTGACCCATCCTCCTGTATCACACAAATTTCGAGTCTGCTAAAAAGACGGAAAAATGCTGAACAAAGTCGATTTTATTGATTTGAGAAATTAGGGTTTACAATCTCTACAATAATTTCTAATGAAAGAAAATAATCCTCTGATTCTTCTCTTCAAGAGTTTGACTCGAGGGCTTGATGCTTGTTCTCGAATTGAACGGCGAGATCTTCTTTGGTCTTTGCGAAGATGACGGTGAATTTGACGGACTTTGACTTGAGGGCTTTGAAGCTTCTTCTCAAGTGGATTTGCTTGATCTTATTCAATTTTGTTGAAAAAGATGACGAATTTGTGACCGTTGACTTGAGGGCTGTAGAGCATCTTCTTAAATCGGTCTTTGAGATCTTCTTGAAGGAGATGCAGATTTGTAGATGTTGATTTGAGGGCTTTGGAGCTTGGTCTCAAATTAGAATTTGAGATCTTCTTCAATTTGGTAGAAGGAGTTTGTTGACTTGTGAATTTGGCTTGAGCGATCTTCAGAGCTTCGAAGCTTTGATCTGAAGAAGCATCTTGCGTGATGTAAAATTTGAAGAATTCTGAAGGGCTTTAGAGGCTTGATCTTCAGAGCTCTGGAACTTATGTGTTGGATAGAGACTTGAATGTTCTTCGGAGCTTTGAAGCTTTGATCGAAGAACTGTCTTGTTTGATGTGGACTCGGAGAATTCTGAAGGGCTTTAGAGGTTTGATCTTCAGAGTTTTGGAGCTTGTGTGTCTGTGATTGAAGCTGTATCTTGATCAGTTCAAGGAGTTTTGAAGGATTTTGAGGCTTGATCTTCAGAGCTCTAACTGCTTGAATGCTTGAAGAGTTGAAGAATTTCTGAAGGGCTTGGAAGCTTGATCTTCAGAGCTGTTGAAGCTTCAATGTCTAGATCACTTCAAAGAGTTCTGAAGGGCTTCGATGCTTTGATCTTCAGAGCTCTAAATGCTTCAATGTGTCTTGATATCAAAATATGAGAGAGAGCACTTTTATTTATAGGGATGGGAGATGGAGAGTTATGGCAAGATTACAATTCTTTCCATATCTTTTCTCTCTAATTATTTCCTTATTTGATTTAAAGGAAAATAATTAAAACTTAATAAATATATTTCTTCTTATTTATTTTAAGAAAGATAATTATATATGAAGAGATATATAATTTATTTCACCAAGTGACACAATTTGATTGGCCAGACTTGATAAATTAATAATTGCATCATTTTGACACATGGGTCCATTTAATTGGTAACTCACACATATCTCTGACTTTTGACTTGTAAACACATGGCATCATTTGATTCGCCATTTATCGTGCTTAGTGTTTTGACCTACGGACACTTGACAACATTTAATTGGCTCGTCCGTAAAACTTTGACTTTGACTTGTGACACTTGGCAACATTTAATTAGCCAATTTATGTGCCCTAGCAACACGTGGCAGCTTGTGATAGGCCAGAAATTTTACGTGTCTACACCTCCTCCTAGGAACAGATCTGCTACGAATCACTTACCTAACTGTAAATGCTACTTCAAATCAAGTACCTTTCTCTTGTGTTCTGTCCAAAATCGAACCCAATTTATGGGAACACTGACACCACCAAGAACAACAAATCGTGGAGAGAGAGAGAGAGAGAGATAGAGAGAGTTGCAGGCCTAAGAAGAAATGAGGGAATACTGGGTTTGTTTCGTGAAGTTAACTTAATTCAAGGGCTTTAGGTCAGTCCATGTTTGTCATGCCATGTCTTTGCAAATATTGTTCTCCTTCTCATTCATCTCAAATTTCGGAAAGTGTCCTTAAACAACAAATATTTGGCCCAAAGTCCATTTTACGGCAATTACCCAATTTTTTTAAGTTACTCTACTCGGCTTAATATAATTTTGTCCCTTGTTTGTTTTAGTTCAGATTAACTAATTGCAGGTATTTTTTTTATGCTGATTTCTCGCGTGGACACTCGAAAAAATATTTTAATTTTTTTGAACAGTTCGGGTCATTGTGCGGGCCCTGTAAGTGGGCCCCGCGGCCCGTTTGTACACCATCAATACCATTCTCATCGGTACCTATAGTGGGGTTGTTTTATCTTGTGATGAACACAACGGATAATATTGAGAAAGAGAGAGCTGGAGAGAGAAAGACTTGACCACAGCTATGATGGCCTTGTTTGTTTCTCTGTTTAGTTTTAGTTTTAGTTTTGATAACATCATCATTTCTCTCTCTATCTCTCTCCACTCATTATACCTGCTGACATCATCAAAACTAAACTAAACTATCTAACCAAACACAACCGATGTACTTGTGAAATTCAATTGGGTGATGAACACGGCAATAATATTTAATACTTACCAAAAAAAAAAATACTGCCTCCGTTCATTTTTAAGTGTGTAGCTTCGTAATTTCAACTTGTTAAGAAAACATCATTATTACACCTTTTATATCAACTTTTACATTCACTTTCCACTATTGCCCTTGATGGAGACATCATCACTAAACTTTACCCACTAACTTTTCAAAATGAAATCTATTTTTAAGGGTAAAATAGGAAATGTACTAACTTTTACTCACTAACTTTTCAACATCATACTTATTTAGGAACATTCCGTCTACAATAATGCTACATACTCTCACATACTCTGGCTCACATAACTCTCACATACGGCTATGTGGCGTTGCCACATGGCTCGGTGGATCCTGGCCACTAATCTCCAAAAATAAAAATAAAAATAAAAATCTGTAACTCTCTCCTTCCCAAAACCCAACCCATTCCTTCCGCCTCCTTCTGCCTCTTCCTACCACTCACCGACACAACCACCACCTGTACGCCTCCCTGAACCAGAAAACACCCTTCTTCAAGCTTTTTTTCTTTTTGAGATAAGTGAGCGGGGACCACCAAGTCACATGGCAGGACACATAAGCGTATGGATCTGGTGAAAAATAATACAATAATGATTTGAAGAGAGAGATAGTGAGAGTTGACCATAGTTGTAACGTCCCTTCACAATTGGTTCTGGTGAAAAATACAACCAACAATACTGTACTGAGGGGGAGAGAGCAAACACGAAACTAGGATGGATTTGGCTGGGTTTATTAGTGGGAGAAATCACAAGTCCTAAAGCAGGCATAAAGGTAAAGCTGATCAAAATCATGGAGTAGTAGACTAGTTGCAATCACCAACTATAGTACTTCTGAGGTGCCAATTCTGTTGGGTGCAAAATATGTTACGGAATTTTTGGTGACTAACGAGTGGAATTTTGTGAGATAGACCCATAAGGCTAAAGGAAGCAAATTAGAAATTGTTAAAAAGTGAGAACGAGCAGAGCGCGCGCGCGCGAGAGAGAGAGAGAGAGAGAGAGAGAGAGAGAGAACAACGTATGACAAGGCATGGGAGCCATGCTTTATCACTTACGAGAAAAAATATGCTAGTTGCATCTCATCCTGATGCTAGTTATTACATATGACATGGGCGCATGTACCAAGCATTAGCAGTGACCTTACCAAAATATATCTTCCATGCACTGACACCCTTAACAAGACTTTCTACAACTTATTTATTCTAATACTCCCACTTAATTTGTAATGCGGATTGCGGAAGTAAGTTTTAAACTGCTCTAACTTCTCGAACGAAACAACTTTGGTAAAACTGTCGGTAAGTTGCTCGTTTGTATTGACAAACTTCAGTTGATCGAGTTTCTTCGCTTCCGACCAAGTTTTTTATGAAGTGATGGCTCGATATGTTTTGTTATGGCATGAAATACGAGATTTTTCGTCATGGCAATGGCAGACATGCATATTGTCACAATAGATTAGAGTAGGATTCATTTTTTTGTTGTTGCAAATCTCTCAGAATTCTCCCAAGCCAAACAGTTTCACATGCAGTGTCAATGGCGGCGACGTATTATGCTTCGGCCGATGAGAGTGCTATTGTCTTAGTCTTTTGCTTTTTGGACGACCAAGAAATAGCTTTTGATCCGATGCAAAACACGTAGCCGGATGTACTCTTTCTATCATCAATGGAACTTGCCCAATCACTGTCAGTAAATCCGATGGGGTTGTTATCTTGCTCCTTCGCATACCTGATGCCAAAAAAATTTGTGAGATACATGAGAGAACCAACTAGGTTGCCATATAATGTTGGGTTGACTTTTGGAGCTCCACTTCTAGCTGTAACTTTCCATTTTGCGCCATTGGTGTGGAGACTGCCTTTCATGTCGACATCTTGAACCTTTTCAGCGACTCGTTGGTGTATTTTTCATCGGAAATAAAAATTTCTCCTTCTTTCCGTTGGATGCCAAGGAAATATTTCATTAAAACCAAGATCTATCATTTCCTATTCTCTCGTTATAGCCTTCTTGAATTCATCTAGCATCGAGTTAGTGCTGGTGAAAATCAAATCATCAACATAAAGGCATACAATGAGAATATCTTTGGTACCTCCTTTTATTTTTTTTTAGGTAACTCCCTTTTTGACTTTTCAATTGCAGCAACAATATGATCGAATTTAGGCGGCAAGCTTCTCAATACTTTTTCAACATTTTCTTATCCGTGATAGTCCATAACTTCTAATTTGATTTATGGTTTCAACCACTTTTCTTAGGAATGGTCTCATTTTTTTCATGGCTAGATAATCAAAATCACGCCATAAAGATTGAAATTTAATGGTGATAACTTCTTTAGAACCTTGGAATTCAATTTTCAAAAATGTCCCAGACCACTTTAGAATATTAGACCTCTTTGGAAGATTTGCATATCCCCTATTGTCTGTTGACAAAAGCTCTTGCATCTTTATTCACATTCTCCTCTGGAAAAGCCGCATAGTAGTCTAGACACCTCTTATATTAACATTGGTGTCGAGTCCGCATACACTATTAGGCGCCACACCAATGCACGGTATGGTGGGGCTGGAGCACGGCCACCGCGTGGTTCCCTTTTCCCCAAAAACCATGTCAATGAGGATCATTTAGGGTCAGAGACACATCAAATTAGAAGCTTTTCCCAAAATCTCATGTAATGCAGCTTTTTAAGGCCAATATCAATAGAAGATACTGAAATATAGCTAAGAAGATACTAAATTATCCTCAAGAATCTGTAATTATGAGGTCTCCAGTTAATCGTATCAAATTAATTTGTGGATAGTTGCAGTATCCAGGATTTACCCTGTCATTAAAAACGCAACTGGGGTCTTAATTTGAAGAGAACAAAAACCATCGATATGTCTGTGTCCTGTCGTGCGTCTGAGTTATCAGCTATGTGTGTCGTCAGCTCGTCACTCTTTTTCAAGCACAAACTTAGATTGGGACTTCTCAAAGGAAAAGAGAAACAAAAAAGAGCAGCTGACCCAACTGAAACTACCACGTTAAATTCCAAGAATTGTCTTGGTTCCATTTCAACAACATTCTAATACAAACAGAAGAAATGTTAAATAAAAAGAACAGAACTAATGTCCTTACCATCTTAACTACTCTAATATGACATTAAAACAAATGTCAGCTAAAACCAGGTAATGCTTCCTTCCAGAAGGATTGACAATCAGTTCAAATTTCCGGGAAGATCAACGAAAATAGAAGTCCTTGACCTGTTCTTAAGCAATCAACGAATAGGAAAGATAGGTCTAACCGTGGAATCATTCTACCGTCTTGGAGTGTTTTATAAGCCAGTCAATGACGGTGTCTATGTTTACAGAGTCTTTGCACGAGATCATGTAACAGCATACTTCTCTCTCGTTGATTGATTCAAGACCTCTGCAATTCCGAAATAAGGGAAAAAATACGCCTTAGAAAATTATGCAAGGGCAATGAGAATAAAATCCACACAACAAAATCAGTACTCACAGTTGATCCATCAGTGCTTGTTTGGAAATAGCTTCCGATTTGTCAATTTTGTTACCGAGAACAAGCAAAGGTATGCCACTTATGGAAGGTTTCGTCAAGAGTTCATGTAGCTCACTTCGAGATATTGGAACACTGTCTCTATTGGCTGCATCAACAACGTATCTGCCTTTGTATGAAGAGCGAAGAAGTTAATACATGTAAAGCAAACTTTAGAAATCTACAACTACTTGAATCAACTATAAGTGGTTGTTGAGAAGATTGCATTCTGGCAATGGAATTTAAGTTTCACACCATTTGTTTCCCTTATCAATCTCAAAACACAAGCAAGTGGCACGAATTCTGTTAGTTTGGACGGAATATGTGACGGTGCACTTTAGTCCAGCTATAAGGATTTCTGACTTAGTTTGTAAATGAGCGCAGGGATATGTGTTAGTTTCATAAATGAAGTTCGTTCTAAATGAGATTCCTAGAGATGAGCCCCGATACGAAATGTGAAAAAGAAAAAGAGGAAATGACAGCCAACGGGTGAGATCCACTCGGTGCATTGTGCACAACAGTGCACCGAATCGATCTTTGCCGTCAGCTTCCGTTTTCCTGTACAGTTTCATGTTTTTTTTTTCCTGTTCCAAACACTTTCCGCCTGGAGATTGATATGCCATCACATAGTTATATTTGAAGGTTTTTAATAATACTCATTTTATCCGTACGCCTAAAGTCGAAGGCACTCTAATTGTTGGATGTGTACCAGACAATATTACTAGATACGAAGAAGGGAAGAGTAAGATATATGAGTTGACTTACGCAGAGACCCCTCGGCAGTACCGCTCCCACATGCCGCGAAACCTCTGTTGCCCTCCAAGGTCCCAAAGCTTAATTCTTACATTCCCTTTTGTAACTTTTCTCATATTAAATCCTACCTGGATTCACGGCAAAAACGGTCATTAACACTTCTTATTTTTACAATGCAGAGAGCCTAATAATGATTTTTTGCTATTGGACAAGATACGTACAGTTGGAATCATGTCCTCGCTGTAGCCTCCCGTCTGTTTGGAATTCAAAGAACAGGACAGGTAAAAGAAGTTCCTCTCAGAAAGCTAAAACAAAGAAGAAAGGGATATAGATATACATGATGTAGCACACATGATGATTTCTTGATTACTCACAGTGATTGCATTAACAAGAGATGTCTTTCCTGCATTTGAAGTCCCACAAGGGAGAGTTCCATTTCTTGCTTAAAGAAGAAGCTGAAATGCAGATATGATGAGAAGAAAGGAAAATAAAGAGAGAAATTTCTGCAGAGGAAAGTAAAACTGTTCTTAATACAACAAATAAGGGCATGCTCAGAGTGGGTTTTTCCTTTTTTGACAGCGTCAAACTTTCAGTAAACCGACAACCAATTACAAAATATACGACATTTTACCTGCCTACTGTAAAATGACAACTGCTGAACACATTCATTACAAACTTATTCATGAATTTTCACACAATCATAGGAAAACTTTCCGAATATCACACCTTGAAAGTGTTACTTCCAACACGATGCCATGCCCTTAAGGCAGTTTACTCAGATGTTAGAAGGCCCCGATGGGCAAACGAGTGATCAAAGTGCAGAGTTAATGATCAAGTCACTCAGAAGGTTTTCCCATGAACGTAAAATTCTTGTCTAATCTAAATGAGAGAACTAGTGTTCCTATGTCAAAGTGAGAGTTGGAAATGTTAGATAATGTTTTCATTTTACCTTTTACATTTTCCTTTCCGTTTACGCAAGCAATTACTTGTACATAACATTATATCCACTGCCCCACCCGTGAACCTATTTTACAGGAAGAACAATTTCATTAACGTTCTCTGTCTCTGATCCTACTATCAATCCCATAACTCATAAGCAACAACTTCATCCCAAATGGTAAAATCAATTACTCCCTCCAACCCCAAATTTTGGTCCACTACGAAATTACGTGTAAATTTCAAACTTAAAAATAATGTACTTACCAAAAGAATTTTATGTGTAATATGAAATCTTGTTTGATATAATACTGCACAAACAACAAAAGCAAGGTCACAAACCAGATGCATTTGATCTCAAACTCGCAAACGGGTTACACAACAGCGCTCTTGCTTGGATTCCCCTAAGATTACAAGCTACAAACTTCTTTTCTATCAGCAGTAATCTGGATGCTAATCATTCCTTTACATCATTCCTTTACCCAAACAAATTATTGCAATTCTTTTTCCTTGGGCCATCCATATTTACCGGGTGGTTGGTGCATGCCATAAAGTACGCAAACCTGCCTTTTCTCAAATATGGATTACTTTAGTAAACCATCTACTCCAACGCATAGAAGCAGATAAATAAAGCAAGTGACTACACCTAGAAACTTATTCGACACGTTGGGAGATGACCTAATCCCCATAAAATATGTCGCCGACTTTTGCACCCAAAATTGTTTTATAGGGAACACGGGTTTTCTGGAAGAAAAATGAAATTGAGAAGTGGTCAAATGATCTATGCGCTTAATTTAGCTAACCAAAGGAAAAGAACTCTCAAGGAAGTATATACATCACATTAATGCTCTAAGACAAGAAGAATAGAAATATAAATTCTTCAATGCAGCTGCAATATGCATCGGCCCAAAAATGGAGGTCTGGACAGGGGCGGGGCTAGCCCGGAACAGTCAAAATTTAGTAATGTTTTAGTAAGGTCCCTTATAAAAAAGAAAAGAAATTTCAATAATAAACATGTATTGCTGTCCATTAAATTAAATTTATCGCGATCAATTCGGTCCCTCGCGAATGAACATCTCTGGTCCGGAAAGGAGGGCGGTTCCGCCCTCGATTCGAACCAACAAGGGTTGAAGGTCAGGGGTTTAACAATTGGACCAGGTTCTATCTAGCTCAAGGAACCAATAAATAAGAACCCATACAACTTCTCCGAAACCCAAAGAGCTAATTCTGTTCAGTTTAAGTTGAACAGTTCTCAAGTGGGTTAATTTTCTAATCCGTTTTTCAACAAACAAAACAACCAAAAATTCAGGCCTCAATTTCGCTTGTCCTGTAGAAATTGCTGCCTTCAAGCAAACATAAGCAACAGAATCAACAATTTGCATCTCCACGACAGTAATAGGATATTGCTGTGCTTAGAAGCCAATCGAGGCCCCCCACACCTAATGGGCCAAACCCCAACCCCAAAGGGCCATAAAGCCCAGATAGAAAAATACCGCCCCGAAAAAAACCCTAGGACGTCACACCATACAGCGCCAATCGAGAATTGAGTCTCGGACTAGGCTTTTAATTCTTTGAATTTGATGCTTTCTCCTTGCTCCTATTGATTATTGTAATCTTTCAGTGATTAATGAAATCTTTTTTACCGTGCAAAAAAAGAAAATGTTCTTGCTAACCACTGCTTGGTGGGCGGTTGTAAATATGCATATAGTGCCAAACAAGTTCAAAATTTAATACACTTTTCACTATCAATATATTTTCATGATAGCAGTATACTTTTTTCGAATGTCCATTCACATTTTACACATTTTTCACTGCCTAAGGGGCTGTTTACTTTTTTCCTATATCCATTCACGTTTTACACATTAACCACTAACGAAGGGTTGTTTGAGTAATTTCCGTAAGGAATTTTTTTTTTAACAAACTAGGGGTAGTTTCCCAAAACACTGTCACTTACACTAAAAGTGTACTTTAGATTTTTTTTATATATTTAAATTTTTTTTGCGTTTATTTTGTGTCAATTTTTTATTTTTTTTAGATTAGTGGATTGTCTTGACGAGATGAATCAGAGAGATAAAAAATTATGACTATCTAATTTGTTTTGGAAAATATACAATTTTTAATACTTTTAGCCGGGATACAAACATCACGACATTTTCATCAGATATCAATATATCTTTTACACATTATCAACCTCCAAAAATACCCAACGGAATTTTCAATACACAAAGAGAGAAGAGAAACCAGATGAGAGGAATTGCAGGGGAATGGGGGAAACAAGAAGAGGAAAGGATTTGTTTACCTGCGGAGCCAATTGAGGAGGGAATCCCACCACCACATTTTTCCAGAGGATACAAGAAGATTATCAAGAAAAAACCTCAAGTTTGGGTGTTTTTTGGGGTATTGTGTGAAAAAAAAATAATAAATAAATCGAAGGAAGTAAGAAGACAGAGAACGAAGCAACGGAAACGAAACTTCGCCGACTGACTGAGGGGGTGGGAATCTTGTTTCCCTTCTGCTGGTATTTTTTTGTCAGTTTTCTGGTAATTTTGCCGCCCGTTAAATAATGGAAATTGAAAAAAAATTGGGTGCCAATCAGGCAGCAGCACTATGTGGCCGTGCCCGAGCACCTAGTCCAATTATCTTTCCTCCCTCTCTCTCTTTTTCTCTTTTAAAACGGACCATCGAAAAGTGTTTTAGAAGGTTGAGATGGGTGCTCGGGCACGGCACGTGGGCACCAAAAAATTTGCACGTGGAAATTAGAGGAAAAACAGAGTTCAGTGCACTATTGGACGTGAATACGTGACCTCTTGTTGGGTCTCCACGTGGCATGGAAAATCCTTGCTGGCATTAGTGGTGTTTCCACTTTTATTTTCACGACCTTTATATTTTGGACTAAAATAACAAGTCAAATTGGATAGAGTAGATTACATTTCATGCCTTACATACATTCTTTTCGGAGAATTAGCCTTACACATCCCCAAAATTTTGATGATAAAAATTGTGGTTACCAAAAAATGCATAACTAACACTATAAAAATACGTAATTACTACTAATATAGTAACTAACCAAAAAAATGCATAAATGATACCACAAAAATAAGTAAATAATGAACCAAAAAATATCCCTACACATGTAAAAAATATATACGAACCAAACAGAAAAAATATGCACATCGTCCTCAAAACTTATTTGCACCATATATTTCCTAGGTACCTTCCTTGCATAACTAACCAATTAAATTATTCTTTCTTTCTACTTCTACTTTTCTATTCAAATATCACTCTAATTTTTTTAATCTTATATTTTGCTACTTTCAAACAAATAAAAAAATTTAATACTTTACAAATGGCATAAACAAAAAAATTCTAATACTTTGCATTATACTTCATAATAATAAGCACCTACGGTAATTTGATTGAGCGGATTTTTTTGCATGGCTATTCTTAAAATTATTTTTGGAATAAAATAAAAAAGAAGTTCTTTTCTGAGAATAAAAATAAAAAAGAATAAAATAGAAAGAGGCCATAGAAAACAAAATGTGTATTATAACCAATAAAAATAAAAAATAATTATAGTAAAGTAATAAGTAGCAAGTATTGTAACAATTGTATTAATTCTTGAGGAGTCTCGAGTTGAGCAATTTTCCCACTTTCACTTGCTAATGTAGCAAAACCAATGTTTGTGTCACCTGGTAATGATTCTCTAAATGCATAACATTTCTACGATGGAGCTTAGCTTTCTCGGTTTCTCCAATCAAGTACTCCATGAAATTCCAATCTTCTTTGAAGTGATCAATAATAATCTATCGAACCCGGGGCTCTGCTGAGTGCCCCGCTCAGCAAGCCCTGCCGAGTATTTCTCGGTCGTCAACTGTTGAAAGTTGAAGAGAGCTAAAATAACTAAAACACTCTTCAGTACTCATTAAATCCAAATGATGACCGAGATATGTTCGGCAGGACCTACCGAGCGTAGTACTCGTGGTTAGCATTTTTCTTTTGTGTTAAAGACTAAAGAGTTCTCCATGTCCGGTTACTGCGCTAGAAGATGTCCAGCTATTGACCGATAGGTCATAGGCTATAGCTACTGTCTTTGTTTGATCCAAAGTCCAAATATAATCCTCTTGGGCCCAAACCCAAATGATGCCGAAGTCCACTGGGATTATTAACTAGTAAAATTGACCAAAACTTCAATTTGAATTTGTAGTATGTTTTACATCGATGAAACAGTATTTTTTTTTCTTTTATAATAAATGGTGCGTCGATATTGATATTATATATAGTTACTATAAAGAAATGGTGCATGGCACAAACTGTTTTTTTTTTTTTTTTTCCCTGAAAACAGATGGAACCGCATTTATATTGCATGGATATTGTTACTATAAAAAAATAATTATTGACACATTCAAAATGTCAAAAGGGAAGAAAGTTAGTTAGGAAAAATTTCACATTGTTACTATATAACCCCAATTCGTTGTCCTAGTCCGGAGCAAATCAAACCAGTTATGACCAGTCCGTTCTCTTAATCCGAGCAAATCAACCAAAGAGAGTTGTTAAATATATTCATTATTAATACATCTTCACTATCAATCCCAATCTCAATTCTTTGTACTACGAATCCCCTAAAAACGACGACCGTCAAGTGGCCATCTAAGGGCGAGAACATTTCTTGCCATTGGGACAATAAAAAAGTGAGTTGTTAGAAATCCGTCAAAACATGGTTTTTAGTCAATTTAGTCCATATTTTATTCAATAGCATTGTCAAGAATTGAAGGTTTTCATTTTGAACATAGCTCTTGTTCCTCAGTCATATTTAGTTATTAACCTGGCCCAGATCAAATCACCAAAACACAATTAAATAAATCCTAGGAATCATCTTTGATGAGATTATCCGCTTTATAATGTAGTTTTTTTTTTTTTGAAGAGATAGAATTTCATTTAATGAGAAGTGCAGTTACAAACTACCGGAAATAAAGATAACATATAGATGAGAAGAACATAAAACAAAGGAAAGATATATATCCAGCGAGTTGCTTCGGCCATCAAATTTCCATGATTGATGTACACTGTCGATATGTTGCTGTCCCGGTAGCTCCATGAATGACAAAGCTTCAAAGCAGAAACTGTCTGTTACAAACCAAGTGACTATTACATCTATAGTCGAGAGCTCCGCGGCATAGTTAGGCATCGAGAGCTCCGCGGAATGGTTAGGCGTCGAGAGCTCCGCGGAACGGTTAGGCGTCGAGAGCTTTATAATGTAGTTGTTTGTAGTCAAAACTACATATCAGTAACAATTTCAACAATATGGAACGCGTTTCCAATTTGAACTTATCTCTTGTTCCTTAGCCATATTAAGTTATTAATCTGACCCAGATCAAATCACTAAAAATTAAAAAAATAAATAAATTTTTTTTAAAAAATCATCTGGATTAGATTATCCGATTTATGTAGTTGTTCGTAGTCAAAGCTACATGCCGGTAACAACTTCAACAATCCGAAACGTTTCCAATTTGAACTTATAGCCATATTAAAAAATTAATCTGACCCAGATCAAATAACTAAAACAAAATTAAATAAATCCTAGAAAATGAATCATCTGGATTAGATTATCCGATTTATGTAGTTGTTCGTAGTCAAAGCTACATGCCGGCAACAACTTCAACAATCCGAAACGTTTCCAATTTGAACTTATAACCATATTAAAAAATTAATCTGACCCAGATCAAATAACTAAAACAAAATTAAATAAATCCTAGAAAATGAATCATCTTGATTAGATTATCTGCTTTATGTAGTTATTCATAGTCAAAACCACATGTTCAGTAACGTTTTCAACAAGTCAGCACGTTTTCATTTGAAATTATCTATTGTTTCTCAGCCAAATAATCCACTGGCTCAATCATCACAGTTTTAACTTAACAGCTAAATAAAAATAAACAGTATTTTCAATTTCTTTATTTTTTTGTATCTTGTTTTTGGAGCAATTAACTTGGCTTTGTGGTAGTATATATCACAACTCGATGTTTTGGTTCACATTGAAATAAGTTAAATGAATTAATTTCTCTTTCCACATTAAATAAATAAACCACTGGAGAAATAAGAAAATGATTCACTAAAGAAGCTATATTAACATCCATTGCCATACTAGCATGTTTTCTTTCTTCTTCTTCTTTTTTTTTTTTTGGTACTTGACATAGAAGTGCACGTACAGTACCCTGTCACCTCCGCCAGGTAGTATTGTCATGTCACACGACACCACTATCTGTAGTGAACCCCACCGCACTTATGTCGGGATTGAAGCTAAGATCCCATCACGTGTGGGTGGTGTTAAGAGTATGTTTAGCACCAATAAGAGGCTATGATGACTTAAACTTAGGCCTTGTCCTACCAAGTTCAAGTTCCCGACCACTGAACAACCCCTCGTTGTTTAGCACAGATCCTAAAAGGTTAAGGATACGTAATCAACATGAATACAATTGGGAAATCGAATTGATTATAGAAACATGAGTTTACTAAGTTAGGAGCACAAGTGTCAACAGCGGATGGTTGGACTCGGAACTTTTTACCTTTTTTTTTTTTTTTCCTTTTCATCACAAAGAAATCCTTGCTTTTGTTTTAATAACAAAGAGCTCCATACTGGAATAACAATTCTAAAGACCAACAAAGTCCCACAGGAAATTTCCAAGCATATCCTCGTTTTGCGATTCATTTACAAATACTTTTCCCATGAATCATTTGACTGTTGTCGAAGACCCACATGATACAAAGTACAAATCATTATTGTCTCGAGTCGCGGCGATGGCATGGCATGATCTAGTACGTTGTTGTCGATGGTGGGTTGCGGTGGTGACATGACGTGATTTTTTATCGATGATAGCGGTGAGTCTAAGAGACTGAGTTTGTTTGGGTAACTGCTGTTTGAGTGATTTTCGTTATGTTTTGCATCTTTTTTTCAATCAACCTTTGGTTGGTTTGCCCTTCCTCCCCTCTCGACTTGATGTACTCTTTGTCAAGTTTCTTCAACAAGCCCGATACTGTTCCAAAAAAAAATGGTACAAATCATTATTGCAGAGTTTGATTACTCATAATGGTCCACATTATGATTCTCAAATATCTAGTAATTATTTTAGTGACTCCCATTATCCAAACAAGACCAATGACAATATTTTCCCTCGTCATGCATGCGTATGGATGACTTCAAAATTCCAAGAGTTTAAAAAAAAAAATGTAATTCTTGCAACTAGAGGAGATCTGAAAGGTCAACTTGGTCAACATATTCTGGAAATGGGAGAAAATTGAAACATTGCTTGTGAAGTGAAGATGTGAAGACTCTAGTGGAGGACTTGAGAAAACACAGCCCATGGAGAAAGAATAATCAAAAGGGGAAAATGCCAAGAAAGAATTTGTGTACAATCCAAACAACATACTACCAAAAATTAACCCAAAACTTTGATGTGAAGTCTGAAAACAATGGCAAATTCTCTTCTCTTATTTGGGCCTCCTTGTCCCCCTGGTCCAGGTTTGAACTACTAAGCACGAAAGCACGTCATATCATTTTAAGTTGTAAATTAAATGTTTACGCATCTCAACATATCCGGAGGGAGAAGACTAAGCATATCGGTAAAGGCCACACATTATACTACCTGCATATGCAGTGACGGTTTCAAGAAAAAGTCATTGCACAGGGAAATGCATTGCATTTAACAGACGTTAACAGACGTAAAGACTTCTTTTTTTAACTTTAGATAGTACTTTATTTTTATTGGCGATTTCAGTTGAGCTCAAATGATTTCTCTTTAACCTCAAATTTCTCTTGTTAATATGCAAACAACTGGCAATAACCAATACCATCAGTCGAAGTGATTCATCAATGACCTATAAGAATTAGTTGTATACTTAGTCGCAGCTTCACAATTCTAATTAATGACCTGAATTCATATATTTTACACTCCCTCAGTTTCAAAATTTTAGTTCATGTTAATATTCAAACTTGATAATAAAAAGAAAACGTTTATATCTTGTAATATATAAGAATTAATTCCATCAGTCGAAGTGATTCATCAATGACCTATACGAATTAACTATATACTTAGTCGCAGCTTCACAATTCCAATTAATGACCTGAATTCATAGTTTATACTCCCTCCGTCCCAAAATTTTAGTCCACGTATGTTACTATTCTAACTTGATGGAAAAAAACGTTTATTACTTGTAATATATAAAACTTTATATATGCAATATGGATCTTATTTAATAGATCTCAATTAGTTTTATCAAACAAATTTTTTGAAATCTTAAAAAAAATACTATAAATTGAAAGATATAGACAATTGAAAAAACAATCGGAAAAGTGAAAGTGTACTAAAATTTTAAGATGGAGGGAGTACGAAAAAGTAAATTATTAAAATACTCATCACAAAATTTTTTGGCGAATTCAAGAATCACAAGTTCGAGAGAGGTGAGGAAGAATGACTGTTTCTCCTTTTTTCTCAAAAGAAAAGTCTAATGCTTTATTTTAAGGATATCGCGGGTAAAAACGTTTATATCTTGTAATATGTAAGAATTAATTCCATCAGTCGAAGTGATTCATCAATGACCTATAAGAATTAGTTATATACCTAGTCGCAGTTCACGATTCTAATTAATGACTTGAATTCATATCTGTCTCAAAATTTTAGTTCATGTTACTATTCTAACTTGATGAAAGAAACGTTCTTGTAATATATAAAACTTTATATGTGCAATATGGATCATATTTGATAGATCTCAATTAGTTTTACTAAACAAATTTTGTGAAATCTTAAAAAATATTATAAATTGAAAGATATAGACAATAGAAAAGAGAATCGAAAAAGTAAGAGTGGACTAAAATTTTGAAATGGAGGAAGTACGAAAAAGTAAATCATTAAAATACTCAACACAAAAAATTCTGGGGAATTCAAGAGGTGAGGAAGATTAATGACTGTTTCTCCTTTTTTCTCCAAGGAAAATTCTAATGCTTTAATTTAAGGATGTCGCGGGTAAAAACTTTCTATCTAACCCAAAAACTTAAGCTATTTGGTGGAGAAGTCTTTCACCAATATTCGATGAAGTATTCGTTAATATCTCCCCTCGCATGCATCCTCATTCGATCAAGGTCTGCATTCACGTGCAGTCTCTTTAGGCTCATCATCATGTAATTTTTTTGTTGGGTCTGTCATCTCGAGATTCAAACGGAATACTAAAGGTTTTTAAAAAATTTAATAGAATGAACCTCGCTCTGATATCACCTAAATAGTATAGTATATCCCAAAGTGTAGGATTGTATCCCTTTGACAGTGTCAATGTTATTATTGAGATAAAGTTTTGGCTAATTAGAATTTAGGAAATGGCTACAATACACACCCTCTATTTGGGTGTGTATCATATGCACCCTTATAAAAGTTACGAATCGATTAACAAAAGTTACGAATTTTAATAAAAGTTACGAATTCTTTGTACAAAAGTTACGAGACACACCAAATGTTATGAATCATAGAAAATGTTACGAATCATAATTCTGAAAAAGTTACGAAACACTAAAAAATGTTACGATTGCCAATGAGGTGACACAATATGAACCACACAATGGGTGCATATTGTACACACCTTTAAGGGGTGTGAATTGTAGAATTTTCCTAGAATTTATGGTAGTAATTGTTTTCTTTTACGTCAGCTGATAACACTGTTGCAGTTGCCATATGGTCCGCAAAACATGTCCGAGGCTAATTTCAGACGCAAAGATTCCCGTGCTTGAATTTTCAACGAAAATGGAAAATTTAAATCACATTTAAAAGTGTCGGACGTACTCAAAACTATTTATATCTAACTCAGAACTAATTGAAAATGAGTAGAGCGTGTCATAACCGCTAGTAACGTTATTATAACTGATCACACATTCTATATCTCAGCAATGTATTGTATTCCTTAACATTTTCCTAAGGTGCAGCCTCATTTGAGATCTATCATGTATAGCTTCTATATATTTGGGTCCATTATCATGCAGTCTTTTTCTTGGGTTGTCGGATGTGGATCGCAAATTTTTTTAGAATGCGACGTGGAAGGCCCTGGTCAGATACCATATATATGGAAATTTTATATCCAATATAAAATTAATTGACAATGAGTGGAGATATACCAACATTATATCAATTGATCGTCTATTCCACACCAAAAGTAATGAGTGGAACACCAAAACCCACTTTTATTCTACTAGTAGCTCTCATGATGCAGAGTGGATCGCGTCAGCATTTCTCGAGCGTTTGAACCATTTACGGCCTAAAAAACATTAGTAGGGTGCGTGCATGACTCGACAATGGCAAAAAGGTCCAGAAATTGTACGATTGATTGGAAACGGGCTTCTTTTCATGATTCTTCGCCCTTTTGCCGATGATGAACAACGTTTTTGGGCCATTCGATGTCATTTATCTTTTCAAAAGAGGAATTTTCCATTTTAGGAAATATTTTGGAATCTAATAACTTTTTATAGGTCCAAGTTCGTTTTTGTTGGGTCTGTTTTGACAATTCTTATATTTCTTTCCAGGTTTTGGTTTCCTAGTGGCTTGTTATATACCAATTTTCTATTTTTGAAAAATTTCGTAATCTTTTGTTTTACGGTTTAATTAGAGAGCATATCTTCCCATTATTTGCTTCCTAGTTTGTCTAGGGTTTTTACTGCAATTATAAATTAATACTGTATAAGCCTTAGGGCTAATTAGCAATTATAGATTGTTTGGAATTGTCCTTGTTAGCATTTATTTCTTGGATTCATATGCTTTCCTGCATCATATAAAGATCAAAGACCAAAGACCAAAGAAAATATTGAGAAGTGAGAAGCTTCTTTTAAACTTTCTGCTCAGCCAAGTGAGAAGCTTCTTACATATATGAGTCACGAACCAATCAAAATTTGATTCAAATAATCCTCTCATTGACAAAACCCTTTTACTTGTAGCCAATTTTTCTTGTTTTCTGACTTTCCGTGCAATCTTTGTATATGGGTTTGTGCATGAATGTTAATTGCAACCGCGTTATAAGCAACAAGTTGGAAAGTTATTCCATTGCGTGGACCATATTGTTAAGGCACTACTCCCTCCTTCCGAATTTCTTGTCCATTTACGAGTATGCGTGTCATTGTTCAATACTATCTTATATCTTTCAATATATAATATTTTTAGTTCAATTTTAAAAACTTTGTTTAATAGTTTCATCGATATTATCGAACGCTATCCGTATTGAATATATATAACATTATACATTAGAAAATATAACCAATTTTTTGAGGTGTTGTAAACAGTGAAAGTGGACAACAAATAGGGACGGAGAGAGTATTTCATAGTAGAGGTCGAGATCATGCAATAGAGTACAACTTATTGCATAGTTCTTGTAGACGGACGCTAGTCCGCATACGGTGGCGGACATTGAAATTGAATTTGTAATTAGCAAAAGTTCGAATCACATGTAATTCATCCTTATGTATAAACACAGTACATGAGAATATGGCCTGCCGTCAACTCTATTCGTATGATGGGACGAGTAAATAGTATTTTAGATTTTTTTTTTTTTTTTACACATCCAACGAACCTGCAGGGGCTGAACAAACTTGGAAAACATGTTACTAGTGAAAATAATTAAATACGTATAGGCAGTGTTCTAAAAACAGGTCTGGAAGGCCGAGTGCTCGCTGCTTAGGCACTAGAAGCCGATTAGCCTGTTAGTCGCCCGACTAAACCGACTAGCCTGGCTAGTTGCCCGACTAGACGCCGAGTACTCATCCCTGAAAGCTAGAAGGTGCCCAGCCGTCTTAGATGCGCCTAGCGAGTTTTAGAACTTTGCATGTAGATAGTACTGCGAAACCTGTCTGCATCTGTGGTGACATATTTTCATTTCACATTTCACAATCACTTCTTGTAAGGAATTTATTTAAGTATGGTACAAACGTGCATGATTGGTTCCAGATTTATTTTAATTAGTGTTTCCATTATCATCTGAGTTTCCGAACTTTTTTTTTTAAACAATAGAATATGTTTGACTTCGCAAGTACAGACAACGGTCATAAGCGAGCGACGAGCAAAAGATTATCGAAGTATTTTTTAAAAGTTACTAAAAAAATTGATGAGATGTTTAATCTTAGTTTATTCATTAGGTGAGTCGATCGTAAATTAGTTTTAATTGAGCGAAAAATTGTCTATTAATTTCATCTCAATTAAGTTTAGCGTTCCTGGTGATGCGACGACTTCCTCACCGGAACTTCGTCCTCCCTGAGTCACATATCTAGAGGGGGTCAATGAATGTGCCGATAAATTTGCCAATCATCTCGCTCGTGTCGGGGCAGAACAAAACGAAGAGTTCAAGATTCTTACGAGTAGCCCTCTATCCATTAGAGATTATTTAATTAGGGATAACCTAATTAACATTAGGCAGATCCTGGACTAATTTACCTTTTACCCTAGATTATGACTATATGATCACTACTATGTAGAAAAACGGAGCCAGGTGGGTGTTATGCACCCTTCAGCCGTCCGATCATGTTTTGGACAGTCCGGATGCATTCAGTGATTTTAATTTATTTTACCGGTAAAAAATCAAACACATCCATGCCCTCAGGATTCTAGAATAGCAAGGCTTTCAAAATGAGTTGAAAATTTTACAGGTAAAAAATCAAAACACATCCATGTCCCCCGGTAAAAAATTTTAAAAAGCATCTAAATTTTCAAAATGAGTTTATTTGTATTATAAGTTGATCTTGAACGAGATTTTTAAGCAAATACACAAATTTTTTTTTTTTCATTCGTCATTCCTAATATGTTACTTACATGGGGGAGGAGGGGGTGGAACTCGATCCCGAGATGTAGTGTGGGACATCCAAGAACTCTGCCGCATGAGTTAGCCACCCCTTGCAACTGAACACAAATTCGAATGAGTGACTTTGTTCGTTTATTTTCCCTATAAGCAAGTAAGGACAGGTACTATGAACAATTAGCATGTCACCTGTTTAATCAAAGCAGGGATACAATGAAACATGTCAGGATTTTTACCAAATTGCCAAGATTGTTAGTAGATTTAAGCCACAGAACTAGATTAATTAGTTGACTCATCAATTCTAGCCGCACAAATTAGAGTAGAAACAAGGCCTGTCTATATGCAAATGCTACCTTAACATTTGCCTCCACATATATATATTACCGTCTGTTTTTCTGATAAAAGAAGCAACAAGTATTACTATCATTTGTATTTTATATGGCAAATGCTTAGACAAAGAATAGCAAGGCTTTTTAAATTTACCCAATCGGGGCGGGACAGTTTGCCATCCTGATAGGTGTAGCTTGAAGGAAAAATAGATTTCACACATTGGCTTAGACTCTTCGTTTAACGTAGTGATTTAAAAGTAGGGGTGTCAATATTGACCTGAACTTACGAATCCATCCAAGTTCAGCCACTCAATATTTTCTCAAACTCAGCCCACTTATGAGACGGGTCATAATGTGCTCTAACCCAATTTGACTCGTTTCAAATGAGTCGGTTGGTTAAATGGTTGTAGACTATATTATGTTATTTGTTATTCATATAATGCAAACTACTAACACCACCCAAGAATTACTAATGTCACTCAAAATAAATTAAGGCCACCCTTCAGAAATTACTAATGCTACTCCAAAATTATAACGCCACCCTAAAATTACTAATGCCTCAAAAAATTTGCTAACTTTACCCAAGAATTACTAACACCACTCAAAATTTACTTTTGTCACCTGAAGTATCAACGCCACACATCCTTTTTTTAAGTATAAACATATATTGGATAATTATCGTAACTGTGGATATATTACCCTTAGGTTAATTGACGGGACGGGTCATCTTTTTAATTACTTGGGTCGGTTGGGTATGGATAACAATTATCTAACAACTGGATTGTAAATGAATCAATGACTGCAAACCGAATCCGTATGCAGCCCTTCAAACTCAACCAAACGCACCCATTTGAGAACGAATTTAAAAGTGGGTCGGAGCTTGGATTCTTAATTACGTAGTGAGGGCCCATACTTAAAACCCTATGTTTTTTTTCTTTTTGATCTTATAACCGAAAGCAATAAATAAATTTAACTGCCAATTAAAAAGTAAATGACTTAATAAATAATAATAGGGTCCCATGATAGTAATATTGAGTGTTGTCTCCTGACTAATTAAGTCCGGCAGGAGCCTCATTCCGTTAAACTGACCCATGTACCAAGTTAGTATAAGAAAAATCAACATTTCCTGTTGAAGTCATCTCATTACAACAAGTAAACACTTATCGTCAACGTAAATCTTTGCAACTGCCTCTCTCATCTTTATATGTATATATATCGGGGACTCCGTTTTTGTATGAGGTTTTTTTATTTATTTATTTATAATTTGAGATCTTGCTTAGTAGATAACGACGTTGACATAGAACCTATGCAAGTGTGGTCCGGGAATGTCCTCCGACGATTAACTCAATATCTATGTATGTTATGGTTAACTCAATATCTATGTTTTTCAAAGCTTTTAAAATGCATTGATCAGTTAGTTTTTACTCAGTCTCTTGTGTATACAATTTCTGATAGATGGCCTCAGCTTGGAGAGCCCTAAAGATCCTTTTAACTCAAAGCTGAGTCAAGATTTTGGTCCAAGGGGGCCGAAGTAATAGTTATATTTACTTTTGTCTACACGTAAACATATTATACCATAGAGTTTATGTTTTCCAATATAATACATTTACACATTGAAATTATTGTAGCTTAATGCAGTAAAAGTATATAAACATCATTTTGTTTTCCGAGAATGCCCTCCGACAATTAAGTCAATATCTATGTTTTTCAAAAGCTTTTAAAATGCATTGATCAGTTAGTTTTTACTCAGTCTCTTGTGGATATATGCAATTTCTGATTCCTTTCTCATGAATGTTCTTCTGGTATTTATCGTAAAATTACTTCCACGTGTCATCATCGCCTTTGTGTTTAAAAGGTTTTTTTAACATATTCCACGCAAACCTTCCTCATAATTCAGCTGAGGGGGTGTTTGGGAGCCTACATTTTTGTTTTTCATTTTCAGCTTTTTGGCTTTTTAGCATTTTTGGATTATAGTCAGAATATGTTTTGAATTTGGAAGGATTGTTTGGGAGAAATGTACATAATGCGCATAATGCATTTTGCAAGTGGAGAATGTGAGTGGAAAATATGAAAGTAGCTCAACACCTCTTTTTAACTTCTATTCTCTAAAGTGAAAAATAGGAAACTCATTCTCTGAGATTGTGTTTGATAACCCCCAAACACCCAAAAGGTTATGATTAAGTCAATTTCTATGTTTTTCAAAGCTTTTAAAATGCATTGATCAGTTAGTTTTTACTCAGTCTCTTGTGTACACAATTTCTGATAGATGGCATCAGCTTGGAGAGCCCTAAAGATCCTTTTTAACTCAAAGCTGAGTCAAGATTTTGGTCCAAGGGGGGTCGAAGTAATAGTTAAAATTACTTTTGTCTACACGTAAACATATTATACCATAAAGTTTTTGTTTTTGTTTACCGAGAATGCCCTCCGACGATGAAGTCAATATCTATGTTTTTTCAAAGCTTTTAAAATGCATGGATCATTTAGTTTTTACTCAGTCTCTTGTGGATATATACAATTTCTGATTCGTTTCTCATGAATATTCTTCTGGTATTTATCGTAGAACTTCCACGCGTCATCGTCGCCTTTGTGTTTAAAAGGTTTTTTAATTTTAACATACTCCGCGCAAATCTTCCTCATAATTCGGATGAGTGAGTGTTTGGGAGTCTACTTTTTAGCTTTGTTTTTTCAACTTTTTGGCTTTTTTGGCATTTTTGGATTATGGTCAGAATGTGTTTTGAATTTAGAAGGATTGTTTGGGAGAAATGTGCATAATGCATTTTGCAAGTAGAGAATGTGAGTGAAAAATGTGAAAAGTAACTCAGCATCTCTTTTTAACTTCTATTCTCTAAAGTGAAAAACAGAGAACTCATTCTCTGAGATTGTGTTTGACAACCCCCAAACACCCAAAAGGTGATAAATTGAATTGGAAAATGCGAAAAATGGGCAGCCAAACAACCTCGATTCATGGATGACCTCAGCTTGGAGAGCCTTTAAAGATCCTTTTGTACTTAAAGCTGAGTCAAGATTTTGGTCCAAGGGGGCCGAAATAATGGTTATATTTTGTTTTGGCACACCAAAGAATGAGATTTATTTTTGTCTACACGTAATTAATTATACCGTAGAGTTTTTGTTTTGCCAATATAATACATTTGCACATTGAAATTATTGTAACTTAATACAGTAACAGTATATAAACATCATTTTGTTCTATTTCTTTAGGGTACGACAATACTTTAAAAATTAAAAACAAAATAAAAAAAAACTTATCATAACACTTGGGCATACAAAAGATATGAACATTGGTATTTAATAACATCTGCAATTTAACTTATTTATATAAATATGCAAGCCTTATCTACACCAAGATCCAAAAGAAAAATAAGAAAAAAATATATATTATCCCAGGTAATTGAATTCTGACCGACAGGACTTTCATTTGAAGTCCCGTAGAGAAGAGCACGCGGCAACTGCTGAGGAAAAGGTCTCTCTCCAATGCCCTCCTTACAGTTATCTTAATCATTCACTATATATGTCTTTGTTTTTACCATGAGATGAAATCTCTTCTTTGTGATGTGTAACTATCGCATTGGTATAATGAACGATTCAAACGTTCAGTTTGTTGTGAATGTTTAACTATTTTTTTTTGATAATTTTGACTTTTCCAACGCTTACTTCTCTAGTTTTGTTCTCGGTATATTATCATAAACAACAATCAGAGTTTACGTATATTACAGTGTCATGTACCTTGACTAAAATTCATTTACTCCGTTTGAGTTTGTTGTGAATTTTGAACATTTTTATAGTAATTTTGACTGTTCAAACGTTGACGTGTTCTTGTTCACGAGACAAGCTTATAAGTGTTATTTATTTTCAACCCACAGTATATCTGGGTGTACACGCTTCCCATATTACCATTAAGAACGGTCATATTGTATGCATATGTAACCATGTCATGTACAATAAATCCAAAATTCGACAACATTTTGTTTTTTCAACCTTAATTACTTTAGGAAGAGGGCCGCAAAAATTGAAAATTCAACCTTACTAGGTTTGTCGGACCCAGTCTAGCTAACCTGTTGCTCCAAATTTTTAATATTGTCCCAATTTCTTTGTGGGGACGGTGTGGCTAATGGATTTGGATAATAAAAACATTTAGCTTTACAAATACGGAAGTGAAACCATATTAGGGTGCGAAATTTGTGTTCATGCATCTTGAGTATAAAATTCTACCATGTCACTATCATTATTTCGGAATATTTACAAAAATAATTTTGTGTTTTCAAATTTATAATGCTTTCCATTTGTAATAAAAAAATTTGGTAGAAAGAATGTCGAAATTGGCATACAAGTCTTTCTTCTTCTTGTTTTTTTTTTTGTCAAAATGATATTAGCTTCATTAATAGGAAACAAAGATATAAAAAATAAATACCTAGAAGTAACATATGTTCTCAATCAAAGGATTAAAAAACCACAAAAGAGTGTAATCTTTCTAAGTACAAACACCCAGATCGTGTACCAGTTTTGGTGTGTTTAGTTTTCTTTTTTCTTTTTAAATCTCATCCCTTTTTTTTTAGTACAAACAAGAAGAGTTAGTACTAATTAGTATGTTAGTGTTAGATGGTGGGGATCGAACCCTCACCAGATACATGCATGGAGGTTGAATGAGCTTACCACTTGGGTTGGCCCTTGCTTTAAATCTAATGCTTCAAAGGGAAAATTTCAGAATGTCCCCCAAACTTTACACTCAATGTCTAATCGCCCCCTAAACATTATAAGAAAATCAATTTTACTCCCCAACTGTCACTCTGTTACTCAAATAGACCCCCACCGTCTAATTCTATCAAAATGCCAAACAGAAATGTTGAGTTGGAAATTTTCGACGTTAAGAGGGGAAAAAAAAAAAGGAAAAATCTATTTCACGCCAGATCTGGTTTTGATGAACAAGAGAGAGAGAGAGAGAGAGAGAGAGAGGAGAGGAGAGGGCGACGAAAGAGGAAAGTCGACGAACGAACCCACCACCAGCGACCACCTCCTCCAGCCAAGCGACGAAAATATGCTGAGAGTGCCACCACCGATGCCATTGACGCTATTACCCACCACCACCAAGGTCTCTCACTCTTCTCTCTCCCCTATAAATTGTATTGAAATACTCATACTCCTCAACACAGCATATTGAATCTCTTCATTTTTCAATGTCTAACTCTCTCTCTCTCTCTCTTACTACCCCAAATGGATTCCAACGACACTCCCAGATCTCACGCCTTCACTATCCATGTCTCCTTATTTATGCACCTTCTCTGTATACCCATTTGTTCTAATTAATTTATACTCAGCATCACTCTTTGTACCAAATCACCCCAAAACATCATCCATTACGCCATGTATACACCGATGACACTGTCAGATTCTAATTTGCCCCGAATATATTCCGGCATCGCCAAACTATCAATTTTGTGTAAATCTCTAAGTATGTGAGGTGGTGCTTTTATAAGGCTGGAAATTGGGTTGGAAATTTGTGAATTTTTTTTGGGTTTGGGTTTACATAGAGAAAGTGAAAGAAGAGGACAGAATGGAGGAGAGATTATTGTTGTGTGTGTGTGAGAGAGAGAGAGAGAGAGAGAGAGAGGGAGAGAAAGAGGGAGCACCAAAATTAGACAAGTCATCCACAATTAAGCCATGTCACTGTCCCCTAATGTTTTTCTTTACCATTAATCTCCAACTCAGCATATCCCGTTACTGAGATCACGAAATGAGACGAAAGGAGCAATTTCGAATAACGGAGAGGAAGTTCGGGAGTAAAATTGATTTTTTGTAAAGTTTGGGGACGATAAGACATTGAGTGTAAAGTTTGGGGGACATTTTGAAATTTTTACTACTTTGAAAATTTAAATTGGAGCTAGTATAGTGGGATAATGAGGTGGCGCTTTCCGATTGGGACATCGAACGTGTGGGGATTCCAACCCTTTTTTAATTTACACGAGTGCAGTCAGAATTAACTTTATTCAAAAAAATAAATAAATAAATAAATAAAATAGGAAAAATGAACATTGCACCAAGTCGTGTCCTTCTAGAGGAGGGTCGCTTATGCCTTATATAAGGTAGTCGGGTAGTGGTGATACTACAAGTCTACCCAATACCCTTTGCCTGTTCTCTCTCTCTTTCTCTCTCTCTCTCACACACACACCAATCTTTCTCTCTCTAAATTGATAGATACATACATACATATAGGATGGGAAGAAAGCCTTGCTGTGAGAAAGTAGGATTGAAGAAGGGGCCATGGACAGCAGAAGAGGACAAGAGGCTTATTAACTTCATCCTCACCAATGGCCAATGCTGCTGGAGAGCTCTCCCTAGACTTGCAGGCCAGTCTCCTACATCTCCAATTTCTTTCTTTCTTCTTTTATCTGGGCAGAGCCTTCTTGACAGGAAGACACAGTTTTCTCTGAGACTTTAGTTTCTCATTCAGTGTTTCCGGTGTGCTATGTGTGGCGTTGCCTATGTTGTACTCCAAAACCATTTACTTGGCGAAAACCATTTACGTAGCGAGTAGCGACAATTTATCCGGAATGGGTATTATCGTTTTCTTTTTTTAGTTGGAAACAGAGTGACCCACACTAATATAGTGGGGTGACTATTTTATTTGCGAGTACCTAATAATTTTTTCGTAAGTGGCCTATCCCGAAAATAGGATTTCGTAGAACGCTAAAAACATAAAAGATATATGTAGATAGAAATAACTCTTATACATATATATACATACAAAGAAAGAGCAACCTTTTGGTGTGGTAACAATATTGAGACTGACTCGCAATTTGCTATTCCGAAATTTTCCAAACCAAAAATCTGAATTGCCCCATAAAGTGTTGTAGATCACTTTAACTCCCAAGGGCAAAATAGGATAACAACTAGAACATGATTGGTAATTTGGTGGAAAACTCCACCGTCAAAAGGCACTACGTTAATTTATAAATTGTTTTCTAATGGTTTTCTTGCTTTAGATACAGTTTCCGATAAAAACTGTATATGTATAGTTTTTATCGGAAACTGCTCGGATCAAGCCCTTTCGGGTATTTTTTTCGGAAATTCTTCGCGTAGGTCCTTGAAAACACATTTTAAAAACATTGAGCGGATCGGATCGTCAAAATTTGGTCCGGAAAGTCGAAAATGCCCCTAGGTCCGCATGGAAAGTTAATAAGGGTCCCTTATTAGAAGGGGGTCCTATATATATATTGGATTAATTTTAAACCGTAATCACTGCCTCATGCACTCGACTTATTTTTGTTTAGTTCATTCTCCTTTGTCGGAGGCATGCAGGGTTGGACATAAAAAAAATGTGTTTCTTTGAGTGAAATAGAAAAATTGATCGATAGGCGAGTAGTGTTCATCTCGTACTTTTGCACATGTATTGCGTGTGCCATGACTTCTTGTATTAATAATGGGGTGGCAATAAGTTTAGGAACGCGATGGGATGTTTGTCGTGGCTTAGTGCAAGTCTTACCTTTTTGTGACGAAAGTTGAGTCAATCTCTATGTTTTTTCGTTATGAAGACTGCGTTGAGTTATTTGGGAGCCTTACTTATTTTGCATTTTGCATTTTGAATTGTGGTTAGAATAGATTATGAATACTATTGAAGAGATGTGCAAAATAGATTTTGCAACAGATTAACGTTTGGGAGAGGATAATCTACAAAATAATTTATGAATTGATTTTTATCATGGTGCCATTGATAATTGATTATGGTATCACAAATACACACGTTATGAGGTCTTTTGGTCCGTAAAAGTAAATCATAACACAAAAACCTCCTATTTGTACTACAAATGAACAAGTAATTAGGTCTTTTCATCTGTAAAGGAAAATCAGAATACAAAAAGCTCCTTCAAAGCTGATTCTCAAATTGTGCCTCCAAAGTGTTGTTTTGAGAATGCATTCTTATCGACAAACACCCATAATGCAAAATGGATAATCCAATAAATTAGAACAGCCCCTAATTAGTAATTATTTAGTTGTTTTTGGACAAAGTCACGTAGTGTCTCAGCAGACCGGTTTTCAATACCAACCAACAATTTTTTCGTCTTGGTGGGATAAAAAAATCAACAGCTATTTTTTAAAATTTCCCTTTATTCTATTAAGTTGTGTTTGTTGTTCTTAACCAGAGAAAAAAAAAGTGGGATAGCAAAGGTCACTAGTTAACAATCATTACAAAAGGAATGTGCTGGAAAAGCTGCCCACTCAAATTTTTGAAAAGAATGTGAAGCCATTTTATTTGTATATCCTCTCATTTATATTTCAACTTTCTCAATTGAGAATGTTATTGAGGATGTTAGGGTGTGTGTCATTGCAGGATTACTAAGGTGTGGTAAGAGTTGCAGACTGAGATGGATAAACTATCTTAGGCCAGACTTAAAGAGGGGTCTCTTATCAGAACATGAGGAGAAGATGGTCATTGATCTCCATGCTCAACTTGGCAACAGGTTTTTTACTTTCACTTACTATCCTAAATTGAATTACATAACAAACTAAATTTTCTTCAAGAACGATCGACTTGGTTATCGATATAAAAAGTTTACGCAAAGATACATGTCATATATTGTAACTCGTACTTTAAAAAGTGTTAATTACATATCATTATGCTGGAGTTTATCGTGTCTTTTTCTTCAAATCATTTACCATCCCGAAGTCGTTTATTGTCTGCATCATGACTTAAAAAAAATGAGATGAATTACAAATCGTCACATATTTAGAATGATCATTTTCTAATCATTTACATATCTAGAATGATCGATTTGACTATTGATAAATTTTGTACATATACTTATAGAAATACATGTCATTGTAACTCGTAGTTTAAAAAGTGCTACTTACATATCATTATGCTAGAGTTTACCGGTGCAACTCTTTATTTTCAAATCATTTACTATTCCAAAGTCATTCATTATTTGCATCATCACTTTTACGGTTCTTTTGAGATATTCATTGTAACTGAAGTAAGCTGCAGCATCATCACTTGACCTCGTCATCCATAAGCCATTTAGACGGGCATCAACTATTTTCTCTCTCTATATATATATTTTTTTGTTTAGTCTAAGTCTTATTTGCATATGATGACCGGTAGCCTGACTTCATGCACTCTCACATTTATTGGTCGTTCGACACAATATTTTACACAACAATATGCATGTACATTGATGCGACACTCTCTCGTCGGTGACTATAAGATAACATCTAATCATTTGAAGTCCTTGTCGTGAATATTGTTTGCGTATTATATAGCATCACACATTTTAATTTAATCCAACTTAGTTACGTAAGTGTCGAATCATTTTCTTTCACAGATGGTCCAAAATTGCTTCTCATCTCCCCGGAAGAACCGATAACGAGATAAAGAATCACTGGAATACCCACATCAAGAAAAAACTCAAGAAGATGGGGATTGATCCTTTAACCCACAAACCACTCCCCACTACTTCAAACACAGATGAACCAATACCCCAAGAAACACAAGAAGATCAACAAGAAGTGTGCCCTAGAAATGAAACAGAGTCATCATCATCAACTGACTCATCAATTACAGAGGTCAATGAGGAGGAATTAACCCAGATAGAAAATTCATTACTGGAAGTGATCAATAATGGGTTTTGCACAGACGAAGTCCCAGTGATTGAACCCCATGAGATCAATCTAGCATCTTCTTGTTCATCCTCTTCTTCCTCCCATCAAATTCAAGAATTTGAGTTTCCAGATTTTGATTGGCAATGTGACATGATCAATAGCTTAGATTTCTGGAATTATGACTTCAGCAGCACTTTGGATTTTCTGATTAATGATCATAGTGATAGGATTAATGTAACCCCAAGCCCAGAGACTATTTTGTAATTTGGATGATAATTGGTTACAGTCAATTAAAGTTAGAATCTGGGGACAAAGGCCCACCATTGGAATTTTTACTACTCCCTTTTACCATAGGGGCTTATTTGTAATTTGGATGATAATTTGGTACAGTCAATTAAAGCTGTCTGGTGACAAAGACCCACCTTTGGAATTTTTACTGGTACTTCCTTTTTTCTTACCTCATTTTGGGTCCGCAATTTTGTTTTTTTTTTTGTCATTCAGTAATTCCTAATCTATTTATTAGAGTAGGAGAGAATGAGACTTGATTCCGAGGTGCAGTGTGGGGCATTCAAGAACTCTGCCGCATGAGCTAGCCACCACATGCGGGTGCACAACCTTCATTCGAATCCTTTATATTGTAAAAACACAAAAAAAGATCAGATCTAAATAAGTCATTTAGATAAAATATCAATAAATGTGAGGATAAGTTGCATGTTGTCACATAACACACAAACACATATTCCATCGGTCCCCTTTTCTTGGCCTATGATTCTATTTTATTGTCTCAAAATATGCCTAGTTTGACTTTTCAATAAGCATAATTGGGTATATTTTCTGTTTTGCCCCTTCTTTTGAAATCATCATCAACATTGAATCACTTTTTTTACTTCATAAAAGATGTCAAATCAAGAGTATATCTCAAAATTAGACCATATAATTTAGGGAATGAAATCCTAACCTATTCGTATATCTATCGAATCGATATTCGTTCAAACTGATTTTTCATAGAAATGTACTTCTTTACTTATTCAACAAATGAACGACTGGGTTCAAACTATATTGGATCATATATAATTGTAAACCTCGGTGGACCCACAAAATGATCGTGTGGAATGTAACAGAGTAGAGCCAATCCTAGTAAACCCCCCTCATATAGCCACACATTTCTATCGAATTCGATGACCATCCATGCACATTCATGTTTATCTTTTTCTCGGCGAAAGTTAGTGTTTTTCATTATACTCCCTCCGTCCCAATTTAAATGCTCCCTACGGTTATGCGTGGTTTTTTAAAACTCTTATAGTTTTCATTCTATAATGTATTTTATATGCAATATGGATCTTATTTGATAGATCTCAATTAGTTCTATTAGACTAAAATTTTAAAAAACTTTGAAAACCTTACCGATAAAAAGATATAGACGTTTGAAAATGGCACGTATATACGTAGGGAGCATTTAAAATGGGACAGAGGGAGTAGTTAGTTACGTTTTAACCACTGCCATATAAGAGAATACACAGTGCCTCCCACTAAAATAGTACTCCCTCCGTTCCATAATATTGGTCCCCTACGAAACTACGTGTAATTTTCAAACTAAAAAATAATATATTTATGAACATAATTTGTTCATCAATATGGATCTTTTTTTTTTTTTTTTTTTTTGAAAATGTCAAATGTATTAAAAAGCGCTAAGGCGCATCATTGGCTAAAACAAATTCTAAATTGGGTGGAATACAACCCATAGGATAAACAATTTTCTGATCTCTACAACTAACGGCAAGCCAATGAGCCGCTCTATTACAATCCCTTTTACACCACTTGAAAGAACACTGTCTATGCTTGGCCCAAGCTTTGATATCTTCCAGGATAGCAACAATATGGATCTTATTTGATAGATCTCATTGTGAACTTTTAAACGGTGCGGAAAAAATCCAAAAATTATTTTATAGATGAGTTATTTTTTAGTTTGAAAATTGCACGTCGTTTCGTAGGGGACCAATATTATGGAACGGAGGGAGTACTGTACATAGTGTGAAAGCACGTCAATAGGATTTGATTCGAAGCTAATCCAATATCAACCCGTACATGCTCAAGGGCCCCAGTCAAGATGCAGCCGTAGGGACAGTGTGACCTTTGTTTCTACGTAGGTGCATCAATGGTTGTGGGCACTGATATAATGTTCGCCATTGACTTTGAGCATTTCCAGCTGTGTGGAATTTCTAGAGCCACTTTAGCATGTATAGGCAAAAATGGATTTGATAAGCATTGCCACGCAATTGGGGATACAGAAATCAAGATATTGTTTTCGTAGCTGTTCAATGCACGTGGTCTCACAAATTCGCCCCAAGACCCACCACATTAAGGCTGTGTTTGGAAGTTAGGGAAAGAAAGAGAAAAGAAGGGAAAATAATTAAGAAGGAAATTTGAGGGAAAATTAAAGAGAAAATGGGAGGAAAGTTAAATGGGAAGTTGAATATTTTCCTTCATCTTTTTGTAGATCCAAACAAAGGAAGGGAAATTTTTTAAATTTTCTCTCCCTTTCTCTTCCTTTCCCTAAGAACCAAACAGAGCCTAAGAGTTCTACGCGGGTACGTGATAGTATTACTGAAGAGAGTGACTTACTAGAAGACGGTGATTTCTTTTTGTAAAAATTGACCTTAGTGCTACTAACATTAATATTAGGGTAATATGGAGAGAATTTTACATCGTTTTCCCCTCCACACGCTGCTTTCTGATATCATATAGTGAAGTCACGTATATTGTCGCCTTTAAATATTACTGTAAGACATTGCACTTAAGGACTTTTTGTATTTTCACTTAGAAAGAAACAAAATAACATTGTGAAATATTCACTACGTATTTTTTCTATATAAATTGTAACATTAGAACTAGTATGTACCTACCTTGATATAATATAAAACGGTTTTCTAGCACGGGACCCACATAGATATACAAAACCGTCCAATCAAGACTCAGTCAACAGAGGAATTTGTTGCATGAAGTTGAACTCAAGATGCAATTAGGAGTTGTTTGGGTGTCATTGGCTTAAGAATTTAGTACTCCATATTAATTTTGTCTTTATTTAATTTTTTTTGTGCTTGATCATTTTGCGTCAGATTTTTGGTCATTATAGGTTCATTTCGAAGTGAGGATTCAAAAAAGTAAGGAAATTACCCAAATAATTTCGGAAAAGCCAAGAAAAGACAGCTTAAGCCAGGTTACACTGGCTGTGTTCGGTTGCACAGTTTAGTTTTGTTTTGTTTAGTTTTGATGATGTAAGCAGGTGTAATAAGTGGAGAGAGATAGAGAGAAAAGTGAAAAAAGTGATGATGTAATCAAAACTGGAACAGTGCCAAAACTGCCCCAAAACCCCCAAACGAACACAGCCGCTATCTTTTTCATATTTTTTTTCTTGGATTTTTTTCCAAAATATCTGTTTTTTTCTAGGATATTTTAAAAAAAGTAAGGAAATTACCCAAATAATTTCGGAAAAGCCAAGAAAAGACAGCTTAAGCCAGGTTACGCTATCTTTTCATATTTTTTTCTTGGATTTTTTTCCAAAATATCTGTTTTTTCTAGGATATTTCTCAAAATATTTGACTAAAAGTCATAATTTTACCGAATTCTGATTCCTCTCTTAGACACAAACCTATAATTACCAAAAGTTTGATGAAAACTAATAAACTCAAAAAATAAATAAATAAATAAAGACAGAGCCAAAAAAAACCCTTTAAGGAGACATGCTACAATGTACACCACCCCCCCCCCCCCCCCCCCCCCCCCCCCATATGAGATTTTGTGGCTTTAAATCTGAGTTTTGTGACACCAAATATGAGATAATATGAGATTTTGTGGCTCCAAATATGATATGGCATACGGTATGCACCCTATACGGATGGACGTCCGAGATTGCGCCACGTATGACGTGTGGGGATTTGTGCCACCTTTGACCATTGACTATATGAGATTTTGTGGCACCAAATATGAGATTTTGTGGCTCCAAAATATGAGATTTTGTGGCACCAAATATGAGATTTTCTGAAAATATTTGAGATTTTGTGGCTCAAAATATGAGGTCCGCACAAGTCCGCACGCACTGTAGCAAGTCCACACGCACTGTAGCAAAGTCCGCATGGATCCAATATGAGATTGTGTGGCTCCAAATATGAGATTTTCTGAAAATATATGAGATTTTGTGACTATTCATATGAGTGTGCATACCATATGCATTTCGTATCTCCAGCCACAAAATCTCATATTTAGAGCCACAAAATCTCATATTTTGAGTCACAAAATCTCATATTGAGTAATTTTTGGAGGGTGCGCATTGTAGCATGACCCCTGTTTAAGGCAATAGCACTGGAACAACCGTATGACTTCTGATTGTCGAAGTGACTACTACTACGCTAATCCTTAGAATCTTTTAACAACTTATGCATGCTAGAGTCAGAGAGAGATAAAGAGAGGGAGACATGCTAATATCAAAGGGATGTTCAAGTGCGGAACGTACTGTGGAATTGACCAGGTACCATAACGCGTTTAACATTATCCAATCACCATGGAGCGAAAATGTGGACATTATGCTTCAATTTTGGACCACCAATTTCCTTTGCAAGTCTTTCTATGCAGACAAAAAATGAATTCATATTCAAATCAGAAAGATAGATTGACTTCTTAAACTCGTTATGTTTTCACCAACACTTGGTTTGTATTGTAGCTTCGTCATCGATCTTACATTTTGATCTAATCGCGATGTTTTACAACCGATATGAATAAATTTTTCTTCTTCTATCTTTCCTGCATCGATGGTGGTAGTACGAATGCTTTATCAAAAACAAAATAGCCTCGTGTTATAGAAAAATTCTACTAAAAGAAACGTAGGTATCTAAGTTAATGAGCATTGTTAGGAACACGTACATTTGGGAAAAAAAAAATTGGATACCGAATGGGTACCATGTAGACGAGCCTACGTGGTATCCAGACATTGCATCCAGGCCGTCCAAAAGTGTATTGCACGGCCCAAATCAAAACCCTCGATCTCTCTCCTCCTCCTCTCTCCCCCCCTTCCTCTATCCTATTTCTCTCTCCGTAATCCGGACCGTCTAAAATCGAAATGGATGGCCTAGATTGCGTACGCGGACACCACGTGTTACCCGTCAGCACTGAAAAATTGTTGGACATTTGAACGGAGATGAAAACAGTTTGACAATGTGTTCGAATGTCTATGTCTGCGCTTAGTGGAGCAATTAATGGGAAAATGATTGTCATGTCACTGTGAATGTACGCTGGAAAATTTCTAAGTGTGTACAAATCCCTTTCAGTTTTGGTTAAGACAGTCTAATCAGTGTAGACTGTAGGGAGTCCACATGCTCTTGGAGGCCCACACATCAACATTATCTTCCTACATTTGGCCCACTGTGTTTTTCCCTTTACGACTATCATCAGTTTTTTCGTCCGTTCATTTTATTAAATGGAAAACTCATACGTATTTAATTTATTTTTGTGTTTCTTATAACCGAGTATCTAAGTTAACTTATACAAACCTTAACTTATTTTGAAGTCATGCACTTAATGATGAGCGAACCTTCAATAGCGCAAAGCGTTTTCGTTTCTACCGACGACAAGAATCGTACCGCATTTCCCCTCTCTTTTTTTCGCATTCCATTATATGAATTCAGAGTTGCGTATCTAATGTCCATGGAAATGGTATCTCTGGAATTGGGATTTTTAATCTTAAGCAATGACAGAGTTAGAATTTGGAGTCAGAGTTTCAAACTCGAAAACATAACATTTTTTGAAATGATACCAAAAAAAAAAAAAAAGCTTTAATCTTTGAAAAGATAGGCAAAGATTGAACGAATTAAGGACACAACGGCAAAAGGTCGCCTGAGACCCAAAAAGTAAAACAGGACTGCAAGACACTAACCAAAACACGAGAAACAACCAAACCAAAAACCTAGTGCCAAACTCCCCCGAAAAACACCCCAAAACCAAGCAAACCGGAACAACAAAGAGAATCAAACCCAACACCGAAGCCAAACAAAAACGCAAACCCATACCAACGTAAACAGAAAATCAAAACTCCAAGGAAAGAGAAGCAACCTTCTCCAAATCCACAAGATCACCATCATCCATTTCAGAAATGTTTTCGGCTTCCATTTCAACAAGATTCTTCAAATTATAGTTCTCCCCCCTTAAATTTTATTTCCAGCAAATTCAGCATCAAATTCCATCACCATACGAAAATCGATCCTTAAGTTTTACAGAATTTTTGTTAATCGCTATCATGAGAGGCATGGTATCATAATAGGATCGATACGTAGCAAACTACCATTTGCGCATACGGAACTCCACAAAATTAACTCTAATATACTGAGAGCAAATTTTATTAATTTATTTAAGTTATGAGTAAAATTTTATGATTTTTTTTTTTCGATTGTGCAATATAATTGTAAAATTGCACTATCAGTCTTTTTGAAAATTAATCTGTCTTTTACGTCGTCTTATATGAACTTTTTCCAATTTTCATGTTTATATCTTACACTTTTCGATTCCTCACGTCCAGTGGCGGACGCAGGATCGCCATTTTTGTCTAATTTGCGGGGGTCACTCTTCAGTAATTTTACAAAAAAATCTAGAAGTACACTAAAAATATGTCGAAAATTGGGGGGAGTGCAGGGGCCGAACACCCCCCTAGCCAGGGGCGACGCTAGACTTTTCCGATGGGGGGTTCAACACTTCAACGAATGTCAATGTCACTTGTAGGACCTATTTGTTGTAAAACCTAGGACCTATTTTGGTCTAAAATAACCCACAAAATATAAGAAGAAAACAGAAAAGAGAGAGAGAGAGAGAGATGCAGATGTGAGAGTACGCATAAAGGAAGAAAGAGAAAAAGTTAAAGTCTGACACTTGTATTTGACCGAGACTTGGGAAAGAATAGTATAAGGTACAACATTTTATCTGGGTGTAAGTGGAGAAAGATGAGACATTAGATGTGATGACAATAACTGAATGGGTTCATGACCAAAATCCAATGGGCCTTGTTTGTTAGGGAGGATATGGGGTGGGATGGATTTGGATTTGGACGTGGGTCCCAAAATCCATTGTTTGGTAACATTATTTGGGATGGGATTTGGTTTCCCCAGCCAAATAATATCCCCATCTGTACGGGATATAAAATCCCATGGGGGGGGTGGGATTTGGATGGGATTTGGAGTTTTTAGTGCAAAAAACCGGATATCCCGAGCACTATTCCGTCGAACACAAACACCGGATATGAATTTTTCCCATCCATTGATATCCTGAGCAATATCCCAAGGATTTCATATCCCACCCATATCCCATGGAATTTCATATCCCATCCATTTATCTCCGACCAAACAAACGAGGCCATGGGTTCAACTTACCAAATACACCAAATGGGCAACCAAACTATACATAGGCAATAGAATTTCTCAACATTTTAGGGGGGTCAGGTGACCCCACACCCTTGAACGTGGCGTCGCCCCTGCCCCTAGCACCCCCCTGTCCGCCCCTGCTCACGTCGACACAAAAAATATGATATAAAAATTTGACCCAAATCTTTTAAAGATGAGAGAAAACAACAAGAAAGACCAGGAAAAAAAAATGTAAAGGACACGTGGCAGACGTCGAGAGGACATGGCGATGCTCCACGTAGCACCCAAGTAGCATAAAAAAATTCTCCAATCACCATACACAGTCATAGGTGGTAAAAATGGGTCAATGACAATTATAAGGCTCCTTCCACTTCATGTAGCGAAAATTAAACCACGCATCTAATGTGTACACTCTTACCTTAACTTGATTTTTTTATGGAATTTCTGACCTGGAAACACGGTTTCGCGAGCTTTTTCTCCCCGATTTTTCTTTTTTATAAAATGGGTTTTCAAAAAAAAAAGTTAGTTATTCCGAACGCCTGAAGTTATTTAAAAAAATTAAAAGATATGGTTTCATATTCGATTACCTTAAAGTTTTACGTAGGTGAGTACCAAGAAACCTAAAAAGATTGGCAACAAAATAGTACTGTAAAAATAAAACTTGGGGTGGGCTCAAAATGCATTTACCGTACCATGAAAGTCCGTAAAAAGGACTGGACAACAAGATGCTTCCAACAAACAAAACAAAAATATCTTTCATGTAGTATGTACTGTAGTTAGGTAGGGAATGGAGAGAGGGATATCCACGTAATTTTTTTGAATAACCCGATTTGAGTTGATTTCTTATGGGACCACTTGAAATCATAATAAAAATAAAAAAAATTAATGAACGCTAATCTTATTCGTGTGGAACTCTGAAGTGGGCCCCACAACGCGATCTCTCCATGATTTGTGTGCATACATAGCTTTAATGTTGATATAAGAAATATTTCTTTTTCAAATGATAATTACTTATCGGATTGTTCGGCCCACTTCGGATCAAAATCTAGCTCCGCCACTGAAGAGATTGTCCAATTCCGCAAAACACTTATTAATCACAAATTGTAGTGAATTCTAAGCACTTTTTCTTGGACCCTCCTACTGTGTAGTGGAAGAGAGTGATGTGGAGACGGGGCACACTAATGTTGACTCGTGAGATGTGGGCCATGGGGTTACCAAATCCTCAGTCACCATCTCAACGGCAACAACTCACTACTATGTGTGATGGTGGGAAAAGGTAAATTGAAAGATGGGTCGTGATCCGAGAAACAGGGGTTTAGGATCAGTTGTTAGTTTTGTCCGAATTGACCAACAAGAGAAATGTGGATCGTCCAAAATATTTTTGGATGACTATAATGCGTGCTCGGCACCTGAATTCTTCTCCCCTTGTTGGCTTTGAAAACGATCTTTTGTTAAATTGAAAATGAAGTTTCTATGCTTAGGAAAAAAAAGGGTTATGTATTAAACAAGAAATTGTAATTGTACAAAGTTCAAGAATATTATACAAATAAGAATGATAAACGAACTGAACGGTTGATCATTCAAGTTTGATTTAAAAATCAAACGAGTTTTAAAAAAAAATGTTAAAGCTAATTGACTTATTTATGAGACGAGTTGCTGCTAATGTCTAACCATTTGATTAACGAACCGAACGAACTGAACGGTTGATCATTCAAGTTTGATTTAAAAATCAAACGAGTTTTAAAAAAAATGTTAAAACTAATTGATTTGTTGATGAGACGAGTTGCTGCTAATGTCTAACCATTAGAACTAATCTCAATGTTTTTATTTCAAATCGTATTTGGAAAATAATGCAACTTCTTGAGAAAGTTTGTCCTTTGAAAATCTCAAAGGGTCTGGCCAACTGGGCATGAGAAATTAATAAGCGGTTGTCTTCCATGAGTTCACATGTTCGAATCCTAACAGACGCCAAACATTCAAAAGTTTGAGGCTACTAAAGGGTTTGCCCAATAGGTAGCTTCACGGTCCCAGAATTAATTGAGATGTTCACGAGCTGCTCCGGACATTCGATTAATTATCAAATAAAATTTGTCCTTCGAAACAAATGTACAACCGTATTGATAACAACAAAAGTGAGAGCTAGTGAAGTGAGTAATTAAAATGTATTTGTGTGAAAAGAAGGTGATCCTTTTGAATAATTAACTTCATCCCCATAAAGTTTGTGTACATTGCATTGAAGGGAAAATAAAAAGGAAAATACTAACTAAAGCCATTGGGCCGTGGATAATAGCAAAAAATGTATTGATTTCCATAAAAAAAAAGTGTACAGGTATCTATCAAAATTTATTGATATCTATGAAAGGTGCATTGAAATTATAACTATTTTGTCTTTATGTGTGTTTTATCTTCTATTCGATGGGCACACGTTAGACGGACCGAAATTAAAAAAAAAAATAGTGAAAGATCCATAAGGACCTGGGGTTACTGTTGTGCAGCATGTGCACAATAAGTGCTGCGTAGAATCCGGGCCATCCGTTATTTGGATGGGCGGCCTAGATTTCAAACAAAAGAGGAGAATTGTTCGCTCGAACAATTTGTTCCAATTCAAACCGTTAAAAATACTTATGTACAGCTGTGATTTTGCATGGTAGCAGATGTAAAGACTGTACAGTAGCAACCCCAGGTCCATCTATACGTAAGGGGAGGAAAGCATGACTTTGCATGGTAGCAGATGTAAAGACTGTACAGTAGCAACCCCAGGTCCGTCCATACGTAAGGGGAGGAAAGCATGACGGGGGAGGTTGGCTGATTTATAAAATAATTGGATGGAGAAAATAAGAAGTTGGTAAATATAATATTCACAAAGTATTGGAAGCTTTATTGATGGGATATAGCAATGTGGCAATAAAGTTAGCATAGGGTGGCCACATGGACCACATGATTTCAATTATCAAATACTACTAAAAAGGAAAAATAACGTAGCCTAAGGGTTAGAGCGGTTGACTGGCAAATTTGCTCCTTACACAATTGTTCTGTGAGAAAGCAATTCTCTGTGGAATCTTTTAGTTCCGGCATAAATAACTCATGCTTCAACGAACCAGGGAGGAAATTAGATTAGGTACGCGTAAATGACTCATGCTTCAACGAACCAGGGAGGAAATTAGATTAGGTACGCGTAAACTGACCCTGACAATCCTAACTGTCGAATGTCCCAAAAAAAAAAAAAAAATGTATGAAAACACATTAAGTGTGTTTGGTTTCACTGGCCGTGGGGCGGTTGCCGAATCATACAGGCCGGTTTGCCACGCTCATGGATTCTACTGGGCCTTTAATCAATGGGATTTTGGGCCCCTCTATCTCACTCTCCTAACTCCACTCACAAAGCTAGGAAATAAAGGTTCCTTAATTAGCATTTCATCATTAGTCAAATATTTCACTGATTGATTAATGTGTTTTGAGAGAGGTGTCTGGATCCCTAAAAGTTACAATAAAAAAAAACCTCGCGTGTATGATTTGATTGAGAGTTTATAAGTTAATTGCAAAATTATGAGGGCGCACATCGGCCCGACGTAAGATTTGATCATCCATTTACTATCGTAGTGATTTTTTTTCTTCTCTATACGTATTTTTGGATTGGACTTTTGCATGGTGGTTAATTTGTATTCTTGAACATTCTTCTATAGATGATTGCTCGATAAACATTCTTCACGTTCCCTCTAATCTGAGTTTGGAAAAATTGTTTGGAACGACCCAACTTAAGAATGTGTGCTCTCGTTGCAGAACAACCTATCTTGGCAAACCTTAAATCAGGTGTTGCAGAACAGAGACTCTACGTGAATATGCGGTGATAAAGGCCTCTAGAACACGACGTGGACAACTGTATAATCACTCATGATCATGATGAGCTAATGCCTTCGTAAGACTGATTTTGGTCTACGTTTTAATCTTCTGTGATGAAATTAACCAGATTCCCCATGATTTTGACTGGTAGAATACTAGTACATTTTTTGCTTTTTGTTTTCGTTTTTGTTCCTATGCACGATTAGGAAATTTGGATAAAGACTACTTTGGTACTAGGGTCTACAGGACCACTTGAGTACCAACATTTTCAATTGTACGCGTTATATGATTAAGTGGACTTTGATATGTATGGGTCCAAAATTTTGAAGTGGAAGGTAACTGGACTACATTAATTTTTCTTGCACAAATGTATCACAACAAGCTTGCCACCACACAACTAAGAGAGAGGACTAGTGTTTCGACACGACAAGTTGATTCGGGATTGAGCACGACGCAAAGTTAGATGGTTAGAGTAAACCTCTTTGTTTCCCCTTACACGAAGACCAATATGACGACACAATTAATGGCGTGAATAATAAACAATTCTAGTTAGGGCTAAACCCAAGCAACTCGTAGTAGCACTTTTAATTCGTGTCATAGATATCTAACCATTAATTGGATTCTGAATGAGAAATTGAAAATATTGGAACACTCATTTAAGCATATCCAATTGACTTATTTATTGCATGGACATTCGAAAAATTATTTAAAAATTTCTGAACGATGCGGATTTTTTGTACCTTGCTGTCAGTACCCCTAGCACTGTGCACAAATAAATGGGTCCAAGTTGGAGTCGACACAAAAGTGACACGAGCCCAGTTTGACACGACACAATTACGATTTGACAGGAAAGGATGCTCACCCCGAATCACAGCCCCACGAGAACAGAATGACAGGATTCTGTCGCACTATCATGTTTCCGACATTTTTGTTATGTTTCCGACATTTTTGTAAGTCCAATATCACTTTTGCAGTTGCGATGATTACAGAGTGTTAAGAGCTCTTTTTGTGTTTCTGATCCTGTTTCAATCATGGTAATGGCCCATCCATTTGCTAACAAAATCTTATCATCTAAAACCACAACCCATTCTTCTACATTCTTCTTCATATCTGCCTACGCGTACCATCGTTTTGGGGCTCACTGGTCCTTAGAATATGCAGGGAGACAAAGTGTTTTGGGTACCCATTGATTATTTCCCACCACATCACATACTTTACATATTGTAGTATCTGTCTTTTTTCCTATCTTTTTGGTAATGCAGGGTGTCCCAAGATAGCTTGCGTGTATCTCGGACTAATCCCTACAACCCCCCTTATTACAGCCGCTTCACACGCTTACAAGTGGAGAGGTGGCCTCAGTTGTTGGCAAGAAGAATCGAACGTAAAACCTTAAGAGAAGTATATATATGGTCGCTAGGCTAAAACTTAAAGAGATTGATGATATCAAGAATGGGCGAGGGGCCGGGCGGCACAACTTAACATATGAATCATAACATAGGGAAAAACGCACGCACAAAAAAGGGATTCGTGGCAGCAATTGAGTTGGATAAATAAGAACAAAGGGATAATCAAGTGATAAGGCTTTCGTTTACCAGAAAAAACTAGTAATATTCTATCCAAAAAAAATAAGTGATAAGACTTCCTCTTTACCGGGAATAAGTCTTGAGTTCTTCATTCTCAAAAAAATGAGATTAGATTACAATTTTTGTACAAGAAAAGGTTCAATTGAAGAGTAAACTTAAGGACGTGCTCCTTTGGCTAAAAAGAAAAAAAATGGTTTTCTATTTTTTTTTCGTTGTCTTTATTAAAAAAAATTTGCATTTGTCAGATTTACGTCAAGTTTTTGTGGTTTATGGATTCATCTTGACGAGACGAATTCAAAGAGTATAAAATTATGGTCAAAAGTAATATTTTTTTAATAAAGCCGAAAATAAACCAAAATAAACCAGTTTATTGGTTTAATTTTGGCTTTATTAAAAAAAAAATTAGTTTCGATCATAATTTTATACGCTTTAGATTCGTCTCGTCAAGACGAATCCATAAACCACGAAAATTTGACGCAAAACTAACAAATGCAAAAAAAAATTGAATAAAGACAAAACGAAAAAAATAAAATAAAAAATCAATTTTTTTCTTTTTAGCCAAAGGAAACGAATTCATTTTGATAAAATGACAAAAACTAGCACGATGACACATAATCCACTTCTTGAATTCCCATTTGGCTTTTTCGTAGTCATTGTTATGATGAATTAGACTTGAAAGCAGCCCACGCTCCCACACGTTTCAATCATAGTTTACCACATACTATTAAGTTTAAGTTCAAAGCACTTTTTGAGTTTGGTACTCTATTATTGGTTGGTTGGGGACCTGGGGTAAACACTTTTGTTAGGTGAATCCCTCCGACGACAAATCTTACCATTATTTTCTCTCTTTTAGATTTTCTTTATAATTCAAGTGTTCGAATCTGCTTGTGCATAAGCAGGCAATTTTTTTTCTCTTGTAAAGAATAGAGCATTTTATAGCGTTCTCAAATTAATTTAATAAGAAGCTTAAATTGCATTGCGATTAAAACATCATATCGAATCAATTTTTTTCATATTAACCAATGTCGGCGTAGAATACGGGGTTGGTGTTCACCTTGGCCTTGGGCCTTAACTCTACACCTAGATCTCTTTGGGTTCTCATGAGTTGAGCTTTTCTCCTCCCTTAACTCTGCTCAAAGAACAACTGGTTAGTGCTTGACGGACTAAAGGTGGCCAGAAAACTCTCCAACGATCAAGTTAGAAATGGGTTGGAGAGGTTGTTTCCCGGAATTTTATAGTAATGAAATTTGGCATATTTGTTAGGTTTCAACCTTCTACTATTTATAGAAGTGCCCTGCCTCGGGGCCTAGGGCATCGGGTGTTGTCTTCGTGACGAGACGACATCACCAACAACCACCACTAGAAAGTTTTCGACAACCACCTTCTTGGTGAATGTTACGCATGATAATCTGCGGGCACAGATTAGTAGCGAATTAGGCAATTCTCACCACGAATGAGACCAGAGGGTCTTACGTGGCCGGTCCGCACGACCGTAGAACACTACGCACTCAGTATGGTTGCATGGTCACTCTACATGGCGAAGCCAGATAGGCGCCATCCAGCTAGGCCATCGATTGTCGAATAGCAACACACTATCTGTACACGCCACACGGTAAGGCCACGTTGGTGCCACGTGGCTGAACATAGTGGTCATCATACCAGCTCAACAAAGCATCTGATCAAATGGTCGCAGTCCGATCGACCCGAAGCCTCGTCCGAAACTTACGGGCATCGATAGAGCGTGCGCCGGTTAATTTCCCATTGCTGCACTGGCCTTCGGATTGGGCCCTTCCAGATGGCATGGGCCACGGGCCCAATCTTCGGCCCACTACATAAAAGTATCAAGATTAATGTTAAAGGTCTGGTTGTTTCAGTGTTAAAGGTCCATTTACCGATTCATAGTTTTGAAGGTCTGGTTGTTTCTAGTTAGGGGTGAACAACAGGTAATTTCATGTCATTTTTTGTGTTATGTATCAAAATCTTATTTATGAATTCCCACAATATTTTTCAACTCAACAACTTTTCGTGTCATATTTCGGGTCGTGTCGGGTTTTCGATATCATATCATGTCAAAATGTTCCACTTTTAACCAAATTTTTACTTTTTTAACTTGAGAATTTATCAAACTAATGTCTAATGTATAAAATTAGTCATAAAAATGTTTATTTTTAGCTCAATTATGTATATCTATTTTATTTTTCATGTCTGGCATGCCCACTAGGGTGGGAATTTCTGACACGACACGAGAACATGACCCGAACGCGACACGAAGTTAGTGAATTAGGGTCAGTTATTTTTTACACGAAACACGAATATGACACAATACGATAACACGAAAAGTTAAATAGGTCGGGTTAGGGTTGCGGAAATCCTGACACGAACACGAGATAACACGACAGACACGACACGACACGAGAATTTAAGGAAAGACACGAACCCGACAAGAAGTTAGCGGGCTAGGGTTTGCTATTTTTGACACGAAACATGAATATGACACGACACGGTAACACGAAAAACTAAACAGGTTGGGTTAGGGTTGAGAGAATTCTGACACGAACACGAGATGACACGACACAAACACGACGTGACACTCCGATTTGTTGGTAAGCAATTGAATAGGGATTTTTTTCTTTCAACGTTTACCCACATTTGCAGATATTTCAAGGCGGTATTTTGTATGTTTTTGAGTTCCCATTCTTAGAGCCCAAACAGAAGGTTCAGGTTGCTTTTATGATTGGTTGTTTTGGGTCCATCAAGTTTGGAGTTTTCTGTTGGAAATGGAAAATTTGGAAATTAATCAGTTGGTAAGCTTCTTTTAATAGGTTTCACATGATAATCATTGTTAAGGGCTTCCAAATTCAAAAGCTCGTAGGAAAGTACAAGGCTTAACTTATCCTTCTTCAATTTTGATTCATTTGTTCAGACTATATAGGTATATTCCTTTTCTTTCTCTATGTTGTTACATGAGTACCTCGGATGTGGAATGTGTAAGGTGTTTTTCACAATCATAGAGTATTATTGTGATTTTTGGCTTTCATTCATAAACTTCCATTCTATTGTGATTTTTCTCTAATGTTTTAGTTTCTTTTCTTTGTTTTGTTTGCAGGTTGACTCCAACAAATACCATTATGCTAAAGAAATGAAGTTATAGCCCCATAAACGTAAAAAGAAAATTCAGTTGGAATCTTAATGGCTTTCGATCTTTTATTCTTCACCATGTTTATAGTATCACACTTTGTTTTCCCCATGAATATTGGCATGCTATTCATTAATATTAGAGTCCACAATATAAAATATATTGTTAAATTCAATGTTGCTTCTGTGTATAAAAGAGAGATATAGAGAAAAGAGAGCAGGTTGTGAGAGTGACAAAAAGATAGGAAGGTGTGAGTTGTGTGTGAGAGTCTTGAGTTTGTAATTTTTTTTTTAAGTTGTATTCTATAAGAAATTAGTGAGTCATGTTCTATGTCAACTCTCTGCCTGCATTCAGGAATGAACTCCCGTACATTTTTCTTGTTATTCAATTGTTTTGATTATGAATAACCATCCTAACAGTAATTGAAACATAAAAAATAATTAGCACACAACTACGTGCAACGCACGTTGCCTAACGCTAGTTATAGTTTAAAAGTCAAGAAGCAGGGTCCTAATTAAAAGGTTGGACAAATCCCGCATGACCTGTCTCAAGACCCGACCTCATAAAATCCTCAATGTCTCTACTCTATACAAGGTTCTTAATACCATTATCGGTTAGAGTACCAATTTTCTTACTGGTACGTACCGGTACCGGTAAGATATAGGGTACCATTTCGGAGTTATCACTATTAGTGTTATTTTCCAACATCAAAGAATTTAGGATCACAACTACATTTATCGAAAAGTAAAATAATTATAAAAGTAGTCCGGTACCGTTTGGTATTGGCCAGTATTGTCTCGGTACTGACCGGTACATAAAAGGAAAAAATAAATTTAATATTAGTCCGGTATTGTCTAGTACTGTCCGGTATGCCCGATATTTGTCGGTACGGCCAGTACCTGACCGGTATGGTCCGGTATTAAACACGGTACCATATTGGGTGTCCTTGGATGTTGAGAGTTGCCATGAGACAATGTCGAATCGCGTATAATTATTAATTTTGTGTTCAATCGTTTGTGTTTGCCTTCGTGCCCCGAGTACAACAAAATGGTGTACCAGAACGAGTATCGGGTTACAATTGATGTCATTCAGAAGGTCTCCAACATCAAATTTCGAGATGCTAATATTGCAAAGATATTTTAACTCTTTATGTTTCTGGCTCAGGTTGAAAGCTACAAAGCTTATTGCTCTCAATCTTTTAAACTATCTATAGTAGACATCTTAGTAATCTCTTTGTTACAGCTGAAGATCACCTTTCGTCTCTAACACCCGGTAAACAGCATTCGGGCCAGATGGGGGCCAGACCCGATTCACTGACAGGCCTAGGTGTATTTCATTCTTTTGCTGCTGAAATTGGTCAATGAGAGGGTGAGGGCGCCGGCGCCGAGGCCGATGAATTCGAATTGGTTGAAAATAGGGTGGCGAAGAATTTGTCAGCAAGAATAGCATTAGCAGCATCAGAAGGGTGGAATGCATCCCAAAAGACATACTCCGTCCGGTTTTTGCACAACTTTGAGTTTGGTAAGCATAACCCTCCAACGTTTGTGTCCACATTGCAGCAAGATGTGTTGGAGATCTTAAACCCTAATGCCAAACAAAAAATTAACAACGTTACATCAAAATTCAATTTTTTTATTAAAAAAAGTAGTAAAATTATATTTTGTGAATAAGGTTTGGATTCTCACTGGTCCCCAAAGGAACAGCTGAAGGTAGGAATTTTGACAAGATCAATAGTTATCTTTCCACAAAAAATTTTGGATGCCGGGTGGGTATGTTGGAGTACACGTGGTGTCAAGCGAGCATCTCGGGCGTCCAAAAGTGTTTTGGACTGCCCAAATTTCTCCCAACCCTTCTCCTCTCTCCCTCTCCTATTTCTTTCTCATCTTTCTCTCCTTGAAATCTAGACCGTCCAACACTTTTGGACGACCAAGATGCGTGATGAGTACCGCCACGTGGTACCCATCCGGCACCCAAGTTTTTCCCTATCTTTCGAATACCTCCTCCTATAGGAAGGCCCTTGCAGTTTTCGCTACTAGCAGCTGATCAAGCCATAGAGCTGTTTGCCCCTCCCAGATCACTTTGGCGATCAAAACAGTTCATTTTTAAGAGTAATGCTAGTGTGCGCACCTGCCCTTTTGGCATATGGTGCGCATCTCATATGGAGAGTCACAAATGTCCACAAAATCTCATATTTAGTAAAGTAAACACTCATATCGTTTATCACAACAATAAATATTAGAACATCAAAATGCAATAAAAATGATCACAAAATCTCATATGGATATCAGAAAATTTTGGAATATAAAAATAAAAAAAATGGCAACCGGTTGTCACCGGACCCACCACTTGGCAATTTTTCTTTTTTTTTTTAAAAAAAAAAAAAACCATATGAGAATGTGTGTAAACCATATGAGAATGTGTGTTTGTGAAAGAAAATATTGTGACTTTCAAAATGAGTGTTTGTAAAAGAAAATATGAAACTTTTGTGGTCCACTACAGTCCAAAAATCGTAAATAAATTTTATGGATTTCCATATGAGAATGTGTGGCTGAGTATGTGAGGTTTTGTGGACTGATATATGAAATTTAGGAATATGACTAAATATGGATTTCGATATGAGAATGTGTGGCTAGGTATATGAGACATGTCACTATCAATACATATGAATAAATAGACACGTCACAACAATATTTTTGGACTGTAGTGGTCCACAAAACACTCATATATTCTTCCACAAATACTCATTTTTAAAACCAAAAAGTTTAATATCAAATGACTTTTTATACGAGTGTTCTTCGAAGCATATATGAGAACATTTCGTAATGATTCAATGTGGGCTCAAATATGTATTTGTGTGACACCTTATATGAGACATGTCACATCAATATATATACACACAATATGTATCACATTTTCACTACAGTCCAAAACTATCATATGAGATTTTGTGGCACGTTTTATGAGGTTGACTTTTGCCAATATGACATTTTGTGGCTCTTTCGAATTTTTGTGGTACTTTTTATGAGCATTCGTGACTTCACATATGAGATTTTTGAAACCCAAAACCGTATATGAGAGATCACACGACGTTTTATGTTTTTTTTGGCTCTCCATTTGAGATAAAAAGATGACCGGTAAAAGGAGTAACTTTTTGCATATGTGGCGCAATCTTGGCCGTCGATCTGGTCAAAGTTGCATATGGTACGCCCTTTCCTATTTTTACCCACAAAATCTCATATTTAATCTAGAAAAACTCATATTTGTGTCACAATATCTCATTTTTATGCTCACAAGAGGGGTGCGCATAGTACGTAGCATGCCTCCATTTTTAAACATCAACCGTGCCAAAAAATTTATGGATCAGATATTAAAAATTTAAAATTTTTGAACACATTTATCTGAAAGAATATGTTGATATACTATATCATAAAAATTACGGCGCAATCAGGTGTTGATTAACAATAGATCGACGTGATTTTGAGTTTTCTTGTTGTCAAGCCTCTTTTCGGGACTGGAGAGAATACAAACCGTACGTAAGACATGAAAGTTTACCGTAGGTGGTCGGATTGTTAATCAAATCCAGAACTGACTGGTAAGTGTCTGCAAATGTTAGTTGTGCGTCCGGAAGGTGTCGATTCAATTGTGCCATTAGATTCTGGACCTTGGAGTTAAATTCTAGAACATAAGCATTCACTTGCTTTAGGCACTCTCCTCTCCTTGATTTCACCCTTTGGGAAGGAATGCAGCCTAAGGGACCAAGCCCATGGAATACCATCTTTCTAGCACCCAGTTGGTGGAGTCTCTGTTGCAAGAAACCAATCACACACACACACACACACATTTATAGCTTCAATAATGCATATAAACAGTCATATGCTAGGCAGCACGGATACGAATACGGGAACATGGACACGATACGACACAACGCGTGATTACATCATTACCTCCAAAATTAGGACAAGGATGTATTGTGGACACGTCGAATAAAATATTTATTTCTGAGTTATGGACGTAAAGGAATATCATTTCCAACAGTTTAGGATAACTATCACGAACCAACGGCTACTGGAAATTGAATCTTTTTTTTATATATTAGAAATTGACTCTTGACCAATATAAAAAATAAAAAATAAAAAATAAAACATTTTAACGATGTCCTTAATTAACAACATGTCACAAAAGTGTCCCTAGCATGTCCCAAAGTGTTCACAACATGTCAAAGTGAAGAAAATTCAACTATAAAATTGGACGCGTATTAACGCACGTCCGACACGGAGAGTTTCAGGTTTTATCCGTGTCCAACGTCTATCCGACATGAATACATGAAGCTACTAGACGTATCTTTTTTCTTTAGGTCACATGTTATCACTCTATTTTCAAATAGGAAAATTCTAAAACTTAAAGTTTAGAAAGTTATTGAAATGTGTGAAAAGTGTATAATAATGTGTGAAATGTATAAAAATGAAAAATGTACACTGGAATATGTGTTTTTTTTGTCTTCTTCTTGTCGTATTGTAGGCCTAGTGGGCTGGCAATAGAAAGACCCTTTCAAATAAAAAATATATCCTATAAAAAGAATTGTCAGAGATGGTAAAGTAGAGGGGTTAATTACCACAAGTTGTTGCTCTAAGGTTGAAATTAAGAGTCCCACAAACTCATCATGCGTATACTGTTGACTATCTGCTAAAAATGGTTGCAAGAAGTTGTTAACATAGTCATTGCTACCTGCAGAAAACAGAACCAGGGAAAAAGTTTATCTTACATGAGGGTGGTATTTGGTTAGACAATAAACCTTCTTACAAGAACTAAAATAATGTGCTAGAATCCATTGGTTTAGCATTTGGGAAGAAATATTTCTCAAGTTTTATAACGTAGAGTGTCCGAGCCAGCCTACAGACACTCAAAAAAATCCGCTGGGAACCAGTCCCACCGTCCACTTGGAGTCCAATTTAAATATATTCATATTGTACCATTGTAGGATTAGGAGTAGTGTACCAATTCCAATGAAGTACATGGCTTCATTGCAGAATTTTTCTGCAGCTTGATCTCCTCCCAGTTTCATCTTGATTGCTTCCCTTGTCTTCTCGAAATTCTTTATTTGATCGTCGAAGGACAACCTCTCAATCTAAAACGGAGAAATATGACACAGAATTTGAAATAGAGTAAATGTTAGAGGACTAAATTAATTTGTTTCCCTCAAATCATTCAGCTATTTCTTGTGTGACTGTGTCCTAGAACAATGATAAAGGAACAAGAGATTACAAAATAAAGCCCGGTTTCATTGAGAATTCCAGCTCCGCCAGAAGCATAATTGACCCCTTTGAGTATTGCATCTGCATTTGGCGACAAGGATAGATAAGCCGGTGGCGATGCAATCCCAAGCTTTGCAGCTGCAAAAAATTTGTCAAAATGTGATATGTTAGTACAGAAAAGAAAACCGATACTAGATGCTACAAACCTTCATTAGGGCTCATTTGGTTCACTTGCTTATTTGTTTTGTTGCTTATAAATACCCATAAAGCAATTGAAAACCGAAAAAAACAGTTTTCGAAAAAGGATTGTACATATTATATCGCCGATTGTCCTCCCATTTGTGAACCTGCCCGTCGGCTGACCACCCGGGTAGTCTATACCATAATAGGGAAAGTTTGATTTCGCGAGCGAGTATTGCAAGAAATTGTTGTTGCCAACTTCAGTCAAGGAGTCACCAAATATATATGTGACTAGATCAGAAGATTCAGATGAAACCAACATAATCCCCACAACCATCAAGATGGTAAGTTCTAAGGCAAGAATTGCCATGATTTTGATTTTTGCCTTGTCAATTTGCTTGAAAAGTGGCAGAGTGGAAGGATTTATAGCAATATTTGACTACTGAGGATTGCATTTTTAGTCATGCCCAGTGATGTAAGTTTACACATGTTAGGTGATGTTTTTTAATACCAAATGAATATTTTTCTAGTGGTGGAAGCATGCATGCTAGTTAATAGTTGGTTTTATTTTTGTTTATGTTTTTTGGTGGTTGGTTTTCTCAAAACCTCTTTAATGGTTGGCCAACTCCTGTCTCAAGAGGGTCAGCAATGTTAGTTTTGTTAGGTCCTTTTCTCCCTTGAGATGGGCTTGCCATGGTTTTCCAATGGACCATATTTCAATGTATATAGTGTGCTATGGTCCTAAAAGTGGACTAGTGGAGCAAGAAACTCTTGCCAAATTTGAAATTAAAGGTCTTGAGTTGTTTAGATTTTGTGACCTCACACACTCAAAGTAAAATACCAAACTTTTCATTCTGAATGTATCATGCTAGGGTTTCCTAAACCAACAAACCCTTGTTCAATTCTATTATTATAGGGAGCTTAGTCCGGATCGGAGAATCCTAGACCATGAAAATATTACAAAAAGCGGGATATTATTGGCATATGCTATATTATTGTTTACTTTATTTTTTCTTGATTTTTAGTTGACACGTGTCTTCTTTAAGGATCCGACTACCGGTACAGAGCCAATATGTACAAGGTTCTATGGGGACTGTGGGGGTCTCTTCGCCGGATTGAACTCCCTGAACCTCTTGAGGTGGAACGGGTAGTGGTGGAAGGAACGGTGCACGCCTGAGCCTCTTGTTGCTCGCCGGTGATGGTATCCTGCACACATAGACAACCGCGTTAGTGCCAAGCCCGGACGGTGGTGGTCCGGGAAGGCACTCCGACGGGCAAGTTAGTCACCGGAGGGGAGAAATGCACCGGAGATCTAGAGAGAGAAGTAGAGAGGTGGAGTTATGGGGGTAGTGAATGAGGAGAGAGAGAGAGAGATCTATCCCCTTTTGTGGTAGTTGTGGTTGGATATATATAGGCTGAGGGGCGTGCGTCCCACGCGCTCGGTGCCCCTCACGCGCCCGTCATTCATGCTCGGAATGACAGGTGATGTGACCTTTACCCCTGCGCCGGATGCCATGTTTCGGCTGACGTCACGGCACGTGGGTTCGAGTAGTCAAATCAACTCGAGACATTCTCCATCACCCACGTGCTTCTGCAAGCGGCGGTGGCAGAGTAGGTGACTGCCGCATTTAATGCTCCATCGTGGAGTGTGTGTAGCGTGCCTAGTACGCCACACCCGAACCGAATAGAATCCAAGCCCCTGGGTGACCGAAGTCGACCGACTCGGCACGCAAGTGGCCCAGCTCCTCAGGCGCTCGGCACGTCGATCGGCGGAGGTCCCGAGGGTATTACGTGAGCCAAACGTAGGAGGCAACGTCCTCGGCAATACCCGCTCGGCGGATATCGTTCAAATCCATATTCGCCCAGAACCGTGCATCCGCGCCGTCAGCCGAGGGCACCGTACGCTCGCCGCCAGCGAGGCATATCGATCTGCATTCAATTTTGCAGATTCTGAGACATTAATCTTTTCAGCTCTTTGCGATGGGGAGAGGGGGCCCTGGCTGGCCCTTATGAACCCGGCCGCTACAGGGACCAATTTTGGATCACACGCAAATGATCCAAATCGTTCATGAGTTTTAAAATAATGTTTCAAGTAGCCACATACAAAATCAGCTCAACTGGATACACGTAAGTGATTGATTTAATATTTCCATGTTTTATTCAGAATTCATGGTGGATCATTCGTGTCAAATAGCTAGAAGCCGATTAAAGAAGGGAGACTAAGCCATAAATTCAAAAGATTTGACATTTTTAAGGGAAAGTACAAGAAACTTTTGCAATCGAACATAAAGTGAGGAGTGATGCCCAAAAAATTAGTGAGATTTCACTAATGTTAAAAAGTTTTAATTTCGTATAGAAAATTCAAAAAAAATTAACTCCTTCCTCCAGCCAACCACCACCCCACTTCCGGTCGACCACTTCTGCGACCAAAAAAATTAGTGAAATGTCGCTAATTTCTAAATGTTCTAATTTCATACAAAAATTAACTCATACCACTAGCCGACCACGACCCCACCTCCGACCAATCACTTCCGGCGACCCAAAAATTTAGTGGCACTTCACTAATCTTTAAAAATAAATAAATAAATAACCTCACTTAACGAAACGGATCCAAATCAGTTACCAAACCCATAAAACAAATCCAAATGAGTTTGTCGATTTCTTATAATCATTTGCTTTGAGTGTAAAAACGAAATGATCTACGGGCAAATCAAATGAATTGGTAAAGATAGAAGGGGTGAAAACGATGATGTACCTGGTGGAGGGTATTGGTCCTGCCGTAGAAGGTGAGACCACAAAAATCCTACGTGGATACAGAATAGAGGAACTCGCGTCAGCCTTCGTCATCACCAATTGCTCTGCAGGTTTAGTCGGGTCTGCAAGGAATGGGGTTATGGTGGCGGCGGAGGTGGTTACGGTGGAAGTGGCGGCGGCGGCCACCGTGATGGAGGTGGTAGCAGGCACGGCCGGCCCAAGGGTTTGAGGTGCCCTAAGCCTGGCCTAAAAAATGTGCCCTAAGAGTATAACACTTAAAAAAAATTCCAGTAACAATCACAATACGACAAATTCAAGACACTATAAAGTTCTACTAATCATTATATAATAACAAAAAAGTCAAAACAAAAGTCTTCAAATACACATATAACGCACGATTATCATTTAAATATTACTCGTGTTGAGTCTTTAGAAACAAAAGTATCAATTACACTTGTATAATCCACCTCTTCTACCAAGTTATTTTATCATGGCATCAAAAAATGAATTCATCGGCAAAGAAAATTCCATTATTACGGCATCAAAAATTGAAGCTATTACACTAAAAAAAATGGAATCCATTGAGACAAGTTCAAAGAGTATAAAATGGCTTCATTTTTTTAGATTGGGCCATAAAGGTTTGAGCTATTTTGTAACAAATAATGGGTTTTTTTTTCCATTATTTGGGTCAAAAAAGAGTTATAGTCTAGCCCATTTATAAAAAATGTTGGAGTGCCCCAAAAATCAACCCATTTTAGAGTGCCCTAGGCCCAAGCCTTGTGGGCCTTGGGCCTGGGCCGGCCCTGGTAGCAGGGGTGGTGGTGGAGGGTATGGAAGTGGTGGTGGTGGTTATGGAGGCAGCCGCAAGTAAACCACAGTAAAGGCTGTGAAGTTTTTTTTTTTTTTTTTTTTGGCCTCATGGATAAAATGTTTAAAAAAACCATGTGCTTATAACCCCCCAAAGAAAAACGTGTGTTCTTCCCTTAAAAAAAGGTAAAATATATTGGATTTATACCTAATTTTTCCATCAAAGGTGTTAGATAGAAATCACAAAAATCTGGTGCAATTAACATACATTTAATTTTGAAAACAGAACTAGGAATTTTAGAATAACAATGCTACATACTTAGAAAAGTAGCCCAGAAAGTATCTATAAAATTGCAATGAATGACTCAGATTCACTTGGGAAGGAATCTCAGCCTTTTATTGCAGTTTTCTGGGTATTTTCTGGGCAACATTTATGGGCACTTATCATTTTCCATTTTAGAATGCAGAAGTATGGGGTATACTTGGATACGAAGAAAAGCATTTGATTTGGAGAGTAAGAGGAAGACTGGAAGACTAGAAATCCAGACAGTACCAAACTTGAACATGCTTTATTACAGTACTTGTTATTTTGCTTGGGTGTCGTCTATTTAGGAATAAGCTGACCGTCTTTGTTAGACTCGTAGCCTGAACCGTGGCTCTGCTGTTTCTTAGGGACGGCATCCGAGTCGTCTATTTCTGTAATCAACAGTTCAAATTTGTAAATGCATTATTACATATAATAATGCACTTTTAGCGGTGAAATTTATCTGTAAATCTAAACCGTTAATTGTAGAGAGAGATGTTATGAACTTTCTCTAGGAATTAAAATAAAATAGCATAAGAATAAGAAACAATAAAATAAAGATTAGAGGAAAATAGAAAAGCTGGCCTGCGGGATTGTGAGGCGTGTAGTCACTGTCCTAAAGTCATTGTTGCCTCCCCACGTGAAGGTTTTAGCGGACACCAACGACTCTAGGATCCAACCCAATGCTCGCAGCCGTCCTCATCCAGAGTTCACGTCCTCCGGGAGGTAATGAACCGCCCCGGTTGTAGTTGCCCATAAACACAATATAAATGTAAAGTAACATATAAAAAACTACTCAACACTGGTATATCTTGTGGCATCTCCCTTCATCTCTCGTCCTCTTTTGCCAAGGCCATATATGCTCTATATATAGATCTTGAGGAATATAACTCTCTTATAATATAATTATCACAATAATTATATTTAGTAAATAGCCATTAACATTATGTAACGGAAATAAATAATAAAATGGCTATTAAAGTCAATAATCATGAGGAATCATAAATATGTATAACCTCCAAATTATTATGAACAATAAACTCAATGATTTAATATAATATAAAATCAAGTTTTGACACTTTTTTAATATAATATTCCAACAAGAGACAACTGAGATCGAAAGTTGACTGGATCTATCGTCCTTCACGGACAACAAATTCCCGGGTTTGCAGACACCTGTTGTAGGTCTTTTCTCGAGTTAATTTCAATGATGTAAATCATTTACTGTATTATTTTTTTAGAGAGATCATCTGCTATATCATCCGCGCACCAATTAGCATTTTAATGGAACATCCATTGATATAATTTCGGAACAAAATTGCACTCTTTCGACCCATCCATTTTAGAATATATCACCCGGGTGGCTAGTGGCGGACGCTAGATTTGTACTTAACGGGGGGACTCAAATCACATGTATTATTACATTAATAACAAAAATTTTAGTCTATAATATGAATATGAATATTGCTACTTATTCGTTCTAAGAATAAGAAGAGATTGTGTACGCATACACAATCGCATATAGTTTTATATCCACAACTGAAAAATGGTCGACAATTTGAAATTTTAAGAGATTTTTTTCACACATGTATAAAAACTTATCAAAAAAAAAATTACTCAAAAAACTTGCATGGGCTAATCCTATGGAGTAACTTTTTTCAAATTAACCTAAAATATAATATAATTAATGGGATAATTGGGGGGTTTGCAGGCCCAGGAACCCTATTACACTCCTCTCCATCTCCCCCTGATGGTGGCTGATGGTGCTCATCGTAGTAATGATAAAATGAAATATAGATAGGTTGGTTGAGTTGCCCTAACCGATTGTTGGAATTTAGCCTCCCGTTTTTTATAATCGGACGTTCGGGCTAGCTTGCGTGCACTTTAACTAATTCTAGAGCCCTGAAAATAACGACCGGGCATAAGCCCCGAACAGCCCCAGTGATCCCAAGAGTTTCCTGGTGAGAAAAATTGAACTTGAGACCTTAAGTAGAAGCAAACCCCTATGTCCCAAGGCAAAATCATTTTACGCTCTTTACCAACCCAAGGGGTTGTTCGAATTTAGCCTTTTAGTCTACTCGAGTGGTGGTTCTTAGTACTACTTGCCAAGTATTTGAGTCTGCTTCAACAATTTTATTTATTCATCTTATGTCAATCACAGCTTGTTGGAGTGTGGTTAATCAGCAAAATATGCAACGATATATTTTTAGAAGGCGAGGAGTACCTAAATACCTGTGAAAGTAAATTGACAACTATAAAAAGAAAATACTTTGACCTTTTTTTAGTAACAAAAACATATATTCATAACCAAATACTATAAAGTACAGGGGACTCAATCTGACCAAAATCAAGAAAAACAAACAAATAAACAAACAACAACAACAACAATAAGAAGAAGAAAAGAAAAATTACGCCAAAATTAACACCTGCATTGACGGAGACCACCGATCTGCTCCCAGATGTGAATGAAGAAAGATAGAGAATTCACATTTGAAGTTTGACTTTTTCAGTATGAGATGTCTGTTGCCCACTAGCCAGTGGGTTGTGGTTAGCATAACCGTATTTCAAAAATCTAGAGTGAGATTTCTGGACTCTATGATAAACCTCATGGGTGATCATTGTAATTTTCCCCACAGTTTTATTTATTTATTTTTTTTGGGGGAAGTACAGTTTTATACTAATGTTTTATTTCCTTTTTTTTAGGTAATTGATTTTCATACCTTCTTAAAATTGTTATCCACACTCCCATTTTTGTCTTTTAATAAAAAAAATTTACACATAAAAGTTCAAAAAAAAAAAAATGACAAACGAACAAGTAAAGATGCGCCTCTAGATTATATACACACATGGCACACAACAACGTGAATCTTCCAGCACTTCTTCTTTTTTCCCCTTTATTAAAAGGAAACCCGAAGACTCGAGAGATTATTTGCTGCCCCTCGTGGTACAACCCCACCTTTTTCTCCACTCATTTATACATCAAACCTCCCGCAAACAAATATTTGCACGCAGAGCATTCACACCGTTCATTCTGAGGTTTAGGAAAGAGGCTCCCGTGTAGTTTTTTAGTACTCTCTCTGTTCTTTTTAAGTGTGTAGTTTTGTAATTTCAATTTATTAAGAAAGTATCATCGTTACGCTTTTCACATCATTTTTTACGTTCACTTTTTACTATTATCTTTGATAGAAACATCATCATTAAACTTTACCAACTAACTTTTAAAAAAAGAATCTAATTTTAAGGGCTAAATAGGAAATGTACCAATTTTTACGTAAGCGGGGGAGGTGTTGTGCACAGCCATGCTGTGCACGGTGTTGTGCACCCCTCGGCCGTTGGATCGAGTTTTGGACGGTTCGGATGTGTTTTGATTTTTTATCGGTAAAAAAAATCAAAATTAAAATAAATTGTCGAACGCATCCGAGCCATCCAAAACTCGATCCAACAGCCGAGAGGTGCACAACACCGTGCACAGCACGGCTGTGCACAGCACCTCCCCCGAGTCCTTTTTTACTCTCTAACTTTCCAACATCGCACTTTAAGAACAGACTAAAATGGAATAATCAACTCTTTTTAAAGAACGGAGGAAGCATAAATATTTTTTGTAGAGTTTAGTCGAGTTTTTGGATTATTGTTGTCGCTCTTGGGTCCACATGGATAGTTGAAATCTTTTGTTTTGTACAGAGCTCGTTGAATGTCTCGAACATGTAAGAAATTAAGTTGACCAATAAAGCACATTTGTATAAGAAAAATGGGATGGCAAAAATGAATTTGAAAATTAATTTACTCATATTTTCTTTGAACAATTTTTTTTTATGATGAAGGAACAATCCTACAGCCAGGCAACTAATAGATTCAATTGCATGATTCAAACCTCCGGTGGTGCTAGCGTTGTCACACTAGTCGCAGCTCCCCACTTATTACAAGGATACTCGTCTAGTAAGGAATTGAACCCCCAACTTTGAAGATTATCCCTAAATCCTGACACTCGTCTTAACCACTGGATCAACCCCAAGGGTCGATGGATCTATCAAAATTCGACTTTGAGGATCCCACAAATACTCAAAACTTGACCTCCTAAATGGAAGGATATTACTTCCTCCGTTTATTTGAGACACGACGTGACGATGTTGTCGAGTCATTGAATAATTTCTCCAAATGCGATCTCTCATCACCCTCACCACCACCATCGCAGCACATTTAGCACCTCCACCAGCTCGATCCTCCCTCGTCACCCCCATCCCCACGTGATCCTTCCTTGTACCAAACCCAGATTTCACTCAAAACCCCATTATTATACACATGAACTATACAATTTTTTTATAACCGGATATGCAGACCAATTTGTGCACACATCAAAGAAATTATACCCATAAACTATACACTCGTAGAATACAAAAGTATATAGCTCCCTCTGTTTAGAGCCCGGGTTACAAAACGAGAACTTATGGGAGTATTTTTTTATTAAAATTAAAATTTTATTCGAAAATGTATTTTTTTTTTTTTGAAGGCTCTCGTTCAGTATTTGGAACGGAGGTAGTATGTGTCGGTTAGATCCAGATTTCAAATTTCCAACTGTAACGAAAATCTCTCTCTAGAATTTATTACAACAGCCTCCAAGTGGCAGTGACGGCGACGACGACGGAGAAAAATGTCAGTTGCCTGCGGCATGGAGTGCGTGCTAGTAGTCGGCTGTCTCCGGTGGGGCTGGAAACGGTGCACGTACATCGGCTCCTACGACAGCGAAACGTGGTCCGACGCCTCCGCCGATGAGTTCGAGCCCGTGCCACGTATCTGCCGCGTCATCCTCGCCGTCTACGAGGAAGACCTTAGAAACCCAAAGTTTCCTCCAGCTGGCGGGTACAAGATAAACCCAGATTGGGTTGTGAAGCGCGTGACGTACGAGGATACCCAGGGCCACGCGCCGGCGTACCTGATTTATGCCGATCACGAGAATCGTGAGATTGTTCTTGCTATTCGTGGTCTCAATTTGTTTAAAGACAGTGATTACAAGCTCTTGCTTGATAATCGGTTAGGTATGTTGTTTTGATTTAATTATACGCGTTGTTGTAAACTCAGTAAAGCTGCAAAAGAGCCGAGCCTAGCTTCGAAGTGTTCGAGAACGGCTGATTCAAAACTAGTCTAGCTTGACCTCGAGTTGATTCCTAATAATTGAGCTCCCAATCGAATAATGATAGCCTAGTCACTAGTCTTAATGGCCTAGCGCCGGGCCGCGCGAGCTTGGGGCCATTTACTAAACAAACTTTTATAAACGAGCTGAGCTTTTACAAACGAGCCAAGTTCTATCTATCTCGAGCTCAACTCATTCACTAACGGCCAACCTGAGCCGTCGAGTTTGCTAGCAGCTCGGGGGTCATTTGCAGCCCTATTATTAGGAGCCTCTTTGTGAGAAATGTTGAGAATAAATAAGGTTGGAATTTCTCATCAAATCTTACGGTCTCTGTGCATTTCATTCTATTTTTCACCTCTTTTATGCATTTAAAGCAAGTCCAGTGTATTTAATGCTTGCTAAATAGAAACAATTTGTTTGAGATCATTACAAACCTGATTGAACATAGTTGTTATGCTCATAAAGTTTTCAAATCAAGATTGAATACATACTTGTATGTTAAGCTCATAAAGTTTTCAAATCAAGATTGAATACCTTTGTAAACCCCTTTCTCGTGTTCATACTATACTTGAGCAAATCACTAGTCTCGACTTGACTCGATTATTGGCTTGTAGCCCTAGCAACCATGTCAACCTCTTGTTCTTCATTTGGTAATATAGAGAAACTTGTTCTTCGTTTGGTAATATAGAGAAAAATGGGTGAGCTGTAGACGTAAGCAATTTGATCGTACTACTGTTGTGCTATCTTCTGTTGTGATTGATTTGTCTTCATGCTTTTTCTGATTGTGTTTGGTTTGTTGGTGCCTGACTAGGTATGCAGATGTTCGATGGTGGGTACGTTCACCACGGGCTATTGGAATCTGCAACTTGGTTGTTGAATGAGGAATCGGAGACTCTCAAGCGACTGTGGATTGAAAACGGGTCTCAGTACAGGATGGTTTTCGCCGGGCACTCATTGGGGTCTGGTGTTGCTGCCTTGTTGACGGTGATTGTTGTGAACCACAGGAATCTGCTGGGCGGGATACCAAGGAGTAGTATCCGATGTTATGCGGTGGCGCCAGCACGGTGTATGTCGCTTAATTTGGCAGTGAAGTATGCCGATGTTATACATTCTGTGATATTGCAGGTGAATTCGCGTATCCTAATTCTCTCTATCTTTTAGCCTTTAGCTACTCTTTGGTTCACGGCAACAGTTTCGCGATGTGTTACGGTAACGGTTTGAGAGTAACGGTTTCGGTAGTATCGAACATTACATGACGGGAATCAGCTATAGCAGTCGTGAATTTTAAAAAATCATTTTTGGCCAAAAAACTAATTTTAAATTGCTTAAATATCTTGTAACGGTCAAGTTTTGACCGTGAACCGGTCTGTAAATTGGATACAAACCGATGCGTAACGGGAACCAGCCGATACGCATGATATTTATAATCTCGCCGGTATACTGGGTCGTAACGTTATCGGAGATTACGTAACAATGTACGGCCAATAGGTTAGGAAACAGACAGTATTTAAACCTATGGTTGACAGGAATGTTTGGGAAGTAATGGAGTGTCCTCCCAATTGAATGACTTTTGGGTTCCATTCCTAATGAACATTCTATCAATTTTTATGCGAACCCACCATAGCAATGAACATTGAATTCCAACTTCTTTCCAGTAACCCAAACAATGCTTACGGTCTACTTGACATTGTTGTTGTTCATCAAAATATGAATGACCAATTAATTGTGAAGTTCATTCTATTCTATTTACTTCTTTGGGGTGTATGCTTGTCATTGTACATATCTGATCCTCAAATTGTATGCTGTTCCCCATTTATGTTTTTTCCTGCCTTTTTTTTTTTACTGGATTTTCTTGAACTGGATTCTTCACAGCTAGGTTTGTCACGACACACATATCACAACTCTAGCAAATAGGTGAACTTTTTGTTAGAGAAATATGCAGATATCTATGCACCACAATGTGCAATAACCGTGGTGAATCCCATTGAAGCTCCTTTATCCATTTGCAGTCTAGAGCTTTTTGGACTTGATAGATGTAATAATAAAGATGGAGAGGCACTTTGGCTCCAGGGAGCTTTAGAGTTGCCTGAGAGGAGGGACTAGCAAATTGACCTTCACTTTGTGAACAGTGGTGCCATGCCTCAATTAGGGGATTCAGTTTCTGTTGCTTTCCCACGATAAGTTGCTTGGACAGTAAAGGGAAGGCCACTGTGAGTAGTTCATCTAAAGGTAGGCTATTGGGGGGGCTGTGAAAATTAAGTGCATTTAATCTAAGTGACGACTCTGACAGATTTATGATGCAGTACTGCTTAAATGGTCTGTATTGTGGACTATAGACATGTATGCCAAACCTATCAAGTCTTCTTCACTGTCATGAATCAATTTTTAGGCATCTCCTTTTTTTTTTATCTGTTGGAAAAATTACCATTTCCAACAATATCTTCATTCAACAAGAAGCCAATGCCGCAATTTTTTTTTGTTCTTGTAATCACTACGAACATACAAGTAATCCACACGACCTCCAATTGTTTTGGAATTATTATTTCTAAATTCTAATGGGTAATTGAAGTGTTTAAGAAGTCTGTTTTGGTTGCTTGCTCTCTCTATTTTACAACTTTGTAGATTTATATGAGAGAATCTGCTTTTCGAGCATTGACAGTTGACACGAGATTTGAAATCAAATTTTGAGATATCCTTCAGTTAATGAAGTAGAGGCTTCATGGAAAGACATAACTGGCAATAAAGTCGTCAGTTATTTGTGTTCCTTTCTCTTTGCTTAGTTTTTTATTCAACTGGAGAAATTCTTCTACCATGTGGTATTTGCCTGGTCGTGCATTTAGAAAGATCATGAAGCCTCTTGTCAGTTTTACTTCATCTTAATGTTGTGGAAACCTCCATGTTCTGCGTGTGTTTTGAGTTAATTAACTTTGCTGCATGAATTTAATGTGTCCAGGATGATTTCTTACCAAGAACAGCAACCCCTTTGGAAGATATATTCAAATCAATCTTTTGGTGAGTTATGTCTTTCCATGTAACTTGGAGACTGTGTAGCATTTGAAATATTTGTTTGTTTTTAGTTTTTGACCTCGTAGGAAGTGAATTGTTATCATTATCTCTTATACCAGGCCTTAATGCCTTGGACAGCTTGCCCTGCTTATTATTTCTGGTTTGCTTGAGAGATACCTTCATACCAGAAGGTAGGAAGCTTAGAGATCCTAGAAGACTGTATGCACCCGGAAGAATATATCATATTGTAGAAAGAAAATTTTGCAGGTAACAGCAATCTGAACTTTTACCAATTTTATTTTAGTGCCTCATCTTATGATAATTACTGTATTTTTAGGAGTCATCATAAATTCATAATTGACCTTTCCTAGGGCCCTACATTATTGGTGTCTTATTGAGGAAGAAACCTTGGAAAATGGATGCCTTGGCAGCTACTTTTTTTCATTTGCTAACACTGCATTTATGGTTTGAAGCGAAGGCTTTGTTGATATTTTCTTGTGGATTCTAAAGACCAGCCTGTGTTCCATTATGAAGTATTATGTGAAGCAATCAAGAGAATGCACTATTTAATAAACAGTGTTGCTCATTGTCTTCCATTGTGAATTCAACTTAATGAGTTCATAATTATTCATCATTAACTCATTGAAGGAAATCAACAAAGAAAAAGTATCATCATTGATTGAAATGCCGCTTTGTCCTTTCTTGCGCCACTGATAAAGTTCACTTCATCATATGTATGTTTTAAGTGCTAAATGTCAGTTCAATGTCATTACTGTCTTAAGTAGCAATGTAGAATTTACTCATGCTCTCTGAAACTGTGTGCTCCCTCGCTTGATTCACAGATGTGGGAGATTTCCTCCAGAGGTTAGAACTGCCATCCCAGTGGAGGGAAGATTTGAACACATTGTCTTATCGTCCAATGCTACATTAGATCATGGGATTATTTGGATAGAAAAAGAATCAGAGAAAGCTCTGCATGTAAGTGTACAGAAATTCCAAGCTCCAGTTGTTTGACTAATTATGCAACCATGTAGAAAAGCTATATCTACTGGAAAGATTGTTTCCTTTTACTATTTGTTTACCGCGTTCCTGAAAGACTTTGATTTAACAAAACCAAAAGATTTACCTGATTCTCTCTTCTTTGGAGTGAAACTGTTTGGATTAAACTCTTTTGTCTTCCAATTAATGCAAAAAGCCCTTTCCTCATTCTCTAATAACAAATACAGCAAGCTTCATAGCTCCGACCAATACAGGGGCAAGCCAAAACCAGCTTAAGGAAGGGTTTCATTCATGATTGAAATCGAATCCATATATTTTGGTTGATAATTTTTGCCTTTTGAAATAGACTTCCCATTACAACTTTTTGCATTTTGGTGTGTGTTGGCCATGCATCATGTCGGAGAGTTTTGTGATATTTGAAATTTTGGACCATTGGAGGCTTATTGACCATAAACTTTAGGTGCTATATGACTCTGCATGCATTGCAGGAAGGATTTGATTGAGTATTTACCTCTCGAAAACTTGTATGGTCTTACAGAATATGAGGGAGAAGAATTCTGCGACCATAACAACTCCCCCAAAGGTACAAGAAATCGAGAGGTTACAATCGTTACAACAAGAACACAAGGATGCTTTGGAAAGGGCCGTCAGCCTGAACATACCTCATGCTGTGGCTTCCCCCAGAGAGGAAGATCCCTCAACAAGCAAGGAAGAATCCATAGAATCCCAGGATTCTGAGCCTTCTGAAATCGAGAGCACATTTAAGTCTCCGTCCGGTGGCAGAAGAACTAACTGGAATTTGGTGGTTGAACAGCTCTTAAAGAAAAATGAGTCAGGAGAACTACAATTGGAGAAAGATGCAGTTGCTTCGAAATAACAATGCTTCTCCCATTGTTTCTGTATCCTTTGGTACTGCTACTGTAATGCATAAGAGTTCAGATCTTTAACATCATTTTGCTCATCATTCTTTGTTCTTGACCATTTTTGGTACACTATTCCACATTATGTTGCCCCATATTATGTTGTAAAATGTAATGACAAATTTATGTTAACCCCACACAGAATCGCAGCATCATGTCATTGTTTTGGATCTGTTTGTAAAGGACCTATAATTGTAATATTAGATTGAACTCCATGATATTCTGTCTCACTTGTAATATTGGATTGAACTTCTTGATATTCTGCCAATCGAAAAAAAAGAACTTGATATACTGTCTCTGTGTTTTATATGCTACTTTCTGTCGGATGTTCAAGTAGCAAGTGGTTAAGCAGGGAAAATCGATAACCTTTTTTTCTAGAGCAGGTTCTTTTATCAAGGAACAAGCCCAACAGGACAAGGGAAAGCCTTGAAAGTACAAGAAGCAAAAGAACAAGCCAAGCAAACAGTAAGGCCAAAAAAACCAAAAAGACTAGAACATATCCAAGCAGAAAACGAATCAAAACAAGATTACAATCACCTAGCTTACCAAAACCCTAGCTTGGAACGACTATCCTAGAAGAGAATAAGGGACAATCAGTTTAACAGGAGGGAGTAAATAAGTGCTAGAGTATGAAAGACAATATGGAAAAATAAAAAATTTGGAAATTAAAAATGAGGAATTCACTAGGCCTACACTTACTTACCGTGATGGGATGTAGGTGTTCGGTAGAGTGACAACTGTGTAAAGCTTTAAAGCAACTTCAAGCTTTTCCTTTTCATTGCGATTCTGATTATTAATCTACCAAGAGCAACGCCCTCATACGATTTCTTGAAACTCTTATTGCGCCCAACGGTTAACGGCTTTCCAAGACTTCATCCCAATCCAACGAACTTTACTATTCACGGTGTTTGACCTGATAATTTTACTGCCCAGTGGACAGTAAAATTGTCAGGCCGTCAATAGAGGAATTTACTAAGCCACTGGGCAGTAAAAGGGTGATTCTATCCGCAGCCCTACATTTACTCCATGTAACCCATTTTCTCCATGTAACCCACACCCAAAAAACCCCCAAACGAATTTACTCCATACAACCCACAAAATGAACCTAAACTACCCAAAATACCCTTAACGAAAAATTGTACCATTTTCAACATTATCTTGTCGAAAGGTATTGTACTACCAGAAAAGGAAATTTTGTAAGTACAAACATCGGCATCCAAATGTCGAAATAAGATAATAATTTCAACATTATCTTGTCGAAAGGTATTGTACTACCAGAAAAAGAAATTTTGCAAGTACAAACATCGGCATCCAAATGTCGAAATAAGATAATAATTTCAACATTATCTTGTCGAAAGGTATTGTACTACGACGTTTCAAAAATTTACAAATACAACTTTCGGAATCTAAATGTCGAAATAAGAAAATAATTTCAACATTGTCTTGTCGACATGGGGTTATGTAGGGTCATTTTCGTCTTTGCACATTAATGGCAATGGGAGAGTTTTTTGTGGGTTACATGGAGAAATGTAGGGATGCCGATAGAATCACCCCAGTAAAATTGTCAGGCCAAATACCGTGTATAGTTTCATTGGATTGGGACGAAGTCGTGGAAGCCGTTAACCGTTGGGCGCCACTGCATTGTTATACCTTGCATTGCTGTTAGTAAAGTAATAAACAGATTCGCAATGACGAGGAAAAACTTTAAGTTGCTTTAAGCTTTAGGATTTTTTTGGTTTGATCTTCTTTCAAAGACCTCGTGTATTTATAGAGAGAGACCATATTGCAGTTGGTTACATATATCAGTTGGTTCACGAGACTCATATGGTATAGGCTCAAGGAATTCATGAGCTATCACACTTTCTAACTACCAAATTTCATGAGCATGAGAGTTTGACCACATTATTTGTCTTGGTAGAAGTGTAAGGATGAATGATTATGCTATTCAAATTAGTGGACAACGAGCAAACTTATTACATGGGTTTTTTTTTTTTTTTTTTCACTCAAGTGTCCGGGAATTAGTGGCAAAATCAGGAATTTCCTACAGAGGGGTCACCCATCCAAAACCAGCCCGATGTGTTTGCAGGCCCTAGGTTTTTTTATTATTAAAATAAAAAATGAGTATATATTATATATGTCATATATTTTTCTTGTCAGTTTTAGCTAATTTGGACTTGTAGAAAAACTAAATAAAATGTAAAATATTAAAGAGTTTGTTCTCCCCAATAGTTTTACCTCTGTCCAGATTCTCCTAGTCACAGTATTTGAATCCACACCCTTTTACTGAAAGATCTGAGACTTTCTTTCCTTCCAAAGATAGTAACTAGTAGATAAGCTAAGTTTGTACATATTAAGCTTCATTCAATTTCCATTACCCAGGAGGACACCCCACTGAATCTTAGACCCAAGAGTCCCAAAAATGTGCCCATAGCCACAAGTTCTACATGCTTCTTATACCAAACTAAAACATACCATTCCTTATACCAAACTGCAGCATACCAAAAATGTGTCCAAACCAGATTAGCAAAGGAGCAGCCAAAAAATAAATAAATGATCATGGGACGCAACACCCCCATGACACAGAACACAGTAGCAATAAGTAGCGAGACCTACCAAGGTTCAACACCACTCTATTGCCAAACCTTTGAAATAATGGCCCTAGAGTTTTCCAATTGTCCAACCATAAGGAAGTATCTTGGCCACTACCAATGACAAATTTAATGAATCTCTGCCCCTTCCATCCTTAGCCCAAAATTTTTTTCCTCAAAGTCCATGAAGAGTCAGAAGGCAGATGTATATGGCAAATACATTGACTTTTTTTCACATAAGAATGTATCCAATTTACCCAAAGAATGTCCCATGTTTAGACAAAGCCCATAATTGTCTTACCATAGAAGCTTTGTTCCATTCCTTGAGCCTTTTAAAGTCCAGACCTCCCTTAGATTTACGGACACAAACTGCTTTTAAAGAAACTTTAACCCTAGCTACTTTCAGCTCCACACCATTCTGAAGGAAGCATTGAGGATACCTTCTATTTCCTTCATCCTTTTAGGGGAAATGACAAAAATAGAGGACCAATAGACCTGAATACTGAAAAGGACTGAAGGAATCTGCTGGCTTCTACCCCCATAGGACAACTTATTAGACGCTTCAACATCCTGTCTTTAAGGGGCAAACAATTAGAATACCTTAGCGTAGTAGAAGATTAAAGGGACACCAAAGTACTTGACTGGAAGGACAGCCTCTGGAACATCCAGAATAACCTCAGAGTACTTACAATCCTATAGTCATAAAAGGGTCCCCCTACCTAACCCCACTTTCCATGGAAAAAACCTTTTCAACTCACCGTCGAATATAAAAACTTGGAGAACTAATACAGGCCTTGACCCATTGATACACAAATCTGAAAATTCCATATGCCTCATGATATCAAGCACAAAATCCCAATCACCCTGTCATAAGACTTCATAGTATCTAGTTTTAGGACACATCTAGGGACCCCCTGATCTCTATGATAACCCCTAACAATCTCTTGCATCAGCAGAATTTTGTCAAAGATCAACCGGCTTGTGATAAAGGCAGACTGAGAAGCCCCTAGGAAGGACAGGCTAAATTATGTTTGCCAAAAACTTGGTAATACATTTATAAATGGTACTACATAGGGTTGCCCAGCGGATCGCCCAATCCGTTCAATCCGCCCAAACCGATCCGTCCGTTTACTCACCCGAGGTACGTTACGGATGGATACGGTTCGGTTCGGGTTCGATCCGCCTAATAATCCTTCTTTGATCCGCCCGATCCGTTCAATCCGTAACCGAACCAACCCATCCGTATGTCACCCACGGACAGTTGCGGATCTAAAAAATGACAATCCGTCACGAGCGGATCGGATCGAGAACCGAACTGATCCATGGACACCCTTAGTATTACAGCAAGCTCTAACCCTATAGTCATACCACTCAATCTGATAAACTTATTGATTGTTTTTTCATTTTTAAAAATTTTTGCTCATCTCAAAAAAAAAATAATAATAATCTTATTGGGTAAGTTGTAAGAGTAAATGCTGTAGTTGTAGAAGAGTGAGTAGTCAGGAATCAGAGAGAGAGAGAGAGAGAGAGAGAGAGATTGACTTGAAAAGTCAAAAAATTAGTAGTATGAATATATGCAAATTAAAACATTTTTTCGATATATACGATGAGAGCTGAAAAGGCAAATTGAAAACATTTTTCATAGTTATAGTAACAAAACTCACTGACAACATATTTTTCAATTCTTCTACAATCAAACACTTCTGTGCATAACATCACTTTTATGTTGAGACCTCCAATGGGGAAAATTCTTCTACAATCAAACACTTCTGTGCATAACATCACTTTTATGTTGAGACCTCCAATGTGTGTTTCCCCATTTTAACTGTGACGGCGGGTATAGAAGTGTTCAGTGTTGTTAATACACCTTTTGATCTCCCAATTATGCGCAAAATACAACTTCCGGAAGATACAAAAGCTGAGATGTTCAGATTGAAAACGTATTTTTTGCAGCTCCACTCCCAAAAACAGTGTTCTTCATCAGATGTTACCAGTAGTCCTGGCAAAACGGTAACAGTTAAAATGACAAACGATAGATGTAATATGTTAATCGGCCTGGACACTGCAAACCAAAAAAAACCACTTCTTAAAATGCAATACAACTCATACATTTACCATACCAACATCGAATATTAGTCGAAAAACACAAAGCATCCCATCCAACTATCCAAGAAAACAAACCACTACAGTCGAACATCTTAAATTTTTGGAAGGCTACCCATTCAACCAAACATTTGCCAATTCTTCATGCAGAGACTTGTTGCAAGGATATTCAGGTTTGCATCGCATGATAATTGTCCAGTTCCTTGTCAAGTTCGTCAGCTGACTTCTCGACAGCTTTGTTCCTCCCACGACCACGGCCTCCTCCTCGCCCACCACGACCACGGGCACCAACATTCCTAGGACCCCCACGGCCCCTCTGACTGCAAAAAAGAAACGACGTCGTGAAACTTAAAGTGCATACGATTTAATTGAAGTAATTAACAGTTGGTACAAGTACGGACACAAAATAGCAACCTGGAGGAGAATGTCACTGCATAATGATTTGAAAAAATCATGTTAAAGTTCGGCGGGAAGCCCAATTAATTCACTGAATTTAAACTTAGGGTGGGTAGTCGCGCCTCGTCTGAACGCCTTTTTTCTCCACTTTTCCTACTAAGGCAAGACTAATCAAGGGAATTTGAGCAACTTAAACAGCTCAAGTGGTTGAGCAACTTAAACAGCTCAAGTGGTTGAGCACCTAGGTTTCTAGGTTAGATTTGCGGTTTGAGCTTGGAGAAGCATCAAACATCGGTTGTACTAATCGGACATAAAAACTTGCTGACATCTTAGTACTAGCCAACTGGAAAAAAATTCAACAGAATTTGAGCTTGAAATTCCTAACCATTAAGTTACCAAAGCATAGGATGCATTCAGAACAGAAATATGCATCTAAAAAAAGAAAGTACGGGACCCTGAATCAGCTTCAAATTGAGCAAAACAACAATGAGTTAGCTTTAGAAACAGGATACGCTAGAAGAAGTAAAGGCAAGTTTGAGTACGCCATTTTTCATTTAATCAGTACAAAACATATTAGAAGCACCGACATTAGAATATTTACAATTCCATCGAAGTTTTGGTCCTTTTGGAATAATGGGCAGAAAATGAGTGACATAGCATTTAAAAACCAGTTTATCCGTGTTCAAGGTGGCAAAGAACATAAACACAAAATGGACAGAAAATGTCGCAAAACATGTAAGAAAATATGGAAATCGAATCAAGAAGCCTTACCCCGAACCACGGTTAACAGCAGCAGTGCCTCTACCACGACCTCTTGGCCTGCAAGACCTCAAAGTCTCAGTAGCTGAACAGCAATGACAATAAATTTAAATAAAAATGGTACAAGACATATTAACAACAGACTACTATTAAGGCAAAGCTTTTATTCTATTTCGTACACACAAGAATAGCAACTGCTATAAAATTTGCCAAACTAAGCTATCAAACTCTGTCACCGCCACTACATAAGTGATCATAGGACAAACAAACATCAATTTTGCACCTTTAAGAAACAAAATAAGGAAGAATTTTGAATGATTCTTTTCTATCGTGGACGGTTACGAACACACAAGTACTACAGAAATCAAATCTTGACACAGATACACAATCTCGATAATAGGAAAAACAAACATCTATTTTGCCCCTTTAAGAAACAAAATAAGGAAGAATTTTGAATGATTCTTTTCTCTCATGGACGGTTACGAACACACAAGTACTAGGGAAATCGAATCTTGACGGAAACACAATCTCCATATAGGAACAATGGAAGGAACTATACCAATAACAGCACATATATACAAAAAGTTCATTAGAAGAAATGATTGTTAAACAGTAGAGATCTCCATGGAGAAGCCTAATGAAATAGTATGTACAACACCTGCCAATAGAACCCTTACATTTCATAGCAACAAAGTAAAGAAGTTCAAGCATCAAGTTCATACTGAAGTCCCCAAAATACGTAACTTTAGACAACTGAAGGGGATAAATCTGATATTACATAACATAGCAGCATGGTAGACGTCTATGATCTACATACTTAAGAGTGATGACATAAGAAACAATCTCAGCAGTATGCCAATTGCACCTAAAAAACTTCAACAGCAGTAGGACATGAACAGTTCCAGATAAGCCACGGCATGAATATTCGATCAGCAGGATAATAAACTATTCAAATTTCAAAGGGACGAGCCAGTTGTTGAGTTGTATTTAAATTTTATCATCGTTAAGTCTATCTAAGCCAGTTGATGAAAACAGGAAATTTAAGTCAAAAATAAACATTTGGCAAGAAAATGTGGAAGTAAGAAAATAGTACATACGCCATAACAACTGTCCTCCTCCCGTTAGCACCTCCAACAACATTTACACGAGCTGAAGCAGGAATTCCCGAGTTGGTGCCTATTATTTCAATCTTCATAGGTCTTCCATCCAATTGTACATTGTTGTATCGCTTAAGAGCTTGAAATGCATCAGTTCTTCGGGAAAATACTACTTCTGCTGAACCCTGTATACAAGTAGATTAAGTAAGACTAAAAGGGATCAATTGGTCATAGAAGCAACCAATCACATGAGAATCGCAAAAGAATCCCATCACTATAGAATGGTAAAAGAACCAAAATGACCGTGTGGCTGCAACTCATAGAGGATATGAGAAAACGAGAAAAGAAACACTTAACAGACCACCAATTTTACTATACAAAACAGCACCGCAGAAGCATGTTTCACCCTATGCTACACATACTCATGCAGTCGTGTACAAAGTAAGCTTTAAGCATGGTTATCCAATGCAGTAAACTCACTCCTACATTTTTTTTTGACAGTATATCAAACAAGTCTCGTTGAGTATCAAGTGTTGAAAAAACAGGTACTTCATAAATCTAGAGAAGTCCAAGTAATGCAGGTGCAGGCAAACAAACCAAATGTAATCCAGCAGGATGAAAGCAAGACAACTAGATCTGCTTTAGAATGTGCATAAGGCTAATAATATACACGCTTAGATGGCATGCCACTGCAGGCAGACAGAAGTTTAGATGGCATGTCACCAAAAGGGATACAAACACCAGTATTGGATTTAGACTGCATGTGCGTAGAAGCAATCCAAAATTTCAAGGATCAGGGACTAAAATGTACTAATTGAACTGTGACCATTTGAGTTTATACGTATAGCCACAGCCTCAGACCGAGGTTTACTGTAACAGAAGATACAGACGTTTAAAAAACACAAACGAGACAGTGGGAAGCATCTGTGAGATGCAACGCTTACGGGGTCAGACAGGTACTGAGCGACAACAAAAAAGATAAAATAGAAAACGCAATTCTCCAAAATAGGAATATGAGAGAGCCTGGACATATAACGAATTGCAAAAAAGCTTTTACTTTGTGGATTAACATTTGAGAAAAGAAGAGAAAAAGTTGTCCAAAAATCTTTTTAGTGGTCAAAGGAAAGCATCTATACAGCTTACAAACAATAAGAACAAAAACAAGAAAACTAATGACATTAACTGGACGGGACTAATGCCATATGAACTCATTCAACCTAGCGAAGTAGCCATGACAAGCATTTGAGAATCAAGACTACAACAAGAGTACTTGCCAGGAAGTCTAGGTGGACATGTAAACATTAGGTATGTTTACATAGTCGACTTTACGTAAGCATTAAAAGCTCTAATTTTACACAAAAGATGTTTCTGTTAGGTTTTAAACACAGCTTTACATTATAAAGCCAGTACAAGTATTGGAGAAACATGAAGTCTAGCCGTTTCCATGATCTTTACATTAGATGAAATCCAAGACTTAGACACATACCTGTAACCCTCTATGGTTCCATGACTCTATGTAACATTGGAGGAGCAACACGTAGGGATTTGGTGTGGAAAAAAAGTTAACTTCAAGGGGCCAACCTGAACACTCTAACAACTATTCTGCTTCTACAGATTCATATTGTCTCCATGCTTTGGCAACATTTGAAGAAGTCATTTTCTAATCGTTTAAAGTGGTGACTCAAAATAAAATTCAACCCCAAGATTTCTAAGGCGCATTAGCAAATGCCTATGTTCCTTCTTAACTTCATTAGATCACCATTCCTGCAACCTGGCATCAGATTATATCGCATACTTACTCTTTCAAACAAAAATCCACACTGAAGAATAAGGTGCACAACTGCACAATAATACCTCACCACTCACCAATATGTAACATGCATCTCTTTAATAGCTAACGAACTCATTAAAATAAAAAAAATAGAGAGAAGATACTTTATTTTGACCAAACAAGGGAAAAAAGCATCCTAAGATACGATTTCGAAAGAAGATTCTAGAACAGAATATAGAAGGGGTCTGTAACAAAAACTGAACGCTTACACTTGAGCGACCATTCCTGTCATAATGAACAGCATATCGTTTCAGCTCTCCCATTTCAGAGAAAAGTTCCTGAGTCGCAAGGCAATTCCGAAAAGAACTTGAGAAATCCATTACTAGGATGCCAGTATGCCACAAATGCAAAAATGTATTTTCAGTTGTACCCTTATATCTTCATTGGTGACTCCTACGTCCAAATTTGAAACGTATAACTTTGTGCCATTTTCTGCTCCAGTTAACCCTGCAGCTCTAAGGCTGTCTTCAAACAAATCACGCTGCCATGGAAAACTCTTTCTTCTACGGAACGACTGATGCAAGCATACAGAGAGTAATCCAGATGTGGACAAGGAAATGTCAGGAGATGATAATAAAGTACAGTAATTCACCATTCTTCAAGAGTAAGTCAGATATCAGAAAAGAATATCCAATGACATTAGCAGCAAAATCCAGGAAATTGTAATGCAAAACCACCATGTAATTTACTGTGAAGGTAAAATTGAGCTAGATGATGCAGACTGAAGATGGAAGTAGAGGATTTGACCCACTGCATATCAATAGGCGCTATGCTACAAGTGAGAGCTCCAGTTCTGAAGTTCAGCGAAGGAAGCCCCTTTGCAAAAAACGCCTGAACTAGGATAGCACTGAGTATCTTGTCCCCAGAAAATTCCACATACAGCAAGAGGACCCATCATAAACTCCCGGTCTAAACCAGTAATCATGGATTAAAGAAATGGAGACTAAATTAAAAGGTTTAGAGAATGAGTAGAAATTTGAACCCCACTAATTCTTAGGTAATGTTCTACTGGTAAGAGCTCAAATTCATCAGCTCAATTACTGAAGCTCCTTTGTGATTAATGCTATCAAGAAATATTGCTACTCAATGAGCCACCAATGAAGTTTCCAAACATATACCAACAAGATCCATCGCAAAACCCACTATTAGAAACTAGCGCCATCATGGTACAAGCATATTGTAAGAGGACAGCGCCCTAGTGGCAGCACCAAAGTGAGCTTCTCCATGAACACAAACAATGTCACCGAGATCCCCTCAAGTTTGGATTTCTTAGGCACTATTATTGATCCTTGTTTTTTGGTTTCTATATAATATGAGAATCCCTAGCAAAAGGAGTAAGTCATCCATGGATTCGAGCTTGCCTTGGCAATGGCATAAGATGATGGCCGAGAATTCACACTTAGTGGACCTCTGCGAGGCGCCACTGTCATTCTTCCACCACGGAATGACCCTCCTGGCCCCCGGCCACGCCGTGCCCTACCTGTTCCTCTACCTCTCTCAGTACTGCGCCTGCTCTTTATCATGTCATCAAGGGACATATCCAAAGAAGCCATTCAAATGGGGATTGCACAAATACAAGATAGTAGACCTGTCCAAAAATCAAAACGAAGTATGTAAACCTCCATGAACAGAAAATTGTCCTTGGGAGTTAATGGGACTAGCATACCTTCCACAATACTATCAAACAATTTGAAACAAAACAAATATCTGATGCATTTAAGTATCTGAGTAACTGAGAAAAAATATTCATACAGCAAAATGCAAAATGTAAATCTTACAGAAGGGATACACAGCAGATCCAGTTCTCAAGCAAACAACGGGTTCCATCATCACATAGACATACATCTAACACTGTTAATTGTTGCCTTGAAACCCTTAGTGACTATATTCCACATTCGATTGGAAAAGAAGATGGTTTCATCCAAAAACCAAATTGACCAGAAATGTCATCCATACAGGTTACAAGGTAGAAAGGCAAGCATAACAAGGCTAACACAGGTATAGTTTGCTACAGAAGAAATCATACCACGACGAACAGAAATCACGACACCATTAAAAAATCATAAAAGGTACAGCAAAATGCGAACATAAAAGAGAAAATCATATTGGGATCTTTAGCCTAAATTTTGAATTACACGCTTATGCAGTTATACTTTAAAAAGGTGAGGTAAACTTTACATGTTTTGAGTTCTTTTTGCCAATAGGGTAATAATCCTTTACCCCTTACCCCACAAATAATTAAACCTAATGAAAATCAAAACCAAAAGCATGGCCCCCGTGTGTCAGGGAGCAATTTCTAATTCCATTAACAGTTCTTGTAAAAAGTCTATGCCACTAATTCTTCTTATCTAATTTTCATTTTATCATGTATACCACTCCCACTCTCTTCCTCTAAAAGAGGGAAAATCCACCCAGCATCTCTGAACTCGTAAAAAACACGCAAAGAAGAGCTGGTGATGATTCCAAGTTCCATAGTTTCCTTTCACCTTTGCTTATGTGATTCTTGCCAACCAAACAATGAGCAGAATATTCAAATTTCTTGCAGTTAGGCATAAGCGTCGTTCAAATTGATTCCCAATTGCAAAAATGCTCAGAATGATCATCAACTACCATTCATGCATCCTAGTATTTAGTTGCGTGTTATGACGTGAAAACACCATTCCAAATCCTTTTAAAGGCATGATTACATATAAAGAATCCCATCCAGATTACGTCCACTTTTCAGCAAAAAGCACAATAGATTGTGTCATACTTCTTCAGAGCTAAAAAAGCTAGTACTTTTACTCTGGGTTTTGGCTGCTTTCATCAAGAACCCTTTTCTTAAACCAAAAGGAACCGGCTAAGAAACACTTGTACTTCTAATACACGAAACACATACAAACTTTTCTCTCTGACTTTTGCGTAACCCAAACGCCACACGGAACAAGTAGCTGTAGCTGAGGCGCTCACTGCAAAAATTAAACCTCCAGCGCCTACCCATCACGTCAATATCACGTCAATGCAATCAACTATTTCCCAAAAAATTACTGTATTTCCCAAACCATTGAAACCGCAACCAGATCCAACAAATTATTTCATGGGTTAATAAAGCAAACAATCGAGGAAAAAAAATACAGCACACATCCATCGTACCCATGAGAAGATAAAAGTACACCCATATAGTGAATGACGTCAACAAACGAATCGAAACAGCAAAAACCTCACAGAACGATAGATAAGTCGAACCAATCAGAAACGCATCAACACATCCACTAGAACTACACATACATGATAGACGCGAAAGGGAAACTAATTACCTTAAAGATGATCTTCAATACGCAAATCAATAGAAAACTTAACACGCGGAAACAGATCTACGGATCCTCCGTACGGAAGTAAGGATCTTTTGCAAGCAAAAAAATTTATGGAGAGAGATGTAGAGAGCAAAACTGGAGAGAGGAAGGAAGCGGCAAAGGATTTCTGGAGACGAGATTAGATTAGGGTTTACGGGAGATTCATCGATTTGAGGAGCTTCAGATGGAATAATATTTGTGCGGGATTCGAGTTGGAGAGAAGGGGGGTGAGATTTTTAGGGTTTTTATTGAAGGGGATTGGCTTTTGAGGAAAGCCGCGTTTAGGTGAGGAAAGCTCCTCAGATCAACGCTTGTAACTTTTGGAGTCAAGATGGGCCATGTAGCTGGAAGTTTGGGCCGAATCTTTGTCAAGGATCTTTCAGCTCAGTTTGATTTTTTTTTTTTTTTCCCCTCTTTTTTTTTTTTTTTGATCAGGGAAATATTCATTTCATTAAAAATATCTCAAACAAAATACAGGAGAGAGCCCTAACTACCAAATACAAGACACGAGCACAAACCACTAAGGCTATACAGGCTCTGGATTATCGTACTGCACGAAGCAGACCAACACTACGTGTCGGCATAGAGTCCGTCTATGATTCAGCAGAAGAGCAACAAAAAACGGGAGCCCAGCTCACCCCATTAACAGTAAAGAGCATATGAGATCTACAGCATTTAGAGCCGCCGGAGAAACTGGAAAAATCCAGTCCGGAAAAACACAAAACAGAAATAAGAAACTAAGTAAACAAGAACAACAAAAAATGAAACCCAGAAAAAACAATGCAATCCAAAGCAGCTTCACTGAGTTGAGCCGAGTCGGACCGAGTTGTACTGAGTTTATTCGCCCACCACCACAACCCACCGGATCTGGGGAAACCAGACCGGTTCTAAAAGCCGAGCGCTAGCCGCCGGCAAAACCCTTTACTCCGACCCTCCTTATTACTCCTCCGCAAGCCGCCGCACCAACCGCCCCTCGTCGCCTCCACCACACCAAAACAGAATCAAGTGCGCCGGATCACACCACCGACAGACGACGGCGAGAGGACCGAACTACATCGATCCAAGGATCGGCAGCCGCGGAAAAGACCAGAAAAGGTTGCGAGAACACACAAGCGTGGAAAGGGTGAGGGGAAGGAGAGGAAGGGAACTAAGGTATAGATTTGGAAAGTTTAGATTTAGGGCCGGCTAGAGAGAAGGTCTCTCGTATAGAGAGAGAAAGGGTCCCCTCCTTTTTGTTAGTAATAGAGAGTCTCTTGATGAACCGGATTGATGCGTTTATGTGAGGTGAGCTGGAGCCGAAGACAAAACACAATCAAGGGAATCAAGTGACCTATAGGTGGTAACCTCCGCCAAGACAAATCGAGTAACCACTGCGATAAATTGTTGACGTTTTAACTAATTAACACAGAGTACATTTTTTTGTCTTTAGTTTTTTTTTTCCCCCAAGTTACTTCTAAAAAAAGAATTCTTTGAACAAAATGTATGCACAATCAAATTGTCTTGAGAGAAAATTGAGGAAAATTCATAAAAATAAATCCAAAGACACAAAATACAAACCCCCAAACTTAACACATTTTTGTCTCTATTTTCACTTTTATATTTACTCTCATAATAACAAATCATTTGTGACACTCTTAAAAAAAATAGAAATACAAAAAGAAAAGAGACAGAAATAACGATAAAAAGTATGCTTCTTGTGAGTCTAAGGAGTGGGAAGAGTACCTGAGGTATCCCTCTGAGGATATGGTAGGTGCTACAATGATGCTCGAGACCACCGAAGGTAGAGGAGGACAAAGCATAGGGCAGTCTTAGAGAGATAGAGAGAGAGAGAAAGCTGGCAGTATGGAGTGATGCGTTAGTGAGTAGGAGTGGTAGGTATGTATTGAATATCTGTCTTGAATGCTCAGCAAACTCTTATTTATATAGGAGCCTTGAAGCCTTGGAGGGCAAGGAAGCATATCTTCCTCATTAATGCATATCGGAGTACAGTTTCTCTTTAAATACTATGATCAGAACTGGGGTTCTTATGATCAGATTCTCAGAGACACAGTTAGGTGATATATGGATGTTTGCGTCACAACCAGTTGTTAGGTATGATACAGGCTCCTTATATCGGTGTGTTAGTCGGGATATTGCAGAGATCTCCTGACATCAATGACGTAGGCGAGTCCTTCTCTCGCTATGACCGGTCATGGATCTCACCTCGTGGAGGTGGGTCTTGACAATCCCTTCGCTCTAGCCTCCAAGCCAATACCTCCTTAGGTCCCAAAGCGAGTACCCAGCCCTACTCCTGACCTAGGGTCTTGTGCAGAGTCGCCAGACTCACGAGAGCCTAATTAAGTTAAGTCTGTAGAGGTCCATAGGAGAGGTGTCTCATAGAGGTACCTCAGAGGAAGCATCTGTGGAAGAGGTACCTCGGAGGGCACCTTGGAGGAGGTGCCTCAGAGGGGCATCTGGAGAGGTATTGCGGAGGAGGGGTATTCCGCGTACCCACATTAATGTCCCCTTGCGCGCATGTACTCATGTCTTAAATGAGTGCTTGCGTGCATATTATCGTAGCTCTTTTCTGTATCTTTTCTGCAAATTTCTTTTCTTTTCTGTACATATAGGAGTCTTTTGTGTGTTTGGAGAGTCTTGTCATTTCAACGCATCTGTCAAGAAATGAATATCCACTATAAATATGGAGAAGGTTTTCATTTTTTTACTTGTTCACCTTGGATGTTCTTTTGAGAGAAGTGACTTTCTCTTTAACTTGGGGCTCGAGGGGTGGCTCTGAATTTTTATTTCATTGGCGCGGTGGAGAGGTCACACAGAATTGGGTCTATTGGAGGCTGGTTCAGAGTGGGAGTCCATCCGTCTTGTGGAGGTGATTCGGAGCTTCACTTTAAAGAGATGGGTGAGCATTCTATCCGGATGATTTCTTTCTGCTTCTTTTTTTTTAAAACTTTTTGAATGGGGAATGTTTAGCTTGCTCTGATTTCTCATCTTGTACGATCCGCCGATATACATATATGTGTGTGTATATATATATATTTATTTATTTTGAAATTAACAAAACAAATGCGGAGGAGGAGTATTCCAAATACCATTCACGGCATTCATTAGTCTTACTCCTCCCCTTTGTGAAATTGAAATAGGGGGAAGTGGTGCAAGTGGAAATTATGGGTGGAAAAGTGTAATTTTAAAGAAAGGGCATAGCATAATAAAGTGAAATAGGGTTTTGTTTCTACTAGGTTTCTTCAAAATGTTAGGTCTGCCGTGTACCATGGTGGGAGAGATGGAGGCTTCTTAATAAATTGTCACAAACCCAAAAAATTTCTCCCTTCGTTGTTAGAGAGTGGAAACCGAGCTTTATTGTGTGGGTCTGGCCATCAATTTCACATTGTCTTGTCTAATTCTTTGGTTGAAAGTCACGGAGGGACATAAAGCAATCTGGGTTTGGATTTCTTGGTGAGTATCGAAAGCCTCTCTTGTTTTTTTTTTTTTTTTTTGCATATAGCTTGATTTCTGTTTGTATTTTTTTGTGTTGATGCCGGGTGTTTGCTGCCAACTTGGGGGGGATGGGATCGATTGGGTTGGATCACATGGGTTTTTTTTTTTTTTTTGATGCCGACTAGGGAGATGGGATGAAGGTTTCTTCTTGTTCTCTTTTTTTTTTTCGATCGGGACATGGTGAATGGAGATGTGGCGGATCGATTGGGGGAAGTGGGTGGGTGGAGGGGGCTCAGGGATAGAGAGTGGGGGGTACCGAGTGGGGGGAAGTGAGTGGAGGGTCTCGGGGAGAGAGAGTGGAGGGATACCGAATCGAATGGGGTAGGGTGGGGTGGGGTGGGGTGGGGGAGGGGGGTATCTCGGGGAGAGAGAGTGTGGAGTACCGATTGAGGGTTTCTGCTTTCCTTTTTTTTTTTTTGAATCGGCCAAGTGGGGATGGCTGCTGAGGTGTCCTCGTGTCATTCTGCTGCGATGTCGCGGGACGAAAAAGTTCTCCACACTTGCGAGAATTTTGAAAAACCATAATCGTGGGAAATTTGTTGTTGCCAAGTGGGATGGTGGAGTGAGATGGCATATTGGTGGGTACCAGATTAGGGGTAATAGCAGATTGAGCGTGGGAGGGTGGGTACCAGATTTGGGGTAGGAGGGTGGATACCTTTTTTTTTTTTTTTTTTGGACAAAAAAAACAACAGAATTTCTTTTGGAGATTATACTAGCACCTCTTGTACTTGAACAAAATTTTGGAGTGGTGCCAATCTTTGGGGATAAACTCGGAGTGACCGCTTGGCATTTCTTTGACACTTAGTGAAATTTAGCATGACGACTTCGGAGTGGGTACTACGGAGGGGATACTTCGGAGTGGGTGCTTCGGAGTGAATATTATGGAGTGGGTATTTCTCAACATGTGGAAAAAAAGTTTGTTGAATTTTTTATTCTTATTGATCATTATTGTTTTTGTGTGACTGTTCTCTAAAAAAATTTGTTGTGTTTTATTTGGTGCAGGTGAGACGAGTGAGACGACGAAGGGTCAATCAAAAGGGAGTTCGCATAAAAAGTCCAGGAAAATGGTTAAAGCTAAAGGCGTGCCCGAGACTAAAGAGAAAGGTGGGTGTGGAAGGTCGAGTAAAAAGGGGGAGATACGGGAGGTGCTCGGGAAAGAATTTTGGTTTCAAGCTCCTTTCTTTGGTGGAATGGATAACTTTTGGCAGATGACTCGTGAATTTAGGGGTGTGGGGAAAGGTCCACCGAATCCGTTGCTCGGGATGCCAAAGGCTATAATGGGTGATGAGTTAGATCCCACCGATGTCTATAGATTCAGGGTTGAAAGAGGAGATTATCCATTCTCCAATGTTGTATGGAAGTCTCATGTCCAGTCTCGTCGTGCGTATGAGTTGTGGGTGGAGGAGATCCTTGGTGATTCTGCATTTGCTGACATTTTGGAGAGTGCTCAAGTTTCTTTAGCCGTATGCACCTCTTTGCGGGCCAATATTACCTGAGATAGGAATTGGGTCGAGGTGATGTTATCTCGGTGGTGCCCTACGACTCGCACTTTTGTTACTGCTTGGGGGGAGATTACGCCGACCCTAGAGGGTGTCTGTTACTTGTGGAATCTCAACCTGATGGGGGAGGTTAATTCGGCTCTCCCTTTGACGCCAGAATAGGAAGAAATTGTGGAGATTCTGCGGAAGGCGAAGAGTGTGGCTATGACCATAAGGACAGGATACAAAAATGGAGACGAGGAATATTTCGGCCCTGTTCATTGTGAGAAGAGTCATGGCAAAAACTGTTTTAGTGGGTGGATGTTGTATTGGTATCGCGACTTGAGTAACGCTAGGGAGAATGAGCCGTTGCATGGAACCAAGGGGGATGGGTTTAAAGGACCTGGGTATCTTGCAGCATTTCTAACACTTTGGTTTTCATTGCACGTTTTTCTTGGCCCGCCCAAAGGAGGGGTGGATCCGAATTTATTTGGTATTGCGGCAATTCTTTCCACCGGCAAGTCTGTTCCTTTGGCACCATTATTCCTCGGCACTTTGTATAAGAGGCTGGATCTTATTGCGCCAGCTGCGCGACTTTCCAAAGGACGTTATGATATATGCACTTATGCTCACACAGGTTTTTTGGGGATGTTCTTCTATGAACGATTTGCTTCGTGTGCTCCTCTTCCGAACGTGTTTAGTACAGGACAAAATGAGTGTCGTGCATCGAGGTGGGTGAATGGCGCAACTGATGATGGTGGGACTCATATCCTTAGAGTTCGTGGTGGGTTGGCGTCTGTGATAAATGATGAGAGTGGATTCCTCCCTCGGCCGTATGTGGAGGATGTTGAGGGGATTGAACCTTTTGGGATATATTCTAAGGAGACAATGAAGGTGTCCATGGGTGCTGTGAAAGCAGATAGGAAATCGCATGTTATGCTAAATATTCTCGTTCCGGGTGGATTGCCTTGTTATGTTGGTGGGATTTTTGGCGAGGTGATTTATAATCCCATGCGGGTAGCACATCAATTCAGATTGGATCAAGGTGTACCGCCGATACTACCTTCTACAAAGGGGACGGATGTCTGGAGGCGGTATCTTATGGAGGCATGGAGTAAGGATCCAGAGGTTGCCCGAGCTGTTTGTGGCATTTTCGGGTGGGCAAAGGGTTGGCCATTCGACAGCTGCTTGGCGTGAGTTTTGGAAGAGAAATTTGGGGACTTTTTCTGAGTTTGTGAAAACTGTTCCGGATTATCTGAAGCTGGATACGATAGATACGAACAATAAGGGTCAGAGTTTGTGTACCCCCTCTGCTTCCTCAGTTGCTTATCGAGATAAGTGGGGTTATTCGGTTTTTAAGAAAGACGAGGTACTAGCTATGGTGGATGGGTTTTCGAGTGGTGCTTGCGCAAAGGGTGAAAAAATGTTGAGGAAGTTACCTTTTGCGGACCTCCCATTGGCGAAAAGAAAGCGGGTAAATTCTTTTGATACAGTACATATTTATACACACATATGTATACATTTTCTTTATTTACAATCCTTCATCTCAATTTTTATTTTTATTTTGTGTACAAAAATAAACAAAGGTTGTGGCATCGTCCCCAAAAAAAAAGTGATAACTTCAACCGTTCACAATGTGGAGGTGCTAAAATGTTGAGGTGTTTTTATTTTAGTTCGGATGGATGTGCCCCACTATTCTTCCAACACGTGCCCCTTAGGTGAGAATACCAGGGGGTGCCTCTGATTAGGTTAGGTGTATAATCTCAGCGTGTGAGAGTATTGTGAGACAATGACTCTCTTCAGCGAATAGTTGTGAGCTCAGATTGGGTAGTGTATAACGCCTCCGATTAGGCTAGGCGTATAACTCCAAATGGGTAAGAGCATTGTGAGACAATTGTTCTCTTCGGAGGGAGAGTGATTGGAGCTCAGGTTGGGTAGCGTATATCGCCTCCGATTAGGCTAGGTGTATAGCTTTCAAGGGGTGAGAGCATTGTGAGACAATTGCTCCCTTCGGCGAACAATGGTAGAATAATAATGTCTTTTAATTGGGGGATATTAGAATCTGAAAATGCATTTTTTTTATTACATCCGACATACCAACACTTGCATGTCGTATTGATAGGCGCCCAATAGAGTACAATTAAGTTGGTCATGGTTCCATAAGAACCATATTCCTCCTAGCGAGTCTGGAGTTAGGGGGTCTATGATGGCCGAGCTATTGAACCCCAAATCTTAAATCATTTGCTTGGTAGGATATCCCCCGACCCAAGTGTTGGAGATGATCACTAGGTCTGATCGATGCTATGTGACTGTGTCTAGGAATAGTTGATGGAAGTTCCTGCTCCGAGCCCCGTTACAATTCTATAGTAAAATTGTCAAAGAGGGTGTCGGGGCGGGGGCGGGGGTGGGGGGGGGGGGGGGGGGGGGGGCGTGTTCTCCTAGAAGTTTGTCAATTCTTGATCTTCATCTATTATGATGAAGCCTGGTTCCATGCCTCTACTCGGGTCAATGGCTTGAAAGGTTTTAACGGAGAAGTGGTAGGATGGGTGGTGGAATATCATCGTTTGGCTCGCTGTTGTGCACAAGTGGTCGATACCAACAGTCAAGATGACCTCAGCCCGTTGAATATGATAGGGCAATATGAGTTCCTCGTCATGGAGGAGTCTATGCTTGCGCAACGGGAGGTCATCCGGTGTTGATGGAATCTGGAGAGATGGGAGTGGAAGAGAGTCTCATGCTCTTTGGATGCCTTTAGTGACGTCGTTAGGGTCAAATTCGATTCTTTGAAAGTGTTTATTCACCAAGTCTTGGGGGACTCCTCCCCTTGCAAACCATCTTGGTGGTGGTGGTATTCCCTCTCTTAAGAGAAGGAATGGCATATTGCCTGTACTTGGGAGGTGCCTGAATCTATTGATGTATCGTCTATTAACGTATCACCAAATTGGCGACTTACACCTTGCTCGGGTTGGTCGGGGTGCGTGGAGGATCCGGGTAATTGGGGATCGGTTACTCATGGTTCCTTTGTTGGAAATCAAAAAAGTTTGAAGGGAAAGGTTGGACTAAAAAAGTGTGTTTGTGGTCCTTCCATCTTATGGAGAGGTGGAGCATGGTTTTTAAAGGGGGTTTGTGAAGGACTTTTGATGTGGACAAGTCGAAGCGTAGGGTGATAGTTCATAGCAGAAGTGATAGGACTTATTATAACTCAGCTACGCATGGCATCTCACACCATGACTTCGGAGATGTTAAGGATTGTAATTGGAAGGATGAAGTAGCCAACCTAGTATTGTCTGTATCTAGGATTCAGATTTGTGAATCTGACTGATTCAAATTAGTGATCTTTCGGAGATTTTAAGGATGGGTGGAAATGACAACTCGCATTCATGATTCTGACTCACGAGTCCGATAAGTGAGCCTTTGGAGATTCTAATGAGAGGAGGTGACAACTTAGATTTCTAGCATGCGAATCTCATTTAAGACTCTCAAGGGGTAGTACTATGTATGGGGATGTGACAATTCATGTTGATAAATGCCAATTGGTACTTGTACTTGGGAAAGTAAAAGGAGACTATAGCGAGAATCTAAAAAAATTACTTTCTTGCGAACTACATTGCTTTGTTTGAGTCGAACTTCTTGGTTACTTAAAATGAAAACTCTTTTTTTTTTTTGTTACATTTGGCAACTACTAAGGGTGGTATGCTTTCAACCACCTCGAGTTGATTGGCGCCATGGTGGTTTCAGAGTCGGGCGTAGAGATGCGGTAGTAACCGTTGGCATTTGCTTCGTTGACTAGGAAGGGACCTTCCCATTTTGCTGCAAACTTTGAAGCGGAAACTCCCCTCATGACATGAGGAGAGGCTTTGAGAACTAGGTCACCCTCCGCGAACTGCCTTGGTTTGACTAAGGCATCATAAGCTCGAGCTATCCGCTACTGATAAACTCGTAGATTAGTGTGGGCGCGATCTCTTCTTTCATCCAAGGCCTCCAACTTGCTTGGTCTCGCATCATGGAGCACTTCACTTCGGAGGGCCATTCTTGCTGAGGGTACCAATAAATGGTGTGCCATTGTCCGAGAGGATGGTCTTTGGGATTCCAAATCGGCATATGATGTATTCTCGGATGAAGTTCGAAACTGCCGCTCCAGTCGCCGTTCGGAGGGGGATGGCTTCCACCCATTTAGTATAGAGCTTCGTTGCCGTGATTATCCAGATGTGCCCCCTCGAAGCTAGGTTGATAGGGCCAATCAGATCCATACCCCATGTGTGAAATGGCCATGGGGTTCCAATAGCTCGAAGATCGACAGTAGGGGAGTGGATCATATTACCATGGACTTGGCATCTTCTTACATGACCCTTTGCATCTACTTCCATTGTGGGCCAATAATATTCCATGTGAAGTAGGTGTTGGTACAATTTGGCGCCTCCCTGGTGTTCGTCTTTGTGGTCGCTTTCTAGGGCTTTTTGAATGTCTGAGCCCGCCAAGCATCTAAGTGGTTTGTCTTCGAAACTCCGTCGATAAAGCTCTTGGTTATGGAGGAAGAAAGTAGGAGCCCTCTTTTTTATTATTGCTTCGTCGGTCGGATCAGGAGGTAGAGTGCTGTAGACACCCCAATTTTGAACCCGAGATACGCTCGTGCATCTCCGATGATGAAACGGATCAATCACAATTACCTGGAACTGGTGAAAATGATTTGAGTTTGACCAAAACCAACCAAACACTACCCAAGCAATCAAAATGTGCCAAACCAACCCAAGCATTGTTGAACCAAGCCAAACCGTCAATCTGCCACCAAGAACCTTGAGCGCTCAAGCTTGAGGCCTTGAGCGCTCAAGCCTGAGGAACACCTTGAGCACTCAAGTCCACGGCTTTGAGCGCTCAACTCCCGTCCAGTCAGCAACTTGCAGAGTATCTCATCATGAGATTTCCTGCATGGGAGCGTCTGTGGTTGATCTTATACGATCCCTATACGTATAATACACTCCACCAACTCCAAAAATACACAAAAAATACTCCCAAATACCCAAACCCACTTCCTCTCTCTCCTCTCTTCTCTCCCACTCACTCTATAAAAGCTACCCACTACCCCTGGTTTTGAGGACGAATTCTACCACTCCTTACCCTCAGTTTCTACCAGAAAACCACTCCTCTCTCTCTCTCTCTCTTCAAAACCACCCTTCTACCATTAAAACCACCTACAATACCATCCACAAAACCCAGAAATTCGTCCCTTGATCATCGATCAACCACCTACATTGTCCAATTCGTACAGAATACAAGCCAAGAACATCCATAATCAACCTCAAAAAGTCCAGAATCAAGCTCAAGTCTCAAACATTTTCCAAAAAGGTAGTAAAAACATGTGATGAACTCACTGTTTTGATCCTTCTGAGGAAGGCTAGTGAGTTTAAGCAAGTTCTCTATACTTGTATTGAACTCACAAAGGCCTGAAAGTTGCTTAAAAACATTTTTCAAATCTGCAGTTACAACAGGTTTGAGCGCTCAAGCCTCTGGCCTTGAGCGCTCAAGCCCAGTTCTGAACAGACCACTGTTTTGTTAACTTCTGAGTTTTCTTTTGATTTTGATCACTGTCTAAAAGTTAATTGTGTTCATGTAGCTTTCAAAACAGTTTATTTCCACGCCAAGATTACATGCATGAATGTAAATTAACCATTTCATAGTGATTAAACATCAAAAACTTCAAATTTCTCATATTTGAGTGCAAAACAGTGGCTGTCTGTTCTTTTGAAACTTTATTTTATGCCTTTGGTGGTCCTGAGGAAGTAGTAAAATCAGTTTAAAGGTTAAACAGTGGAAAGCCATGTTATGGCTTGAGCGCTCAAGGTCAGATCTTTGAGCGCTCAAGCTGTTCTTGGCCTATTTGCAGTTTTCCAGCAATTTTGATGATGACTCATGATTTAATTCCTTGTTGGTGTCATCAGTGTAGCATTTATGATCTGAACCACTCTTTCTTGCAAAACTGGTTTGAGCGCTCAATCCATGAGCCTTGAGCGCTCAAATTGGTTCTAAAGCAAGTTTGTTTTAAACATTTTCTGGTGATTTCTAAAGGGAGATGATGCTTTTGTGATGTTTCTGTGGTGTATTTAAGCCTTAAAGCAGCATCAAATATCAAAAACCAACAAGGAAAATATTCGGGTGGAATGAGGGTTGAGCGCTCAAGTCACCACCCTTGAGCGCTCAACCCCCATTCTGGAATCCAGATTGCAAACAGTTTAATAAGTCTCATGTTCATGATTTCTTGGGAACATTTGTAATTTATTTCTGGGAACATTTGTAGTATCATGTTCATCATCCATGTAGGTCGCGCGCACAAGCATCCACAGTAAAATCGCATCTCTTGCATGTTTTGTTACTATGTGATTCCCGTCCCCGATTCCCATTTATGTGAATAAATCAAATTTTAAACATTTCCAAAAACCCACAAAATGTTGAGTAGAAACCGGTCCACGGACCGGGCGAGAGGGGTGCCGTAAAACCCTTCCCCTCTCGTAACCAAACCCCCGAACCCGAGAAATCTTTGGTTCCGCCATGATCAGTAAAATCTTTTTCTATGGGCAATGAGTCATATTTTTATCGGTTTCTCGGGTTCGGACCTCAAATCCGGGTGGCGACTCTAACAAATCACAATCTTCTTCGAGCAATCTCGGTGGGCCGTCCACAAGCTGGCGACTCTGCTGGGGACATTGGTTAATATATATTTTATTTAATTACACTTATGCAATTTTTGTTGCACTTGTGTAATTTTATTGAAATATGTGTTAATCAAAGCGGGTTTAATTCGAAAAATATTTTGTGGGATTTTGGAAATGTTTGAAATTTAATTTTTGCATTGCACTTGCATGGTTCTTAGCCCCGCTGGCGTGTTTTGGCAATCCTGCTCGGCTTGCCGGTGACAGGGAATCCCGAAATGCCCAGCAGCCCTCGACCGTGATAAATCACATTGTCACTATCGTTTTTAACGGTAGGAGACAGTTTTGATTTTGAGTCCGGGGTACCCTCAGTGACCAAAACCAGCCTTTGCATATAATTAACCATAGAACCCCACGTTTAGTAATCCACCTGTGTGTTAGGTTTACGTGCTCCATTTTGTTACATGCTATGTGTTACCGCTTTTTCTCATCATGCCATGTTGCATTCATACATTCGCATTGTATATAGTCACCGCGAGCGTCGTTGGTATAGGTTTTCTGTGTACATATCCCATTTGGTTTTAATGCCTTTACAGTTAGTAGAAGGTTGCCTTGGCCCGATGATGAATCGTGCATTCCATATGCACGTTGCTTTTGCGAGATAGCCTTTAGGACGGCCGGACGTGGGAAAATTTGGATCATCGAATTCCTAAACACTGATCTAAACAGGTTTAAGGGACCTTGGCCCGAGGAGGGTCAATCGCCCTTAGGCATCTGATCTTAGATCATTGTCGGAAGTTGTATGGACCAGGATTTCCCAAATCCGACCATCCGATATTAAGGACTTATTACTCAGAAAAAAGAAAACTTGAGGATTGAGGCAATCTTCCAAAACTGTCAATTTTTAGTCTAGGAGACTTAAAATCCACGGAGTTTGAGATACCTCCGGTGTTGGTCGTGCCCGAACGGCCACCGTGATTTGGACTAGCCTTAAGATTATTGATATCTGGATTACAACATCCATATTGCGTTGTCTCGGATGATCAAGAAAAGTGATTGGCTCTGATTCCAACAAAGTTTGGAGTTTAACCTGCCGAGTAATGGTCTACCCGGGGTGTTGGAAAATCTTCTGTGCAATGATCTTAAGTGAGATTCAGATCCGGTAGACTAACCCTAAGATTTGTACATGTAGTCTAGGAGACTTAAAATCCACGGAGTTTGAGATACCTCCGGTGTTGGTCGTGCCCGAACGGCCACCCGTGTTTCGGACTAGCCTTAGAATCGATTGTAACTGGATGGCAACATCTCATTGCTTTGTCTCGGATGGTTAAGAAAAGTGCTACGGCGTCAACATTTAGGCTTAGGTTGAAACGCCGTACTCACCGAGTAATGACTTACCCGTGGTGTTGATACAATCTGCTGTGCAAACGATTCTAAGTGAGTTCCGAAACCGGTAGACTAATTCCTAAGGCTAGAAATAAGACTAACTCCGTGAGTTAAGTTGTGGCGAGACGATAGTGAGCATTCATGATTCATTCATTTTGTGCATAGTAGACATATCGAGTAAACATCTGAGTCCGGTTTTTGCTTTACAATCAGTTCTTGAATCATTGGGCCTGCAAAGAAGAAGAAGACCTTACCTGTTTGGACTCGACCTCCTGGACAAAGATTGTCTAGATCTTTATCACCAAAGGCCGAGACAAGTATGGCAGAAGAACAGAGACAAAACCCCCCAAATGAGTTTGAGCAACTGAGAAAGGAAATGCATGATGAAAGGGTCCGAAATGACACCCGAATCGCTCAACTGATGGCGATTATGGTAAACATCCAGGGTCGACTTCCCCCACCACAGCAGCGAGTACATGATGATGAAGCTCGGGATCAGGAGATTCTCAATGATGAACATCCGGAACAGCCTCCTCCCCCTGAAAATCCTCAGCTGGCTGAAATGTTAGCTAAAATACTTAAGCTGGAAGAATCTGTGGCTAAAAGTGAAAAGCGAGCCATTACCGGCTTTGACATGAACAAACTCTGCATCTTCCCAGGCGCAAAGCTTCCCAAGAGGTTCAAGCATGTAGACTTCGAGAAGTTTGACGGGACTGGGGACCCGAGAGGACACATTCAGGCATATGTAAGCTCCCTCTCGTTACAAGAAGTTGATGAGCCTGCCATGGCACAGATGTTTCACGAAACTCTCACAGGGCCTGCACTTCAATGGCTCTTATCCCTCGATATTTCAAAGAGACAAACTTGGGAAGAAATGGTGGCTGCTTTCATTAAGCAGTATGAGTATAATGTTCAACTCAAGGTCACCACTCGAGAGCTTGAGAGCATCAAGATGAAGGAAAGGGAATCTTTCGCAGATTTTGTGAAAAGATGGAGAGCGAAGGCTGCGCAGATGACCGATCGTCCCAGTGATAAGGACCAAATGCGCATCATAACCAAGAACCTTCAACCTGATTTGGCCCAGTACATGGTCATGGCCCAAGCACATAATTTTGAAACCTACTTTGAGATGGGTCTGTCGATTGAAGAAGCTCTACAAAGCGGGATGCTAAAGAAAGGAGACTCATTCCCCAAACCAAAGCGAAACTACATCGGGAACACATCTTCCTTGTATGCAAACCCCAGTTACACAACCGGTACCTCATCCAACACCATGAATCACCAATCCCATAAAGCCGAACCCATAAACGCCATCTTATCTCAACCAATCCAATCAATTCAACCGCCGCAAAATCAAAGAGGACGGCGTATCTTCACCCCTCTTCCCTTACCTTTACCTGTTGTTTTCGAACGACTCGTACAACAGGGAAAAATCAAACCTCTTCAGCCAACTCCACCCCCACAAAATCCCCCGCCAACATATAACCCTAACACCTTCTGTATATTTCACCAGACACCCGGTCATCCCACTGAAAGATGCCAGCGCCTGCGTCATGAGATTCAAGATCTCATTGACAACAAACAAATCTGAGATCCCACTGAAAAGCCCAATATCCTCACAAACCCTCTGCCAACCCACAAAAGGAATGCTGACATAGGTCAAATTACCTTTAGCTCCACTCCAAAATCCACTCCGTTTGACCCAAGCCAGTTCATCCTACCCGAAACAGACCCCAAGCCCATTGTGCCAATACCTGTTGAGCACGAGGTATGCTTTCTAGACATCCACTTGGATCCCACTGTGTGGCAAGAATGGGGTGATTTGATAATGGCAATGGAAGCTCGGGAGTATGAGCAGATGGTGGCCAACAATGTGGCAAATGAAGAAGTTTGGCCGCATGATGAACAGCTTAATGAAGGATTTCCATTTGGTGCAATGATTAACTTACTTTGGGATCCGATGTTTGAGGATCCACTGGATGGATTTGCGCTTCCCAATCTATTTGAACCATTGCCTATGATACAAGATCAACAACCTGTGGAAGAAGGACAAGGACAAAATTGGCAAGAAGAGAATGGGGCACCCGATGGTGCACAAGAAGATGAATGGGACCCCACACCAAATGAATGGCAGCTCATGGACCCTAACGACCCTCTGGATGGATCCACACTTCCCATGTTCTTCGAAGAAGCATATTTTCCAATGCAACCGTTATGGGAGGGTCGCCCTGATTTTTCCATGATGAGTGAGTACGCAATAAATCGAATGACGGAAGGGACAGAGTTCACACCTTATGACTACATAGTTGATGAAAACCTTCCAGTACCCCGAGTGCAAGTCCCGGAGGACTGCAACATCATGGTTTTAAATGGAGGCCTACCCGATGTTTGGGGACAGCAAATGGAAGAAAACGTTGTAGCAAATATGTGGGCCAAGCAGAATGAAGGCATAGCACCGTTGTGGGTCGGAAACAATGAGGTTTGGGCTGTTAATGAGGCTGCCATGGAAAATGGAGATGTTTGGAGTGAAGCGACTGTAGAAGGAATTACCAAAGGTTTGGAAGGAGCCAGTATTGCAAAGGGAAAGAGAAAGGCGGAAGGGGATCTTGTCGATTTCTACACGGACTACACTGATTTATGGGGAGATGACATCGACTCGGTTCTACATCTTCTTCGGAGTGGTCGGTTTTATCAACCACCTCAGAGGTTCACTGGAAACACCTCCAACCCACCACCAAATACTACAAACCAGTTACCATTCAACCTAGCTCCACAAAACAACCCAGCTCCACAAAACAACCCAGCTCCACAAAATAACCTAGCCACACCAAACAATCTTAGTGACCCAATCGCTAACCCAGCTGATTTCCAAAATCTCTTTAACCCAACAACCAACCAATCCCAAGCTACCTCTACTGCCAACAGTCGTGTTCCCCGTCCGAAGCCTCCGCCAACCAACGAAGAAAACCCCATCTAGAAACAACTTGAGAAAACCCCAGCCGCTCTTACCATTTGGGGATTACTTATGAGCTCCAGTGAGCATCGTCAGAAACTCGCTCAAACATTATCCTGCATGGAAATTGCGCCTGATATCACCCCTGAAGCCATGATGGCCGCTATTGTCACCAAGCCTACCATTGCCACTAAACCAACTAAACATGTTGTAACCTTTACCGAAGCTGATCTGCCGCTTGAAGGAACTGACCACAATAAGCCTTTACATGTCACCATGAAGTGCATGGGGAAATGGATCCCGGTTGTATTGATAGACAATGGGTCGGCACTCAATGTATGCCCTCTTCGAACGGCTTTATGTTTGGGACTCAAACCAAAGGATTTCACACCATCTAGTCTCACTGTTCGGGCTTATGATAACACCCGTCGCAATGTGCTTGGGACTGTTGAAATGGAGATTGCTGCAGAGGGGTTTAAGTCAACAGTTGAGTTTCATGTGCTTGAGATCCCAGCTTCATTCAATTTGTTGTTGGGACGTCCCTGGATGCATCGATCTGATATCATGGCAGTTCCATCCACCTTGCATCAAAAGGTTTTGCTCGGTTTGGAAAGTGGGACAGTTGCCCTCTACGGAGATACAGGCATTCGCCCTCATGCTGAAGACAATGCTCCTTTGTTAGAAATTATGCATGATGAGAATGATGTTCAGCTTGGGGGCTTTGCTTTCGATACGTCTGGTGGTGTGTTTACGCTTCGTATTGATGACGATTTTTCAATCAGCACCACAGCCCTCGAGATGATGAGAAGAATGTCTTATCTGCCAGGCACGGGCTTGGGACGAACTCACCAGGGGGTGGCTCAGTTTCCAGAATTCCCTTCTCAGCGAGGCCGTTTCGGGTTGGGATACGAACCTACACTAAAAGAGATGCAAAGGGGGAAGACCAATGGAACAAGTAGCAGTACAAACCGTCGGATTCGCTTTGTTGGAGAAGGGTCGAATGCACCTTATCGCGGCCAGCCTGAGCCGTTTGTAAATGAAATAAGTGGAAAGGTACACCCTGGGTTCGAAATCTTTGCTAATGATGCTTGGGACAGCGAAGATGAACATGAAAAGGTCGAGAAATTGGTGAAAGACCTGAAAGCAGATTGGATGGAGGCTTTGGATGGTGGGGTCTTGATGTCAATGTTCGATGAGGTCAGTCTGACAAGTAAGGATGAAGAAGAGCCAGCCGTGATGATGCTCGGACAGGAGGTCCTCGACGATCCCAGTGTGCTGATAGTGGATGCAGTCGGTGAATACAAGAATTGCACTTTCACTCCTGTTGTAAAATTTACCAATGCATTCACTAAGATAGAGTTCGAGTCTGAGTCAGGGTTTGAATTTGGCTGTGAGTCGGAGTTTGTGCCTCTTGGCCCTCCACGTCGTCATTTCTATTTCGAGTTTGAGTCTGATGCCATGTACTGTGCCCCAGAGGGCTTTGTTAATGAAATAAACGGTGATTTCGCTTACTTTGCTGTTCCCGAAATAAATTGTGTTGACCCTGACAATGATGAGACTGAGTTCGAGGGAGAAATACCCAAAGAACTCAAGTCTCTAATCGAAAGGGAAAATGAAAGGCATGCTCAGCCAATAAAAGAAGAAGTTATTTCAGTTAAATTGAGGGATGAGGAGAATCCTCGCATGGTTCAAATCGGTTCCGGGCTATCTACTGAGGAACAAGAATTACTTGTCGATTTACTCAAAGAATTTGAAGATGTCTTTGCTTGGTCCCACGCAGATATGCCCGGAATCGATCCTGAAATTGTGCAACATCGAATTCCCCTGTATCCCGATGCAAAACCGGTAAAACAGAAATTAAGAAAAATCAGGCCAGATTGGGTTGAAAAAGTCAAAGAAGAAGTCACCAAGCAATTCAATGCCGGCTTCTTGATGGTAACTGAATATCCACAGTGGGTTGCAAATATTGTGCCGGTACCCAAGAAAGATGGAAAAGTCAGGGTATGTGTAGATTTCAGGGATTTAAACAAGGCCAGTCCGAAGGACGATTTTCCCTTACCGCACATTGATGTATTGGTAGACAACACGGCAGGGCACGCGCTGCTATCATTTATGGATGGTTTTTCGGGATACAATCAGATTTTGATGGCACCAGAAGATCGAGAGAAAACGACCTTCACCACTGAATGGGGGACGTTCTGTTATCGGGTCATGCCGTTTGGATTAAAGAACGCGGGGTCGACTTACCAACGGGCTGCAACAACTTTGTTGCATGATATGATGCATAGAGAAGTTGAGGTATATGTGGATGACATGATTGTAAAAGCCAAGGAAAGGGAAGGACATCTTCCGGCGTTACGCAAGTTCTTTGAAAGGATACGGAAGTATCGGATGCGCCTCAATCCACAGAAGTGCACATTTGGAGTCACCGCAGGGAAAATGTTGGGGTTTATGATCACTACCCGAGGGATTGAAGTTGATCCAACGAAAATCAAGGCGATATTAGAAATGGAGCCACCAAAGACGGAAAAAGAGGTTCGGAGTTTTCTTGGGAAAATTCAGTTCATCAGCAGATTCATCGCCAAGTTGACTTCAACTTGCGAGCCGATGTTTCATTTGCTCAAGAAAGGAGTGTTGTTCAAATGGGATGACAGGTGCCAAAAAGCCTTCGAATCAATTCGGCAGTATCTTCAAAGTCCCCCAGTATTGATGCCGCCGACACCTGGAAAGCCGCTGATTCTGTATTTATCAGTAACACAGTCTGCAATGGGTTGCATGTTGGCACAAGAAGGTGAAGCAGGTATCGAGAAGGCAGTGTATTATCTAAGTAAGAAAATGGTCGGAGCCGAAGAAAGATACACCTCTTTGGAGAAGACTTGTTGGGCTCTTGTATGGGCCTCTAAAAAGCTAAGGCATTACATGTTAGCTTATTCGGTGGTGTTGATTTCTCGAATGGACCCCCTCAAATATCTGTTCGAGAAACCGGCACTCACTGGAAAGTTGGCACGGTGGTTGCTCTTATTGGCCGAGTTTGAACTCAAGTATGTAACGCGAAAATCGGTGAAAGGCAGGGCTGTGGCAGAATTCTTGGCAGATCATCCAATCGAAGGGCCAGAAGATACAGAATTCCAATTTCCCGATGAACACGTTATGACAGTAACAGAGGATGTTTGGAAATTGTACTTCGATGGAGCTGCAAATCAGAGAGGATTCGGGATCGGCATACTATTGGTCTCACCAGAAGGGCCGCACATTCCCCTATCTTTCAAATTGAATTTCGAAGTTACCAATAATCAAGCAGAATATGAAGCGTGCATTGTTGGAATGGAGGCTGCTTTTGAAATTGGGGTTAAGAAGTTGGAAGTGGTCGGAGATTCGAATCTGGTAGTTTCTCAAGCCAATGGTGATTGGAAAGTGCGAGAGGAAAAGTTGAAACCATACCACAAAGACCTCGATGACCTGATCCATCGATTCGAGCAAGTTACTTTTACACATATCCCGAGAATGAAGAACCAGTTTGCTGACGCTCTTGCTACTTTGGCATCCATGGTGGAATTGCCTGTGGGAGTGAGAATGAGACCAATCATGATTGAGCAAAGGAATAGGCCAGCATACGAGTATGTGATGAATGTTGGCGAAATTGAAGATGGCCTGCCTTGGTACCATGATATCTGGAATTTGGTTGAGAAAGGAGAATATCCAGAAGGAGCAAACAAGAAAGACCGGATAGCATTACAAAGGTTAGCTTCGCAATACATCCTCTGCGGTGGAAGGTTATACAAAAGGTCGTATTGTGGCATGCATAAGTTATGCATCTACGGTGATGACACGAAAAGGGTGATGGAGGAAATTCACGAAGGAATTTGCGGTCCTCACATGAGTGGATTAATGATGGCAAAGAAGATTCTGAGGCAGGGGTATTATTGGTCGACTTTGGAAACAGATTGCGTGCAGTATGTGCGGAGATGCCATAAGTGTCAGGTCCACGCTAACCTCATGCATGTACCACCATCTGAACTTCATACAATGGCAACGCCTTGGCCTTTCTCAGTATGGGGGATAGATGTGATTGGGAAAATCACGCCACCAGCATCGAACGGACACAAGTTTATATTGGTGGCAATTGATTATTTCACGAAGTGGGTAGAGTCGGCCTCTTACGCTACATTGACCGCAGTACAAGTGGCTCATTTCATTAAGCAAAACATCATCTACCGATATGGGGTTCCCAATGCCTTCGTGTCAGACAATGGTGTGCATTTCAAAGGAAGAGCAGCAGAGGTGCTTGAGGAATTCAATGTTCAGGTTCACAAGTCAACAGTATACAGACCACAAACCAATGGGGCAGTAGAAGCAGCAAACAAGTTAATCAAGAATATCTTGGAGAAAACCATCGAGTCATCCAGGGATTGGCATGAGAAGCTACCATTAGCATTGTGGGGGTACCGCACTTCGATCCGAACTCCAACAGGGGCAACGCCCTATTCACTGGTTTATGGAATGGAAGCAGTACTTCCTATTGAGCTCGAAGTACCATCCCTGAGGGTGATGATAGAAAGTGAGATTAACGAAGCCGATTGGTTGAGCGACAGGTTCGCAGAGCTAATGTTGTTTGATGAAAGGAGGTTGCGGGCATTGTATCATATCCAGGGATATCAGAGAAGAATTGCCCGCGCATTCAACAAAAAGGTGAAGTCCAGGGATCTAATTGAAGGGGATATGGTGGTGAAGGAAATTCGGGCACCGATATTCGATCCGCGGGGAAAATTCAGGCCAAAATGGGTAGGACCATACATCATCAAGACTATTCTCGACGGTGGAGCAGCAGTGATTCTTGATTTGGATGGTAATGAGTTCAGCAATCTTGTCAACTTGGACCAACTCAAACGATATTATCCCTGAGAGATGCTCGTTGGGCGGAAAATCGCAAGGGCGAACCGACCCAAGCAAAAATTAGAGCAAGCCTGCTAGTCTGAAAACCCACACTGGGCAGTCTAGGCAAAATATAAGGCGAAAATTCAAAAGAAGCTCGCTGGACCGAAAACCTGAAAAGGCGGTACCAGGCAAAACTTAGAGCACAAAAAGGAGAGTGTTAATACCCGAGTGAACCTTTCCCTGAACTACGCCATGACCTGATTCCTTGAAAAGGGATACGTAGGCAACCCTATCTTGGGGTTCGGTCTAAATCAGATGAGTTGGCCCGCAGTTTTGCGATATTTGAAGGAGATAGCATATAGAACTAGATGAACCAAGAGGGGGAAACCCTTCATCGTTCAATTTTATTCAAATCACTTCTTCGATTACATAAGCTGAGCATAAAAATAAAAAAAAAAAAAAAAAAACAACACCATTTATTTTGGGAAACAGTCTAGTGAGTCAGAAAGGAAGTTGTGCTAATTTCTTCAGCGTATGGCCCTCATCTGCATCCTCATCCAATCTCTGTAGTGTCCGTTCAAATGAATAGTTGGGTAGGGATCAGGATCCCAAACAACCCTGTGCCTCCAAGAAGTTCGATAGCGCTCAAGAACGGAATGTTTGAATACGGGAAGGCAGAAAGTAGCAGGAACTATATACTCCACTTCTTGGCGAATGCAGTATTGACGGAGAATACGCTGTGGAAAATAATATGCATAACCTTGCAGTCCCGCTAAAATCACCCAGGTGTCTCCCATGTGATTGGCCGTCATATCTGGCAAAGGCAACCAATGGCACCTCCAAGTGATGTGATCCTCTTCCAATGACCTGAAGAAGTCAACCCATTCGTCTTCATCAGGCTCGTCATGCACAAATGGCCTACTCACCCAAGTCCGGGGCTCGTAAACCCAATTACCTGCTGGCTCCCTCAAAAGCCCAACCTTGTCACACAACCATATCTACAAAACCAAAACACCCAAAGTCAAAGTCAAAACCAAAGCCGAACAGCCAAAAATCCCCCAAAATTCCCAAAAACCCAAAGCATCCAAACCAAATAAACCAAACCTGAAGCAAAAGCGGACTCCCAGCAAATGTATTTGTTCTCCCAGTCTTAACCGCATCCAAGCCCATGATTGTTTCAGCCAAAACCAAAGGAACCACGTCCCGCCGCTGTTCGATCTGAGCAGCAACACCGACAATGGCTGAACTGGGATGGCCATCACCGGGAACCAACAAGTATAATGCCAAGAGGCACATGCAAAGTGCAAACATGCGTCTGCTCTGAACGGTAAAATCTAAAAGGTCGCCTGTGGGACCGTAATCCGCAAAAAGACGAAGGATGTTGAGAGTCTCGTTGCAAATCAAAAAGCGCGCAGCACCATTCCCAAGACCAAGCTTCCTGCTGAGAATGTTGGCGTAATTTTGACGGATGGGCGGTATGACGGGATCAGCAAAAGCATTACCGCCAAGATATGTTTGAAATTCTTCGATGGTCGGGCAAAGTTCTTGCATGCCGAAGCGGAACACATGGAGCTCTGAATCCCAACAGCGGACGGCGGCACGTAAGATGTCCTGGCGAATAGGAAAAGTGTGGAGGTGGCGAAGGGCATTAAGGCCAAAACCCCGAAAGTTGAACCAATCGATGTTTTCAAGGCTAGCAATCCAGGTGTTGATAACGGAAGGGTCAAGGGTGGCCATGGAAAAACAATAGAATATTGATGAAGAAATATGTGGAGTAAGGAATGAGAATTGATGAAATGGTGTGTGGGAAAAGCTTGATCATGAATGATATTTATAGGGGACTTGTGAGGAACCTTACAAATTTGCCATGCAACATTGGAAATCAAAGATTACCTTTTCAAGATGGTCAATTGCATGTTTTCAAAGTATTTGTGTTTGAAAATTTGAAAATGCATTGGAAATGCATGGCATTTGTGGGGAAAATGTGAAAAGACCTTGGGAAGGTGATGTTCAAAGCTTGAAAGGTGTTGTAGCAGAGCAACAAGACATTTGGGGCAGAGGAAACCATGCAAAAGAGTCCAAAAATGCATTGGGAAGCAATACCACAAACCAGCCCAGCACAGGCATTGAGCGCTCAAGGCCAGAGAGTTGAGCGCTCAACTTCCCCCAGATCACCTTGAGCGCTCAAGGTGGTGAGCTTGAGCGCTCAAGCCCCATTGAGCGCTCAAGGCCTGCAGAAAATGCAGCAGACAGCAGCAGCTGTATTCTTGCCCGTTTGATGCCCGAAACCTTTTCCAAGCTTCTTAAACCTCATTTAACACCTAAGCCAAGTTTCAATAAGCATTTGTGACCTCACGGAACGTCCCGTCCCCCGAGTTATCAAGCCGATACGTGTGCGGATACGAGATACAAGCTTAAAATGGTCACTCAAATGTTCAAATCCATTTCCAAGCCTTGCTAGCCATATCCAATCATTGAAACACGTGTTGGAAGGTATATGTGACTTGTCGGAACAATTCCCGGGGCAATTCTTCAAAGATTCAAGGTTATGAGGTTCCGACGGCTTATTTAAGCAATGAAACGGGGGCCATCACCATGTCAAAAATGGTTTTAGAAGTTTTCTTGATGAACGGTCACGGTCCTAGGGGCATTTATGTCATGGTTGACTTGGTCAAGGTGATAACATGGTAATTCAGTACATGCAAAGAGGCTCATGAAGCATTTTACTTTCAAATTTGCCTTATGAACATCAAATTCCGTTCTAAGGTCACTTTATGTAAGTTGTTATTGATTGCTTATATGTGGGAAGTGTGTCAAGTTGTGCGGCGTGTAAATACATCTTCCAGTTGTACATAAATTCAAATAATCATGTCTCGTCCAAATTCCCGAACATGTTAGCTTTTCTTAAAGGTTGAATTTTAAAACTTTATACTCGGATGTTTGAATTCAAGAGTTTGGTGGATAAATCGCGTACATTCTACAACAGGTTGTTCGTTTGTACATCAAAACAGCAAGTAATACAACGAACAATGAAAGTGCAAATCATGTGCATAAACTGAACTAAATCCATGCAAGGCAAAAACATCGAGTCTGTACAAGGCACAAACCGCCCAATAAAGAAATCCACAACTGGGGCACGCAGGCCCAATCCATCTATCTACTGGGGCACGCAGGCCCAATCAAAAAGAAAAGATATAAAAGCAAAAACAAGACTCTAAGCTACTCTATATCTACTGTGTACTACTCCGCCTCATCCATCGTCTCGTCTGAGCTCTCAGTCTCGGCCCCCTGCCGCTGCTCCAGTCGCTCCTGCCGGGAAGAAGGATAGTTAGCGTCATCGACGCTGTCATCGCTCGAGCTCGTGGTCTCAACTATCCCCCCAGGTGCTACCTCCACCCTCTGACGGGTCGATCTCCGTGGCCTCACCTCCGCGGGCTTTGAACGCCCAAGCCGCACAGTCGTGTCTCCAGGACCACTAGCTCCGTCATGTGTCCTCTTTCTGATCACGGGCGGCTGCATCAACAAGCAAACAAGGAAAAGAATCAGAACATGATATAGCCAAGGAATCGAAAGCACAAGGAAGGTAAAATTGCATACCGGTGCGACTCTCAGTCGAGACGGACCAGGAGCAGCAGGAGGTACTGGCTCGCCCTCCCGGCGGATAGTGACCTCCTCTCCGGCTATGAGGCGGCGAATCAGGACGCGCAGTCCTCGGTTCTGCTCATACAAAGTCTGTACTGCCTCATGTGAAACCTGCAAGCACATCAAAATTTGAGTCATCAAGTACATTTGGGCATTCATAATTGAAGTTCACAAATTGAAAGAATGAAGTGTTTCTTACCGGTGCTGCGAGCCGCGGGAAGTCTGCTGGAGGCCTTGGGATGTCTATGTCCCCTATCTCACCCCCGGCAGAGGTGACGCGCACCCACCACCTAGCCCCCGCTATCTCCTGAGATGAGGTACCAGTACCCTCACCTCCTGCCACCCCGCCAGCTGAGGCACGCGCCTTCGCGGCCTTCTCTCTCTCCATCCTCTCCATCCACTCTGCCGCTCTCAGGGGACCGGCCAGATACCTGCTCCGGTAGTCGATATAGCTCAAAGCAGGGCGCAGGTACTGGCGCAAGTCCAGGTCGGGCGTCGTGTAGCGCTCTATCTCCGCTAGCGTATACCGGGACGTCATCAGCACCCGGGGAGGAAGGCGTCCTGGCACCTGTGGTTTATCAACCCGTATCGACTGGCGCAGCACCCTGTCACCAAGGTACCAGAACCAGCCGTACTGGCACTCAAGTAGGACCCTCCCTCTCGTGAGCTCCCTGCTCCGAGCCAGGTAAGGCTCGTCAACGGCATCCCATACTTCCCAGCGAACCTGCAAGAGTTGTTAAGAGCATCAGTAATCGAGTGTGAAATAGAACAAAAGCAAATTGAATACATGAGAAAGAGTTCGATATTTACCAGAGAAGCGGCGAGTCTGTCAAGTGAAGCACGGAGAACGTGGATGTTCCCCCGTGCTGTGCCGCCGTAGCGGAAGCCTTCACCCCAGCACAATGCCCGGGGGATGACGTTCGGATCCTGGTGCCGTGTCTCAGGGGGGTGTAACCCCAACACCTCATAAGCCCAGAGCTGCAATGAAAACAACGAATCAGTCAGTCAGTGTGAATTTTGGTAATCAAGTGCGAGTATTGAAATGCATGCAATTAAATTTGAAACTAAGAGTTTTGAGTTTTACCTCCCAGACGCTCCACAGCCCTGAAATGCCTGTCCCTTTCCGCCTAGAGACAGCATTCATGAACGCATAGCAGCTTCCCAGCGCTGCCCCACCCCAGTCATATCTCGCCGCCCTGGCGAAATCTCTCAAACCTCCGAGATAGGAGAGGTGCACCCTGTTACGCCTGTTCGGGTACAGTGATGCCCCAAACAAGTATAACAAGTAGCACCTCGCCTTCCGTGCAGCATCCTCCTCATCGGTCGGCTCGCCCAATCCCTTCGTCTTGAATTGGCCATATGTGGCCGTCTCCCCCTCCTTGTTGGGCACGAAACCCAAGAACCACCTCAGCGCTGCATCATCTCTGCCAATTCCTGAGTCAAACGGGATCGGGTCTCCTCCTACCTGCAGCCCCGTGATCGCCGAGAAGTCCAGCGGCGTCATCGTCGCCTCTCCGAAGGTAAGGTGAAAAGAACTCGTAGAGTCCCTCCACCTCTCGGCCAGTGCTGTCACCACAGCATGGTCGTGCTGTGTGCCCGTGAGAGTCGGGATGAACCTCCCAAACCCGGCCAGGTCCACCAAAGCCCTCACAGAGGCATGCAGCTGCTGGTATATCTCCCAACTTGAGCCCATGCCTCCATGAGCCTTCAAGCGCAAGTCACTCTGCACACAATCAAACAGACAGTCAAGCAATCAAATGTCAGTCCAATCTCTTATCCAAATCCAGTCATCAACAAGCAGTAATTCAATCATTCAATGCAAATTAGGATTATTAATTACTAAAAGTGCGTGAAAACAATGAAGCAAGGAAGTAAAAGCAAGTGTACCGTCAAGCAGTCCGTCGAAAGGTGGACCTCGGGGTCCAATAGCGCCTCCTCACCAAAGTACAACTCCCGTTGGGGAGTGTAAGCGTCTGAAGCGGAAGGCACGAAGAGGTGCACCGGTGGAGCGTAAGTCGCCGCATCGAAAGCTGGCCTCCCTCTCCTCAACCACAGTCTAGCAGCCTGGACCACCGTCACTCTCCGTCCAGCTGCCCTCTCCTCCTCCTCAGCCTGTGTCCTCGCCTCCTCCGCCGCCTCCTCTGTCTCAAACTCCTCGCAGAAAGCCCTCGCCGCCTCGTCCTCAGCGGCGGCCTCCCGTAGCATCGCCACCTCTCTCTCTCTGCTCTCAACTACAGCCTCCCTCGCTGCATCTAGGATCCCCGGGGCATCTGCTGCGGCTGCCATCACCACCTCCGGCGGCGCGTGCTCAAGATAGTCCTCCCGAGAAATCCCAACCGGCCCCTGATCCGCCGGTCTACTACTCTGACCCCGAGTCAGTGACTCTCCACCAATCACCACCGCCTTCCCCTTATCTACTCCGCTAGGCTGCTGGCGAGGTCTCGGCTCTATCCTCCAGCGGTCAACCCTAGTCCTAGTGACCCCGCTCGTACCCTCCGCCCTATCTCCGCCATCACCACCGCTCGTCCCCCTCTCCTCAACTGTATCCTCACTACCATCGCTGTCCACGTCATGGACCTCCACCATCTCCATCCCCTCTCCCCTCTCCTCTACCCTCTCCGGTGCCGGAGCACCATCACCACCATCATCACCACCGTCACCACCACCCTCACTCCCATCTCTCACCCTATCTCCGTCACCATCATCACCAACCACCGCCGTCACGGTGGCTGGATTACCACCACCGCCAGAAACCGCCGGATCACCACTACCACCATCACCCTCTCTCTCCCTCTCTCCTTCTTCATTTCCAACCGTCTCCATGGCCGTAGATGGCGGCGCGGCCTCTGATGGCCCCTCAACCGCCGGGCCAGGGCCTTGAGCGCTCAAGCTCGGTGGTGGCAAAACCACCGCACTACCACCGTTGCCCTCCCTCGACGTCGGCGAGTCCACCGGAAGCCGTGACTCATCGGGATTCTCCATGAAAACCGATCTACACCGTGAATCGAACCTTAACCAAGCAGAAATTGGACCGAGACCGTGCGGGAAAGCCCTAGGAATTGGGGGTTTTCGATTTTGCAGAAAATTTGAGTGAGAAATGAATGGGTTTGGTTCGGAATCGCGAGAGGAGTATGAAGGTTTGATTTCGGAAGAGTTTTGGAACGTTGTGAAGTTTAATCGGTGTAAATCGGAGTTAAAACGGACGTTGAAGGTTCTGAACCGTCGTCCCCGATCAGGGGTCTAAGCGCTCAAGCTGGCCTTTTTGAGCGCTGGAGGGTCAACGTTTGAAGTTGAGCGCTCAAGGCTTTGGGGTTGAGCGCTCAAGGTAGGGTTGAGCGCTCAAGGGGGAAGACCCTGAGCGCGCAACCCAATCCTGGCATGACTCCTGGTTTCTTTTGCAAGCTTTGCAGGGGCATTTTGGGCATCCCTTATGATTTGTTAGTATACTTTGGACTTGTTGGTCCCAATCAACTGAACGCGTAATGATCCAAGGATCTAAAATCTCGGTAACTGGTCGCGCTAGACCATGTCAATCAATCAAGATGTTTTGTGAATCATGTTTTCGCGCTAGCGTATGCGCGAAGTGTTTTGACTGCGGTCTGAGGGCTTTACGCTCATTTAAATCATTTTCTGAGGGCCACGTGCTCGTTTAAATCATAGTTCACCAATCATGTTTTCGCGTTAGCGTATGCGCGAAGTGTTTTGACTACGGTCTGAGGGCCACGTGCTCGTTTACATCATCATTTTTGAAAGCCACGTGCTCGTCTAAAATCATGTTTAGCAACCATGTTCCAAGTCAATCTCATTAATCATCTGAGTTTTTGTTGATCACTTAACTGTCATGCCGCTAAAACCATCACATTTATGTGTTCGGTTCAATAGCGTATCGATTGTCTCGTTGCTCAGTAGACAATCATCTTATCATTGGCTATCTTGTTGCTCAAGGGATAGCCCCATTAAAATTAGCCTCCTCGTTGTTCAGAGGGTAGCTACACAATCTCAATCACAATCACAATCACAATCACAATCACAATCACAATCACAATCACAAAGGCGTTTCATGACCTGGGAAGGCTCGTTGATTCGCGTTGTATCATTTGTCCTGAGGGACCAAACTTTTTGATCAATCGTCCTGAGGGACAGAAGAACCCATTGCATTTGTTTGCATATGCCCCCAGGAACTACGCCGGTCTGATCCCTACAATGGGGTACGTAGGCAGCCTGATTGGCACGACCGATTGATTTTTAATGTTTCCTTTTGGCAGTTTGAGGTGTATTACGGATAAAGAGTTGGGTGTCTATATCTTGAACGTTACTCATACCAAATCAATGGTATCGAGTCTCATCCAAGAGGGGCAACTGTAGACACCCCAATTTTGAACCCGAGATACGCTCGTGCATCTCCGATGATGAAACGGATCAATCACAATTACCTGGAACTGGTGAAAATGATTTGAGTTTGACCAAAACCAACCAAACACTACCCAAGCAATCAAAATGTGCCAAACCAACCCAAGCATTGTTGAACCAAGCCAAACCGTCAATCTGCCACCAAGAACCTTGAGCGCTCAAGCTTGAGGCCTTGAGCGCTCAAGCCTGAGGAACACCTTGAGCGCTCAAGTCCACGGCTTTGAGCGCTCAACTCCCGTCCAGTCAGCAACTTGCAGAGTATCTCATCATGAGATTTCCTGCATGGGAGCGTCTGTGGTTGATCTTATACGATCCCTATACGTATAATACACTCCACCAACTCCAAAAATACACAAAAAATACTCCCAAATACCCAAACCCACTTCCTCTCTCTCCTCTCTTCTCTCCCACTCACTCTATAAAAGCTACCCACTACCCCTGGTTTTGAGGACGAATTCTACCACTCCTTACCCTCAGTTTCTACCAGAAAACCACTCCTCTCTCTCTCTCTCTTCAAAACCACCCTTCTACCATTAAAACCACCTACAATACCATCCACAAAACCCAGAAATTCGTCCCTTGATCATCGATCAACCACCTACATTGTCCAATTCGTACAGAATACAAGCCAAGAACATCCATAATCAACCTCAAAAAGTCCAGAATCAAGCTCAAGTCTCAAACATTTTCCAAAAAGGTAGTAAAAACATGTGATGAACTCACTGTTTTGATCCTTCTGAGGAAGGCTAGTGAGTTTAAGCAAGTTCTCTATACTTGTATTGAACTCACAAAGGCCTGAAAGTTGCTTAAAAACATTTTTCAAATCTGCAGTTACAACAGGTTTGAGCGCTCAAGCCTCTGGCCTTGAGCGCTCAAGCCCAGTTCTGAACAGACCACTGTTTTGTTAACTTCTGAGTTTTCTTTTGATTTTGATCACTGTCTAAAAGTTAATTGTGTTCATGTAGCTTTCAAAACAGTTTATTTCCACGCCAAGATTACATGCATGAATGTAAATTAACCATTTCATAGTGATTAAACATCAAAAACTTCAAATTTCTCATATTTGAGTGCAAAACAGTGGCTGTCTGTTCTTTTGAAACTTTATTTTATGCCTTTGGTGGTCCTGAGGAAGTAGTAAAATCAGTTTAAAGGTTAAACAGTGGAAAGCCATGTTATGGCTTGAGCGCTCAAGGTCAGATCTTTGAGCGCTCAAGCTGTTCTTGGCCTATTTGCAGTTTTCCAGCAATTTTGATGATGACTCATGATTTAATTCCTTGTTGGTGTCATCAGTGTAGCATTTATGATCTGAACCACTCTTTCTTGCAAAACTGGTTTGAGCGCTCAATCCATGAGCCTTGAGCGCTCAAATTGGTTCTAAAGCAAGTTTGTTTTAAACATTTTCTGGTGATTTCTAAAGGGAGATGATGCTTTTGTGATGTTTCTGTGGTGTATTTAAGCCTTAAAGCAGCATCAAATATCAAAAACCAACAAGGAAAATATTCGGGTGGAATGAGGGTTGAGCGCTCAAGTCACCACCCTTGAGCGCTCAACCCCCATTCTGGAATCCAGATTGCAAACAGTTTAATAAGTCTCATGTTCATGATTTCTTGGGAACATTTGTAATTTATTTCTGGGAACATTTGTAGTATCATGTTCATCATCCATGTAGGTCGCGCGCACAAGCATCCACAGTAAAATCGCATCTCTTGCATGTTTTGTTACTATGTGATTCCCGTCCCCGATTCCCATTTATGTGAATAAATCAAATTTTAAACATTTCCAAAAACCCACAAAATGTTGAGTAGAGACCGGTCCACGGACCGGGCGAGAGGGGTGCCGTAAAACCCTTCCCCTCTCGTAACCAAACCCCCGAACCCGAGAAATCTTTGGTTCCGCCATGATCAGTAAAATCTTTTTCTATGGGCAATGAGTCATATTTTTATCGGTTTCTCGGGTTCGGACCTCAAATCCGGGTGGCGACTCTAACAAATCACAATCTTCTTCGAGCAATCTCGGTGGGCCGTCCACAAGTGCCTTCAGAGAGGAAGTCGATGTAGGGTTTCCTCTAGTCGGTGTAAACCCCAATGAAGTTGCATTATGCTTTGGAGGGGTTTTCTCGGCACTTGAGGCATTGGCTCTGTAGTTCAATGGCTTCTTTAGACATGTCGGGCCAATAGTAGCCTTGTCGTTGGAGTCTTCGATAAAGGTTCACGTCTCCTGTTTTGCATGACCGTTCATGTATCTCTTTGATTTTAACTTTTGCCTCCTCTGTCCCCACGCACCGAGCTAAAAGTCCTCCAGATCCTCTGAAGTATAGAACCCCTTGGTAGATGGTGAAATGCTTCAACTTGTTGAGGGTGGCGGCTCCAGAGGGATTCTTAAGCTCATCAGCGATGGGGGTCCTCCAATCTTGAGTTTCTGGCTCGGGAAAAATTTCAGCCATTGAGCAAGGCATGCTCCTTTTAATGATCTCGATCTTTGTTGGTTGTTCAAAAACTTCCACTTTGGAGGCTAGGGTGGCCAAGGCATCTGGGTGTCGATTTTCCGAGCGAGGGGCTTGCTCCAATCTGAGGGTGTCAAATCTATCACTCAACCTCTGCACAATGGTCCTATAGGAGGCCAAAGGAGGTTCCCTGATGGCATATTCACCGTTTGTTTGTCTTACGACCAACTTAGAGTCTCCTTTGATGCAGAGGAGGGTTATGCCACAATTCCGGGCAACGAGAAAGTCGAGGATGAGTTCTTCATATTCTACTTCGTTGGCCAAAGGAGGTTCCCTAATGGCATATTCACCGTTTGTTTGTCTTACGACCAACTTAGAGTCTCATTTGATGCAGAAGAAGGTTATGCCACAATTCAGGGCGGCGAGAAAGCCGAGGATGAGTGCTTCATATTCTGCTTCATTATTGGAGCAACTGAAGTCTAGTTTGTAGGAGAGATTGATCTTTCCTCCGCTTAGAGCTGTTAAAACTATTCCCGCAATTTACCCCAAAAAAAAGACTATTCCCGCGTCTCCACCTCTGGTTGTAGATGAACCGTCAAAACTTAAGCTCCATTCTCCCACCTCCGCTTTTGCTGCTTGGAATTTGTCTCCTAGCAGCTCTTCCGAAGGGGGCTCATAAACGCCACTAGGAAAATGAGCCAGGAGATCCGATAAGGCTTGGCTCTTCACAGCTCTGGGAGCTTTGCAGATAATTTCATATTCAGCCAATGATAACAACCATCGAGCTGGCCTTCCCGCCAGAGCTGGTCGAGTTAGGAGGTATCTGATTGGGTCACATTTCGTGATAAGGTGGAGGGTAAAGGAGAGGAGATAATGACGGAGCTTTTGGGCTGCAAAAATAAGGGCGAGACAATGGCGTTCAATTGGGGAGTAACGCGCTTTTGGCCCTTGTATCACTCTACTGATGTAATAGACTGGCTTCTCAAATCCATCTACTTCTTGCGCCAACAAGGCTCCGATGGATTGAGGGGTGGAGGTGATGTATAGTAGGAGGGGTTTTCCTTGTTGAGGAGGGGTCATGGTCAAAGGCGAAGTTAAGGCCGATTTCACAATCTCAAAAGCCTTCTGGTGCTCTTCATTCCAGATAATTTGGCATCCTTCTTGATCAAGGAGCTGAACGGTTGTGCGATCTCTGCCATGGCTGGAATGAACCTTCTCAAGTAAGATGTTCGCCCGAGAAATGTCTGAACCTCGTCTATGTTGATTGGGCATGGCATTTCTTTAATAGCCATGATTTTGGCGGGGTCCGAATCAACCCCATGGGGATGGACCACGTAGCCGAGGAACTTGCCTGCTGTGACTCCGAATGCGCATTTTAGCAGGTTCATCCGGAGTCGATATCTTCTGCATCTTTCGAAAACTCTCTGCAGATCCTTTAAGTGAGTTCCATCCTCCTTTGATTTGACCACTAAATCATCGATGTAAAAATCGAGAATTTTGTGGAACATATCATGAAAGATGGCGGTCATGGCTCTCTGATAGGTGGCTCCAGCATTCTTTAGACCGAACGACATGACAGTGTAGAAGAAATTACCGTTTGGAGTGCGAAAAGAAGTCTTGGAGGCATCCTCTGGGGCCATGGTGATTTGGTTATATCCGCTGAAGCCATCCATAAATGAGAACATATGGTGGCCTGCAGCGGAATCAACCAAAGTATCAATGCTAGGGAGAGGGAATTCATCTTTTGGGCAGGATCTATTCAAGTCTCTAAAATCCACACAGACGCGGATTTGCCCATTCTTCTTCACAACTGGGACAATGCTGGAGAGCCACAAGGGGTGTTGCACAGGTTTAATAAACCTTGCTTTAAGGAGCTTTACCACTTCGTCCTTGATTTTCAGCTCCACATCTGGCTTGTAGAACCGAATGCCTTGCTTCACTGGTCGAGCAGATGGGACGATGTTAAGTTGGTGCGTAGTGACAGCAGGATCCAGCCCCGGCATCTCCTCATAGTTCCAAGCGAAGACATCTTCGTACTCCCGAATGAGTTTAAGGAGGGAGTTCATTTCTTCTTCTTGGAGGTCCTTGCAAATGAAAATTGGCCTCGGCGGTTTGCTCGCAAGGGCTAGGTTGACTTCGAGTAGCTCTTGCTTTTGAGGACGAGGTCCATCTTGAAGGCATTCCGGTGCTGGCTTAACTTCTTGAAGGACTATAGGGGTTTGGCTTGGTGTTGGTGCCCACAGACTAGCTTTTTTTTTTTTTTTTTCTCTTTTTCATATTTTTTTTTCAAAATTTTGTTTGGTGGTTGCCGATGGGTGGAGTTGGAGAGGGAGCAACACTGGGCTAGAAACTCTGCAAGGTCTGCCATCGCATCCTCCCTTATTTCGTGGATCTCATGAGCTGGTGGGGAGCCAGCTTCCCGCGACGAGGAGACTGGCTCCGCGTGCCTTCATAAACCTTAGATCTCTTTACTGTCTGGTCTCACGTACTTAGTTACTTTCAGTGGATTAGTGTCCAAGGACGTGACCCCTGTTTCGTCTCTTATCCGTTTCTTGTTGGAGCCGCCACTTGTGGAAGGAAAGTTTTCCTTCGAGATGTCGCTCCACTTGGGGATGGGAATTCCTCGAGGGGGAACAGGAGATTCATCTTTGTTCACATCGTCGTAAAAGATAGCGTCAGCCATGTGAGATTCGTCGGGCTTGAAAGGTTTCTGTGAGCCGATGATGGTGACAAGCCTATTTTGGTAAATAGCTTTCATGCATTGATGGTGCATCCATGTTCTTCCGAGGAGTGCCTGATAAGAGGTTTCAGAGTCGATCATGTGGAACTTTGCCGCGTAGCGTATTTGCCCCACAACCAAATCCACTTGAACGAAACCCATAGTCTGTTGGCTATGGTTACCAAACCCCGAAATGGTGATGGGTTGCTTCACTAAGTGGTTGGCGGGGATCTCTGCTGCTCTGAAAGTAGAGTAGGGGAGGATGTTTAGGGAAGCTCCGCCATCCATGAAACCTCTTTGAAATTCGCCAAAAACTTGTTGTGAAATTTTAATGTACTCGCAAGCGCACGAATCGTATCGAAGTATAGCAATGCAAGTGCGAGGTCGAACCCACAAGGACTTGTGATTTTTTTCGTAGGAAAACTAAATAAATTTAAATTGATAAAACCCTAACCTAATTCCCAAAAGTGTGATTGATTTGAAAGATAAAAATTAAGTAAATTAACGATAAAAATAATTAAACTATCACGGAAAAGTAGTGGAGTTTAACGGTTGAAAAAGTAACTAAGGTTTTGGAATCCACACCCATAAACATTTATCAATTAATCTTATGCGGTGATTTTTCTTTGATTTCTACACAATGACTTAGAAGCTAATCTTATCACCATGGAAAATATTAATATAAACACTTTTTTATTTGTGACAAAAATATGTTCTCACTCTGCTTCAAAGTTCAAGCCAAAATCATCAACTGTATCCACGAAAGTAAATCACAGTAGATACCCCGTGCTTGAATATTAACTTTGACAAACCAAGCAATCGGATTAATATGACGATATCAAATCATGAGAAAAACCCATTCCGATTGAACCCATATCCGATATTCATGCATATTGATTAGTGAGTCAAGAACAATAAACAATGAACACACATAAGAAAAAAATCATACGCAAAATATTAATTAATAAGATTTATGGAGTTTCATCCTCAACCCTAGTTGAGAATTTTAGCCTGACATAGACAAAATAACCTCAAAGAGATTTCTTTTGCCCATCTTCTTCTCCAGCCGTGTACGACAATGATTTTCTTTTGATTTCCGTTGCTGCGGCTTGGCCTCTTCTCCCGTGATCTCACCACAGCCGTCGTTTATAAAGCTGTGCTCTCTCCCAACATTTAACCCTACTACCTCTATTTATAATGAGGAAGCCCAAAACTTGCTTGCTGAAGAAGAATTTTCCTCTACCAAATTTCCAACTTTGGCCCATGGCCCACCATCATGCACGTGCGAACATAAAATTTGTGGCTGCCCATTGTTTCTTCATATGCTAACGTAAATCCAATCTTAAATTTCCAGAGAATTAACTTCAATGGAATTTCACGATTAAATTGTAAATGGACCAATCACTTGCATCAACTTGCTCACAGGTTTTGTCTTAATTCCAACTTGACGCTGCGCTTTTTGAATCTAACGGCCGAAATATTTTCTTATTGTCATCTTTTTTTCTGCAATTTAATAATTTGAAGTGAATGATAAGAAAAATAACGACAATAGTTAATTAAGTACAATAAAGGACTAACAATATGCAATATAGGGACTCCTATAGATCAATATTTTGGACTCATCAGACCCCATTGATGAACACAGAGACATACAGAGGACGGTTATGAGGGAATTGGAGTTGGCGATCGACTTCTGTGAATGTGATGGGGAGAGAGGTGTCGCAAACAAGCTTTCGTACAGGCCCAGACAATCCCATGCATTGTTCTCCGCATTCCTCTGCCACGTGGAGTATATAGCCTTGGTTGCTTCAAATCTAGTCTCTTTTCCGAACTCGAACTGGTCAAAGAGCCATTTGAACTTGGTGGAGTGTTAGAGAGTTTTAGCTCGTTGTTGTTCGAAACTTGTTTTGTCTGATTCTTCAATGCTGAGGTTAGCTATGTCACACACAGCAACCTCTTCGAGCTCATCATGATGGGAGATCATCATGGCTGAGCCCCCGCGTGATGGCTGCCACCTTTCGTGTGTGGCCATCATGACTCCTTTGCCATTGTCTTTATAAGTAGGGAGGGGGTTTTGGAGGACGTCTTTACACACATGGAGCTCAACTGAATTGTCTGTCACGAACTTTTGAAAAAGTGATCGGAGGCCCCAACAGTCTTTCGTGCTATGGCGAACCATTCTGTGGAAAATGCAATAGTCTAGATGGCTCATGTCTCTTTAGGAAGGCTCTTTGGTCACATTAGGAAGGACCGCCTTTCCGTCTTGTACCCAAGCATTCAAAAATGCTTGAGCCTCCACGGGAGTCACTAGCAGGGGTGGAGGCTTATTGAACTTTGGGCGTTTGAATTGTTCCTGACGGCTTCTGTGGGATGGACCAGAGGTAGCATAGACCGCCCGCTTGGACTCCCGATCGGCTCGACGAGGGGTGGGCTTCCATGAGGAAGGTTAGTAACGTGGTGGCTGTGGTAGACGCTCACGAAGTGGAGGATCCACTATTTCGCTCAGGCTTCGAGCGGCCTCATACAACGCCTAGAAATCCGAGAAGTTGTGGTGACCAAGTTGGGCTTGAAAGCTGGTTGCATTCCTTCCACGCACATTTTTGTTAGGTTATCCTCCGACACCGGATCTTGGAGGTCAACTGACAGTTCACGAAATCGGCGAACGTAGGCGTTAAGATCTTCATAAGGCTTCTGGGTGACCCTCATTAGCTGGAGAGTGGTGAGCTGTTCTTCCACATAGAATAATTTTGAGTAGAACTTTTTTACCATGTCCTCCCAGGAGAGGATTGAGCCAGCTTGGAGGTTAGTGTACCATTAATAAGCCTTGTCTGTCAAAGACTTCAAAAACTCGCGAAGTCGAAGGTTACGATCTCCGCTATGGATACCCAGGCTATCCACAAATCTGGTCATGTGTTCTTTAACATTCCTTTTCTGTCCGTCGAAACGGACAAATTTGGGTACGATGTAGCCTTCTGAATAGGGTAGGCTTGTGATGGTAGATGGGTACAGTGGGCATAAATCAACATCGGGAATCGAAGTGGAGGGATTCTTTTCAGATTGGATGAGAGCTTTGACTTGCTCTATGGTGATGGGGATTGGGCTTGCCACTAGTTGAGTAATAGCGGTCGAGCCTATTTCCACGGAAGCATCTTTTTGAGCGGGGACTTCCGTATTGGTACGAACGTCCCCTAGTGGTGGATCTTGGTCGTTTCCAGCAGTTTGGTTTGTAGGGATGCCACTTTCAGAGCCATTGGGTAAAGGTGTGTTTGTTTCAGCTTGGGATGGTGTTTTCTGCAGTGTAAGCATAGTCTCCATACGGAGGTTTTGGGCTTGTTGCATGGTAGTTTGGACTTGTTGCATGTTGGCGAGGGTTTTTGTCACCGACTTTAGTTGTGCAATGATGGCAGCTTGTGGGATTTGTTGTATTTCTTGTAGAACGTGATCCGAGGAGGCCTCTGTTACCTCCACACTAGTCTGCCCTAATGTTGTTGCTTTCTTTGGAGGCATTGTGTCGCGTACCACTCTTCCCCAGCAGATTATAATGTGGGTGTAAGGTGTGGGAAGAGTATCTGAGGTATATGGTAGGTGTAACAATGATGCTCGAGACCACCGGAGGTGGAGGAGGAGAGAACTTAGGGCAGTTAGAGAGACAGAGAGAGAGATGGCAGTATGGAGTCGAGTGGTAGTGAGTAGGAGTGGTAGGTATGTATTGAATGTCTGTCTTGAATGCTCAACAAACTTTTGTTTATAGAGGAGCTTTGAGGCCTTGGAGGGCAAAGATGCATATCTTCCTCATTAATGCATATCGGAGTACAATTTCTCTTTGAATACTATGATCAGAACTGGGGTTCTTATGATCAGATTCTCAGAGGTACAGTTAGGTGATATATGGATGCTTGCATCACGGCCAGTTGTTAGGTATGATACAGACTCCTTATATCGGTGTGTCAGTCAGGATATTGCAGAGATCTCCTGACATCGATGACGTAGGCGAGTCCTTCTCTCTCTATGACCGATCATGGATCTCACCTCGTGGAGGTGGGTCTTGACATCCATTCGCTCAACCCCCAAGCCAATACCTCCTTAGGTCCCAAAACGGGTACTCAGGCCCTGCTTCCAACCTAGGGTCTTGTGCAGAGTCGCCAGGCTCACGAGAGCCTAATTAAGTTAAGTCTGTAGAGGTCCTTAGGAGAGGTGTCTCAGAGAGGTACCTTAGAGGAAACATCTGTGGAAGAGGTACCTCAGAGGGCACCTTGGAGGAGGTGCTATGGAGGAGGTGCCTCAGAGGGGCATCCAGAGAGGTATTGCGGAGGAGGGGTATTCCGGATACCCACACTTCTTAAATTAAACAATGGTGTTTGTTTCATTTCATTTACCACACACCTTAAGAGCCCATTTGGATGGGGGAGAAGTAGCCCAGATTAGTAATCTCGGGCTCACTGTAACTGGATTTAGGAGGAAAAGTAAGCTTAGGAGTCATTTTGGACCCTCATCCTCTGTTAAATATGGACAGGTTTGATCTTGTCCATATTTCGTCCGGGTTTGTGAATTGACGATGCTGCCCCTCCCACACAGAGCGATTTGATTTCACGTTAGTTTCACAAGCCATGGTCGAACGAAGCGTGCGCTGGCTACGTTGCTCCATTTGCAATGGGTCTAGTACCAATCTCTCCATCTCATCACGACACACGAAACTCAGCTATCAAAATTAAACTCTTTTACCGAGTTCTAACCGAAAATATACAACACCGAAAATGGTCATCTTCTTCCTCACTAGTCTGTTCGTAAAGCGAACTACTACAGGCACATAATTCCTCAACTACATGGAGGTTGCAGTGAAATTTGTTCTTCTCATTTTGTAGTTTCTTTGCTGACGTTACGCTTTTGATTGGATTCCATGTTATGATGACATTAAAATTGATATTGATCTATGTGATGACCAAATATTATGGGACAATTTGATATGCTAATCGAGGGGACCTACCAAGATCCTGACCCAAGTAGCCGAGCATAAGCCAAAAGGAGGCTTGACTCAGAGGTAGCCATGAATAAGCCAAGAGAAGGCTTGGCTCAGAGGGTTGAGATCGTTCACCGGTCATGTACCAAAAAGGGCAAAGTATGGTTCAATGATATGGATAGCTTTGATTGAATTCATTGATCATTTTCCCTCCTTTGTTGAGCATTTGTATCGTGTCATATTGTATACTTCCTGGATTAATCTATTTTTCAGGATGGCTTGGAAAGTGAGAAGAGTGATGGGATCGGGTATTGAGAGTAACGGGACTGAATTCCTATTTAGAGAATTTGTAAAAGAAATTAATTTGTACTTTTATTTTACAAGAAAAGTGTATATTTTTATGCATAAAAGAAAGGTTTTTGTAACGACTATGTAGTTTATTTATTTTTTGATGGCTCTAAAAATCAGAGTCGTCATGGCCTGATTTGGCTAAATTGAAAAAACTGGTTTTTTGGTTTTTTTCATTTTGTCCTTATTCAAAAAAAATTTGCATTTGTTAGTTTTTGTTTACATATAAAATTAGCAAATCCAACAATAAATTGACACGTAATCAAGAATGCCAAATGTTGGTAGACGTATGTCAATAGAGATACAGTGGATCAATGAAATGAAGATGGATTAATACGATGTCGTATTAGTTACTAGTTTGAAAGGCAGTTATTGGCAGTTACAAGCCAGAGCCAATATAGAAATCGAATTTGAAATCATACTTTTAAGTGCAAAACGTATGAGTTCCACGTGTAAATATATGAAACAAGGTAGTTGGCAGTTAAGACACGTGGAATACATCAGGCAAGGCAGTTATTTCCTTGACATTTAATCATTTGAGTGGTTTAAGTAACCGTGCAGATTCAAATTAAAACTTCTGAAGGAAGATTAAGGAAATTCAAGTGCAGGTGTACTGGAGGGAAGAAACTGCCCATTTGAAATAAGAAGATGGAGTTCGAAGTAAGCCAAGTTCAAATATTTTGAGTGGGAAGTTCAAATTGCAAGCAGTGCTTATAAATAGAAGAAATTGAAGAGTAAGGAGCCCCCGGACAAATTTTCAACAAATAGCTATCAAACAAATGATGCTTGGTTTGTTTATTGGCAAGTAGAATTAGGATTTCGACTCAGTTCGAAGTAGATTAGGAAGTAGTTTAGGAAGTAGATTTCAGATTGTTCTTGTAACAATCAATTGTTCGAAGTACTTATTACCTGTCATTGTGAAGTTGGAGACAATTTCGAAGTAAGTCTATCTTTGATTTTGTTAATCAAAGTATCTTGTTTCTTCGTTGTTCTTTAATTTCCTAAGTATATTGGTTTGTATTTCTTCACTCTAATTAAGAAAAAATCCTCTTAATTGAGGTAATAGAACCATTAAATACAATTGCCTGATTAGATTTGGTTTTTTTCCAAAGTTAATCTGAGGGAGGAGATTGAAACTCTCTCTGGCACGCTCGCACACAATTATTTTTCATTGCAAAGAAGTAAAAGAACCAAACACATTTTTCAGTCGATATTTTGTGGTTTCTGGGCTTGTCTCGACGAGAGGAATCTAAAAAGTATAAAATTGTTAGCCAAACTTAAAGTTTTGTGAATAAAAACAAAAAATAATCCAAAAAACTAGTTTATTTTTGGCTTTATTCAAAAAACTATTACTTTTGACCATAATTTTATACTCTTTGGATTCGTCTCGACGAGATAAATCTAGAAACCACAAAATCTTGACGCAAAGCTAACAAATGCAAATTTTTTTTGAATAAAGACAACGAAAAAAACCAAAAAACCAGTTTTTTTCAATTTAGCCAAATCAGGCGTTTTTGTAAAAATACACAATTTATTCTTTCGTAGGGATGACAATTCCGGCCAATCCGATCCGCTCCGATCCGTCCCCGCTCCGTTTGGGTTGGAGTTTCGGGGATTTTTTCAGGGATCGGGTCGGATTTTGAGGAAAAAATAAAAATAACATCGGGGATCGGGTTGGAAGCGGTTCTACATACACCCGACCCGTTCCCCGACCCTTTTATTTATTTATTACTTATCTAATATGTTATTCACATTCAGACCCCTTGAATTATTGTTAATTGGTAGGGTTTCCTCAATATATATACTATTAGTTTATACATAAATATACTTCATTCTTCACATTCTTAAACACAATCAAACATAATTTAATTGGTAATTCCAACTTTGAAGGTTGGAATCCTTGACTATTATGTAATTTTATTTGGTTGGTTGGATTTATGGTGGAAAATTACAAATTGTTGCCATGTTTTTCATTATTTGGTGGTTTAGATATCAAATATGTTGGTGAGGTCTAAGGGGTATTTTTCTAGATTTTTTTTATAATTTTTTATTAGTTTGGTAACTTTCGGATCGGGGTGGGGATCCCTGATCCCCGTTAGGAGTGGGGATGGAGGGTGGAGATGATTCCCCGTTCAGGGATCGGGGCGGCGACGCCGCGACAGAGGTAGATATGAGGTTCGGGGATTGGAGGTGGGATGGCTAAATCCGTCCCCGATCCTCCCCGTTGCTATCCCTACTCTTTCGAAAGATTCATTTTCAAACATAGCAAAGAATTCGGTTCCTCATATCCAGAAGGAAAAACTGGGATTGGGTTTCTTTAATTATAATTAGCGCAAAGAGGGGAACCCATTTTATATACAGAATTATTAATATTAATTTAAAAATTAATATATGAAAAAATAAAAGTTTAACTTTATACATTCATTTTTCTAAATTATATTAAACAAAAATTAAATTTTCTATTTACATAATTTATTTAATGCATAATGTAAAAGGGGCATGTGCAAGGACAATTTTGTCTTTTTGACATTTTTTTTATATACATAATCTATCCAATCTTATTCCCAAATTCAACTACAAAACAAATCGAGTACTATTCAATTCTGTTCTCACAAAATCATCCAAATGAAGTACTAATTTATCCATCTTCCAAAGATGTCACATCAATTTGGGTCCACGCTCCGTAGCTACTACTCCATACTATTTAGGCGGAAAAAAAAAGGTTTAAACTTGTTTTTTTATTTGTTCGTTTTGTCTTTATTCAAAAAAAATTTAGGTTTGTTAGTTTGCGTCAAGTTTTCGTAATTTATTAAAAAGTATAAAATTATAGTCAAAAGGTATAAATGAGGCCTTAATCTTATCTCTTATCTCCCTATTTCATCGACCCAAACATAATCCAACATCCAATCAAGCCGTAAGTTAAATAGAGGAGTACTAGTGTTTGTCTTACAATTTCTTTTTCCATTTCTTTTGATTAAGAAGATATTAAGAATTTTTTTCTTCTTCAATAAGAAAATCAAAAATAGTTTTTTCAACAACGCCCAAAACATGAAAGAGCGTATCTTCCCCAGCACTATTTAACGACCAAAGGCCCAAACCAGTAGAAAGCGCGCGCCTCTCTCTCTCTCTCTCATCGATCAAAGAAAATGCGAACCAGAAACCAGTCCAAGAAACAGGGCCAATCCACCGGTACGCTGCTCTCTCTCTCTCTCTCTCTCTTCAAACTATTCCATGTACATGTCCATGTATATGCAATTATGTATGTGTCTAGGTTACCACAGCAATGGAACACTCAGCGACAAACCCAAACGGTTCTAATGTATTCTCAACTACTATTATTGGTATTCACGCTTCAGGTCGTCAAATTAGGGCACTAAGTTGGCTTTTGGGTTTTTTTAGTTTCATGTATGGGATGAGAATGACCGGTCTCGTAAAGCAGGAAAAGTCAAAAAGCCAATAATCCACTGGTGGGATGGGCCTGAGGACTTTAATTCTACGTTAAAATGCGCTAAAATCCGAGCACTGTCTTTCATCTTCTATATCTCCCTTTGCTTGTATGTGTATGTAGTCTAGTGACTAGTAATAGATTGTTGAGACCAGCTCACTGTTAGAGACGAAGGTCACTTTATTATGATTTATTATTCAAATCGTCAACACGTCCCAATGTAACCGGACGATTGCCGTATAAGCGGGTTAAACACGTGCAAATATTTTAATTATAAGCCAGATGATGAGGTTATATGTGAGCTAGAGTATTCCTTAACGAGTTGTTGACCACCAACTCATTTAAGGCTCGCTTGATAGACGGGACTACTAGGGAAAGGATTATATAGGCTCCATTCCACTAACAAAAAAAAATTTGTTTCCAAAAACCAAGACAGGTCATTCTCTTACAATACATCACATAAAAAGTTGTGAAAAGCCAGTTTATTCTAAAAACACCCTTCATGGAACACCCCTATAGTCTAATAGGAAACGTAGTCTCTTGAGACTAATAGCAATGAGATTAATTTTACCACTTTGGACTAACGTAGTCTCTTCATGAGATTAGTAGCGATGAGATTAATATTACCACTCTCAATAGTATTATATATCCCAAACTTCATGAAATTATATATCTGGCAAAAATTTAATCCTGTCCCGTAAAATTTTTAACCAAACACTGGATTTGGGATGTTTTGGAATATATATGTTAGAGAGTGAGTAATTTCATTGTTTCTGTCCTCAACATCAAGAGAATGTATTCACCTGGGGCAGAGGTATACGGAGGGGGGAGGGGCACATGCCACCCCCGAAAAAAAATTTATTTTTTATTGGACGAAGGTAAGTCGATTAATTACTTATCAATATTTGATTAATTGGATTTTTTTTACAAAAATGATGAAAAAATAGCGATTTAAAATAAACAATTCGGATCTAAAATATAATATTTCAATGAATTTCAATTACAGACCGCTAGATAGTTCAATCAAGTTTTTATTCTCTTTTAATGGAAAACAAAGCCGAAGACAAAGCCCAATTTTACATCTAATCTTTCTCTTTGTATTTTAACGAGCAACATGCAACAAATAGTACTGGACTCCTATTGAACAACGCCACCCCCTTATCAAAATTTTGGCTCATCCACTGGAATACACTTTGGTTTCTGTTGCGATGGAACTTAAGGTTTCAGCTATTCTTTTCCTCTATTGTATCAGACAAAGAGGTGGTGGCACCTGCAGAGGATTCGGGCTTTTTGGACTCCCTTCATGATGGTAATTTGTTCATTAGTGGATGTTTGTTTGTTTGAAGCTTATTACTGTTGAGTGTTTAATAATTGGAAAGTAATGTGCTCGTTAATAGAAATGCCATTAATGTGATACCATGTTGGTATGATTTCAGGCAATCTCGCGTCTATATCCCACAAAGCGGTTGGAAAGCTTCTAAATCGGGTGAATTCACGTGGCTCATCAGGGTTGAAGAAACGAGATAACTACCTCCAGCGGTGTGATTTTGAAAGCAAAGTTAGTTGTTTTTTTGCCCTCCCTGTATTCCATTCGTAGCATAGTGATTTTGTTGAGCTTTCATAGATTATCAAGTTATTTACATGGGTATCAGTTCTGTGTGTAGTTGTTTGCCATTGATTTTAGTTGTAACTGGTACAAAATTTGGAAACCTCTTAACATTGTTTGCTTGGAACTCCTTCCTTCTGTTCTATTTTTCAGCCAGCTAGCGAGCCTGAGAGGGTTGATGAACATGGTGTAGGAAATAAGACAACACAAAATGCCTTAAATGATGAAAATTGCAATAGTGCTGCAGTATTTAGCGCCACATTGGAAGACACAGCTGATGAGAAAAATCTTCATCATTCTAAGCTCAATGGTGAAGAAGAATTAGATGAGTCGTTTTGGGAAGATGGATCTATACATACATTGAATTCTGTAGAAGATCGCAAAAATGATGTATTTAATGGAGTGACAATAGAGTTCGATGGGACACCAGATTCTGGTAAACGGAAGCCTATTCGTAGAGCTTCTGCTGAGGATAAGGTGAATTTCATTTGAATAATTCAAAATAATTAGAAGCCATATTGGCCTCATTGTAGCATTTTTCTTTTTGCTGGACTGACATTTTCTTATTCTTCCTGCAGGAATTGGCTGAGCTTGTGCACAGGGTTCATTTGCTTTGTTTACTTGGACGAGGAAGGTTAATTGACAATGCGTGTAATGATCCTCTTATTCAGGTTATTTCGTGTTTAACTTAATCTCTCTCCTGGAATAAACTGAAGTCTTCTGATTTTTTTTTTTTTGTTGCTGCCATGGCTTCTGTTATGGTCACAGTCAAATGAATCTATTACCCACAGTGGTTGATGCAGGGCGAGAAATAAAGAATAACAATAAATGATAAACCTTAGGAATCCACACCCAAGGAATCCTTGAAATCCACAACTAGGGGACGTAATGGCATCCATACCAAACTCAAAAGAGAAATTCATTTCATATCATAAACCGTGCAAACAATAATTGAAGTCCTTTAAATAGACTCCTCCAAAAGATAGCAACAAGATAAAGATAAAAGTAACAAAAAGACAAAGGCTACCCCAACAAAATTTTTAAGGCATAAATCCTAGAACTAAAACTACTCGATAATCATCCTTATTATCCATAACAATCCCATAGATAAACATCCTCTAGGATCAAACACGAATTAATTGTGGGGCCCATGGAATTCTCCTTCCTGTTCCCTATCATTTCTCCTCTGCTCGAGTTAGAACTTAGAACCGTGGTCCATTGGCAAAAACTTGAGAACATCTATGAAAAACACTATGCTTTAGGAAGAACAGGATGGAGAAAGGACTATCGATGGCATGGGACAAGCAATCACATTTGTTTGAACACCTGCACGTGACAAAATGGGCGCAAAGATGCCTTGGCCAAAAAATACATTCTCCACACAAAAATAAAGGTTAATACCTGTATTCAATGAGAAATTAAATAAATATGCATTAAGGTCCAATTTATGAAAAACAGGAACAAGATCAGGGAATTCAATTGATGGGAGAACGTGATCGGTTTTACAAATATTGAGGCCAAGGATATCATAAGCTACACATAGACTAGAACCCTCACAACATGAGCTGGTCGGTAAAGGTACGTCGTTGTGACAATCCATCTCATCATGGTTCTCAGAAAATGACTCAATTTTGGACAAAGTGGGAAGGGCTTGCTTAATAAGCACCTGAGAGGAAGAATCGGATTTGGCCTTTTTATTACTTGTTTGTGGTGTTTGACCCTTGAGTAAGATTGATCTACCATGATACCAAATCGATAGTCTTTGTCTCACACTTTAATCGCATGAACACCACTTATCCATGGACAACCAAGAAGGACATGGCCAACATCTATAGGTATGATATCACAATAAACAGCTTCTGAATAAAGATCAACCATTCTAATTGCCACTAGACATCTCTCTAAAACTAGAAAAATTGAATTATTTCCGCAAGTTATCTCATATGGTTGTGGCCTGTGGGTGTGGTTGAATGACAAGATTTTCTCTTTTAATGCAAGACCTTCGTTGGGAAGCTCTCATCGATAACAATTTTGCACATGCTTTCCCCACCAGTGGTAAAAGTAACAAAAAGATAAAGACTACCCCAACAAAATTCTTAAGGCATAAATCCTTAAACTAAAACTACTCGATAATCATCCTTATTATCCATAACAATCACATAGATAAACTCCAGGATCAAACATGAAAAAATTGTGGGGCCCATGGGATTCTCCTTCCCATTCCCTACCAGTGGCCGTTGCTAGTGCTTCTCTCTCTCTGTCCCTTGTGTATCTCTATGTTTTTGTTTTATGAGGTTAAGTGTTGGTCTCCTCTTATATATCTCTGTGTTCGTTTTACGAGGTTAAGTGCTAGCCTCCTTGTATAGATGGAGAGTGACACCTGTGGTTTCCTTTGTGCTTTTAACAGTTATATCTAGTTGCATCTGTCTTTTGTATATTAGAAGATGGACTTCTTAATGATGATTGACAAGTGACATGGGTAGGCCTCAAAAAGAAAACCTGATTTCTGGGTAGTTATCTGGTCCATGACTACCGCTTCAAAAATCCTATACTACCCTCTTAAAAATCTATTACGTATAGGTTTTTGAATTGCCTCATGTGGTAGAGTTTTGTCTCAGGGGATGGAGATATGGATCTTTGAATTTCCACAAACTTTTGTTCATGCAGTCGTAATCCATAGACCCTTCACAGGTTGACCTCATTTAGCTATGCTCACTGAGTCCTGAGCATGGCATGCATCCTAAGTTGCACGAAGCGGGGGCGGGGGCGGGAGCGGGGGCGGGGGCGCGGGAGCGGAGGTACCCAGAAGCTCCCGAGGTTGGGAGCGAGGTTGGGAGCGCCGATGTATATTTTTTTTATAAATTATATTAACATATTTTTTTATCACTAATATATTTATTTATAAACTCTAGTTAATTTTTTTATCACTAAAATTTTAACTTTGAGGAAGAAGAGAGTGAGTCTCACGTTGTAGGTGAGACTGGGCTTTCAAATTTATGGTTGGCCTTTCACTCAACCATATGAGTCAACCCAATCGTTTACCCAAAGAAAAAAAAAAAAAAAAAAAAGAGGAGTACAGTACATGCACAGTGGCTGCACAGTAAAGGCATATAATGGCAGTGGTGGTCTCGAAGCATCACACGTATTCCAAAACTACAGCTGGATATTTTCGTTAAAAGCAAAGGCAGATATAATATATTATACATACAGTACATGTGGCTGCACAGTGCACAGTAAAGGCATATAATCGGTACAAAAGCAAAAGTAAAGTTTTTTTGAAAAAGGCAAACGTAAAAGCATGTTCCAGATTACTGTTCTTCTTCTTCAAGCGCGCTCTCTCTCTCTCTCTCTCATCGCCGGCGGCCACGCCCTCCATAGCCGAACCAGAAGCTCCCATCTCCTTGAGGAGCGCGATCCCGTCTCAATGGGAACGCGTTCCCGTCGCGTTTCTGAGCGAGAAACGCCGAATCGCGTTTCTCGGCCGGGAGCGGCATCACATGTGGCGTTTCCTGCAACTAAGCATGCATCACTCTTAACTTATTGATCAAATATGTTATAGTTCCCAATGGATGTTGCCAGATCCAAGTTCTTCCAGCACTCAGATTGTTCTTTTTCCTATTGTATATATTGATCAAAGGACAAAAACGTGCGGAAGTTTATGGCTGCTGTTTTACACTTTTCCTAGATCTGCAGATGGTTGAAGCTGTGCCTGTTGAGTTTTAGAATTGTGTATAATAAGTCTCCCAATGAAAACTGTAGTTTATTGGAGTGGAGCTTGGCAGCTTGCCCTTTCTGTTTCAAAAGGTTACCTTATATTATTTAGAAAAGAAGATGTCCATTTTTCATTGTGTTCATTCCCAACCTGCTTTTTTATTTTGGTTTATTTGATTTTGTTTGTTTTCTTTCTTTCTTTCTCTCTTGTGGTTATTGAAACTAAAATTTCAGTTGATCATCGGTGATTCTACTCTTATTGCAGGCTGCCTTACTTTCACTTCTACCAACGCACTTAATTAGAATTTCAAAGGTAACAAAATTGACGGTTAATGCTTTGGCGCCGCTTGTCCATTGGGTATGTCATTATTATCTCCTCGAGTATTATTTTGAAATTTTCTCGTCATATAGAGACCATACCAAGTTCTTTTGCTATTGTTTTTTTCATATGTGTCTTGTTTGATGCCTTGCATAACTTGCAGTTTCACAGTAACTTCCGTATTAGAAGTCCGAGCAGTACGGAGAGATCATTTCATTCAGCTTTGGCATTTGCTCTTGAGACTCGAGAAGGGACTGCAGAGGAGGTTGCTTTCTCATTTTGTGGTTTTTGATTTTCTTCTGGACTTCATTGAATTTCTCAGCTAGTACATACAAGAATAGGATACCCAAAAGAATATGATACAAGTATGTGAGTGTGAGTTTTGTGAGTCGGGAACATGAATAGTGGATAGTTAGTATAAATTTACTGGAAACTGCAGTTTCATAGACAGTCTGTTTATTAAATGTTGATCCTTCCTGGATTAATTATAGGAGTCAACTAAATTTCTCCCATGACTATGAAATGTATTCTAGGTATTAAATGTGTGTAATATTGTACATAGACAGGGGGATGAACATTCTAATCTAATTGGTTTTAGAAGGAAAACTATGTGCAATTTGTAAATACTATTGGGTTTCCATTTTTTTTTTTTTTTTTGATCGAAAGAAAGGGTGGGAGGGGGCAACCAGCTGGCGTGACCATAGAGGCTCCCGACATGCCAGTAGAATGTCCGATTCGAGCCATAGCTGCTATCCATGAGGATAGGCCGTCACATGCCACCACCTAGGTACAAGGGGGCATAAGTGTGTACCCCCATGATCCCTTGCCACTGGCATGACTCGAAACCTAGTCTCGCGTGGGAATGTGAGGCACCCTGCCCACCAGGCTACCACCATCAATGGTACTGGGTTTGCAAATTTGAACTTGAAGAAAATGAAGTGATGATGGTATTATTTTTCGGATCCATTTAAAAGGTGCTCAACCTCTTTACATGTGCTAAAATTCTGGAGAATGAATTTGGAAATGGAATCTATTTGTATCTCATACAACCTCTGTCATGTCAATGTGTCAAAATTTTAATGCGCTCTTCTAATTCAGGGAAGTTGATAATTATTTTTCTGTTGTGCATGGACAGTGGAAACAGTTGTCTCTTCCGTGTATTGCGCTGATGACTCATGAGATTGTTGTTATTTCGGGAAATAACAAAGTTGCTCTCTGACTGTTTAATTTTCTTGGAGGAAGAATTGAATCAATTTTTCTTGCTGATTTGTGTGCTCAGGAAAGTGTTATAGAATTGTTTTTCCTTTCCAGGTTGCTGCACTGTCTGTGGCACTATTTAGAGCTCTGAATCTTACAACCCGGTACGTTTTTACACCGAACCTGAATTGGAACATGTGTTTGCTGATAGTCACTATTTTTCTTTCCTTGCATTGTTTTTGTAGTTTCACTTATATGTTTATTTTAATATATGATTTCAGTTTTGTAAGCTTTGTTTCCTTTCGTCCCACTAATTTAGAAAGAAAAAAGTGATCAAGAGTGGTAAAATGACTTTAGGCCTTACCTTTGGTTTCGCTGGAACTTAATTTCTGCTCTCCAACCTTATCCTCCAATAGCACTCTATTTGTAACTGAGCTTTTAGCAAGAAACGATCCTTGCCTTTGTTGCCTAATTTGTAACTCTATGAATCAAGGCATAGCCCATGCGCCTTCGTACTTAATTTTAAGTTGTGACTTAGGATAAATATGACCAATGAGCCTGGATGTTAGATTAGTATCCCTGGTGCAAGTGGTGAGTCTATCAATTCCTCCGGTACTTGTATGACTTTGCTTCTTTTTTGATTGACAACCTCTTCAAGGAATGTGAAGGCAGAGTATGTGGGCTGAAGGAAAGTAGTTCATGCAATCCTTCAGCACTCAGGCCGTCAGGCGAATCATCTGTTGGTTGTGTAATTGTGTTCAACACATATATCAGTATTTTCTGATTTGTTATAGTTCGCATATTCTGAAAGAGTTCAAGACTTCGTTGGGATTTATTATTATTATTATTACTGTTCCTTTTTCGGTTTGGAGGGGTTGGGAGGTTGCACGCATGAATATCCTATATATTTTTCATCGAAGAATAATTCCTTTGTTAAATTGTATTCAATGGTTTCTTAAATGTATCTCCAGTCCTCTTCAGTCAAATTGGCAAGTCCTTTGGCTGTTCAAGTATTTACTACTGGCAAGTAATAAAAGCAACTCCACTCATACCCCTTTACAAGCTCAAAATGCTATTGTTGGCTCCAATATTTCATTGTAAATGCCGCATTCTGAAGTATATGACTCGAAGTTTTTCTATCTATTTTCAGGTTTGTTTCCATTCTTGATGTGGCCTCCTTGAAGCCTGATACTAACAAATATGAATCTGTTAGCCAAGAGCCAAGGAAGGCAGTTAGAGGGATATTTCAGTCTTCCACACTGATGGTGGCCAAACCAGATCAGGTTACTATTTCTCCTGTTAAACAATCGTTGCCAGATGACAAGGGCAACATCTGTGAAACTTCCTTAAGGGATGCACGCGGGGCTAAGAATGGTAAGGCGCCTAGTAATTCCTCCGTGTCCAAAGATCCTCCATCTTCTGATCAGCCTACATTATCTTGCAAGACACAGAATTATTTCTCCGATGGGTCCTTTGCGAAAAAATCTGAGGGATCCAAGAGAAAAGGGGATCTTGAATTTGAAATGCAGTTAAAAATGGCTCTTTCTGCTACATCAGCTGAGACTTCTAGAAGCAGTATTTGCTTGAATGCAAACGAAATTCATAGTAATTCACCAAATCTCTCTTCTCCTGCTAAAAGATTGAAAACAATTAAAATGGTGGAATCGGCATCATCTTCCCAGGGAATCTCTACTGCATTTGGATCGAGAAAGGTTGGAGCTCCTCTTTACTGGGCAGAAATCTATTGCAGTGGGGAGAACTTGACAGGAAAGTGGGTTCATGTTGATGCTGTCAATGCTATTATTGATGGAGAAGAAAAAGTAGAACCTGCTGCTGCTGCGTGCAGAACTTCTTTGAGATATGCAGTTGCCTTTGCAGGCCTTGGAGCTAAAGATGTGACTCGCAGGTTCATGTCAAGTTCTATGTGATGGTTTTATTGGGGCATTTTTTCTGCCTTTTCCGGGAGTAGTGTTGTGGTTTTTGAACACTATCACCTCCCACAAGTACAATTTTGTTTCTTCGCTGGTTTATCTTCTTCGCAATCTCCTTAATAAGTATTCTGTAAGCTTTTATTCTTTGGAAATTTCCCGCATTTGTGCTTTCTGATCACCACATGAAGCCATCTATTTGTTCAAAACAATTTATAGCTTTGAGCAATCTTATTTTTGTTACAAGAATATGTATTCTTCACTGTAGTTATGAGTATTAGCGCTTACATATGTAACAAGTTGACCAATAGATAATCAAACGTAGGTCATACGCATTCGGATAAACATGCATTAATCCAGCCAAGGAAGCTTTTGGTGTGGGTGGAACAATTATCTAATTGTGGTGCCAAATTATTTCCCCCTCTCCACAAATACAAAATGGAAGAATTTTGTGACATGGGCAACATGATAGTTATGTAAGTATGTTGTAGCAATGAACTTTAGGGGCCTACAGGGAAATTGCTGGTAGGAAATTCATTTTCGGTTGGGTTTTCTCAAAAAAAGTTCGTAGTTGTTTCCTGTTATCCTATTTGTTATTGTAATTCCTCAAGTTACTAAATCTACTTTCCAGGTATTGCATGAAATGGTACAAGATAGCGTCAGAAAGAGTTGATCCACTGTGGTGGGGCACCGTTTTGGCACCATTGATGCAGTTGGAGTCGGAAGCGACTGGAGGTGTGATTCATTTGGAAAGGGATGGTTCAAATGGACATGAGGAAGTGGGACCATCTACTGATCCTTCGTCCCCGAACTGTACTGTCCCCCATAATGCCAGCTTGACTGGGAAGGTAACCATTGAAGTTCCAAAAGAGCCTCCTAACAAACTCTGTGGAAACTCTTCTGCAGCGAATCCTTTTATTGCTTCCAGGAGCTCTCTTGAGGACATGGAGTTGGAAACTAGGGCATTAACTGAGCCTCTTCCTACCAATCAACAGGTCAGTGGATTTCTTTGGTTTTTTGAATTGAAAATACTTCATCGATTTGTAAATGTTTGTTCTTTGAATTTTTCCCGGTTATATGCAGGCTTATAAAAACCATCACCTTTATGCTCTTGCAAAATGGCTTACAAAGTACCAGATCCTTCATCCTAAGGGTCCCATTCTGGGTTTCTGTTCAGGTCATGCAGTCTACCCAAGGACTAGTGTCCAATTACTCCATACGAGACAAAGGTGGCTGCGTGAAGGGCTGCAAATCAAAGCCAACGAGCTTCCTGCAAAAGTCTGATCTAGCTCATAAGAATTTTGAATACTAGAATATTGGTATATTAGGCATGTCTTTTTGTTCATCTTCGTCAATGTTCTCTCTCTTTTGTGTTTAGGTTGTGAAACGTTCTCAGAAACCCAGCAAAACTCAAGCTTCTGAAGCAGATGATGATGCGGAAGAAGCTAGTGAAGGAAATATTGTGCTTTATGGGAAGTGGCAAACAGAACCTTTGTGTCTGCCTCGTGCAGTAAATGGGATTGTTCCTAGGGTGAAGTTTTATTAATCCATCTATTTGCTACGCAGATTTTGTTTTGCATCTCTCTAATCAGAATATCAGATTATGATTGCTTTGTTTGAACTATCTTTCCAGAATGAACGGGGCCAAGTGGATGTTTGGTCTGAGAAGTGCCTTCCACCGGGAACTGTACACTTGAGGTTGCCACGATTGGTTCCAGTTGCTAAGAGGCTAGAAATTGATTTTGCACCTGCTATGGTTGGATTTGACTTCCGAAATGGCCGCTCTATACCGGTCTTTGATGGCATTGTGGTTTGTGCTGAGTTTCGAAATGCAATTCTAGAGGTACACGAACTGACTCTGATTGTATCGGTTGTATTGGTTCTCAATGCATTGAGCGAACACCATTTTTTCTTTTTTCTTTTCCAAATTTCTGTAAACTCCATCGTTAGGCATACAATTTTTGAACTCTCGGCCATGATTCATGATAATTTCTAATTACGGTTGTTAAAGCATTCAACTCAAAACCAATTGGCAATGAGTGGAGAGGCCGCCCAGGCTCATATACTAGGTTTAGAGGTTATAAATTAACCAATGTGGGACAAGCTCTAACACTCCCCCGCACGTGAGACCCCTAACCCGCATGTGAAGAGGTAAACAAACAATTCAACACATACGACAACTATCAACCATCAACGACAAACAAAGGGGGAACCAACCACCAACGATACAAAGTCTTGCCCAAAAGCCTCCGAAAGCCTAGCGCTGATACCATGTTAAAGCATCCAACTCAAAACCAATTGGCAATGAGTGGAGAGGCCGCCCAGGCTAATATACTAGCTTTGGAGGTTATAATTAACCAATGCGGGACAAGCTCTAACAATGGTTATATTACCTGGCTTAGTTCACATCTTTGACAAGTGGACAGCCAATTCGCAGGCTTAAGCTTGTGACCACTGCCTGTCACACTCACAGTGTGGATCCCGCAGCGAGAGAGGGGGATGCATCCTAAAAGATTGTGGAGTTAGCAATCTCCTTCTGACAATTCGCTAGTCCTTTGTATATGTTGTGGATTGTCCAAATAGTTCTGAAGTAGCATGATCACTGAGATGTTAGAACTAATCAGTCGAAGCTGGCAGAGGCAGAGGCAGAATTTTTGAGTCAGTCAAGTACCTGGGTCATGTTGATAAGCAGAGCAAATTACTGAGGCGTATTAGGGAACACATTAATGGGGGTGAACATCGTAATCTTAATGGTGGCTCTTGGGGCAGTTTCTAATAGCTGTGGGGTCAAATGTATAGAACAGTTACCAACTACATCTATTCTTGAGAAATTTTGTCAGTCAGTCAAAAGTGGCTTTGCTCTTGGAGGTTTTTGTTTCCAATTCGGCTGTGCATTTCATTAGCTCAATGGTTTTTCTTTTGGTCATAATCCTGGCAGATAACTATTGTATTTCAAGTCATTTTTATTGAAGTGTACAGAATCGCAAATTAATTGGCTTCTTGGTTCTTTAGGCCTACGCAGAGGAAGAAGAAAGAAGAGAGGCTGAAGAGAAGAAAAGGAACGAAGCACAAGCTATTTCCAGGTGGTATCAGCTTCTTTCATCCATTGTTACCCGTCAAAGGCTGAACTACAGTTATGGGGATCGTTTGACTTCACAAACCTCAATCAACATGGAAAATACAAAAGAAAAACCTAGTGAAGGGATTGGACCGGTTGGTGGTAATGAGGATAACGAAAAATCTCGTGAATATGAGGAGCAGAACATAGTGCCCAGAAAATTGGAAGTTGTGTCAATGATAACCACAGAAGACCACGAGCATGTGTTTTTGACAGATGATCAGGATTTTGATGAAGAGAGTTTTACAAGGACAAAGCGATGTCGTTGTGGATTTTCAATTCAAGTGGAGGAGTTTTAGCACCTCTGACATTGATATTACTCATCACGGTTGCTTCTATCTGGAAATACTTAATGGAGTACTAGAAACAGGAAGATGTATACATAGAGGTTTTTTTAATTTATGTTTTGTCCACTAGAAAGCAGGTGAGGCAGCAGTATTTTTGTTGTTTGATTTTGCCAACCACCAGCAAATAGGTTTTTCACTGAATTTTTGTTATGTGTCTTTAATTTTCAAGTGGAAGGAATTCGAATGAGTTATATGTATTGCAACTTTTTGTTTGTTGTTGCCGTAGCATGAAAAGAGCGAACTCTCCAGAACCTGGGGGCTGGAAATAGTTACAATGGAATGTTCTTCCATTTCTTTTGGCTAAATTTGGACTAACTTTAACTGGTAACATCAATTATGACAACGGAGTTCCGTAACAATAATGAGTATTTCTCGTAACAAATTTCAACCCGTCTATCGCAATTCACGTGGCATCTTTTAATTGTTCAAGGAGTCTTTTTATGTTCTTTATGAGTCTTTCTTGTTAATTGTAGTCAAAGTCTTAGTTTATTAATTATCATCTTGAAAATATTATTTGTTTTCTTTACCTTTGCTTGGAGGGATGTTCTAAGAGTGTCCTATATAAGTTTTTGTTTATCAATGTAAAAGAGAGCGAGTGAATTTGAGTTTAGCCTTTGGCTTGTTAAGAAGATTATCTTCTTCTCAACTTTTATCCTTTGGTGGATTCCGATAGGTGGCGAGTTTGATTAGCCCTGTATCCCTTGTTAGACACCTCGGGTGGTGATTTTTTTGTATCCTGTTTTGTTCTATTTAGGTGGTGTTGGAGCTTCTACCCTTTTCTTTTTTTTTATCATCCTTCTCATTTTCAGAATCCTGTATCAAATTATTAGACAGCAACAATATAGTTTTTTGCATCTGCTTCAAGCAGTTCACTAGTAGATCCCATAATGTATCACTAGGTGAAATTGGCTAGAAAGGTGTCTAAAATGTTGATCAAGGTCATTTCCTAATGTTTAGGTTTTTTTATTTTTATTTTTTACTAAGGTGTGTGCAGAACAAAACTCTCTCACACGACAAGCATCTTTAAGAAATCATGAACATCATGGATGTGGTAATGTCATGTATACATTTAGTATAATAATTTATTATTTTAAAAGAATGCCAAATGGTCCACCAATTCCGAAATCACATGATTTCTTAAAGATGTGAATCAAAAGGTCTTCCCTTATTCTTACTATCAACTTTCACAGTGGACCTAATCCATCCATTTAGATACCCAAAAAAAAAAAAAAAAATTACATGTTTAAAAATCAACAAATACAACCTTGCCGGCTTGCCCTTCTCCAAAAAAATAAAAATAAAAAATACTGCCGCTCTCTGATCAAACACATTAATGCACAGAGTTAAACAGACAATGAAATGCACTTGATCTCGTCTCTTCTTATGCACCTTTCCCTGTTACAGAAGTAATGGAAGAAACCTTCAAATTGCTTGAATCACACAAATTTTGCTTCAGTTCCGAAGTCTTCACTAGAAACAGGTAGTACTCCATCAAATCATACACCATAACTCAATCGACTTCTATCATTGCAATCTGCATCTACCAAACAAAAAAATGCATTGGTGAAAATACTGCGAAGATGTAGCTACAGGGACGGAGGCTAAGAGGGAGGGAAGGTGCACGTGCCACCCCGGTTCCAAAAATACTAGGACTCCATCATTTTACCTCTCCTTGACAAGGGCAAGATCATGATAGTGGACTGTCGCATGCGTTTCTTGCACGTAGCTCAACGGTCCTCAAATCGCGAAGATGTTGCAAAATTTCTTGAAGTAAATCCATTCCTTTATCCCCTTTCTTCAATGAGCTGACACAATGCTTTAGGAACTCCCTATCTGTTTCAAGTGCTTGTAGCCTCTCATACACATGATCCACCTCCTCTTCTATACCAAGTTTCTTGTTCACAAATTCAAGTTTAGAATCAATTGAGTTCACTTCAACCCCCTCTTCATGCAACTCGTCTTCTCCGAAAATAATTCCCTTTGCATCAAAAGGAGGAAGGAAATTCTTAGCTTTGGAACCCATTTCATTACTCTCTGAAAAATCTTCTCCATCTGAATTCCCAAAATACCCATTTGAACCATTTTGTCTTGGACTACTACTACAGCCATTGTTAACCAAAAACTGTTCCTCATTGATACCAGCCAATGTGAAAAGCTTTTCCTCCAATGCCTTGAGCTCCTCTAGAATCGAAATTCTTTCTTCATCGAATTCTGCCAATGATTCGTCGAGTGAGCTTAAATCTTTCCCCATTTCCTCAAAATTCACACCTCCATCAGTAATATTGTTACTGTAACTATCATGATTTAGATCAGTTGATAGCTCATCAGTCTCTTCAGCAATACCAACTTTCCTTTTAATCATTATCGTCTTTTCTTTTGCTTCGTATTCAAGAGCCTTCTTACGGTAAACTTCCACCTCCCTCTCGAGTTCTTGCTTCTCTTTCTCCCTCTTCAACATCAGCTCGTTTAGAAGCTGCAAGGCCTCCTGGTCATACTCGGATTGTTCTTCCATCATTCTCTGATACTGCAGCGCTTCCATTTGCATTGCAGCCTTCTCTTCTTGAAGCCGTGTTATCATTGCCATTGTTTGGCTTGTAGCTATTGCAGCAGCACTCCTTTCTTCTTCTAGTTCAGCATATAAAGCAGTTAAAGAATTGCGTTCAGCTTGCAGGGCGGATTTGAGCTTTTCAACGGTCAGAATCCCATCACCACTTTCCATTCCATCCCAAGACTCCTCTACTCCAGACAGCTCTGAAATTGTAGATGAGTGATGATTTTTCCCTTGACAATCTTTCTGGAATTTCTGCGAACCTTGCAATAGCAAACTTTTATCATCAGAAAACCGTTTTGGAATTTGAGGAACCCTAGCTAGTAAGTTGAGGAAAATTAGCAAAAACACCAGCAATAACATCCCTGAGATAAATGGCTTAGTGTATGGTACTATCAGGTTCAACAATATGACTCCATAGGGTTACATAATATAGATGAAATTTTGCTTTACAACGCTTGCCTAACCCAAAAAAAAGATTTAGATGAATTTTAGTTCTTGGTAAAGAGAAATAAGATAAAGTATTGTTGAGTCTTACCTTGATCAATATTGCTGGTCTTAGACATTTCAGGGCCGGTTAAGGCTTCAAACTCTCTCTTGTCCATGTGTGCGACAATCTTAGGTTTTGCTTCATCGTCTTGCAACAAAATGTGATAATAATGTTCTTCTTCTTCACCTTTGTTTCAAAATCAAAGAATTGTATCTTTGTTGATGCATTTGGGGTGTGAAAAATTAAAGAAACTCTTATCCACTAACAATATGATTTCAATCTACACAAACAACATAGACGGACAAATAATCACACAGAACACAAGATTGACCCATGATATACTTGGTTCGGCACTGTGACTACCTCCACATATGCAAAGGGCCCTTTCATTTTCTGGATTAACGTATCGGATTGGACTATAAATCTAAGAGTACTACCTATCCTCCGATTGGTTGGACCTTTTGAGGTCAGAAGCAAATATCCATCATGTACTATTAACATAGATCTGCAATAACATCGGATATGGCATTTGCTAATTCCCTCACTATTTTTAGTTGCATGAGATTATGAACATACACCTTTACCATTGGTTGCATGATGAACTTGGCGCCTTGAACATCCATAAAAGGCATATGTAGTACCTTTTACAGCCACTTTGAATTGTGAGAACGGAAGAGAAAAGAAAGGGTTATGGTTTCTCAACAAGTCTTACCAAAAGTGATAAAAGTTTGTTAGGAACAAAAACACACACGAATAAAGATTCATCTTTTTTCTTTGTTTCCAATCCTGTCTCACCATTACGCATCTCTTTTAGCTATCCAAATAAGCGAAATGGTTCTCTCTCTCTTTTCCTTTCTCACCCTTTCTCACCATCCAAGGGCCTAGAGGGCTGAGAGAGCAAAAAAATACAAGACAAACTCTTAACAGTTGCACTCAATTTTGAAGATCTAATCAAGTGCTAAATAGCTTCTATAAGTAGAAGTTTACCTTCTTGTTTCAAGTTTCCATTCACTACATGTGAAGCAGCCTCTGCCTCCATAGTTGAAGCATCAATCAATGAAACAGGTATTAATCTGTCAAAATCACGATCCCCACTAATCTCTGTATGCTTATTCATGATATTAATACACTCATCTTCTCCACGACAAGCTTGAATGATGGTGGTGGCATCATCATTTTCTTTGACTTCATGATCATTGCCACATTGATCTACAAAACAATCAGAATCACTTGTATCTGAAATTTCCCCTTCATTGCTTTCCTCATGTATTACTTCTGCAGTCAAATCTCTTTTCCATGAGTACCCCAAAGTACCCCAAGAGGGCTTAAAGAGCAAAAAAGAAGGGTGGAATTTCCTGCTCGAGATCTCATCACAGCATGAACATTTCAAATTCCTCTCACCATTTCCAATTCTCTTCTCATTTACCCACGTGAACAAACCAATTCTTCTTGAGATTTCAAGGGAATTCTCGACGGTTTTTGGCTTTTTTGTTAGGCATTTCTTGCATAAATTCTGCGACTCGGCCAGTTTTTTGTGGTTTGGACAAAAACCCAAGTTGGAAATCTCAGTGGCATGTGATTCACAGATGAGATTTGTGTAGGAATTGTTTCTGTTGTTGGGTTCTAAGATTTGGTCAATTCTTGAGCACAAAAGGCAAGGGGGTTTGAGCCCAAAGTAGTCGGCAAATTTTGAAATGAGAAAAGACAAGAGGGAATTCAGGAGGAGAAGAAATATCAAGAACCATTCAAGTACTGCATAGACTAGGATTACAGTGATTTTGTGGGTGTTTCTGTGTAAACTGGTTGCAAACTTGTTGGCAGCCATTGGAGAGAGAGAAATCAGAAAATGGAACACCTTTGAGGAGGAATGTTTACAAAGCAACAGATACTGGGTGAATAAAAAAGCAGCTGTGATTTTCTCAGCATAAAAGAGAGAAAATGCTACTGGAATTATGCTGCAGTGTAGTGAATTAGTGGTGGTTCATCTTGTTGGGGCATGCTACTATGTGCAACCCTTTTTTGGGCTAAAAAATGAGATTTTGTGACACAAATATGAGTTTTTGTGGGTCACATATGAGATTTTGTGGCAAAAAATATGAAAGGGCGTACCATATGCAACTTTGACCAGATCGACGGCCGAGATTGCGCCACATATGCAAAAAGTGACCCCCTATACCGGTCATTTTTATCTCATATGGAGAACAAAAAAAAATCATAAAACCTTGCGTGATCTCTCATATAACATTTTGGGTTTCAAAAATCTCATATATGAAGCAACAAATACTCATAAAAAGTACCACAAAAATTCGAATGAGCCACAAAATCTCATATTGGCAAAAGTCAACCTCATAAAACGTCCCACAAAATCTCATATGATAGTTTTGGACTGTAGTGAAAATGTGATACATATTGTGTGTGTATATATTGATGTGACATGTCTCATATAAGGTGCCACAGAAATACATATTTTCGTCTACATTGAGTCATACCACTCAAAATCTCATATATACTTCGAAGAACACTGATATAACATATGAGAATTTTTGGTTTAAAAAACGAGAACTTGTGGAGGAATATATGAGATTTTTGTGGACCACTACAGTCCAAAAATATTGTTGTGTATTGATAGTGACATGTCTCATATAGTTACCCACAAAATCTCATATACTCATATACTCAGCCACACATTCTCATATAAAATTTTTGGACTGTAGTGGACCACAAAAGTCTCATATTTTCTTTCACAAACACTCATTTTGAAAGTCACAAAATCTCATATGGATTTTTTTTCCAAGCGGTGGGCCCGGTGACCAACCGGTTGCCATTTTTTTTGATTTTTTTATTCCAAAACTTTCTCACATCCATATGAGATTTTGTGGTCTTATTTATTGTGTTTTGGTCTTCTAATATGAGATTTTGTGGCACCAAATATGAGATTTTGTGGCACCAAATATGAGATTTTGTGGCACAAAATATGAGATTTTGTGGGTGTATACGAGACTTTGTGAGTCTCCATATGAGATGCGCACCATATGCCAAAAGCATAGGTGCGCACAGTAGCAACACTCTCCATTTTGTTGGGCAATTTGGCGATTCATGCTTTTTTAGATCAGAGTTGTCCGGGCTAACTTGCGCGCATTTTGACTAATTACAATTCAGATATGGTGAAATCCAGCCATTCACACTTAGACTAGGATATTTATAAAGAAGCTCTTGCGGTCTGGCCGTAAGAGATTATCAAATTTCGAACTCATAATATCTTAATTTATTCTCCCACAATTGGAGTATATTTATCATGAACATTTTAACTTAAACTATACACGTGCTCTGGTGGTATGACATTGAACTCCTTTTGAAATAACTTTCTACAATAAACTACTTATCCTAGAAGTTTACAAAAGTACAATTCCGACAGGAATTACATCCACCTGTACTGAGTTTTTTCACATTTTCAGTGACCTTCCCTACTCTTTTTGAAATTGCAATGACCTCCCCTATCAATCTTTTCTATTGGATGCCATTAGGGCTGTAAATGAGCCGAGCCGTTCGCGAGCGGCTCGGGGCTCGACTCGAGCTGAGCTCGTTCAAGCTCGACTCGAGAGTTAAACGAATGAGCTTGAGCCTGAATTTTTGACTCGTAAAATAAACGAGCCAAGCCCGAGCTACTTAATGCTCGGCTCAAGTGAGCTCGCGAGCCAGAACATATGTATACATATAGTACACATATATATGCATCCTTATTTGCCAAGTGGCAGCCCGTGAGTGCACGCGTGGAAGAGAGGGACGAAGAGGTATCTTTATAGATGAATGGTAGTATGTCTAAGGTTAAGTAATCTCTAATGTTAAGTAATCATATGTTCCACTGTAAAATTGTTTCACTACAAATATTCAAAAAAATTATTCTTTTTTAATTCATTTTATTTTAGCATTTTTTTTCCTAGAATTTTTTTAAACATATTTTAGTTCATCTCGACAACAAGGATTTGAAAAACAAAGAAATGTAGATCAAAGTTGTATAAAGTTCAAAATTAGAAAGAAAAAAAAAAGTGCCAATGCATTTTGGATTGTTTTGTCTTTTGTTAACTTTTTCCAAATTATATACTCCCTCCGTCCCTTTTTAAGTGATCCAGTTTGACAATCACGCAGTTTTAGGAGTCAACATAATTGCACCTACAAAATGTTACTTTCCATATATACCCCCAAAGTAAATGCAAAGGTGTCTTGTCATTATGCCCATAACATCAAATCAAAGAAAGGGTAAAAGGGAAATTGTACTAGGTTTCACTCATTAACTTTTCAAATGGATCACTTATTTAGGGACAGCCCAAAATGGAATACGGATCATTTAAAAAGGGACGGAGGGAGTAAAAGATTTCTCTTTGAAATTTTCTCGTTGATGTGAATTGAAAAGTTAAATTTTTTAAATTTAAAAACTTCAGACAATAGAATAAACAATTTATAAAAGATTTTACATCTTCAAGGTAGCTCAAACTCAAGAGTGAAATGCTATAATACAAAAGGAAAGAAATTTTGACTAACGATGAAAAATATAAAAAAAATCTAAAACAATTGCTTTCTTCTATAAAAGTAGATACTTAATTTTTTTAAATCTATTGTTAGAAAAAAAATCTAACAATGAAAAATATAAAAAAAATCTATAACAATTGCTTTCTTCTATAAAAGTAGATACTTAATTTTTTAAATCTATTGTTAAAACAATTGCTTTCTTCTACAAAAGTAGATACTTAATTTTTTAAATCTATTGTTAGAAAAAAATTACAATTATAAGCAATTCTAAGTGATTAATTGAGTTAATTATGTTTCTAAAAAATAGTATAGCAATAGCGTAATACTCGCAACATACAATAAAAAGGGTCAAATGGGAATAAACACTAATCTTTTTGTTGAACGTTTGTCAATCTAACGATCAACTAATGGAAGCTCAAGGGGGAAACGGAAATGAAAAAGTGAATCACACGGAAGGCTAGTGCTATTTTAGATAAAGGAAGGGAGGTCAGTGAAATTATCAGAAACCTTAGGGGAGGTGAATGTAAACCCTTCTTTTTTTTCAAACTAGAATAAAATCGAATAGAGCTAATTCTGTTACGTCTTCAATTACCATCCATACCTCCACATGTAACCGGGCTGCATATGAGAAGTATTAAACTTTATCTTACATCGCTCATCTAAGTCACTCAAATTATATAATCTATAGGAATCAAATCCTCCCCTTATGTAATAGATTTGGAATGATGAATGACCAAAAAAAAAAATATCCTCTGTTCCGAAAATTTCTCTATTCTTCTGCTCCGATGCATTTCCGGCTATTGGATCACATGAAAACTTTAAAACAAAAAACAAAACACATAAAATCCGACAACCCAAAACGCTTAGGCATGGAGGCACACCATTTTTCCGGAAACAAGCGATCTCAGACGTAATTTATAGGCTACTCCATCTATTGTCAATTAATTTCAAATCGAAACCATTCAAGATATCTAAAATAACAATAATCATGTGCGACCAATGTGTAGGAAATGAAAATGGCCCATCAATTCAGCTTAAATAACTAGCGTAACATAATTAATAATTAGCCTGATGAATGAGACAGACGCTCCGTAATAGTAGGAAAAAAAAGAAAGAAAGAAAAAAAGATAGATGTGCTGTCTAAATTAAAAAATCTATTTGCGAGAGTGGAGGCTTTTGGAAATCTCATTAATGCCCACCCCCTGGAAGGCTGGAAAAAATGGAAGGGAATGATGAGACACCACCCCAACTGGGTATACCATTTGGTACACACTGAATTTACACCAGATTGTGTGAGACTCATTTCAGAGTTCTACACTAATAATACGAGTCGTTCAATTGGTTTAAAATATTATTATAAGAGTCCTTGCAAACAATCAGCTCATTGGAATAGCGATAAAATCTTGAACAATTCATTCAAATGTTTCCCGATGAATTCATGAACAAAAATCGATTAAGCCCTTATCGATATTTAAATAAGCTAATTTTTTACAAGAACTCGTAAAAGCATGTTTTCAAACAAATTAAACTGCTCCGACCATTTGTGTGAAATCCCGAGGTGAGTCACATACACTCCGGTGTACATTTGGTGTGTGTGAAATGGTTTACCAGGTTTTTTTTATGAGACAAAGCTTTCAACAATGGGCAGCATGATGCAAAAAGGGAAAGGCAGAAAGTAGAAAGAAAATGGAAAACAGGGTGGATCAAGTTAGGCAATCTGATGGTGACTCTGTGAGCCTTTTCATGTGAAAAAAAAGGCTTTATAATGTGGTGGGATCAAGCACTCTTCACTCTGTTTCTGCTTTTGCTTTTGCTTTTCTTTTTTCTTGGCGCCCCCTCTGGCTGCCTGTGTTTTCCTTGTATTTCCTATTGATGTGCAGATATAAAATAATTTGAGCATCTCCAATGGTTGGAGTCAATTTCCAGAATCCCTTTCGGTTTTAGTGATTTCGCCAAATTTATCATAACTCTTCCAACGGTACCAAAGATTTTTGGCCAACTTAATTTGGAGTCGTGGGATCACTCCTACATCGAAGTCATAGAATCACTCCCAATCTTAGCCATTGGAAAAAATGGTTCCCGGCCAAATTTGGCCAAACGCAATACCCAAGAGATTTGTTGGCTCCCGTTTTAGCTCGTTGAGAGATGCGAAATGGCCTTGAAGTCTTGGTTGTGGCTAGAGAATTGGCTTGCGGTTGGAGATACTCTTAGCCGCTAACAGCCTAACACCAAACCAAACCAAACCAGATGTCCATAATCGACACTACGTTTCAATTAAACTCAAAGATAAAGTACTGCCATTCTAAAATCATCATTAGCCCAAGACTAAAACTTCATGGAGTATAATCTCTCATCCATGATGCTGATAAAGCTTTGAAGTTGCAAACAGGAAAATTCTCAATAACCTTTTTGTTTTATCTTCCTAAGATGCCAAAAATGTTACAATCCCTCAGACCCGGGCATCGGGAGAAGGAAGATTAAGGGAAAGAAAAAAAAACGCGGACCGGAGGATATGAAATCCAAGATAAATGACTCATGAGTAGACTCGTTTTACGGTGTTATTTAGATGAGAGATGCTACATACACAGCGATCCAACCACAACTCAATTCACAACCCCTCACATACACTTGAGGCCCACACACAATTATGAGATGGCCCCACGTGTATGTGAAGGGTTGTGGATTGGGGCATGGTTTGATGATTGTGTACGTATTTTGATTACCGATTGATGTTGCTATTATGTGGGCTTTTTATGGAAAGTTTGTTTGCTTTTTTAACTTTTCACGAAACCGGATCCTCTGCCCCCCGTCCTCTGCCCCCCATTTTCAGCAGTCAAGATTTTACTCGGTAATGGACGGTGCAGATCAAAAGTGCCGGCATAAAATCCGGACCGTTGGTTGCCGAGATCGACGGTTGAGAAATTGGGGGCAGAGGAGGGGGGCAGGCAAAGGGGGCAGAGGATCTTCCATGACTTTTCACATAGGTAAGTTTAAATTGCTACTAGTACCAATTTACCCCAAAAAATTTGCTACTTGTACCATGTCATAATGAGACTAACGCCATCATAATGTAATATGATAATTGGACTGAGATTGCATGAGGGGGTACCAATCCCATGTTTAATGCCACCACTAGGATACACTTTAGGAGGAAAGAGAAATGGAGACCGCACTACAGGTGTAGCATGCAATCAGAGCTATCCATCTCTATAATTTATTATCTCTATAATTTATGGTTGAGATTTCAAAATATTTTCTACAAATAAGATACGTATCGTTAACTGTAGACTATCTTTACCAAATCTGAACTATTAAAAGCACTTTTGAATGGCTCAGATTATGCATTACACCCCTGTAGTGCACCCCTGCTCTATTCCTTCCACCTATGTTTGAATTATGAGTTCCTAGAGAAATGTCTAGGAAAAAGAAGATTATGTGGTAAGGGCAAAGAAGAATTCTCTTGGGATTTGTCTCTGTATCTTTTTCGATCGGCAAAAAGTACATACTGATAACTTGATAAGGGTACATCGAGGGGAATAAAAAAGAACATTCGTATCGAGGGGAATAAAAAAGAACATTCGTCTCTGTATGTTTCCATCCTCTTAAAATTTTCCTCGGATCTCTCCAACATGACCAATGACAGACCTATGGAATCTTGAAGAACTACAATGAAAATTTCATCGTACTTGTATTTGTCCATTTAAAAAAAAAAAAAATGGTCAGAACCTTATATGAATTTTGATGAAATAAACTACGATCTGAGACAAAATTTCAAATATAGAACATCTAAGTTTCACATCCTGAAAGGGGCATTTCACAGATTCAGGTCAAAATCATACCGTGGAAGACACTCCGTCCAGTATTAACCAAGAGTCCAAGACTACTTCTAATTCATTGGAAAAATCAACTAAAATACAACACACGAAGGGCAGGCAAATTAACTTTCGCCTAAAACCACAATAAATTGAAACAAAATGAGCTAATATGAGGAGATTTTGAGTTAATTTGCTGCATTAGTACTACTTAGATTAGTTGTCTTACCCAGACAATTGTTCGGCCCCTGCCGGTATCTACAGTATGATTATCTGTTGTTTTATTTTCACTCTTGCAATTTATCATCATCGGGTTCTTCACTTTCTACTTTGTCCTCCTTTGGCATTTGGTTCATCGTGAATCTCCAGCTATCTCCCTCTTCTATTTCCCATTGTTTCTTGAGTTCATAGATAGTTTTGGATGCTGCAGCAGCAATTGTTGGGTTGCTGTCTTCTGCTAGTCTCTGCATGCACAAAACATTCCATTCGGAAAATCAGAAGTTTGAAACTGAGCCAATCAAGATTTTAAGCATTTACGAATTATTCATGGGTAGAATGGAAAGAACACTGAGCCAGGATTAGACTCGCCATGACATTCATAAGTGACCGGGTTGTCAAGAGGAATGCAAAGGAGAAATAACAAAGAGAAATATCTGACATTCAAAAAACACAATTGTATATACCTGCAATGCTCCCATTCCTGCATTTCCAAGCGTCCACATCGATGGTGCCACTGCCAATGCATTAGCAAGTGCTTTTCTGCACACAGAATACAAAACTTGAGAACCAATATCAACGTAAAGCTACAACTAAGCCTTGCAAGGAAAATTACAGTACCACAATCAGACATTTGAGTTACAGGTTCAGGGACTTACTGTTAACACATTATATGGTATAATTGTTAAACAGTCTTAGTGAGGGTATCCTCACACTTATATGCTTAATACCACTTTGATACCAGGGTGATGTCCGACTTTTCTTCGCACCTTCCCTCACCCCAGTGGCGGCTCCAGGAATTTTTAACAGGGTGTTCAGAAATTACCTTTTAACTCTACTAGCTTAACCAATCAGTCGTATCTTCACAAAATTTCAGATACTAGTGTGTATAATGCGACCTCAAAAATACAAAAACACGTAAAACGTTGTAGTTGTTTTCAGTTTTTTTTAAAATATTTTTACCAAAGCAAAATCAAACAGGAGCATAAATATGCTTATTTTTTTTTAGGAAATTATGTAGCGAATAACTTTGCACGGATCTTTTTAAACATATGTTTTTATTTTTGGATTGTCTGCTCTATGAAAAACTACGACATAACGATACCAATAGATATTTTTTCCTCTCCATTTTTTTGTCATTAAGATGTCTATCTTGTTTTGAGATGGTATATTAAGTATTCAATTGTAAATCACTTGAATTGTAGTGTGTTTGTTTATAGTATAGGACTAAGTGCTCAAACAAAATATTGGATAAAATTGCTAGATGCAATATAACAACAAAATAAAAAAGCGTGTTCAATTGACTATATTTTCTTATATGTGGTGTCACCTATGATTGGGCTATAACGGGATGTAATTTAGGTTGTTCAAAGTAGATTGATTGGTTGGTGGGTGTTCATTTAATTTTGCACTGGGTGTTCATTCATATTTCGGCTGGGTGTTCAAAACATGAACTAACCTAAAATTTGTACAAATTTTTACATGTATTATTAGTACAATTTTTTTTTTAGGGTGGTCATGTGACCATCCACCCCATAGGGTGGAGCCGCTAGTGCCTCACCCGCAATGTGCTCGCTCGACATAACCTGCCGTGTGTAGGCCAAAGACACGCACCCTACCATCCCTGGGCACATGGCTCTGGTACAATGTCACACTGTTGGGTAGAACCCAATCCCAAAAGCTAGCAATTAAAGTGAGGATGCTTTTTCGCTTATTTACTTCACACTACGTTGGAACCCAAGCAACGTAGGATTTCACTTCACACCCTCCCTCACTTACAACATGCTCAATTAGCAGCATTTTGCCGCATGCAGGGAAGACACACAACGATCCCAACCTTTTGTCATTTGCACAGCAGTTTTTATGATTTGTGTTTTGGTATCTTTGTTTTTGCAATGTCTATCTGTTAAGTTACCAACTCTACCAAAAGCTTAAGCTATTAGGAAATGGGCCCAACAATTTATACCAAGCAATCTAACACCCTACCTCAAGTGCAACTCCATCTTGCACGTGGAGATGCAAATTTTCAGACATAGAGCAGAACAAAATACGAAGGGAGAAATAGAATGCTAACGGAGAACAAATGCACATAAAGAGACTGAACCCAAAACCACTAGCAACCAGAGCTATGATACCATGTTAAGTTACCAACTCTCCCAAAAGCTTAAAACTGTTAGGAAATGGGTCCAACAACGGATATCAAGCAATCTAACACTATCCGTGATGAGAAGGAGCTACCTCCAATTGATTCTCATGCTCAAAACATGTATTGAATCTCCCTATTGACTCTTGGAGAAGAACGCACAAGAGAATCACAGTTTTACTTTCTACTAGAACCAAAATACCCCAAGGGAATACCTATTGTAGTGTTTTACCGAAGGGAGCAAACAGACAAGAATGAAGCAGATGATAGTGAGAGAAGGCATAACATTCCTCTCACTGAGTTGCATTACCTCAGACAATATGGCAGCACCCTGGCTCACACCAGTCCAAAAGAATATTTTAATGACATCTATTTAAGGGTTTTCTGTGGGCTGGATATTGAATATGGTATACAATTTTCCGTCGAAAAAATGATACTATATTTTACAAGCTGGGATTTACTCTAAGCATCTCTGCTATGTTTTTCATCCTGAAGTTCAATGTCTGATAATACAGTTACAAGTAGGATTGTTCTATAAACTTTAGGCCAAAATGTAAATAGTCTATGATGAAGCTCGAGTAGAAAGTATTGATTCATTTCTCAGGGGCAAGGATCTAGGGTTAATGCCAATCAATAAATTGGAACAACTTCATAAGTATATCTTCGATATGGAAATTGAAAGGGTTCCAGTCGAAAAGAAAAATTTCTTAGAATTGACAAAACTCTTTCGATACAAAATCTATCACGTGGGAATCAACCGTTTGTATGATTCTTTGATAGAAGATAGAAAGAAATAAAAAAAAAAGGCAGGTTGAAAGCTGGTTTTACTCTTAAGCACAACATTGAGTGTTGTAAACACTTAGGAATACTATTCAATTATGTTGTTTATTCTACTAAATTCATAGGTAGAAAGCTCACCGAGTATTAACATCAGGGGAACTTGAACACTCAGCCAATAAAGATACGCTACTTTTACCATCCATTGCATCAAGATCAATAAGTGTAGCAACCAATAGCTCTAGCTGTTCCAGACAGGACAGAATAGTCAAATAGGTCAACATAGAAACCAATACTATTGAATCTACAAGAACAGTATAATATAAACCAAAAATATTAATGCATTCTCAAACAGAAACCTCCTCCGGATCAGTATAGTCAATTCCATCAGCTTCAGAGAGCGCAGATGCCATACCCCGGTAAGCTTCCTGCACATCATCAAAACATCGTACAAAAAACATTATGACCACAATGCATTTATTGATTTAAGCATCGGAAAGAGCATGAGAAGGGACCTGAATCGCAGTTATGCGACCTGTGGATACTTCTCCTGGAAAGAAGTCCAGAGTTTTCCCATTCTTTTCAATCATTATATTCCCCTCCATTATATCGGTTGATTGAGAATATTTTTTCCTGCTCACGAATTGGGTAAAATGATATATCAGCATTTGGAATATCGAGGCTTGAGATACATAACCACAATTTTAATTTTTTTTCCTACTTAACATGGAAAGAGAAGTCATATCTCAAAGCAACTTACAACTTGTACATCTTGTTCACCATAGTGTCATGGACATTTTTGACAAACTGTTGAACATTAACACAGAAACATGAAATCCTTAAGGCATAGAAAATAAAGTGATTGAAATGTATTTGGGAAATTCAGGAAAAGGGTAGACTTGCAAACTAGTCTTTCTTGGACAGCAATAAGTTCATTGATTTGAATCCAATGTAATCAAGGGAATATTGTAATGCGGCTTCAAGTTTCTACTAATTATACCTCCAAAGCCATTAAGGCATCTTCCAGTGCACGTTGTTTGGCAAAGAAGTCTGCACGCCTCAAATCAGCCTGAGAATCAGATAAGAAGCGTTTTTCTCATAAGAAATGGGAAATTGTGTTGGAGCAGGTGCCAAGAAAATTACAATTACGAGGACAAACATATGTTTATATGCACATTATCTGTGGTTTGCCAGAATTTTGTCCAGTATCAAGTTTCACAGAAAGCCACTCAAACAGTAGGGAATCCACTTGAGAGGTTTACGTCGAAGCGCTTTTCGATAATAGTCGTGTACTTTTTTTACCCCATCTGAGTGCCGTAGCTGACTCCAGAGCTGCAAATACTCTCTTATCTCACTTGGAGTTAAAATTCTCAGTACTTGGAGATCTACTTCATGGTGAATAACTTTGATTGAATTGAAGCTCTTCAAGGAGTATTACAGTGAAGAACGATGGTGACGGCTCAGTGTATCACTCCTCAAAGGTAAACAAGGAAAAGACATATATGAGTTTCTCTCTCTCTCTCTCACACACACACACACACACAACCACACACAGAGACACACTCACACACAGGTACACGCACACGCGGGTGCGCAAATACAAAAAGTCACAAAATATGAGACGTGTCAAGAGAAGCAGAGAAGAAATACTATCACAACGAAAACAAAAGCACCTCCAAGGCTCCATCACTCCAGTGCTTGTCAGCGACTTTCTTCAACTTAGATTGAGCTTTGTCTGTCAAGATCTGATAAGAATACATGATCCATTAGAAATTAGCCCCCCAAAGGGACCAGAAGTATATAACTGCAGGAAGAGCAATTGTGAATCATTATTAGATACATACAGTAGCAATATGATGAAGGCGTTCGGCTTTTTTCTTCACATCATTGTCAATTTTCTTAGTATCCTTCCTTGCCCGAGCTACCAAGCAAATGCCAATTCAAGAAACGAATTGAGTGGGTGAACAAATCTCATGTTTTAAGTACTTGCAATAAAATTGTTTGATCACTTTGAATTAAGGAAGTAGATGGAATAATCTAATCTGTACAACAGAGTCATTACATTCCCCACATCTCCTCATGTGAATCAGTAAAGACAAGAACAAAGAAAGTTGTCATTATGTGTGGAAAAGAAAAAGGATCACTTTAGACAACAATAGGTAGCATTGATGAAAATTCAAACCCCAATACATGTGGACCAAACAATGTTTATCATAGATGTACATAGAATAATAAACAGAATAATCCATTAATCCCTTTAGGCTTTGTAATAGTATACTGGATCACACAAACAAAGTGCCCAGGAACTTTGTCAGATGAGCATGTGTTAGCAGATCTCCATCATCCAAGAACAATGTTAGAACTGGTTGTAGGCTGTAGAACAGAAGATTAGAGAATTACCATCAAGCTTAAGAAATTCTGTACCAATAATTGCAACATCCTGGCGAGCGCGGGCATCCAACCTCATGATGCCGCTGCAAATAACATGCAGACATTTTCAAGTAACCAAAAAAGTAGAGAAAAGATGTACAGATATCCTACTGACCACCTCTACAAACCAAGTAAAGAGAAAAGTTGTTACCAGATTAGTTATAGATTCTATGCATCAATAGAACAATAACCTATCCATAACTATTCCATGTAATCCCCTACCGATGGGGGTATGGGCGGTTAAGTTATCAACTCTATCGAAACTCAGTATTCCAGAGGACGAAAAGCCTACAAGAGGTGTTTCCATATACATTCATCCTGAATCCTTTGAACTTATGTTCATTCTATGATCAAAAGTAGTAAGGCCTAACCCTGCCCATCATCCATCACAAGGACTTAAAACTGGGGGGAGGTCAGGGTCAATTTAAGTGACAAGTGTAGGTACATGGCATCAGGTACTAAGGCCTGAAGGAGACAAGAATGACCTCAGGAGTGGAGGTCATCATGGCCGGAAGCAAAGGCGACCCACTCCTGAGGTCGGCGGCTTACACTTGGGCTAATGCAGGGCCCAAGTTGCTCGAGGCCGAAGGAGGAACATGGAATGGAAGCTTGAGTTCAAGGGATTGTCTCAGGGGTTTAGTCTGAGGACCTAAACTCCCCTCCGGGATTAAGACCTCATACCAATCTTCGAGAGAGGGGCAAATTTGCTGACCGAAGGTCAAGCTTTCTTGAGATCCGTAACATACCTAACCTCTGCACCCTACTAAAACATCCGACCGATACATCACTATCCCACCTACCACTTGACACTGACCTCTGATTAGTAGACTCTCAGACCTAGCCCTAGACCTCACATGCCTGGTATCCACCCTCTATTTAACCACCAAGGGCCTTCCACGTGGCACACACCAACTGGCTTCGGCCCCTAGTAACCTTTGACCCATGACACTCAGCCATCATAGACCTAACCCCTCTAACCGTAGACGTTGACCCTTGGTCTGGAAGCCACTGAGGGATGGCCACATGTCCTCAGACCAGGCAACCTTCAGGAGACGCCTCTTCCTATATATATGGGTGCTTAGCCAACCCACAAGCTACTACTCATAAGTCATAAGTAACCCACTCACTTCACCATATTCACTTGGATCTCTTGGTCTCTATTGCCACTCTCACTCTCTCCCTAGGATCTGCCTTGGCCTCTATCCTCCTCCTCCTCTGGCACCCCAAGCCTTCAACATCTCGCCGATATTCCAGATCACCTTCAGGGGTACAATAGCCCATCGATCATACCCACAATAAGAAACACTTCTTCTGAATAGGACAGAGGCAGAATTGGTAGAAACGACTGCTGATGCTATGGCAAGTAGTATGTAGTATGTACTAAAATTTATGCAGATAAGGCAATAAGATTCCAAAGCTTACCGAGAAAGCACTACAATGTCATTTCGAGCCCTTTCATTGACAAATTTGGCATCGTTGTAAACAAATTGGCATGCCTCAGCCAATCCCTGATGTGAATGATTAGTTCTTTCTGGCATGATGGGATGTTCATCATCCTCATAACAACTTTGTGCTCTGATACAAAATCGGATTTTATAAGTAGAATGTGAAAACAAAAATCTTTGACCAAGATGTAACACATAATATATCACACCATTGGAAACTTAGAAAACAAGAACAATAGAACATAGAGAAACCATAGCAATTGAGCATTAGAGGAACAGAATAAATGAGAACTTCTCAACAAAAAGAAAGGAAAAGAATAAAAAATAAAAAAAAATCTTAATGTTAAATTCAATCGCACTTGGGCTTTCCCTCAATGTAACAAACATCATGTCATTGCTGTCTTCCCAATAACTAGCTGCCCTCACAACTGGGGAAAAGAGGAGTGTTTGTGTGTTGAATAACAGCAGACTGCCGTCACAAAAATAGACAAATAAAAGAATTAGCTACTGCAAATAATTTCTGTGATGGCATGTTGGTTTTGCCAAAAGCTGGTCCCAAAAATCCAGTGTGCACAGAAAGCATTTCCTTACACATCTGAATAGAAGTTGAGCTTCATATTGAGACAACAAAGAAATTTATGGACACAACTTAAGAAAATCAAACCAAAAAAGAAAACTCCACACAATGCAACCATCGGCTGAAGTTTGAACCACTGGTGAAAATGGCAAAAGGAAGCCTGATTCGGGAAACCCGCCACTCATTAAAAGAAGTTTTCCTATCAAAGTAATTATTTACCATACATGGCGAGTAAGCATCAGTCGTGTGGTGTGTGAATGCCATTATAGACAATTCTCAAAAATAAAAGGAGGCTGTTAAGATCATCAATTCATATCACCAGAACAACGACTAGAAGAACCGCATAGTAAAATTATGACTAGTAGTTCAAGTTTTATACCTGCTAAAGCTGAATTGCAGGAGTAATATTATAACTTAATTCCTCATACCTAGATAGATCAGAACCATCAGAATAGTCTCTAACACGTTTGTGTGCTTCAGTCTTTTGGGTCCTCGTGGATCGACAAATGACAGAAAGTCCTCGAGATGGAAAAAAACCAATAGGCTTGCTGCAAATGTGCCAAACAGCTTTCTTAGAGAGTTTCCACTTTAAAGTCAAGGGATGTAAATCACTCTGTTGCCCAAGCTCAACTCCTTGATTTGTACCATGTAACCTTGCGTGTTGTGGTGAATTGGCGAATATATAATTGGTACCATGCAAGTTATTGAGAATTATCCCATCAATAGTCGCTTGACCATTTAAAACTTTGCTTGCAGTAAGTGCCATAAAGACTCGAGATTAGCTTATAGTACCAGCCACCACATCCTCCAAATAGGCTCAAAGCTGAAACAATTTTTATAAAAAAAAATCGAATTAAGAGAACAAGACTACAGAAAAATGCAATTAAGCGCTGCTAAGAAACAAATACTACGACTGCAACAGAATATCTACCAGGACAATTTTATTCAACAAAAACATCATAGAACCTTAGCGAGTTGCCCCAAGCGTATCTCACAAATTTTCAATTGGATCATTTTCTCAAGAAAGAACTACCAAGCCAGCAGTTTAAGTGAAGTGTTATTTCGATATAATTTAAACAATCAGAACCGATACTTCTAATCAGTAGGAGAAAAAATGGGTATGGTACAGATTCTATGACACTGGAAGTAGAAATAAGATAGCACATGTCAAAACTAAATTAGGAAGGCATTCATCCAAAACTTCAATGCTTCATATGCAATATTCGCCAGCATGACAGAACTATGTTTTAAACTTATAGTTGGGATATTGCAAAATCCACTGCCAGTATACAGCACACAGACTTTATTGATTTAACAGTTTGCTACTTCCAGTAATTAGTTGTATCAAGTATCAACCACCAAAATACTTTTTGTAGCAATCGGACCTCTCACGCCTCTGAATAAACAGACTGTTCTATATTGTTCATATCATCTTGCCATCAGAAAGGAGCATTATGCATTCCAAAACCCAATGCATACAGAACATATATAATCTGTACAAATTCTTAGCCTAGGTCTTTTACTTTGGCATCATTTGTTCGGTGTTTTCCCACCTGGTTTCCCCAGTCCAGCGACTTGTTACCGGTTTGGTCTCCCTAGATCCGGTGGGTGATAGAGGTGGGTCCATAAATCTCTTGTTCCAGGCTGCTTTTTTGGTCCTCTTGGCTCTGAGTGGCTTTGCTCGCCGTGGCCGCGTGGTCGGACAGCTCTGTGGCTGTTTGGTTATTGTTAACTGGTTTAAATCTAGACGGCCCAAAAAAAAAAAAAATCTTGGCCTAGGTGATGCGGCATATTTGCAGTAGCATTCTTGATGCCCCCCCGTTTGCAGCTTAGCTTGATAAAGTTAAGACTTACTACATCAATATTAAGTTTTTTGGGCTCCCCCCCGCCTCATAATTAATCAGTTTGTTTTCCTTCACTCATGACATTTTTCAGATAAAGTGTGCATAAACTTTCAACACATCTCACACCAATATTTCTATAATTGGCACAACAAAATTTTTAAAAACTACAAACTGAATACCATCATTTTTTTTTTTATTATTTCCACATTCCTATTGATCCAAGTGGCCGGGGATCTCCATTCTGAAAAACATGGCATGGCTTCCAAAAAATAACAAGATTATGTGACAGAGGGAGTACCATTTTTCTTTATTCACTTATATAGCAATACACTAATGAATTTCATTCACTTCCTAGACTAAAAAAACTCCCATATCACTTTCTGTTAGTTGCATGTCCAGACCTCTGAGGTTATTAACAAATTCTGCATTCAGAGTGATGAAGAAAACGTGGTACATAAAAATCTCTACACGTTACTGGCTTACTGCATATTTGTAATTTGTCACCAAAACAACAGCAAGAATAAACAATTCACACTAATCTGGACAGAACAAATTGGATTCGGAGATCCTGTATTGCACTACCCACACATCCGAACCCTCCAAAAGTGTTTTGCATGGTCCAGATTTAAAAAAACACCCTCCCAGGGAAGAAGATGATTGATTGCCGAGACAGACGGTCTGGACAAGTGCGCTGAAGGATCCCGGGGTCCGAAAAAAATTGCTAATATGCACAAAAACGAGCAAATAGATGAAGTAACTGTACAAAAAAAGAAGACACTTTACATTGCAATTAAGCCAAACGCAGCATGTAATGATCCAATCAGATCTACTGATTAAAGCAGAGAAAACAAAAAAAAAAGATTCAAGAACGAAGAGAAATACAGATACCCATTACGCACCTGGATGAATACAGCACTCTATCTTCCTAGATAGAGGGAGAGAGTAAAAAGAGAAGAGGAGAGAGAGGGAGAGAAATGGGATGGGAGTGTAAATAGTAGTGAAACAGGGGAGGCAAAAATAAAATGGAAGATGGAAAATAATAAAATAAAATAAGATTTCAGCCACAAGCTGAGGCCGTGGCCCCCTAATTGCCAACACTTCCCCCGGTACGGGGAATGTTTCGGGTTTTGCTTTTGTGCGGTTGGCAAGATTTGGTTTTGTTACAGCTGGGAAAAACCTCTCAGTTTTCGTTGCCACGACAGTGATTTAAGGGGGTGTTCCACTAAGCTAGTTTTTTGAAAAAATTAGTTTTTCACGATTTTTTATGTGATGTATTGTTAAAGAATGACATGTCTCAATTTTTGAAAAATATAGTTTTTTGTTAGTGGAACACCCCGGGATCGGAGACGACTAGTTTTTTGTTAGGCCATTTTTATAGGAGGATGCTGAGGGACTAGGTGTTGGTCGGATCGGAGACGACTGGAGCTCGCATTAATTGGTGGATAAGGATACAGCAACCGTGACTGGAGTATTTGCAGTTTTGTACCTTTTCATTCGAACAACGTACACTTTGCTCCTCCATATTTTAATAAAAAAATTTCACTTTCGTCCTCTCTTTTGGAAGTGTTGGTGTTAATTGCACCTCCAAATGAAATGAAGTTGCAGCAATTTCAATCACAAGTTTTTCTCAATTATAATGATATGGTCAAACAAAAAAAGACTTTAAAGAGATTAAAAAGTAAGTGTTTACCTAATTATGTTATAGGAGTCATGAACGATATGGTCTATGAATATTTATACTAGTAACCATTTTGTAATCGGGTACATTAGATTTGAAAAGAGGAGAAAATTTTAGGTGCGGATTGGGTAGGGACACGTGGTGCCCGACACTCAATCCGAGCCGTCCAAACACGTTTTGGACGGCTCAGATCTGATGGGGTAAATTTGCACCCGAAAATTACAAAAATGCCACTCTCGGATCTGAGCCGTCCAAAACATGTTTGGACGGCTCGGATTGGGTGTCGGGCACCACGTGTCCCTACCCAATCCGCACCTAAAATTTTCTCTGAAAAGAGATTGCGTAATATTCCAATAATTTTTGCCTAAAAACTGAGGTTAGTGTTGCAAATTTTGGTGCGCTCTTTTACGAAATATAATGTCTGGTTGGAGCTTGATTGTTACGAAGAACATATTTTTATTTTCTATCCAAGATGGATCCAACCTTATTAAAGGGTGATCACTTGAACATCCTCAAGAAAAAGAATTGGTTTAGAAATACATATAAAAGTTTTAGTTTTAGTTTAGTATAGTCATTGTTAAACACCCTACTCACAAATCAATTTTATGTAAAAAAACTAAGTAAAGTCTAGAGTTTTCCAGTAGATGGTCAATGTATACTCTAAAGCCTTTTATATTACATGTGATAAATATCAGGTTTTGTTTGAACATTTATACTATGAACATTCACCAATCTTGGTAATTCACAATAAAATTCTTAGTACACCACTTCAAAATAAAGTGCATACTCTTTACGACAAAAAATTAGGAAAATCAAGAAGAAAAAAGTATCTATTGTATTGATATCGTCCTATGAATTCTCTCTGAGCAACAATCAACTTTCTATATATAAAAAAAATACTCATGCGAACCTATTTGGCACACAGATTTCTACAATAAATATTAGTGTATTCATCCCCGGTTTTAATTTTACTTGCCCCAATAACATAGAATTTGTCAAGAAAATTTGTGACATCTTATTTTCATATCATTTGACCTCGTTATTCACACTAATATATGAAAACTTTGGATGTATATACTAGTTAATAGAGTTAATGTAAATGTTGCCCTGTCCAAATTTCTAGAGCCGCCACTGTTTCTATCACTTTTCTACCAATTGCTTAAACAAAATTTGGTTTGATCAAGTAGAAACATACGAGGTTCACTAACCCTTGCAAAGTCACCACTTTCGCCTTTGTCTCCCTTACAGTTGTAAATTTTGGCATTAGGCACTTTTTTAAGTTGAGAAAAATGGTTTTTTCAAACGGAAAACGATTTATGGCTAGGCGATAAGGTTTGTTGGTTTATTCCCTTGTCGATAAGGCATGTTGTCGAAAATAAATTTTGTTCACATACAAAAATGATTGAGCTACAATAGTTAGTCACACACATTTTACTCAAGTGTATGTGAGCTTCGCGCATCATGCGATTGTGTTCGAGCCATATATGTTGGAGACCAATTGTTGTACATTTATCATTATTCTTTTACATACTCATATGATAGGTAGTTAACTTTCACCTTTTATCTTTGGTTGGTTTAAAAAATAGGGTAAGTTTATTTTTAAGCATTGAGCATCACTAGTATATGAATCAATAACAGAAGAGGGTGAAGCTCGTCCACATATCAAAACACCTTTGTTGCCTTCAGAGCGACATTTTGCAAGTAGCACGTAAAAAAAACTTTTGTTGGAGTATCAAGAGAAAAGGAATGCCCGTCATAGTGTGGATCGCAATATGTCAGCTAAAAGTACCACGTAGGCAATGCCACTACTTTAGTTCAGTAGCCTGTAATCGGGTCGTATTTTGTAGTCTTGATTGAATCCGATTGGTGCTTTTGATCTAGTCCAATTGTTATAAGTTATTTATCGGCCTTTGATGCCTCTCATTGGTTAAGGCTTGTTATCCTTGACTAGCACAGCCCACAGGGACAGGATTCCAAAGGCTCAAGACCAAGAGTGGCCCTTTGGTGGTGCTCCTCAGCCCATTAATTTTCTCTATAACAATTCCTTACCATTAAGAAATTTGATTGACACCCTAAGAAACTTTGCAACCTTTTGATGACCCAGGGATCCTGTAGTGCATTAGTACACCCTATAATACACGAGTGTTCGTATTGCAGGTCATTTGTTTTTATCGGGAATGAAAATTTTATTATCATAAAGATAAAAAGATGAAATCAATACAATAGGAAAGAAATTGCATTGAGAGAGCTTCGTATAATATAATACTCTCCTTGTGATGCAACTCGCAAACAAATAACCTACCCCGGCCTCAGCTTCTCCACTTATAAATAATCATAAAACTAACGACCATTGACAACAATAACGGAAAGTACTCGATAAGGAGCCAACCTCCAAAAAAAAAAAAAAAAAACCCTTGAAACCTCCCAAAATCTAGCCAAGCATATATGAGATGGATTAATTAATTAATGGAGCTGCCCAAGTTAAAATGACAAACATATTTAGATGTATTAAAATTTAATGGAGGCAAAGATAGTAAGTGTTGACTTAAGGGCATTTGGGGCCGCCTTGTTGGGTCTTCCAGTTATTATAGCAAGGGCATGTTTGTTTGTTGCCAAAAGTCCCAGGGGGAACGCAGAGGCATTTTGAGCAGCATTTTAAGCAGAAAAACATGCACGGCTTCTTGTGCGACGTCGCCGAGCACCTGTATGTGCATCTTGGCCTGCAATCTGAAAATTGGCACGCATGATATTAGTTAGAGACGGTTTGGACTAAATTAATTATTTTTAACGCGTGAAGGTACATTCAATTGCGTGTCGCGTAGGTTAAAATAATCAGACTCCAATGTTTTGTGCTTAATGGAGTCAATGTTTTTAAAACTGAGAACTGGAAATTAGATTTTTCGTGTTCATATCTCTTGTTCTTTAGATGAAAGATTCAGATTATACAGACAAGGGGTCCTATTGTGCACAAGGTGCATGGCACCGTACTATGCACTCCTCCGGCCGTCCGTTGGGAAAATATACGGCTCGGATCAAATCCAAGCAATGGCTCTCATATGGAGTTGGATGTGATCCGAGCCGTGCATTTTTGCAACGAATGGCCGGATGGGGTGCATGGCACGGTGCCATGCACATTGTGCACAGCAAGGCCCCCAAATCCCAGATTATGATTATGAATTAAAGTGGATCCAATATGAGCACACGAAACGAGAATTCGGAAGGAAGGTAGGGAGGGATGGAGTATGAAGAGGACCGGAAATTCTCTCATTTCCACTGTTCTCACTTTTTGGAACCCGGGGCTCTGTTGTCCCCCCGAGACGGCAGGCGTTGCCAACCCTCCATCTGAATCGTCCATCTCCGTAATAAACAGTTTAGATTCGCAAATGCACTCTTATCAGTAAGAATGTATTTTCACCGATAAGAATACATTTTTCATCTAAATCGTTGATTGTCAGATGGATTGGCATGGCCTGCTGTCCCAGTAGCGCCCCGGGTTCCACTTTTTGCCTCTGCATAATTAGGGAAAAAGGTATGGTATAGAGGGACATAAACTTTGGAGGTATCCCACTTTTTTTTTGGGTAAATTAAATATCCCACTTTTTTCTTCACTTCTTTGGTGTGGAAGTGGATGTATACTTAAAATAAAAGTGTTAATGCCATGACACATTGGGAGATGATATGAATGATCCCAATCCCAAGTCATTCCATAACCATTTACATGTGTAACGAGATTATTTTGTGCTAAATGTCCTTTCTAGAATGTTAAAAGAAATCTCTCAATTTCGAACTCCAAATCGACTACACCGAATCGGATCGAACCGCCTCAATGCACAATTTTTGGTTCGGTTAAAAAGATTAGTTGACCAATTTCGGTTCATAAAATTGAAAACCCGATATAATCAGCTCAGAGGAAAATTTTCAAAAAAAAAAAAAGAAAAAAGTGAACTAAAACGGCTTACAAAACTGAATATACCTGTTGGACGGAGCCTATTGTAGCCCTGTTACAAAAATCATAATAAAAAAAGAAAAGAAAAAAGGAATGACATGTTAGAGATTGTATAAGGAATAAAAGTAAAGATAAAAAGAGATACTAAAGTCATTTATCTCATTTCCTTGAAATGAAATTCATTTTTCTTCAAAATTCAAGGCCAAGAATGGTCACCGAGATACAAGAATTGATTTCCGCACGCCTCTTTTTACCATTTGCATTCTTTGTTTTTCCTTTTCTGCTTTATTCATGCGAAAAGTTATTACGTTATATTTTGATGCGTAAAACATTAAACTAATGAAAGAATAGTATAGTAAATTCAGATCCAATACACAAAAACAAAAAGAAATGTGAATAAAAGTAAAATAAACAGTTTGAAAATTATTAAAAGAGTTTTTTTATTAGTATTACCTCAACCACATTGGAGAAAGTTATCAAAAGAAGCAGTGGAATAAGCAACAAGAGAGCATTGTGCGGACGTCTTGCCATATCTCTCTCTCTCTCTCTCTCTCTCTCTCTCTCTCTCTCTCTCTCTCTCTCTCTCTCTCTCTCTACTTAAATTGTGTACAATGAGTAATGAGAGTGGAATTTCCAGAGGAATTTAAAGGTGGGAAAAAGGTAAGATTGGGGGCATATTATTGTGCGAGTTTTGAGGCGTTAATTCAGGGAAAATGGCCCATGAAAGTCAAATAATTTGATACTTAGATTGGGACAACATGTATATGTATACATATGGATGTATATGTTAAAAGGACTCGGCTTCTCTGTATATGTATACATTTCATATGTTAAAAGGACTCGGCTTCTCTGTATATGTATACATTTCATATGTTAAAAAGACTCGGCTTCTCTGAATATTATGCATACATATGAGGACTTTACGCCCTTTTTCCAATGTAGAAGAGAGTCTATTCTTCCCGGGAAAAAAAATCTTCTTAAGATTTGAACCGTTCAATGCAAAGATGAACGGCCGATGCATGCAGTCCGGGGTCCTTTACTTACAGTTTACAGCTCATGATCAGAAGAGGAAAAAGGGGAGCGTTAAAAGCGCCGTGTTTGTTGTTCGGTTTTGTTTGTTGTTTGTTAGTGTCTCTGTTGGCTCTCTCTCTCTCTCTCTCTCTCTCTCTCTCTCTCTCTCTCTCTCTCTCTCTCTCTCTCTCTCTAGATCTCTGCGTTTGTGGTAGTTATAAGAAGAACTGTTGTTTCACATGATACTTGTAAGAATGTGACAATTCTCATGCACCTTTCTTATCTCTCTCTCTAAATGTGCATGTCTGTCTCTCTCTCAATTATTCGTTTCCATTTCCTTTTGCTGTTGCCAATTTGTAATGTAGCCAAGTATGTAGCAAGGGGATAAGTGGTGGCAACCGCCACCACATGATTTTCAAAAAAATACAATTATTGTATAGAAAATAAAAATTTATCTCTGAATTAAATATATATATTCGTCACCACTAAATTTTTTAAGTATATATATTTTCGCGTCCACAAAGGTAAAATTTTGGCTTCGTCCCTATACGTAGCAGTTACTAGCTATTGTTGTCCCCAGGATTGATGATGATTCATACAGATTATACAATGAAAATTGAAAATGCTACAAGGCGAAATTTGGTACTGGCCGGTCCAACCCCAAGGCCTTGGGTATTTAAAAAAAGGGACTTTTAGAGGCCGGCCCCTAAAATTAGGTTCGGACTCCAAATAGTCCTGACAAAATTAGGCCATCCGTAGTGGTGTAGTTAAATTTTGTAGTTATATGACACAAAAGTGTAAAAAAATGGGTCCCATTTATGTGTTGTTAAGTCGTTGTTAGGTAGTTTATTCATTTGTGTTCTAATAGTGTAACTAGTATTGTGCTCCAAATGGGTCCCATAATTTATTTTTTGTTCTTTTGGTCCAATCCCCTCGCTCTCTCTCTCTTCCATGCGTGTCAGGGGCCTTTCCTACCCCTCTTCCACCCGTCCACTTTTTTGCCTTTAAAGGATGTGGACCCCACTTAACCACAACTCCAACCCCTCTCAGAGTTAACCCCTGAGCAAACTTCTTCTCCCCTCTTACACAAGTTAACCACAACTTAACTACACCATTGCAACAAAAAAACACACTAACATATACTAACTGTCCTAATTCTTACACAAATCACAAGTTTAACTACACCACTAGAGATAGCCTTATTTTCCTTTTAAAAATAGTCCTGACCAAAGGTCCCATTCGCGTGTACATGTAATTGTTATCAATGCGCCTCCTATTTTCTCTCCCATGCACATACATGCGTGCACTCTCTCTCTCTCTCTCTCTCTCTCTCTCTCTCTCTCTCTCTCTCTCTCTCTCTCTCTCTCTCTCTCTCTCTCTCTCTCTCTCTGCCTATGTTGTTCTCTCTCCCCTCCTTCTCCTCTTTTTATTTTAAATTTTAAAACGTTTGTAACTTTTTTTTTAGATATCCAATTTTCAAAAAGATTACATTTTTGGAACCTACTCGGCGAGATTTACAAAACAAGATCCATATTGAATATGAAGTTATGTAAAAAATAATAATAATAATAATTTGAAGTAGACAATTCACATAGTTCACATATGAGAACCATGAGGTTCAGTTTGGATGACAGTAATCTTGAGGGGAAATGGAAATGTGATGCCTTCTTTTCATGATTCCAATGTTTGGAACAAACATGAATAAAAATGTGATTCCATGCTTTTCTGATTCCGGCGTTTGGAACAGTCAAGAGCAGGAATGTGATTCATAATGACACATTCAACCAGGAATCACATTCCCAAACTAAGTGGGAATCTGATTCCTCCCTTACCCCATGAGAATCTCAAATTCCTAGTTCATTCGATAAGAAAAGGAAATGTTGATTTTAATAAATTTCCAAAATAATTGTTTCCTACGCAAGATTACTCAATTAATCCAAACACCACAATGAAATTACTCCAGGTATCAAATTCCTGGGATTGGATTCCCAGTAATTACATTCCTATTCTTACCTAAGGAAATTCCCAGGAATTTGATTCCCGGTAATCACATTCCTATTTTTACTCAAGATTTTGGTCATCCAAACACAGCCTGAGATGAGGCTATGAGAATTGTCTATTGGGCTGAGAATTGTTTATTGTAAACAATTCACAATTCACATAGGCTTATCATACATAGTTCGCATTGGCTTATCATACACAGTTTACATAGCCCCACCACACACACACTAAAATTTACTCCCTCTGTCTCATTTTGTTTGCTCACTTTTCCCTTTCGGGCTGTCCAAATTGTTTGCAAATTTCCAACCACCAAAAAGTTATTTGAAGTAGACAATTCACATAGTTTACATATGAGAACTGTGAGATGAGCCTATGTGAATTGTCTATCGGGCTATGAAAATTGTCTATTATAAACAATTTACAGTTCACATACGCTTATCATACACAGTTCGCATAGGTTTATCATACACAATTCACATAGCCCCACCACACTAGAATTTCTCCCTCCGTCCCATTTTGTTTGCTCACCTTTCCGTTTTGAGCTGTCCCAAATTGTTTGCAAATTTCCATATTCAGAAACCACCAAAAGGGCAAAGTTCTCATAGCCATCCCTTTTGAGCTGTCCCAAATCGTTTGCAAATTTTCATATTCAGAAACCACCAAAAGGGCAAAGTTCTCATAACCACTTGACAGTTTCTCATATCTCATATAGACAGTTCACATAGCCACTCAACAGTTCTCATAGTCAATTCTCATAGCCACTTGATAGTTCTCATTGTCAGTTCTCATAGCCAGTTCTCATAGCCAGTTCTCATAGCGAACTGGCTATGAGAACTGCTGAGTTTGTTGCTTAAATCACTTAAGTTTTGCGAGCTCAATTTAGGATATTTATATCTTTGTTGCTGGGATGACTAGGGATTGTGATAGTATGTACCATGTATTCTTCTAAAATATGACTAAAAAATGAAGTTCAAAATAAAAACCGAGATAACTTGAGGTGGGATTCTTTATAGTGACAATTTCGCGGTTCTAAACATCGTTGGCTAGAATGGAGACAAAAAAATCAAATTGTATCGAAATGAACAAAAAGAAAACATAAATTCTCACTGCAAAATTGTCTTTTGAATAAATTGGATGCTTAGAAACAAACTCTGAGGGAAAAAAAATCATTTTTTTTTTGGGTATAAGAATCATAGGAAGCATAAATCCAGAAAAGATTCGATAAAATTTCTGGAAGGAGTATAAAGAAATCGAAAAAATGCAAATATTACTGTCACAACAACAATGATGTGTATCATTGTCATACTAGGAGAAAAAAAACCACAAAGAGAAAAAAATAAAATAAAAGACAGTTCAAACACTTAAGAAAATTCCAAAAATCAATTAACTAATTTAGAAACAAACAGAGAAGTTGAAACAATTAAAATTAATTTAAAAGTTCTCATCAAACCATCTTATTCCAAGTCTGTACGCCAAAGTTTAAAACCTATAAGCGATTGAAATCCAGGAACAACACACAAAGACACAATTCAGACACTTGGTTGCGGGCTTCTATACCTATTTCCATTTTTTGACATGTAACGAACTCATTACCTTCCCCGTTTTGTTGCTATTGACCATTTTGGTCATGTATGCCGGATATAATTTAAGGTAGTTAACTCATAAGATTGAGGAAGTCAAAATCTACCAAAACCTTCTTCAACTCGGAAGACTGCATGTTTTGGGACACGACAGCAGCAGCACCCACGGCCAGTGCAACAGACACGAGCACCATTCCCTTCATGCATCCATGGCTACTTGACAGTCGTCCCAGGAGCACATTACAGTGCTTTTGTGCTTCCTTGAAAGAGGCCAGGCGGGTAGCATCCTCCTCAGTGGCCAACGCCTTCTCATTCTACAACATCCAAGATTAAAAAAAATAGTCAGGTAAAAGATCCTTAATGATAAACTCGAACTTAATTAGCAGTATGAAGAAAGTGAAATGGAAATATAGATAGAAACGAGGTTAATCGATTCTGACATGTGAGAACAAGATCATGGAGTATTTGTGGGATTCAAAACAGTTCTGCTCTGTGCGGTGGCTTTGGGTTGTGCGGGAGTCAAAATGAAGCCTGATTTCGTATTCAAAAACTAGAACAAGCATATGGAATATCAGAAATGAACATCAAAAATGACATTGATAGATATAACTGGGCATACTTCTACTTTTTAGCAAGCATCAAAACCGGGTTGATGTAAGATTACCTAGGGTGTGTTTGGTTTATGGATTTGTGGGAGGATTTACCAAGGGAAACCTATGGGTAAGAAAACTGAAAATTGAAGAAATAATTTTAGCTTATTTACATCTTTTTTTATCTCTGCTGTTTATTTTGGATAATCTCAAAAAAAAAAAAAAAAAGGCGAGAATAAAATCATGGTCGTTCCAGGTTCACATTCCATTTTCCTACCACAGCAAGTCGCATATTTAAAACGTCTTAGTCATGTTATAATGTGTCTGGTTACCTTCTTCTTGAAACTTGTTAAAGCCACCTTCACTGGCTCAAGAGAAAAATGATTAAGCGACTGTTCCTTCCATTCAGCAGCAAGCTTTCTGAGAACAACAACACTTGCTTCGAGATTATCCAGATAAAGGTCATCCTGTACGTTTTACCACAACAAAGAAAATAATTACTTTTATGCTCGGCAACAATAAGTAATTGAAGCATGCATGAATCACAACGAAAGAAGCAAGCTCCAGTTAATAGACAAAAACATTTAAGTAGAAGAAATAACAATCAAAACTGCTTACCCATTGTTTGTAACAATCAAGGTTTTGGGTCAAACACCATATGAATATAGTGCTTGCTTCCCTTGATAGATCAGCTACACCTGTAAACAACTCCCTCTATCAACCCCCAATCTAATCCTATAGGCCTATAAATTAGAAAATGAACGATCAAAACAGCCATCATAAGGTATGTTATCAGTTTATCTTGCCTTCTCCAGCAGCTTTGACAGCAAACTGCAATATTTGCTGTGTCGTTTGTTTCATTCCTTTGCTTCCTGTGGAACCGGCGAGAGCAATGGCTTTCAAGGTGGGATATACAGCTTCAAATCTCTCAGTTGCCTGAACAGAGCACGACTCTAAGAACCTCAAACACCAATTGTGTGAAAATAAGAGTGGTCCAGGTAAAATGCAAACGAATATAGCACATGCTTTGACAATCAACAGACATTGGTCTCTGGTTTGACGGTTGCATGTGCTAAAAGTCCTATACGAATATTCCGTTTATCATTCTCGTCTTTCGCAAAACTTCAAATTTATTTCTATTGTTATGTCTTGACTTCTAAAATTTTTAATTTGTTTCCACTGAAACAAACGAGATTCCAATTCCTAAGAGACTGAAACGAAGAACTATTGGAAGAACCAAGTTCTAGTGTTCTTAATGAAAGACAGCAGCATATAGCGAGACACATCAAAACACAATGAAACATAGCCATACATATAGGGTAAAGATGGATTTGAGATTCATTTGACAAATATTAACAATTTGTTGAGCAATAGCGTTACACATTTTGACTTTATACTCATTCCTTCCTAAGAATAAATGAATCAATGTGGAAATCTAAATTCGATTATCCATAATTAGTCTTACACGCGCTGAAATAAATTTAAGTTCAAGGCTAGAAATATTTCTTGTATTTCCACTTTCCTTTTGTTGTTTTAGAAAGGTTTGGAAAACATAAATGTCTTCGAAATGTTTCCATTTCTATGCTTGTCGAAACAACCCACTGGATCAGAAGTTTTTATTGTTTCCTATAAAGTACATACCTTGACTCTAGCTGAAGGAGCAGGGAATGTGGCTCTCATAAGATGCTCAAGAGCATAAGGTGGCACTATACGCTCCCCTTTTCTGACAGCACCATTTACCAGAATACGAGAAGCTTTTGGGGTAGATAAAATTCTGTAAGACATCAGAATGGGTTTTGAATCAGAAAATAATAATGACTATAAAACAAGGAGAAGCAGGCAGCCAGTGAAATAATTGCAATAGTTCAAACCTCTCCACTAACTGTAAAATCAAGTCTCTTGACTGCGGATTGCAACTTGATTTACTGCTCAGCATTGGCAAAAGGTAATGTACCCACATAAAAAGCCCCACAACCAAATCACCTTGACACGCCTAAGACAAAAATAGTTGAATCTTGATTGAGAACTACCAAAAAAACAAAAAACAAAGAAACATCCATTCAAGCAATCGTGTATTGTAGTTTCACCTGAGCAATCACCCATATTGTCACTGGAAGCTTATCTTGGCCTTGATATTTCGGATTCTCCTTTATTATGGGCAATAGACTGATCAACACATCAGGTTTTCGTCGCAACGTCATCGCTAGAACCACAAATATGGCAACCTGCAGCTCCACAATTATATCAATATCAACTGTTCACATGGTAGAAGCAGGAAATTTAACTAGGAATTGTTGATCCTGCATAAATGAGCTTAAAAGAAGAAAGAGGTTCAGGATTCAAAGCAGAATATAGTTCATCATACAAGCATGCAATTATATGCTTATATTATTTCAAAGTTTTGCAAACATGGCAGTTCCAGGAAGCCAATACCATACCAAACAAATAAAGAGCAAAAACAGAAATAGGCTGCTAAATGTCTTATACATGGGTATCATTATAAAGAAAAGTTGGTAGAGTATTGCAGATAGCAGTTAAAACGAAATTCCAATACTAAGATGTATCAGATGCCTCTACCCATTGCAATCTAGAAGTTCTCTAATAAAGAGAATATGTCATTGAGATTCATTGACTGACTAAACAAGTGGTTCCTGACAACAAAATTGGACGTCTTTATCTAATATCACCGTAGTTAAGAGTAGACCCTACAATTGCTACAAAATTATCCCCAAGAGTCGTGTATTTACCTATAGAAAGGTCAACAGCATCATTGCTCTGATAAATTAACAAGCGTGCCATGTACTACAGGGTAACTGAAAGTGGTGCCTCCTATTCGGATACTTGAGGACAGTTCGTAAATGTTCCTTCATGATGTATATGACCATATGGTACACTTATCAGCTCCTAACATGGGAACAAAAAATCTTCAATGTACATTAATTTTACAATGATAAGTTTCTGTTTTGGATACTTGGACACTTCTCAGATGGTCCCTAAACCATCAACTTGTCTGATTATCACAAAGAGAAGTATAAAATGGACGCCTACTATATGAAAGTACCAATACTAGTAAATGTTAAGCATACTTTAACAACACTGCACACTCAAGTAGTATGCCTTAACTGCCAACCTTCATCTTTCATTTTTGTATTGTTCGATAATTCCTTTTTCGGACTAATTTTATCATTTAGTTTAACAAAGGCCTACCAATCGATTTCAATCTTAAAGCAAACACTTACAACTTGCAAGCTTTGATTTGTATAACCTACTTTAAGACCCACTATTTAAGCAGATATTAGATCACGAATTTCTCCAGGAGGAGGAGGTTTCAAAGTGAAGGAACCAGAAAGCCTGGGCTCAATCGTTAAAGGAACTTGAGGATGACGACTAAAACCAGATTGCATTAATAGTTCCAGATGCCAAGGATAAAAGAGTAGAAAATCTATGGAAGAACAGAGGCCTGACTGCACCCAAAAACGAAAACAGCACCTTGCATGCTGCGCCACTGTATCATCTCAGTATTGCAATAAGGCAATGACCTCAGGCCTCAACCACAATTTAACCAAGCGTGCAAGGGTAAGTATTTAGAAAACACCACTTCGACAATCCCCATCTTGGCAGAAATGTGCAATTCTGTTTTGCTTTAACTGATGAAGTGTAAAGTAGTGTCTACAACATAGATATATAATATACGTGCATTATGCATTATGATGTCTACAGGATCGTCGGATTGTCCATACTACCGACCATCAGTCCGACTGTGACACAATATCAATCCCCCAACCCACCCAACCCCAGATATGCAGTTCTCTGACCATTGCACCATCGCACCAACTTCCACGGGTACTAATAATTGTCCAGCCGTATTTCCCTAATAGTTACTGGATTTGAGACTTATTCAGCCGTTTGTTATTCTGGGTTACTTATGAGCTATTTAAAAAACCCAGTCATAATGGGCCTTTATAAATCATTTCCTGGGGCCTTTGTAACTGTTCATGTCAATTCTACGTAAGATATATCAACATATCTGCTTATATGTTGAACTACCAAACAACAGTAGCAGCTAGATATCATGGGAAGAATTGCAAATAGAAGAAATGATGCCATTTTTCCTTGGAGACGAAGAATTCTATTTTCATTCCAAAAACGAAAACTTGAAACAAATAGTTCAGCAAGACAAATAGCTGTTACTCCCTCCGTACCGCAAATATGGTCCAACATTCCATTTCGGTATGTCCCATAAAGATTGTCCATTCTGAAAAGTTCCAAATAAGTAATGCAAGTCTTAGTTAGTTTCATTTACTTTTGATAACTCACATTGTCGGGGCCAGCCAGCTAACGCAAAACTTGATTAGATCCTGGGGACCTAATCCCGCCATCCACTAGCTGGAAATCCAATGAAAGCCGGGGAAAAGCCGCACATAGATTAACCACATAAGAGAATATATCACCTGGGAGGTTTTGAGCAATAATGATAGGTGTGTGTGTATGGGATCCACACACCATGTGAGTGTGTTGGAGCTATGTTGGAGACTTTTGTTGTACCTCTATCATTTTTGTTGAACATTAGACCATAAGAGGGAGCAAACCCTGAAGTTAGCCTTGATCACCAGGCCAACCCCTTGGGCCTCTCAATTAATTTCACAATAATTTCTTTCACTTTGTTCGTACTACCCCTCGAAGTGAGAACTACGTCCAAGTGAGTCTTAGAGCCTTGTCCCACACCGAAATAATTGCACCTCTGAATTTAGGATATCATATATATGTAGGTACATAGACCTTGTGGGCCTCTCCACTACTAATTTCTAATTTTCCACTCGATTGAGTTACATCTTTTTAGCACAATGCGAAAAATAAATATGTGCTTGGTCACACTATAGTTTAACAAGAATAAAAATAAATTAACGTGTGAAGGACGCCTTTGAATAAGTATTTGGAGACTTAAACATAATCTTACTTAGAAACCTGGTAAGGATGATATCTCAATCTCTGCAGTGAAGATCTAATCAATTCGTCATTTTTATAAACAAAAAATACATCAGCTCCTACGCTCCACAATATGTATGCACTTCATCGAGCAAACAAATTAAAAGCATGGTAGACACCTCGTATTTTTTAGCCTCTTCACTCACAACCTATTGATTTTGACTTGGATGCTTTTAACATGGAGTTGGATTTGGGTAAGACTCAATTATTCTCTTAGTAACTTGTTTCTGCTTTGTTCATGTCGTAAATGCATCATATATCATGATTCCATTCTCTAATTCTTTTGTCTACCTTTTTGAGTCTCACACACAATGAGTATAGTTTGTCCTACTTGAGTGTAATTAATCCTCTGAAGTTATTATGCGAGCCTCGTACATCTCTCCATTCATTGTCAACTGGGAGATAGGCACCTCAATAGAATATAAACATCTTGTGCACTTGGTTGCAAAACAGTTCCGAAAGAAAGGAAATAATTTAAAGCATGCATAAAAGATGCCATTTAATGGAGGATTTAAGACTTTAAGATAATATTTCTAGCAAAAGTGGGAAAATAATCGGAACGAAGATGTCTCAACCTGCATAAGGAAGGTCTATCAAGTTTCGTCATTATTAAAACAGTAATCAACTCCTACACTCCCTGATATGCAAGCAGTCATTCCATTAAGCAAATTAAATGCGCGCTGGACAACTGCCATTTAGTTTAGCCCTTCCAGAAAGTTAAATTTTTCCTCACATAGGCATAATAAGAGGACTACCGCTTCATGTAAGTACTGCCCATTTGTCGGCGGCCTCCAATGCTCAACGAACACGTCCTATGTACCAGTATATTCCCTTAGGAGATATTTTAGGAAACTGACAAAATAACAACCAAGACATATCACATCCCATAATCAATGTGATCCACATCTTTCATGTCCATGTTAATTATGACCACCTACGTACAATCCCATGACTGAGAAATTACTTAGCTTTTACCGATCTTTTCATTCTTAATTGCCCTATGGATTACCCAATAAAACGTGCTATGTATTGCTAAAGTTCGTCCAGAATATCTCAACATTGCCCACGACAACAACAATAGAAGTTTAGGGAGCTAAACTGTCAAACACACGTACAATCCCACGACACCTGTCTATGTTGCATCTGAGTCTGAGAGGTTCAAGTATCAAACACAAGACACTTTTCCAGTCCTATGAATTGTCAAAAAACTTGCTTAAGTTGGGAATCTTCTCTAATGTGCATATTCGTTGTCCCAAAGTAGAAGCCTCAGATTAATTGAATGTAATAACTAAACCACCATCATAGAAATTCCAAAATCATTATGTTGACAAGAAGCTTTTCCGTTTTCCTTAAAGCTAAAGCTGCTAAGCTAAAAACAACCAAAAACTTATCAAGGAAAATGGCTAAAATTACCTGTGATTTTGTAGATGATTGTTGAACAACTTTTTTGGATCCCTTAGCAGCTCCATGATGGATAGCTAGGTCAGCAAGTATGCTATCCATCGACCACAATACAAAGGAACCAAGTGCTTCAAAAGATCGATTGTTAAGCCAGTCGGTTGATGTCTTATAAATGGCTTCAGAAATATGAGAGAGAGGGATCTGTTTGAAAAAGTAGTTACTAGTTAAGTTTAGCAATCCATTCCTTGTACTTGAAACTGGTATGAATTACGATGAATGACACAATGCAGGCGTTTGAGTGTTAAGGTAAGGTTAAATGCGATAAGGTTGAAACAATTCCGGGAAAGCATAAAAGCACGTGCACGAACGTACAATTCTGCATGTTTTTCTTCTCAATAGGCGGTAGATCATTTAAACGTATCATTAGATATTAAGAATTATAACCATGGGAGACTTCAGACAACTATTTGAGAAATAGAACACTTCATGCATACAAAATGAAATTTTTGGCCACACAAATCAATGAAATCATCCAAAATTTTATACATATCTTAAGAAGACAAATTCTCTCTCTTTCTAGTTACTTGAGAAAGACAGTTTCTAGTACTCATCATAAAACCAAATTAAAACAAACTTTTGAAAGGTGAGAGAAACTCACATCAATCATCTTAGCAACAGTAGACTCCTTGAGTGTCTTGGCCCATGGAAACTGAGACGCACCTACTGAAGCAAATGCACGACCGAAATAGTCCGCAAATCGCATCAGCAGAATATCCTGCTGCGATTCATACGAAACCTACAAAAAATAAAATAATAAACATCAAACAATAGAAAAAAAAAATCCACATTAGAACAACGGATCAGGTAGTCGTGATCGATTACAATTACTGATAGAAAAAACAAACAAAAAGTCACAGCCACCCAACTTCAAAACGCAATTCTGGACACAATTATTTTCGGAGACGTTCCTATTTGACAATGTATGCCGATCGGCTTTGAATGTAGTTGTGTAGGGCAGATAAATAAACCAAACCGTTCTAATTCGAGCTCGTTTTTGCTCAAAAGCTTTCATTTGAGATCAGTTTGTTAACTAAATTAAAATAAGAAAAAAATAAATAAGAAAAAAAAAAAAAAAAACCAAACTTTGAACATTTTTTAAGCTTTGCAAGCTTTCGAACCAAGCTCAAACAAACTAACGTTCGGCTCATTTACGAGTTATGATGTGTATTTGTGATCAGTTCGATGAAAGCTAGTTCGCGAGTGGTTTGTCTCATAAACAAGCCAACTCGTCAAGTTTTCAAAGCAAGCTTCGGAAATCAACGGTTTGGCTCGTTTATCGGCCCTAGTTCAGAATTATGATTTAAAATTGCGTTTCTACGATTACTCAAAAATAAGAGACTTATCGAATTCACCGTTATATCAGCAAGGAAATCAGAAAGATCAGAATCATCAATCCTCGCCGCGGCTTCCGCCACAGTAACCTTCGGCTTCTTCGGCTTTTTCGCCTTCACCTTCTTCACCTCCTCTGCACCTCCGGCATTCTCGCCGTTATTTTCGCCATCATCCTCGCCGTCCAATTTGGCTTCTCCTCCTCCGCCAGCGGCCACGGCGGCTTCCATCTGAGCTTCCAAAAGGCGGCGCCGGCGATCCTCCGACTGCTGCTCGATCGACTGGAACACGTCGTGCGACAGCGTTTGGGGATCAGAGAAGGTATCAGGAGGCGGCTTCGTCGACTGTTTCCTGTTGTTCCGCTTCTGGTACGACACCGTTTTCCATCCGTACTCGTCGTCGTTCTTGATTTTGCTGCTCTCTTCTTCTCCTCTCAGAATTGCCTCAATAGCCTCTGAATTTTCGTCCATTGTTGAGTTCTCTCTCTCTCTCTCTCTCTCCCTCTCTTCCCTCTCTGTTATATAGGGCCATAGGGGGAGTGGTGGGAGAGAGGACAGGAAAGGGAACTGCAAAAATTTAAATCCACGTGGATGAATAAGTTTGTTTGTTATAATCCGCTTTTACCCTCTCGGTAGACTGAAAATATACAAATACCACTGCTAGGACTATGAAAATCAAGATTTGGATACAAGATAAGATTCTATGATTGGGGTAATTCGTAATTAACATTGTTCAAATTGTGTAAGTTTACTAGAATGCACTTTGGCCCCTTTCGCTAGCACTTATAATCGAACTTCTTTATTTTATTTTGCTTAAAGAATAAACTAAAAAGGAAGAAGAGTATAGTAGAGATTATTACAAAGATCGTATGAACCAAGGAAAAATAACTTGGTCATTTTGCAACAATCATGATTAATTACATCATCTGTTTTTTGTTCTTCAAATTTGTCTTTTCGAGTTGCGAGTTTCTTTTTTATTTGGTAGAGCATTGTCAAACCCAACATCTCCAGCTTTACGCGCCTTCTCAGTGCAACTGTACTCTTTACACCTAACCTTCTTTCTCATCAGGATGAACACATGCTCGACTAACTGCCTCAATCATTGTCAAGTGCGGCCAAACAACCATTGTTTACAGCTCAGAACTCTTTATTTTGTGATTAATTAGCTTTGATAATCTCTTATATGGTAAACTTGATTAACAATGTTCAATTTGGTAGTAACACTTCTAATAATAATGTTTATCTCTCAGGCGTATTGTCCAACCAACTCCATGTTCAATGCCATGCGTTAAAGATCTTTTACTTTAATCTAAGTCTTTAACTCAGCTTCAAATCAATTATTCTCTGCGATGAGAAATTAATTATGGAGAGTAATACCATGTGATAATCATGCGGACATACTTCATTCGTCAAATGAAATGATAATAACAATGACCAAGATCAATTTCTCAGTTGTCCCGCCAAAACTTGAATGAGTAGATTTAATATTGAAAAAAATATCGAACAAATATTTCTTTCATAATTCGGCCCCTTCCAACTTTGATTTCTGACTCTGACGTTGGACATATTATACAAAAGCATTAGTTAAGAAATGAGATATTAACTAAGAAATAGTTTGTATGGTACTTGAATGAATGGATAAGAATAAAAGGGTAAAGAAATTATGTCAAAGTTTAATGAGTTGCCTTTTGTAATGATACAAAAAAAGGGTTTGAAGAGGTTCGAGCGGCATGCCGGTAGTTTTTCCCACTCGGAAAAGCTAATGATGAGGGTGGGGTGAGTTTCGCATAGTTTATCTGCCGAATAAGTAGTCCAGATACAGAGAGAACCAATACCAAATAAGACTTGGCCGGATTAATTTATCCCCCAAGACACTTATCCCCTCCCTTCTCTACCAGTCAAATGGGCTATATATGTAGCTAATCAAGTGATCTCTTTATGTCCTAGTTGGAACTTTCATTGGTTGGATGCCATGTAAAATTTTCAGTGGTCAGATGATGAAACATAAAATTTCGATCTGAAGGTGCTTCTAAGGCTTAGTGCTCAACTGTATAGTGCTTGAATGTAAAGAGTTGTGAGAATAATTGTTGAGCTACACAAAAGATAAATATATTTGCATTCTTGTGCTTGCACCAAAACGTAAAAATAATAAGATCATGGTATGTTAAAGATGGAAAATTTGTTTTAAGGTGTAAGGTAAGTGGATATATGTGCTAAACACAAAGGGAAACTCATAAGTTAGTCTTTTATTTCGATACATTAAGGCAATTATAGAAATTATAAGACTTTCTTAGTTTTAAAAAAAGTGTTGCAATTTATGCAGTACAAATCATATTTTGGTTTCTTGTGGTGAATGAAAATAATCTAGGCCAATGTTGTTGAAAGTAATGGTAAAATGTTATCGCATTTTGGGTTTTGGAATGCAGATTTTCAAACCTTGTGAGAACAATTGTTGGCTACATAATAAGAATAACTATTTCTTTGGGCCGTGCTCGCACTGAGGTAGAAGATATTGCATTTCACGTCGATTGCGGGACTATTCGTGAATAGACAACATGGGCAATTAAAAGAGACCGGCCCCTAAATTTTTCATTCTAATTTGGATGTTCCTTTTGGGCTTTGAATCTAGCTGGATGAAGTCACAGGGCCAACTTTTAGGTTGGGCTTGATCAGGTAATATTTTTATACGAAAATGAGATCTCAAATCTTACATAACAGCCTCGTGATAATGAATACTAAATGGTTTCATTGAAGAACCAATTTGAACTATTTGGTGCGAAGAGTGACAAAAAATCAGCTAAACTCAATCGATTCAATCCCTAAGCCCATTAGTGAACTACTACCCTTCTAAGGGGCGATAAATACGCGATTGGTCCTCACGAATTCTGATATGGGTCGGTAGTCCTTATAATCACATACTCCCTCCGTCCCAAAATGATAGTTCATTTTTGGGATTGCGTTTTATTTTCAACGGCTTATGTCTTTTAGTTTGTAATACTTTTTATGATTTTAAAATTTTTGTATAATAGAAGTAATTAAGATCTATCAAACAAGATTTATAATGCATATTTTTTGAGGTTCATATTAAAATATATAAGCCGTTGAAAATGACACACAGTCTCAAAAGGGACTATCATTTTAGGACGGATGGAGTACATAGTAGATTGCTATAGCCCATCACCCATTCCTTCACCTTTTCAATCTAGGAGAAAACACACACAATACTAGGTGGGTACCTAAATGAAAATGTAAAAGGTCGAAGGGGCTAATTGCCAACTTTGCAAAGTACTTATCTTTAACCACAAGACTGAAGAGAAAAAGCTACTGGCAATTTGCAATTTTACATCTCCCCAAGGGCCAAATGGGCATAGTAGTAGATAGCGATTTATTTGTTTTTTTTGTTTTTTTCTTTTGTTTGAACTTTGAAAGGACGTAGATAGCAATTTGAAGTTTGAACGAGGACTTCTTCGGTTTCTTTGTGGGCCCACATGGAGGTGGCTCACCATAATCCGCATTAACTCCTAAATCTCATATTCTGATTTTGTGAATCTGCTTATTTTTGTTAATTTAATTAATTTGCTAGGCCCCACCATTTTTTTTGGTCAATTAAAAAAAGGCCAAATTGGGCCACTAAGGCATGAGCCGTTGGATCTATCCAAATAACGCATCATTTGAATCTCATCTTATAATCGGATGGTCCAGATTCGTTCACTGAGGTCCACTTTGGTAACCTTTATCCATTAGTTTATTTGCTTAAAAGTATGAAAAAATACTCCATAGAATTCGACTGGATAACCACACAAGTCAATGCGCTGTCAAACAATATTACTTATTTTGTGTGTCACTGATTAATTAAAGTAGAGATTGGGCAATCTAAATTATTTTTTAATTAGCAAATTATTTTTATCTAGCTAATTTTTTTACTATTCTTTTATAGATACTCAATTTTTAGATTTTCTCGATGACAGAAATTAAGAAATTTATAATATCATAAATTGAATCGTAAAGAGTTTTTCTATTGGCAGCCTACTGTACTGACAATAAGACAATATAAAGGTGACAAAAAGTACACCTTGAATGAAGCACACGCTCAATGTGTAATTTTTTTCACTATTCTATGCACTTTTTATATTTTTTTATACATTTTTTACAAAATTTAATAAAATTTTAAAATTTTAACGATAGCATAGTGGATTATTTTGGAATTTTCCAGTTGTCAAAGATTTAGAAGAAATAAAAGTAATCCAAAGAAACCTTTTTACTTTTGTGTTTAAGAAACTGTTTTAATTTTTTATTTAAAATATCTTCAAGACGAATTCACAAAATATAATAGAATTAGCACAATATTACTAAAATATTCAAAAATAAAAAGGATATAATTCAGTCAAAGGTTATAAAGTGAACCAAATCCCAAATTTTAATTTTGTGGTTGATGACGTCATGGCCCTCATTTAAAGGGACAGATAGGTTGGTTGGTTGGTGGGTAAAATAAAGGGGAAGCAATCTGGAAAAAGAATTTATTACTTTTTGCAAAAAGCGTTTCTTTTTTCCTTTTTATTTTTTTTCCCTTTTTTCTTCTTTAACTTTTTATGTCAACGAGGAAAAACAATGACGGCCAAAGGAGGCTTTTTTGGTGGGCGCCCACAACTTTTGGGGGATAAAATGGAGTATTTTTTTTTTCTTTTGTCTTCTTCAACTTTTTGTTTCGCGGAAAAAAAAAGAGGGAGATGGATGCTCTCTGGTTCAACTTCTGGACTAGGCTAAACATTTTTTATCTGAATCTTTCATTTACTGCAATTGTTTTACTTGTATTTGTTCAAAAACTTTAAACCCTATGACTCAGATTGAATGACAGCAATCTCGAAGGAAAACAAGAATATGATGGTTGTGTTTGGTTCACATTTCTAAAAAAATTTCCAAAAAGATTCCTTCCCCATCTCTCATCTCTCCAATCATTAATCACTTTTCTCTCTCTACTCATACCCCTTTCTACAATCATTAATTCTCATTTCTCTCTCTATCTCTCTCCAATCATTACATCTTTCTCTAATTATTACTTTTTCCAAAAACTCATCCAAACACTATCTCAAAAAATTTCTCAAAAAAATTCTTCTCAAAATTCTAAACCAAACACAGTGGATGTCTTTTTTTCATGATTTCAATGTTTGAAACCGATAGGAACATGAATGTGATTCTATGCTTTTCTGATTCCGAAGTTTGGAAGAGACAATAATAGGAATGTGATTCCTGATGACACATTCAACCAAAAATTATGTTCCCAAATTGAGTGGGAATCTGATTCCTTCTTTACCCCATGGGAATCTCAAATTCCAAGCTCATTAATTAAGAAAATGAAACACTAATTTTAATAACTCTCCAAAATAATTGGTTCCCGTGAAAGATTATTGAATTAATCTGAAAACCAAAATGAGATTATTGCAGCTATCAAATTCCTAGGAATTAGATTCCCAGTAATCATATTCCTAAACCCGCCCAAAATTCCCAGGAATTTTATTCCTAATAATCATATTCCTATTCCTACTAAGAATTTCGGTGATTCAAACACAACCTATGGAAAATGATAGCCCGGTTCACAAAATGATAAGTTAAAATCATTGCAGTTTTTTCAAGAAAAATTCAATTTTTTTTAGCAATTTAGTAGATATCAATAAGCTTTTTTAATTCATGAAAAAAGTTAAAAACTTTTTATTCAACAAAATAAAAAATGTATCATTTTCAAGTTATTGTTTTGCGAAACCGAATTATCATTTTGGGACGGGGAGAACAATAATTATATCAATATAGGAGTATGATTTAAATCTAGTTAAATCTAGAACGTCTTGTCCAGTCTAAAACTTAGACGGAGTTGATCCGATATTAAAAGTGAGTTTCTACTATGGTATTTTTAATATTTTCGATATTCTTAGATTACAAGATATCAAAGCAATTGATGTATGCGAAGAGTATGACTATCTGATTTGACAATTTATAGTTCTAAAATATTCCTACATAGAATACCATCGTGAAAACTCAACATAAATAATGACGGCCAAAGGAGGCATTTTTAGGTGGGCGCACACAACTTTTGGGTGATGAGTGATACTACATGTTAACGCGCTGTCCTGTAAAGATTGTGATATTTTTCATGCGAGCTTATAACACGTGGCAAATTGAATGCGACGTTTCATTATACGCATGTTAACCAAGTAGCATGAGGTAAACAAAACAAGACAATTTTTATCTCTAATGGCCGTTACGATAACACTGAAGTGGGTCCCGTGGTTGGTTGCACTCTTTTGGAGTCCTTTTGGGGGACCCACCTCCCATCTGGATCCAGTTTAGTACTGTACTGGAGTATATATCATGGTTCGACAACTCCGAATCCGGTCGAGTTTTGATTTTTGTGGATCCCTATTTGGCTCTCAATAGTAATCCAAAGTGATCGAAATCGTTTACTTTGTAGAGCTTGTCGAGCAAGTCTGAAAAACAAAAAATTATGCGGATCAAATATCGACAGATACATAAATAAAACCTTTTTCTTGAATGGATTTTATGAGATAAAATCTAATTTTGACAAAATGTAGTTTTGTTTAGAGGTGTAATAAAATGATATTGTTTTCCCAATAGATTAAGGCCTGATTTGGCTAAATCCAAAAAACTGATTTTTTGGTTTTTTTTCGTTGTGTCCTTATTCAAAAAAAAATTGCATTTGTTAGTTTTCGGTCAATTTTTTGTGATTTTTTGGCTTGTCTCGACGAGAGGAATCTAAAAATTATAAGCTAAACTTAAAGTTTTGTGGATAAAGACGAAAAGGCTGTGTTTGGTTAGATAATTTAGTTTAGTTTTGATGATGTCATAAGATGTAATGAGTAGAGAGATAGAGAGAGAAATGAGAAAAATGATGATGTCATCAAAACTAAAACTAAAACTAAACTGGGAAACGAACAGGGCCAAAATAATCTGAAAAACTGGTTTTTTGAATAATTTTTCGTCTTTATTCACAAAACTTTAAGTTTGGCTAACAATTTTATACTTTTTAGAACTCTCTCGTCGAGACAAGCCAAGAAACCACAAAAAATAGACCGAAAACTAAAAAATGCAATTTTTTTTTTTGAATAAGGACAAAACGACAAAAACCAAAAAATCAGTTTTTTGGATTTACCCAAATCAGGCCTAAATCTAGGGTTGATAAAGGTGTTTTGTAAATGATTTTGTGAGATAAAATCTAGTGTTCATAAAATCTAGTTTTGCTAAAATCCATTGTGAATGTTAGATTTTATCAAAACTAGATTTTATGAGATAAAATTCATTCAAGAACAAGGCCTAAATCAGATCTACCAGGAAAGAAAATGGAGAATTCAAGTTCTCATACTCTCTCTGTTCTTTAAAAAGAGTGGTACTATGTCACAACAAGTCAAAAGAATTGGAGAATTCAAGTTTTCATACTCTCTCTGTCCTTTTGAGTTGGCAACGGGCCAACAGCCCCTTACTCCTCATGAGGTGGCAAGGACTCGTACGGGTGGTAGGTGTCCCGCTGCGTACAGATTTGTTTGAGCTAAGTAGAAGTTGTTTGAGGAAGCTAAGAATAGCTGTATTCCATTTTGGGTTGTTCCTAAATAAGTGCAATATTGAAAAGTCAGTGCATAACAGTTGGTGCATTTCTCATGTTGCCCTTAAAAATAGATTCACTTTTTTACAAGTTACTAGGTAAAGTTTAATGATGATGTCTCCATTAAGAGCAATAGTGGCTAGTAAATGTAAAAGTTGATGGGAAAGATCTAATTGTAATGTTTTTAAATAAGTTGAAATTATGAAGTTACACAATGTGCAAAGGAATGGATGGAATATTATTTTTTGTTATCCAATTTTTCTTGTACAAATATGCTTTGTTCATTTACTTATCGAACATTGATCAAACTAATTGTTTTTTTTTTAGATTACTTATTCAACAAAACCTCTATTAAATGAACGATTCCTATTGGAGTATTATTTTGGGCCCATAAAGGTCCAAACTGGACCGGACTGGACCATTACGTAATTGGATGGGAGCTCGGTCCCCTTTTGGGACTCACATAAGGGCCCACTTTAATGGTAGAAAATAGTTGATTTATTAAAATTCTTTTATAATACTTCTTAATTATCTAAAAAATTATGCTATCGGGTAGATATCGATTAATATGATTTCAGAACGTAATTAGCATAACCAATGGCGGAGTGGATTTTAACTCGAGGGGGGCAACTTGATTTTTCGTTGTTGGAAGATTAAGAACTTAATTGATATTACATACAAAGCGCCATGTGCATCTAATACAACTGGGAAAAGACCTATTGTACACGAGAAAGACAAATAACACATCCATATCAAATGAAGGATACACCAACGATAAATTGATCAGACGGTCACATGTTGGAGAATCGCATGCAAGTTGTCAATGAACAACAATCACGATAGTTATACTATTGACAAGGCTTTCTACTGAAATTGACCAATACTAACCAAGTAACTCTAACACCCTGGTAAAGAGCACTGTTTGTACAAAAAACACCTCATGCAACTAGATGGCCAAGATACCAACTACATCACAAAATATGTAGAGAAAATGCAGGAAAAAAAAAATCTCATCCGTGGTTATTGTAACAACAACAAAAACAACAAACAAGCACTGAACTAAAACTCATACCTACCCATAAGGCCGGCCCTGAGATTATAGAGGCCTAAAGAAAATTTTAATAAATGGGCCCTTCGGTTTTTTTTTTCCCCAAAACATTCAATATAGGTGATTAATATATTTAAAAAATAGTAAACATGGTATTTTAATTTCGTAAATCAACTAAAACAATTTTTTTAAATTTTTTATACCATTTTGACAAAAGGAATCCAATGTAACAAGTCCCGCCCATTTTTAAACTAATCACATTGTTAACTTTAATTATAAGATAGTAATATTTATAACATGAAGAGAATTCTTTAGCATTTTTAATCTAATAGAAAAATAAGAAAAAAGAATATAAAAGGCTAATAGATTTTCTGCCAAAAGGAAATGACAAAAAAAAGAATATAAAAAGACAAAAAAAAAAAACAAGAAAAAGGATCATGGTATTTTAATTTCGTAAATCAACTAAAACAAATTTTTTAAATTTTTTATACCATTTTGACAAAAGGAATCCAATGCAACAAGTCCCGCTCATTTTTAAACTAATCACATTGTTAACTTTAATTATAAGATAGTAATATTTATAACATGAAGAGAATTCTTTAACATTTTTAATCTAATAGAAAAATAAGAAAAAAAGAATATAAAAGGCTAATAGATTTTCTGCCAAAAGAAAATGACAGAAAAAAGAATATAAAAAGACAAATAAAAAAACAAGAAAAAGGATCTTCTGCGCCCACCAAGGATTGAGCCAAGGTCTTCTTGGTTCTTAGGATCACACACTAAATAAATTTCTTATATTGGAGTGGGCCCTTAATTTTCACTTATTTTTTTGGGCCTAAAGCGGCCGCACCTCCCGCTTTAGGCCAGGGCCGGTGCTCTACCCACCGCCTCCCTAAAACTACCTCCACCGGACCGTAACAAGCAACCAAACCATTCAACCATACGTCGAACCCAACAACCAACAATTCAACGTCAAACAACCCCAAGCACCAAGCCAAACTCCAACCATGCATCCACCGATACTTATACTCCTTCTGTCTCTTTTTAATTGTTGAGTATTCTATTTTGGGTTGTCCCTTAATAAATGTGTTTTTTTTTTATTGGCAAAAAATTATTTATTAAAGAAGACTTGACAAAGGGCACATCAAGTCGGGGGGAGAGGGGAAGGGAATCCAACCAGGGTTGAATAAAGAAAAAAGCACCTGAAAAACAACAAAACCGAAACACCTAACAGGGGAGGCCCAAACACCTAAAGCGCTCAAAGATCCAATGAGTATTTGAAAAGTTAATGAGTAAAAGTTTGTACAATTATTGTTTTGCCATTTTGAAAAGTTAATAGGTAAGAGTGAAGAATAATTTTGAAAAATGGAAGTAAAAATTGATGTGAAAGGTGTAAAGTAGAGGTAAAAGTTGATGTGAAATGAGTAATGATGATTTTTTTAAATAAGTTAAATTAACGAAGCAACACTCTTAAAAAGGGACGTAGGGAGTATATGACACAGCGTTGTAGCAGAAGAAGACTAGATATCGTTCTAGCAGACGAATGAGTGACTAGATATCGTTCTAGTAGACGAATTGGTTAGATTTCGTTCTAACAGACGGGTTCTTGAATCCACAAGAAAAAGATAAGCAACCTTGCGCACAAGGAAAATAGAGAGAACTCTAAAAATATTATTGATAGTTGATTGAATTATTATGAAAGGTTACATCCCTATTTATAATAAGCAAATCCTAATTCGACTAGGACTCAAACTAATTAAAGAAAAAAGAAATCCTAATTCAACTACGACTCAAACTAATTAAAGCAAAAGCAAATCCTAATTCAACTAGGACTCAAACTATTTAAAGAAGAAACAAATCCTAATTCAACTAGACCAAGAATCCTACTAAAATTGAAAATCAAAATTAAACCGAATACGGAAAGATAATAATTCTAACCTAAACGAAAATATTCCTAATCAAAATCTTATTCTAAAGCAATAAAAATAAAAAATAAAGGAATTTCCCAATATTGTCCTACATCAGTATATCATAGAGTTTTTGGTTTGTCAAGCAAATGCAATCCCACATTTGCTTGAAAATGAAATAAGTGATCAATTCGGGGACATCCGATTCGAAAAATGGTCCATTTTTTTGTCCGATTAAAAAAATAAAAATTCAGACCTCTCCATCTAACAACCTACACTTTTTTGCATATAAAGTTTACATAGTATTAGAGTGAATTTCAAAAAAATTCACAATAAACACCACATGATGTACTCTAATGCATTTAATAGGAGTTCAAACCTTACTAACAACAACTACTATAACAATTATGACTTTGCTAGGAAAAAAAAAATTGAGAATTTGAATTTTGTTTGTTATACTTGCTCGGATCTTTGGGTCACTTCTATTATTTGTTTTATTAATATAAGTGCTATTCTTAAAAAATATATATATATATTATGAACGACAACATGCACACCCTAATTACTTGACATTGCTTCAGTGATTGTTGTGTGATAGCAACATAGGAGTATTGAATAGCCAATCAAGTAGTAACAACATGAGTATGTTGTACATATTATTGTGCAAAAAAATGGACAACATCAGATTGAATTTGGCATTAGTGGTTTTTTTTTTGTCATTCGTCATTCCTAAAATAGGACTCGATCCCGAGATGCAGTATGAGACATCCAAGAGCTCTACCACATGAGCTAGCCTGCCTAACCACCACTTGCTTGGTATTAGTGGTTATTATATTGATTATTGTCTTATTTTCCCCTTCCTTATAGGTAACAACAAATATAACCATATGGACATTTGGAATCTATCCATTTCCTCATTGTAATAATCAATAAGTGGTCCAAGATTACCAACTACTTTATTCAGATTTCCATCTGTCCCTTTCGAAAGTAAACCAATCTTTAATGGCGTCTCAATTTGTACTGACAGCAAGTTTACACCTTTGGATCGTTTAAAGCAACTATTAAGATGAATGCCTCCTAACATTGTTATAATCAAAGACACCGCTAAAAACTCTTGTTTTTGATAGTTCAGTATGTCTGGGTTAATTTACGCGCATTTTGACAAGCGTGTGGTGGAGGGAGGAGGCGATTAAGGCCTTTCAAAGCTCTCTGTACAATGATCCTTGAACAATTGATAGCACCAAGGAATATGAGGTTTTGAACGTAAGATTTAAAGAGAAGAAAACCCTAAGTCTCGAATTGATAGCACCTAGGAGTAGGAGGTTCCGAACATATGATTTAAAATGGAGCAAACGCTTACGTCTCACGCTTGTCCCATTGACCACCAAGCCATCCTTCGGGATTCACTAAAAGTTGGTTATCACCAGAATTAATCACCACCTACTTTACCTCCTAGCTAGAGCTCGAGCTCCCTTGCGCAAATCATTTTTGTGAGGCCCACCTCAGGTCCTACTAATTTGTTTAAAACATTTTTTATGGGTTCCTGCAACAAATCAACTCAATTGGATATTGATGAGAGCTTTTTCTGAATCTGTAGTGTGGTTCACCATACGAATTTTGAAAAAACTCTTATCGATATCTGATTGGGCAGATTGTTTTTTAGGAACTCTTAAAAAAATATTTTAAAAAGATGAGCTGTTCAAAAAAATGGGCCCAAAAAAATGGTCTGTGCAACAGTGCAAGGATCTCCGTACACAGGACTCCAGACTTGAAGTCATAAATAGACAACATTCCAATGCCTCCCATTGCTGTCACCAGCTTCACCTTCACTAGTTCACCTCTGGCATCCTAACAAAAATGACTAGTTCACCAGCCAACCAATAGCTGTCATCTATGTTACAAAGACTCGGAAATGAGTATCGGGAATTAACTTTTTAACAAAAATAGAGAGTCAAAACCCAAAATAAGGTCAAAATCAGGCTCACCAAATGGTTGATCAAATTTGTTAAGTTTCTGACTTTGCTATGGTACCGCACCAAATTTGGTGCAGCACTGTTCACTCACTAGGACACTATTCACGTACTGTTCATGCACTATTCATGCACTGTTCACATTTTTTTTTAATATTACTTTTGGGGAGTAGGAGTAGAAAGAAAGAATAATTTAATATAATAAAATTAGAATAGAGAGTCTGATTTTGTGAGTTTTTAGAAAAGTGACTTGCTAAATTTGTAAAAAGTGTTTTTGAAGTTAAATTTGGTATTTTTTTTGGTGCCCCTGATAAGGATGCCTTTACATGGGCTCGGTAGCTTCATGTATAATTTTCCTTTCAAGATCAACATTGTGTTGTGTTACGTGGGCTACCGATAGAGTATGTAATGTTAATTTTTCTTTAGTATGTTATTTCGTTTTCTGAGACATACAAGGTGCCATAGACTATTGCAGGCAATATTCATTTCTTTCCATTTACAAGGTAAACTACGCTTTCAAATTTAAGTTGTTTCAAAAGGCCGTTCCATGAACATTACTAGAGATTCATGCGAAACTCTGCAGTAAACTTGAAAGCTAAACATGCTTCATAGTGAATGTCTAATTATAAACATCTCTTGTATCCTTAACCAAGTCTCGAAAGAGTATCACCGCGGTTACTTCATAAGTTTCGAATAGTCCGTGTAGCACCATCCATACATTTCACCATCACAACTCGGTGCCATTCTTTCCAAACATAAATGGCATCTGCCTACATGGTCATCATTAACAGCTATCATAACTTTCTCCACTAGTTAGTACCTAATCATAGGGCTGGGCATTGGGTCGGGTTGTGTCGTGTCAATTCGGGTTCGGGTCAACCCAAAAAAGATCTATTTACCTAAACATGTCGAAAATCTCAACCCTAACCTGACCTGAAATTATCCGTGTCGAATCGAACACGACACGAATTGACACGATTACACAATACCCGTGTCATTTTCGTGTCAGGTTCGAGTTGACATAACATGAAGTGACATGTCTAGCCCTGGGCATAAGCCCACAAAGCCGGTGCTTAGGGCCCCCGTTTTTTGCTCAAAATTAGGGCCCCCAAATTTTAGAATACTTCAAATATTATATATGTCAATAGATTTGCGCATTCGAGTGTGATGGTTCAGCGGTTAGTTCTATGTAATTTATCCATCACGTCGCAGGTTCGATTCTCCTCCACACCACTTTTTTTTGACAACAATATTCTTCGAAAATGGTCAAAAAGTGGAGGCGCTGAGACTGGATCTCTCGACCTCAGAGTTGAATACACTACACACTGCGCATTGCCACTGCACTGGAAAGTATTTCTGCTAATTTTAGACGGAACAACTAATATATATAAACACTTAGAGGCCCCATTGTTCAAAAATCGCTTAGGGCCCCGAAAATCTCAGGGCCGGGCCTGATGTCTAGAGCATGTTAACCGTGTCATTTTCGGGTTGGATTCAGGTTAATGTATCGACATGAATAGATGAACAGGTTAGCCGTGTCATTTTCAGGTTATGCGGTTGAACATGAACCCAACCTATTTAGCAATCGTGTTCTCAGGTTGTGTCATATATGTGTTTCGTGTTAGATATAGTCAACCCTAACTCGCTGACTTTGTGTTGTGTTCGAGTTGTGTCATAAATTCCAACCCCCACTTAATCACCACCTATTGCACCAACTATAGCTAGAACTAGAGCTCCACATTAGCTAAACTCACAAAAAAATATGCAACATTTCAATGCCTGCCAGGCCTCCATTGTTGTCACCAGATCTCTGCCATCCTAACAAATAATGACTCCATTACAAATTTGCCTAGAAAGGATCCGCTATTTAACGAGTATGTCGACCAACTACGCGAAGCCATCGCCTTAGCCAACCAATAGCTATCACCTATGTTGTGTAGACTCAGATACGAGTATTGGGAAGGGATAGGAGTGTCATTTTACATGGACTCGATAGTTTGTCTAATTTTCTTTTCAAGAATTCATCATTCATATGAGATGTTAATTTTTCATTAGTATGTTTTCTCTTATCGTTTTCTGAGACAAATTTGTGCATAAAAGGTGTCTTAGACAATGACATCATATTCATAGCATATTCCTTTCAATTTCCAACGTAAGCTATGCTTTCACAGTGTCATAAAAACCATTTTATGAACACTGCGAGAGTTTCATGCACAACTCTTAAGTTAACTCTAATTTTAAATAGGCTTCGCAGTGAATGTCTAACTGAAAACATGTCTGTACTCTTAACCAAGCATCGAGTAATCCACTGGGGTTACCTCATAAGTTTCGAATAGTCGACACTCCACGTAACATAGGCTGCCAACATCCATACATTTCACCGAAATTGCCATCATCACAATTCACAACAAGAGCCAACACACCTACATTATCCTTCCCTAATCTACAGATTTTTGTTTATAAGTTCGGATGTTTCAAGTTTGGGGCATCTTACGCACACCTCAGACTAATAGTCAGTGGACCAATCTCACCATCTACTACCCTAATCATATCTACACATTATACCACCATTACCAGAAATACATTAGCCATTTAAACTTCTATCCCAATATTTTCCCCAAACATTTGGCAACTAGTGCCTGGTCCTAGCACTACTACCATCAGTTAGTGACTCATTTTCATTACAATTCCAACATGAAGAGCTCCAAAATACCTAGATTTTCATTCTAAACTTCCTTTTTCTCAGGTTTCCAATTTAAGGAGGTAGAGATATAAGAATCAAATCCAATCCATATCCCACAAGCCTCCCCAAGAAATTTTCTACCACAAACAAGTAGTGTACTCATATCTTGTTCTCCCATAGGACATCTTATACCATCCGCACAAACAAACTCATTAGTCATTACCAACAAGTGAAGCAATCTACCAAAGTACAAAATGATATTATAAGTGATAACGAATCTTATTTGAGGAGCCAAAAAAGGGAAAAATGAATAGCTCAAGAAATTCTCAACTGTGGAATGTACAAAATCACTTATGCAGTAGAAGAAGTTAAAAACTTCTTCAAATAGGCATCTGGGGAAACAATGAACAAGTTAGAAAACAAGATGCTACGCCGATTCCATGTACAACTAGTTATATTCATTGCTTCTGAAGAGCATGCTCAAGAACCAACCTTAATCGTCGACCCAATACATCCAACTCTGCAACTCTTTGTTCCCTCCACCGCTTCTCCAAATCGTCCACCACCGGTTGATCTGACCCCCTATCACTAACAAGAACCGTTCTGACCTCTTCCAAGGACTGATCAAACGCATTCATCACAGTCCTCGCCACAACCTCCCCAATCCCACCTCCACCAATCGGCATTGCCAGTTCCTGTTCTGTAACAACAGCATTATCAAGCTCTACATTCACCTCACTCAATTTCGCATCACTATAGTTATCAACAAAAAAACTTCCTCCATCAATTACTTGATTGTCCTCCAAAATCTGATCATCATCACCACCGATTCGATTTAAGACGGTGTGATTGTTGATATCAAGGGTGGGTGAGAAGCTAACTTCAACCCCAACCAAATTGAACTTGCTATTCTTTTGCATACTATTACCACCACCACCACAACCGCCCCCGCTCCCAAACGGCGACGTATCAGAGGAATTGGGGCTACCCCACAACCGCTTCGATAAATCGAACAATTGGCGTTCGTGCGGGGACAGCATTTCCCGGTGCAATCCCCTGGCCAACCGTGCCGAGACGACGCGAAACTTCTTCCGTAAGCGGCGTAGCTTCTCGTAGAGCTGGGACTTGGTGTAGGGGTGGGACGTCGTTCGGGAGAATGTGGAGTAGAAGAGGTTGAGGTCTTTAGGGACGGAGAGATTGGCAGAAGAGTCGAGGAGGTGCTGGAGGAACCGGATCTCGTCGGGCTCCGTCCATAACCGGTGGAACTTGAACGGAGGTTGGCTTCTATCTCCGCCTCCGCCGCCGTCGAGTTTTGGTGCGAGATTAGGGTTAGGGTTAGGGTTAGGGTCGGGGATTTTGCGTTTGACGGGAAGTTTGGATTTGAGGGAGAGGGGTTGAGGATTAGGGCTTGGGGTGGAGGCCATGGCTATGATGAGGGAAAAAAAAGGATTAGGAACGCAGGGGTGGAGCCTCTGTGTATTGTGGTGAACCAGACCAGGGTTTCATTGTTTTGTTTTGTTGTTTGTTTTACCAGCAAATAAAAGAGAAAATGAATTGTGTTTATTTGGAATTTGATAAATTTTCTGCCTTTTTTTAGAAGATTGAGAAAATGAATTGTGTTTATTTGGAATTTGATAAAATTTTCTGCCTTTTTTATAAATATTTATGGAGTGTTTGGACTAAGTTTTTTTTTTTTAAGAAATAATATTCATTGTTTTTATGTTCAAATTTTTTTTTTGTTAAATATGCGTTATATTTTTAGGATAAATCATTCTCAACAAGGGAAATTGACAATATATTAAATGATAACAAAAAATTCCACATAAGAAAAAAAGTTTAGGAAAGACACTTTTATTGTCCTTTAGATTGCCTAAGAACATCTCAAACTCATGTCAAAAGTGAGGCGGCAAGTGACATCGGTCAAAATAGACAACAATTGCAATCAAACTCTCATGCGGTTTGTTTTCACTTGCCCTCTCTTCATGTATACCACTCAATATATAACATTAACCATTTAATGACATAAAATTAACCATTAGAATGCATAACATGTTACGATTGGATGACACCATGTATATGTGTTACTATTATTGATTCCATTGGTATTAGTCAATGAACAATCAATCCTGTAACACAAACATACTCTTATGACATTCGCTCGAGCTCGAGCAATAATCAACCGTTACTCTTGAAATTTGACAGTCTGGTGATCTTATTATGGATTGGAATGGAGATCTCCATTCTGCTTATGAAATTAGGAGATCAAAAATCCCAAAATATTACTCCCTCCATCCCTTTTTAAATGTGTTACACTTCGTAAATCCAATTTATTAAAGAAACATCATCATACATCTATCACATCAACTGTTACCCCCACTCTACACTTCTCACATCAACTTTTACCTCAACTTTCGAAAATTATCCTTCACTTTCACCCATTAACTCTTTATCCACTAACTTTTCAAAGGGCAAAATGATAATTGTACAAACTTTTACGGTTTTACCTATTAACTTTTCAAAACCCACACTTATTAAGAGACAACCCAAAATGAAAATGTCGACACTAAAAAAGAAACGGAGGGAGTATAATTTGTCATAATCTAACTAGCTAATCGTGCGAAGCTGAATATTGCATTAATAAATTAGCGTAAACTAGCAATCTCAAGATGGAGAAGCACAAAAGAAAATTAACAATATCCTGAAATTTATAGCCAACTATTTAAAACTCTTGGTCTTATCTTATTTATTTTATGGGTTCCTTTCTCCACTCTTCACTTTTTTACGCTTATTTCTAAGCGCTCTTTAACAGATTCTTTCAATGTTCAAATCAATTATTACCTGATAAAGAGCAAGCCAAGCCTGAGCAATAGTGTGTGCTTGGCTTATTTGGTTCGATTAGCACCCCTAGTATTGAGCAACAAAAAATTTTCAAGATAAGCTAAAAAAAAGAAAAAAGAAAAAAGAAGGGAAATTAAATAAACAGTGTGAGAAAACTAAGGTCAACTCGGAATTACAGTATCAAATTAAAATGAGCAATACAGGAAAATGAGACGTAATATGTAGCGCTTTCATTAATCAATACTAATCCAACAGAAGAACAGTTAAAAGCAGGATTTCTTTTACTTTCATCCAAGGTTAGCATGCACATACTAACAAAGATTGTATACATAGTACATGGAATATTGCGAATTTCATATTTGCATCTTGGTGGAAAATGTAGACCACAACATTTGCACAAGGTAGTATAACTAGACTAAGCCATCACTTTTGGTCGCCAGCCCTCCATGACATCTTCTGGCAGAGCCTGGGTTTTGACGAATGAATCCATGGAGAATATAGTCTGCATTGAAAATCAGAACACAATCGGACACAGAAATTTCTTTTGGGAAATTTTTATCCCAGCAGTAGCCAATCACATTAACTTTTTAAGCAAAGCCAACGATTTCATGAAGATTTTGTGAAGACAATATACAATTCCGAGTAAAATAGTGGAAAGGGCAAGAAAAATTAAAATACCAGACATGTAATTGGCACAAATTCTTCCAAACTGCAGTGGTAATAAAATGACACCAGAAAGTCGAATCATGTTTACTGACAGGAGAAACGTTAAAGTCCTCATAAAATTGTGGCTTCAGGAGGCAAACAAGGGTTTAGGAGCTTAGAATTGTTAATATTACTTTGTCCAAATATGATTGGTTTCCTTATGATGATTATTCTTCTAAAGCACATAATTTATACTCCCTCCATCCTGAAAAGGATGTCCGAAATCAGTATTCACACTTCTCAAAAAATCATCTATATTTTGCAATTCATAATACCTTTCTCAATTTTATTTAAAAAAAAAAAAAAAAACTAAGTGACATCTATCAAACAAGATCCTATATTGCCTATATAATACATCATATCTTAAAACATATACATGATTTTTTGAGAGGTGTGAATAGTAGTTTTGGACATTCATTTTGGGATGAAGGCAGTATTACCTTTCTCTCAGAGTGTAAGCAATATCTCTCCTCATCACCCTAGTCCCTACTTTTTCAAGTTCCCCTTTCCCATATTCTTCTTACTCTCTTTTCATCTCCATTCTTCTTCAACTTCCCCCTTTCCACCTTCCGGTATTCTTCTTTCTCTTCACATCCACTCTTTCTACTCTCTTGGTGCTCTAGTTTTGCAACCATGCTACACAAAAAGTTATATCTGTCACCTTTCCTTCTCATGTCTAGTTTCTTAACTTTGTCTAGGTATTACAGTGTCTGATGGTCCATGTAGTTCGACTTTTCGATAGAAGAATGAAGTTGCTCTCATGCCTCCAACTCCATCTGAATCTACAGAAGCGTCCGAACGCCGTGTGGTCCAACAAGTATAACCATTCTTACTGACATTGTATATCAGGCTGGTCCTATAATCTGATATTTCAATTTGAAGCCATATTTACTCGGTCAGGTTGAAACAACATATAATTTCAGGCTATGCAACATTTAAATGTGACCGTAGAATCCTTCTTCATCCATTAATGGTTAGACACTTCCACATAGCTCACGAAGAACCATGACTTGACATGCAAATCGTATTGATAAAAGCATGGAAGGAATCCGGAACCGATAAGTTTTGTTCAACATACCTTCATGTAGGACTTCACGTAAGGAAGCGAATCCGGAACCGACCAGTTTTTGTAATGTCCCAATGAAATCTCCAAGTGGTACAACTTTGGTCCAAGGGACAAGTCTGCAGCAGATATTTGTTTCCCATTCACAAAAGGGCCCTTCAAATGACAAGAGAGATTCAGACAGAGAAATATATTGGAGACATTATTCCGTATTCACCAGGAAAATAAACAATCAATTCAAAGTCCTCAATTTTTCAACATGCATGTCACTTCAATAAGTGATGATACTATAACCAAGCCATCATATCAACAAGCTTCATATTCAAAAGGATGCAACATGCTACAGAATAGCTAAAGTTGAAAGGCGCACAAATACACCGCAATGTTAGGTACTCGTATGGGGACACATGGGTCTCAAGTTGCACAAGCAGAAGGCTATATTATCTCCAGAACACAGAATCAGCAACTTTTCTTGCTAAACAAGAAAGAGAAAGAGAAATAACAAGTAAAAACTACTTTAGCCAACAACCATGACCATTCCAATGACAGGCAAGACACAGGGCTCACATTTTCTTTAAGATAATCGTTGAAAGCAGTGAGCTCATTCAACAATGCCTCCTCTGTTCCATCATTTGGGTCTTTGCTTTTGAGGAAACCAATGAAGGTGGAGAAGATCTTTGATCCGCTACAAAAGCAAAAGTAACAAATAATTGATGCTCACTAGACTGCAAACTGGTATAAAATTAGCAGGAAACTTGAAAATGCATTATGTTGCATAAGAGGCACATTGGAAATATAACAGTAATAAATGATTTTGAACACACAGATGTGCAAATTGGTGAATGTAGCAGCTACAAGCCTAGAATTAAAAAGAGTGAAAATGTGATCTGTAATTAACCGAACGACACACAGAAAGACGAACAAAGTTGAAAACCAAACCTTTGCATTTTCTGTAGCACTCCACATTTTTTTCATTCCAGTATCAGTTAACTTCTAATGTCATTGCTAAGGCATGACCTTGCAATGATCCTGACCATGTCTGATTTCTCCTCAAAAAAGTAAAGAAAAGAAACTCAAAGATAGAAATAACAGATAACTCGTTTGTTCTCTCTTTCCTGAACTCCCCTCTTCTTTAGCGTATGCACCTGAGTACCCTCATTCACAGGGCCACAAGTATGAGATGCAAAGATTATTTCAACAACTCATGACAGTGAAATATGGAGTTATCACCAACATGTGTATCAATTGGGAGGCGTTTGATTTCAGGGCATTTGGAAGTCAGAAACTTTCATAATTATATAGCAACAAATACATAGAAACTATTCCAGCTTGAATGCAACCCACTAGGACTAATACGGTAATACCTAATTGGGAATATCATTCACAAAATGTTCACTCTGAACAGAAACATACACTGAAGCCTTCTCAGGAGGTACCACCAAAGGTGGATCGGGGAACTTTTCCTCCAGTGCTTGGGTGATGACATCTGAATCAGCAATCCACTTCTCATCGAGTTTTATCACAGGAACTTTGCCTTCCGGACTTATCTTTAAGAACCTAGATCCAGTATAAAGTGTGATAAAAAAGTGGTATTCACATAAATGCAAAATAGATAAATCAGACAACAAATTAATTACCATTCTGGCTTTTTAGCAAAATCGACCAACTTCATGTCATAGGGGAGATGCTTTTCCTCTAGTGTCAGCAAAACCCTTTGCGTAAAGGGGCCTGGAGACCGTAATCCAAAAGAAGGGCAAACAAGTAAATTTGCATCTTCTACAGACCCAACACTATCATAGAAGTATATTCAACACTCTGCCTAGATCTTATGGTTTATCCTATTCCAAAGAAATGGTTATCAGTTAAATAAAAATAAAGGGCAGATTTGAAACATTTGCTCCTCCATTTTCCCTAATTGCCACTTTGTACTTAACATTTGAGTAAGACATACAATAAACATACGCTTAAAAGTATGATACAAGACTTTTAGAACAAAACAAACATAAGAACCCTAATTTGCATGCCATTGATAATAAAGGTATGCATTATATATTCGAAAACAATGAATTTGGAACCCTAATTTGCATGCCATTGATAATAAAGGTATTCATTATATATTCGAAAACAATGCAAAAAGGTTTCATTTTGGTTTCTTCGTTTTGTTTCCTCATTATTTTGCCACTGTTCAATTTCTACTACATTGTGCAGGCAACAAACTGGCAAACTGCACCCCTGTATCCCCAAGTCTACACGAGTAGAGTTACATTCTAAAGTACCTTGTTGACGTGAGTGTTCGTAAATGGTCCAAAAAGGACTTGAAAACAGTTAAAGCAAGGGAATTCCATTCAATTAGAGAACCTAACACCAATTACAGGGTTAAACCAGTGGAAAAATTTCAAGGGTATTTCCAGATCATAATCAAAATGAGTTCTCTTAAATTTTTTCTCCCCCATCAAGGAAGACTCTTTTCTTAATCCAGAAATTTGAAGGTTGTTTTGTAGTTTCAAGTTCACCGCTATGCCACTAGTAAAGTTTTACTCTGATCACTAAATTGTGACTCAGTTTGCTTTACAACATCTCCAACTGGTATTCAAATTTCACTCATACTCAAACTTTGAGTAAAAAATCCCTTGAAACTCCCTCTACTCTTGGCTCAAACTTGTATTACAGGACTTTTGCTCAAATCAAGGAGACTCAATTCTTTACTTAAAATAAGAATGCCATTTCGTATCTTCCAAACGTCAAACTATTCCACTAAAACATGAAGCTTTCAATCAAATTTATGCTTAGACGTGAGTCTGCCTATTGAAGTGCTTCACAGGAAATTAATCTTCTACTTACTCAAACCTGAGTAAAGGTTTGAGTAAATGGCGGCGATGGTTTCATAGCATCTCCACGCCTACTCAAATACCTACTCAAACTCACATTTCCTATTTTAGGAAGACCCACTGAAAACCCCACAAACTCCTTGACTCGAACCTAAACCTATATCAATGTTGAGTTTGACTCAAATTACGAGTGACTCAAATTCTGACTCAAATTTGTAACGGCTGCTTCATATCAACAGTTGCAATGATCATTTAGTCACATTTATGCATAGATTTGAGTTTGTCCAATGGAGCGTTTCATATCAAACGAAGCATTTTCAACTTATGATCTTATCAAATGAAGCTTTCATTCTAATTGAGCGAAAATTAAGTAAAAACTTGAGTCAAGTGTTAAAGATGACCTAACATAGAGCACCCCTGTTAAAATAAGAAAAACATCGAGCACACCATTTTGGTTCCTGAGAAACCGCAAGGAAAGAAGAAAAGCAAACCAAATCTTCATCAAATTATCACGAGCAATTTGAAGACATCTCTAGTCCCAAGTAAAACAACAGGAGACCATCAACATTCCTTTCCAAATTAATCCAGGAGATTGGCCTAATGGTCAAGGCTCGGACAAGGGTTTGCTCCGGCTTTAATTGAGCCTTGCTACTGGACGGTGTGATTGATTAATAGGGTTACTGGAGGTTTGCATAAGCTGGTCTGTACACTTCTATGAAAAAATAGTACTTTCCAATTTTCGACCAACAAAACACGTGAGCAATTGGGCTCCTGCCGGACGGTGAGATTGATTCTACGTATTACTGGATTAAGTCGAGGTAACCCACAAAACACGAGAAAATTAAAGGTAAACTTACAGTCTCCAAGCCTGTTAGGGGTAGTAATGGAAGCTTTGACGCATACTTCGAGAGGGTCGGAGACGGCAGCAGCCATAGAAGACACCGTGAGGGTTCTTCTTCTGTTCTGACGTGAAAGGCGCAAACCCTTGGGCGGCGATAATTGGAGTTTTCCGGTGAGGTGTTTGATGGTTGTCGATAAAGCCGACGCCGACGGATTTATTCTCGCCGTCGACATTGCTGTACTTCTTGTGGCTTTCGCAGTAGATGGGTAGGTGGAAGTGCGGTGCGACGGAGATGGATTCTGTTTCTTTTGGCGTTGGTGAATGGCCACGTCACAAACATGAAGGGTCAAAAATTATTTTCTCCTGATTTATTTTTGCATTTTTCTCAATTTTTATTAACTTTGCATATTTTTTTTTATTTTTATTTTCCAGAGAAATATTTAAATTTTTTTTTATCATATCTCAATTTTTTTCGTGAGTTTATTTTTCTGCTTTCTTACGCTGATACGAATTTGAGAAGTTAAATTTCGATCAAAAGTTTTAAAAATGGTAACTAACTCGCATAAGAAAAAGCTTCCTTTAATATTCTTGATGGTCAATCAGACAACTGTTTAGCTTATTGACCCATGACAAACTTTTCACAAAATAAGTTGCGGTCAACAGAAACTCTAAATTTCTCTGGCTTGATAATTGTCATACCCTATGAGGTAACAAACTTTCTAGAGCGACAGTGTCATAGTCAAAAGGAGATTCATCGCCAACATCAAGCACAAAATTAATAAAATAGTTTCCATTGTTGTGAGGAGACTTGCCTTGCCTTGATGACGCAGTGGTGTCCCGTCCGGCGTTCTTGGCTAATGATTTCAATGTCTCAGGCCTTTTTACAAAAAAAATTCAGTGAGAGTGTGAGGAGTAACTTGGGGTCATCTTCTATAATTGTTAATGGAATTTGGAACTGACCTACGACTAGAAACAGAGCCATCATGAACATAAAATCCCTTACTCCTACTCTCTTGCCAAATGTGAATATGGAGACTACAGTGGTGGCTAGCTCATGCGGTAGAGCTCTTGAATGCTCCACACTGCATCCCGGGATCGAGTTCCCCTCCCCCCATGTAATAGATTAGGATTGACGAATGAAAAAAAAAAAAAAAGAATTCCTTCAGATACTTTGTAAAATTTCTTGGGAAGCTATACAAAATAAGAGAGACAAGTTCCATGGGATACTATTGTATGGTTCAAAGGAAATGAGCCGAAATATAGGCTTTAAAGTTTTATCAAGTGAATTTGTTGTCTATGGCTGCCACAACTTAATTTATGCGAAAAGAAAGAAATATTAAAACCTGCGAAAGTGAAGCTTGGACGCCTGAAGATGTGCTAGAGATGGTAAAGGGAAGTATTAGAGATAGAATCAGCTCTTGAGATGTGGTGCATAATTCATTTGAGAATTGAAGGTGTGACCCTGTTGGAATTTATCTACAAGAATTTTTGAACATAATCTTTAGGGGAGAAAAAATAATAGACGATCTTGAACTAAAGCGACCAGAAAAAAATCAACCGGAATTATCGGGATCCAGGGTACCCGTACATGTCCTCCGTCGGTTTTCGTTTTTCAGGGATAAAATTCTGAATTTTCGGTTCTGTTCTGGGTTGCTTGAAATTTATGCCAAATCCGACCGAACCGAATATCCTAACCTACACCGGTTGGGCCGGAAGGGTGTCAAGATTGACCGGACCAAGCCGAGAGAAAAAGAAAAAGCAAAAGAAAACCGGCCTGAACCGGTGAACTGAACCGGAAATTTTTTCGATTTTTCTTTGGCCGGTTTGGTTCTAGTTCTTGAAAATTTTAAATTTTAAAAACAGGTTCAGTTACCGGTTCGGTTTTTTTTAAAAAGTGAACCAAACCGGGAAAATACACACACACAACCCTTAGACTTCCCAAGTCCAATCCTAAAATGTTTCTTTTCAACCCTTACCCCTCTCGGGCGGCGACCTCTCTCTCTCTCTCTCTCTGAGATCAGGGGCGACGTCAGCATAGGAGGACTGGGGTCAATTGAACCCAGTCAATAGAAATTTGGCAAAAACTACCGAGTGGTATTTTGTTTTGTATGAATGTCAAATAGGCACTTGACACCACTTAAAAATGCCACTGACCCCACATAGGCCATGGAAATGCTGCAAACTCCTTCGAAAGTTTAGCACTTCTGTCCGAAATCTGACTCCTAGTTGTACTTCTTTCCTTTCAAAGTTCTCATGGACAGCTATAAGCCTATAACACAACTATTATATACTCAAAGGACAAGATTAATATCCTTTAGGTAATAATCCAATAATCCGCATTATTGGATTATTTGTTTGTCCTTATTCAATTTTTTTTTATATCCGTTAGTTTTGCATCAAGATTTTGTGGTTTACGAATTCCAATAATCCACCTATTTTGGTTTTATTAAAAAAAATTGAGTTTTGACCATAATTTTATACTTGTTAGATTCGTCTTGTCGAGAGGAATTCAGAAACCACGAAATCTTGATGCAAAACTAACGGATGCAAAAAAAAAATTTGAATAAAAACAAATGAATAATCCAATAATCGGGATTATTGGATTATTACCCAAATGAGGTAACCTCAATTTCTTCATAAAATAACAAAACCACCTTGTCAAATAGTTCAATAAAGTTCATTTTTTTTTACGGAAAATGCTAACATGTGACAAATAGGCACATGTTAAGATTAAAAAAGTATATTGAAATTTGTAAAAAAATGTACAAGAATATGCGAAATTTTTGAATGACACCACTAATCGAAGTTTCTGGAGTCGCCACTGTCTGAGATTGAATGCCATCACCGTTGACCCCTCGTCAGAGATGAATCATTGTTGAGATGCCATCAGAGTCAGAGATGCCATCATCGTCATCGTCATCATCGCTCCGCAATAGCTCTCAGTCATCATCACTCCGTCATCGTCCAGAACCGTTTCTCTCTTCTCTCTCGATCTGTATATATGTATATACATATACTCCTTGGATTTTCTGAAACCCTTCATCGGATTTACCGATTTAGCGTTTACCTTTCATTTTCAATTGATTTTACTGGGTTTGCTGCCTTACTTGGTTATTGATGCTTGGATCTTGTTGCTCTTCATATGTTTTTGGTTTGAAACCAGCCGAACCAGACCGAAAGCGGATGACCCGAACCGACCTCTAAAAATCGGTTTCGGTTCCATGTTCTTTCCGAACTGAGTTTTTCCGATTCACTAAAAAATATGCCAAAATTGGACCGAACCGGACCCGGTCACACCCCTAAAAGCACTCCTACTTGGGCATTCTGATAGTTAGATGCATTTAGGGAATAGAGTGTTGTTATGTGTTTGTTGTGTCCAGTTGTGATATTGTTGATCAATGTTGCTCTGTGGGGAAGGTCAAAGAGTAGGGTATATACACGTGGTGCCCTACAAGCACCCAAAATTTTCTCCAAAACAATACACAAGCTGTTGCAATGTTGGTTGTTTAGAATTAGTAATATTTTACCTAGACTACTAAAACGTTTACCAGCGAAGAAATTATGTCATTGTCTTCAAATATATTTAATCACTACGAGTTCCACAGAAGCAAAGTTAAGATCATCCCCTTCCATTTTAAGCAACACAAATGGCCAACCACAACTTTTTGAAACCCTCTCTTTATAGTGTGCTATTAGAAAATTGTGTTATATATGTACGTGGATATTGTGTTAAGTAATAGAAAATTGAATTGGCACCGTTTTCATTGATGTAGAATTGATTGATGTATAAAACATAACTCTAGCATGCTTTTATATAGGTTACAAGATTTTGTGACTAAAAAACTTAATCAAAGTAGAAAAATATGCATAATCAACTGGGAAACGTGAATAATGTATCAACTAAACATGAAACACTAATAAAAAACATGGTAACATAATATTTTTTAATATTATGCTAACATCCCCCACAAACTCAAGTAGATTTACCAACTTGAGTTTGAAAAAGAAACCGGGAGCCAGGAACCAAGAGCTAATATAAATCAAGTGTGAAAGCCGAAAGAGCAAGCCAGTTACATGATGTGAGTGTCTAGAAGATAGCAGAGTCGCCGCCCGCCAAAGGGAAAGTTTTTCAGAGGGCCAAGACCTTATAGCTCGGATACAATATTAGAAAATTGAATAGACAGTATTCATTGATATAAAATAGATTGACGAATGAAACATAACCCTAGCATGCCATTATATATATGAAATAACACGCAGTTCAACTTCAAAATTGTTGTAACCCATAACAAAGTTCTAAACGTCTTCAAAGCAATAAGAAACCAACTAGTATTTACTACTAACATAAAAGAAATTTGCAATGCAGCTTTGAAATTATGGATCAAAGCCTCTAATACTAACATATTGCCATCCCTTATCGGTGTTTCACTCGAATGCCCAAGCATTCTCCCTGCGAACATCCGCTTCTTCCTCCGGAGTGAAATCGTTCTCGATGTTAAATATCTTGCGGATTTCCTCTGGAGTCTTGTCCTTGATCATGTCCGCCACCGTCTGACATGTCAAATCGAGCAGGCTCTTGATGTTCAGATAATTTGCCGCCAGTATGAGATCAAACAACACGACCTGATCGACGTTGACGAACGCTTCGTCCCACTTCTTGATATCCTCGTCATCAGCGGCGGTCTTATCGAGTTCATCGGACTTGTTGGCGGCCTTGACGTGCTTCTTGCAGTACTCGATGACCTTGGCCAGGATGCTGCCGGTGACGTTGGGGAGAGGGATGGCGTTGTCGGCGCAGTCGTCTTCGATCATGTGCTTGATCATTTGGGATTCGAGCGCCACGGTTTCTTCAACCTCGAAGGTCTCGCCGTCGGAAGATTTTAGGACGATTTTCTTTGAGGTTGACATGGTTTTGGAGTTTCTGGTTTCGGAATTGGAAAAAAGCTTAACCCTAAGAGAGAGAAAGAGGAGATATGAAAATATTAGAAAATTGAATAGAGAGATTTTATTGTTGTAGAATTGATTGATGTATAAAACATAACCCTACTATGTCTTTATATAGGCTAGAAGACCTTGTGACCAAGAAACCTAATCAAAGTAGGAAAATATGCATAACAAGGAAATCTAAATTAACTTGGAAATTACATGAAACACAATAAATGTAGAAATCATGGTAACATAATGTTTCCTAATATTAGGCTAACATTAACACAATTGAACAACACGTTCAATCCATTTTGCCAAATCTTGGAAACTAGAATGAGAGAAATCACAAAACAAGAAAAAAAAAAGCGTCTTAAAGAGAAATATTGATAGACGCGAACCATGTCGTTGATTTTGTTGGAACAGAGGAGAGATATGTTGTTAGGAGGTTTTGGGGAATGTGGTTCAGTTGTAGATGAACATAGAGGTCGTCTTGAGATTTTTTTTTGAAGAGCAAAAAGGAATTATTAATCTTTAGAAATAAAGACGACACAATGGAGCAGGAACATGCCAATTGGGCACCCCGCAGCTCTTGGGATGTGGTGCATACTTCATTTGAGAATTGAATCCTGTGACCCTGTAGGAATTTATCTACAAGAATTATTTAACATAATATTTAGGGGAGAAAAGAAAAAAAAAAAAGGGACAATCCAGAACCAAGCAGAAAAAACCAACTGGAATTATGGGGATTCCTTCCACCCATACATGTCCTTGGACGGTTTCGTTTTTGAGAGAGAAAATTCTGAATTTTCGGTTCTGTTCTAGATTGCCTGAAATTTCCCCCAAATATGACCGAAACGAATAATTCTAAAATCTACACTTGTGGAACCGAAAATGCTGCCAAGATCGACCGGACCGAACCAATTTCACTCCTATATGGGCATTCTGAAAGTTAGATGCATTTAGGGAGTAGAGTGTTGTTATGTGTTGTGTCCACTTTTGATTTTCAAAAAACTCATTTTATCAATGCAAACAAATACTACGTATTTATATTGCTCCAAAACACATAAGGTAATATATCTTCGATATTTACACTTTATATTTCCTAATTTTGTACTAATTAACATTTTTATTATTTCTTAAATCTACATTTCATTTATGTTTTCAACATTTTAATAAGGCTGATGGCGAAGGTGAATACTGAAATTTCTAGTAGATTCTGAATTCATCCAAACATAGAAAACGAATGACTTGCATGCAGATCTCTGAAAACCTGACCGCCGGATCAATTTATTGCTGGATGTATCATTCATTTGATTTGATTGTGTTTTTTTTTTGTCTTTCTTGTATCATTCATTCATAAAGATTCATAACAGCTTAATGCATCTCGTCACTTTCATAATAACTACTCGTAACTTTATAAATATAATTCAGAACATTTTTGCTGACAAAAAAAATGATTCATGAAATTTTCACTAGGACTCATAAAATTTGCTTCCCATAACTTCTCACAAGTTTCCGAAGCACCCAAAAAAAAAAACTTCTCAGCAATGAAATTCATATAACATTTTCACTAAAAATCATAACATATAGGTGCATGTCGTAATTTTTATACGAAAAGCTAGTATATAACATTTTAAAGGTGCATATGATACACATCCGGATAGAGGTGTGTATTGTAGCGTTTCGCATCGTTGAACTCGGTAGATTGTAATTTTTATTGTTAATGAAGTTTTTCCACTTCCTAAATAAAACAAAAACAACTTCCAACATTCTCTCTAGCGTTCTTGCTCCTCTTAATTTCATTTAGGTAACATTAAGATACCCAAAAGTCAAGGGCTTAAACACATCACCCGCTTCTCTCTCTATGAACTCCACCTGCCCCTTCATCATATGCATATACACAACCCAATCCCCATTCTCCAACGGACTTGGCATGGGCATCACGTAACCCGCCTCCCCGCCCCACGGAAAATGGTACGACCCGAACACTGGCTTTCCCCACCCAAAATCCACTTTTGAAACCGGAAACCGCTGGCCCGACGAAACCACCAAAGCCGGCCCATTGGGCCCATCTTCCCTGCCTGCATAGATCCGAGCCAGTACTGGCTCTGGCCTATGGGCTTCTACCCAATCAATTAAATCCAAGAAGTGGTCCTTGGTAACAGCACTTTCTAGAAACTCATGAACTGAATCTGCAGTTGAACTTAATGGTTGGCTTGTTAATACTCGAACGGGTTTTTCCCCATACGGAATCGACAAGACGTTTCCGAAGTATGAGCTGAATAATTTTGACTTGTCGATCTCTCCTTGGCTCAATCTCATCCGCCCATCCACCACAATTCCAAGTTTACAAAATTGCCCTTCGTTTGTTACTCCGGCAGCAACTAGTTTCCATAAAAAGGCACAAAATGCCTCGAGCTTAGTCTTGTGGGCTCCATCGTCACTGGCGAGTAACTGGAGACGGATGAGTTGGTCGGCGGAGATGTAGTAGATGCGGCTTATGAGGTGGTCGGAGGAGCAATGTTGGGGATTTGGTGCCGGTGGCAAGGTAGAGAGAGGGATGTATAGGTTGTTTATGGAGGAGGAATCGAGTCCTGGGCGACGGGGGTTGAGGAGCGATCGACGAAATGATGGGCCGAGAGAAAGTGGTATGAATCGGGCCATCTCGGCCCATGAAACAATAAACATGTTGCCGGAGTATGCATCAGCCACCCGATGATCAAACGTGCACGCCACCATCAATCCGCCGCATTTGAATTCTGTCACCTGTAACTCCAACAAATATTATTCACAGAAATTGAAGTTAGAAAATTCAAATAAAAAATATTTATAAAAAGTGAAATATAAGGGCCCCTACGCAACTAGTCATTATTCCTCGAATCAAATTTCTCATACTGATGAGTAAAATCAGTGTACGTGTTTGGCCAAGTATGATCAATTTTTGTTAAATTCACATAAATTGTTGTGATTAATTTATCGTTGTCACGAACATGATCTAAAACATAAAAAAAATGTAACCGCAAGTAACCGAAATTTCAATGTTTTTTGTTTGTCTTATCAGAAATTTTTGAATATTCCTGCCATCTTGATACATGATTAACCTAAACAATTTGAACGAAGAATATTTCTAAAAACATTACTAAACTTTAATAATATCAATTTGTCTTCAGAAATAATACACTAAACACAATACCTGGACACAAAGCACCCCATGCTTCTTCTGAGGCACCAACTTACCTTCAATGCTCTCATCAGGATTATACAAGTCAAGATCACAGAGCTCCACGTCAGCAAAAGCCTCAATAAAGTCAACTCCTTTGTTGTTACAAAGAAGTTCAGGTTCACCCAAAGTGTTCTTGACTATCTCCCCAGAAAATGGGTAGAATGAAACCAACACTTGGGCCAATGATTTTTTCAAGACACCGGACATGGACGCAAATGTGAATAAGTTGTCATGTTGTGGGGTCTTTTTGTAACAAAAGAAAACTCCGACGTCCACCGGTGGCAACAGCAAGTCTAGGTTGGACATTGGTAACCAATGCTCTGGCATCGGCAACACCGCCGCCACCACCTCTTTCTTGCCCACCACCACTGCGAAGTCTCCTTTTACACCCATTTTGAGAGAGAGAGAGAGAGAGAAGGGAAAGGGTTGATATGGGAGCTGGTGGGATTGTTGGAAGATGGGGCATGATTTATAGGGATGGCAATGGATCGGTTTGGTCCGGGTTTTGTGATCACCATACCCAAACCCAAAATATTTATCTATACCCAAATCCAAACCGATATCCGACGGGTATGATTTTTAGTGCACCATAACCAAACCATATGGATTTGGATTTTATCCAAACAGCACCAAACCCGATTAATATTCATTCCATTAATGAACATATGAAGGAAAAAGTAATACATTAAAATAAAAAAAGTAACATGCCATAAGATTTCACCATTAAACATCTAAATTCCAACATAATCAAAAGAAATAACTAAATAATAAAATTTTCTTAAAGAGTTCCTATAGAGACTCTTGAGATTTTAAAGGGATTTCAGAGGAATAAGAAGGGAGATGAAATGAAAAGTCAATGAAAGTTATGAATTGAAAAATAAAAATTACATGTATATAAAAATATAATATGTATATATGTATCCTATAAGTAATATCATATGGATTGGTTTTGGTTTTGGTTTGGGTTTGGGTTTGGGTTTGGATTTGGCCGAATACTTTCTAAGACCAAACCAAAATCCAAACCCGCTGGGTATTATGTTTCGAAAACCAAACCCGCCCCATGGGTAGGAAAAAATATAAAAAACCTCCCCGATAGGGTCAGTTTGGTTCGGGTATTCATCGGTTTTGGGTGAGATTGCCATCCCTAATGATTTATAAGAATTTTGGGTTGGAATCTTACGGTTGCCTTCCTATCCACACTCTTAAGTTACGGACTTCGTCCGCACCTCATAGTTCCGGAACAAATCTCGATGATCCGAACCGTTCAATGTGTTTAAACACATGTTTTAAGGGGCCCCCACGAGAATCAGCAAAAAAAAAAAAAAATACCAGGAAGAGCTTGATCTGAGCAATTTTTAACCATCTGTCTTAAAATAAATTTTTGGTCCTTTTTTTTGGATTTGTTTTCCTAAGTTTTGTTAGTTTTCGGTAACATTTTCCCAAATTAAGTACTTGTCTAAGTGACAGGTGTCGAACCGCTTTTCCACCATCTCTCCTAAAACCAATCGATAAAGTCTTTTATCATATTTGACATCGCACCGACAAGTCTATTTTTAGTGCGTGTCGCAGGAAGTGACATTGTATAACTAAATCCATGGGACACTCCAGGCCCAACAATTTTTTTTTTTGATCAGCACCCAACAATCTTTCCATCACGATGATGCTCCCGCGACTCGAACCCATGACCTCTTGGCTTTGATACCACTTGTCGGACCACTTTTCCCCCATCTCTCTTAAAACCAATTGGTTTTAGAGAGAGTTTCAATTAAGTCTTTTATGGGGGTTGCAACCAAGCTAAGAGCCACATTTGAGCTTCTCTATAAGGATATGAGAAAACTTATGTCCCGATTTATTTGCTCAATTTTCCTTTTTTTATCCCAATTTGTTTGCAATTTTCCTGTTTTAGAAACCACTAAAAGGCAAAGTTCCAATAACACACTTTTAGTCTTGTAAAATTATAACCCAAGAAATTTCAGTTATCGATTGTCTTAAATGGTGTTTTTGAAAAATTTGCATACTTTTCAACTCAAAGAGTTGGACACAAAAACGGGAGAACTCTCATAATGAATTGGGAGAATTCTCATAATGAGCAAACAAATTGGGATGGAGGGAGTATCTATAACTATCTATAACTTGGGCCCCTTTTTTTGACCCAAAAATTGGAGGTAACAACCCTCTTGGTTTATAAGAACTTTTTGTCGTCAACGAAGGGCGTTCTTTTCTAATATGGAAAACACAGGGTGTTCTCCTAAGGCAATTTTTTGAATAAACTGGTTTTTCACGATTTTTTATGTGATGTATTGTGATAGAATGACCTGTCTTGATTTTTGAAAAAAATTGTTTTTTGTTAGTGGAACACCCCCGAGTAGTTGAGTTTGAATCCATTGGCATTGTGGGAATTGTGTAAAGTTTTTTTTTTGAAATATCATCACCCTCTATTTATACCAATACTAAGGATGTTTAGTAAAATTATTCATATGGGGTACTGCCAACCACCCCAAACTATCATCATACAATAAAAAGGCAGTCGAAAAGGCGGTATATACAGAATTTTGTATACTTAAAATGGAGGCTTTTCATTTGCTCGATCGATAAGGTTAGGAGCCTAAAGCAAAACCTTCACCACCTGTTTTAAGAGTCAACCCCTTGAATAATAGTACCTTTTTACTTAATGAAAAATGTCATTTTCATTACTTGAGTCAACTGAATGATGATTTAAGCTGTAACAATGATCTCATATATACAATAACCATCGTGAGGGAGTGGTCTCATTTTCATTACTTGAGTTAACTGAATGGTGATTTAAGCTGTGACAATCATCTCATTTTCATTATTTGAGTTGAGGTCTCATAACTAGAAAAACAAATCGAATATGCTTGTCACCTGAAAAAATAAAGAGATTACAAAATGTCAATTTCCCATTATACCATCCTTATACGTAGAATCCCTTTTCTAAATGCCTAATTATTCCTCTGTTTCATCTTGACCGGAGACTGCTGCCACTTGTCCCCAATTTATGGATGCGGTAGTATTTTTTAAAATCGTTGAAGTGGTGGTTGTACCTAATTTATGCCCAATTTATGTCAGCGGTTGTACTTTTATAATCGTTAAGGTGACGACCAGCCAAGGTTATTAATCTCGTACCGTAACGGCTGGTATGTATCGGATTTGTCTGTAACCGGTAACACACCCTTGTAATTCCATCCCGTCCTAAATTTTGGACCTTTCTGGCCGGTTCCGGTCAATCCGGACAATACCGGCTGGTACTCATTTACCGATGATTTCGTCCGAGAAATTGCAGACTACAATTTTGTAAAATTTTCGACATTAACCCACCTATATACTTCGTTCCCCTCTTCTGAAAACTGTACTGCGGCTGCACTATGTCCGTCCTCCTCTCTCACTGATGGCAGCCAATCTGCTAGCTTAGCCATCGTAATCAATCTTCCTCTCCGGAGACCGTCGATCGGCCACCTGCTATAGATTTGTCTGGTATTTTGCAGATCTTGGCTTTTGCACTGACTGAGGTTGTGATTGGTTTCCGTCCACGCGTGATTTTTTTTGTTTTTGGCACCGCTGGCCCAAGACCAAGGGGGACTCATCGCCATAGTATCCAATTACAGACGAAGGGCTCACCGCCACAGTATCCAATTACTTACTTCCCGTTTCTCTCAACTTTTTGCACAGCTGGCCCAAAAAATCACAACCTAAAAAGTTTCAGTCATAACTACATAATCTTAGCCTAAAACTCTCTCTCACGTTGTTTTGTTCTTATCTATGTGTGATTTTATTGGGCATTAGTGATAGGTTAGTCTTTGAAATCTTCTTGTTGTTCTTTTTAAGTTTTGGGCATTAGTATGTATATTGCCTATTGTTTGCTTGAACGGTTTGGCCTACGGAGAAGAGTTGAGTTGCTAATGAGTTGTGTTTTTTCATTCTTTTGGCCTTTTGTGTGTTTTGTGGTCCTATTTTGTCCTCTTGTTTTGGTCTTTTAGTCATTCACGTAAACATTGAATGAAGCAAAAGAGTTTATTGGAATATGGGTATGCCTCATGTTCTTATTTACTAAAACAAGACAAAACATCTAATGAAGCAAAAGAGTTGTGTGGAACAAGTTAACAATATTTCTAAGCCATTAATTGGTTCCTCCCATTTAAAATAAACTACAATTTCAAATAGAAAAACTCATGATTAAATGGTTTCTCCCATTTCTTTTTACCCTTTTGTGTTTGGTTAAACTGTATTATTGTAATTTCCTTGGTATTCAATGGTTGTTTGTGATTGTGGCCTGTCGTTTTGTACAGGCCGCTATTGGATAATTTTTTTTTGGGTGCATGCTATTGGATAATTGGTTGGTTGAGAGTGAGAAAATTGAACACTCAATTTAGGAGTATTTGTTTCTGTGGACCTCGGAGCATCCACGTGCTACACTGGATATTCTTTAGACATACACACCACATGCATAGAATCTATACGTATACGCATAAAGAGAGAAATTTAGAGAGAGGGAAAAGAGAGAGAGAAGTTCGAAGAACAAGGTACCTTGACGCTGGAGGACTTCGATGGCAGTTCCATCCCTTTTGGCGTGGTCAATAGAGAGATAAACGCTTTGAGAGAGAGAGAGAGAGAGAGAGAGAGAGAGAGAGAGACAGTTCGCATAGCTTGTGAGAGAGAGATACACGGTCGATTTATGTTCCCAGTGTGGTCGATCAGACTATCAGAGCTTTTGTTGCTTCCAAAGGTCCAAGAATGCTTAAACTTTTGTTGCGTCCACGCCAAATGGAAACAAGAAGACATCGGCAACTAACAAACAAAAGCATCAGGCATGCAAAGAAATATATTTTGCACAATGGACTGGGCTGTGTAACTTTTGCATTTTAAGTGGCTTAGTTTTTGTCCCACAAGAAATACGGAAAACCTATGGGTACCGGCCCACAGAGAATGCACAAATCGTGCTTGGGGACCCACGTTTGGGTCCCACATGAGTGATCCGAACCGTTCATTCTTCTTAGAACATTTTTTCGAGTGGGCCCACAAAATTACAGCTCAATCGGACAGTTAGAAGTGGTCGAACCAAAATCCCACCGTTTCAATCCAAAAGATCGTGCTCGGGGACCCACGTTTGGGTCCCACATGAGTGATCCTAACCGTTCATTCTTCTTAGAACATTTTTCCGAGTGGGCCCACAATATTTTAGCTCAATCGGACGGTTAGAAGTGGTCAAACCAAAGTCGCACCGTTTCAATCCAAAAGTGGGTCCCCGAACACGATCTGTGCATTTTCTGTGCACTTGTATCTGTACGTGTAGCAATGTCCCAAGAAATATATTTTGGAGTAAGCTCCAGGATTTTCTTTTCCGCTTTATTCGTCCTTAGCTTTAGTTTTCAATATACTCCCTCTGTCCATTTTTAAATGATCCATATGGGAATACGTGCAATTTCACCCCCCTAAAAAACACATTCTATATAACCTTTTAATTTGTTTTATACCAAATTAAAGTGCTCATTGAGTACTTTAATTTGGTGCCAAAAAAAAAAAAATTAAAAACGTTATACGCAAGTACATTTTTAAGCATCCGCAAAAATAAACGTTTCTCAAGTGGACCACTTAAAAAGGGATGGAGGGAGTAGTTTATTTGTGGTGCACGACTTGTAATTGCCATTACTAACAGTATCATTGTTTTATTCAGCTCTTTTCTAGCTATTAGCTTTAATCGCTCACAAAGTTATCCAATGCCATTTGGTACTGTTGTTCCTACCAAGTCATATCTTCACAATTGAGTGACCATTGTTTCCTCTCTCTATCTGTGAGTGATTATAACTTGTGCTTCGTGTTATCGGTGCTGAATAATTTGTTCAAATCATATAGGAAATGTGGTGCTAGAATTTGCAAATGATCAAAGCAATTGCTACCGAAATTCCACCTATAGTTCCGAGTAAATGAAAACCAAAGTTTCATATCTGGAGAGTGATAATATCGGTTTCTGAGATGAGAAAGTTGTATTTGTTGACATAAGTTATTTTGTTTGGTTTAAAATCGCAAAGCAGTGGAAAGGCAAAGGGTTAGATCAATGGAACCGGGGGCCCTGTAGTGAGGGGCACTCACTACAGAATGTAGTGATCAACAGTGGCCGTTGGATTCGGCAATCAATGGTTCAGATTAAAAATGAAACTCTTCCATGTAAGAGAAGTGAGTTTGATTGTCGAATCCAACGGCCACTGTTGCTCACTACACCCTGTAGTGAGTTTGGCTCACTACATGGCCCCCGATTCCGAGATCAATGGTGAGTTTGATGATGATTTATGTTGTACCTCAGTTATTTTTGGAACTGCAACTACTATTTTTTCACTTATTTTTGGTTCATAAATTTTTTTCATTTATGCTTTTTTCCACCTTCCTTGAACCCCAGTTAAGAGCCACATCTTATTCCGGGCTTGTTGATCGTTCCAGGGTTCAGTAGTTTTCTGAGGGTTACCTATATTGGGACTCTACAATAAGGATTGCATCATTTGTTCATTATACAATCCTGTTTCTTTTAGTTGCAAATTTTATTTTTGTTTTATTTTTAGGTGTGACTGATTTTGGAGAATCATATAAACCACAATGGAGCTGTTGGGTCCTTTTTACACGGGAGAGATCAATAGTAGGGTCGTTGATATGCGGAGCACATGCCTTTTAGCACATGCAATTGTTCTTTACTCAGTTTCACATTCAATTATCGTTGCACGATTGAAAGTGGTATTTTTATTTTCCCTGAATCATCCAATTATTAATTTTTTTTTTGGGAAATTACGTTCAAATATTCAATGCATAGAATATTGTTGCTCAACTCTTTACTTTTTGTTGTTGGTTTCTTTCAAATTTTCTTCAACAAATTGCATGAACTACATTAGTATTAATACATACACTCATTCTAGACTGAATGAAAATAGCCACTGCAGACCAAAGGAAATTTGTAAGTAAAAAAATCATAGAGCAACATTTCCCTGAAAAACATCACCAGTAAAAAAAAAAAAAAAAATAATAAAGTACAAAAGCACGAGCACGAGATTTCGTGCGTGCACGGAGACATCAAACTAGTCATCATACAATAAAAAGGCAGTAAAAAATGCGGTATCTACAGAATTTTGTAAACTTGAAATGGAGGCTTTTCATTTGCTTGATCGGTAAGGTTAGGAGCCTAAAGCAAAGCCTTCACCACCTGCTTTAAGAGTCAACCCCTTGAATAATAGCACCTTTTTACTTAATGACAAATGTCATTTTCATTACTCGAGTTAACTGAATGATGATTTAAGTTGTGACAATCATCTCATATATGCAATAACCATCGTGACGTGGTCAAGAGTTGAAGTCTCATAACTAGTAAAAAAATCGAATATGCTTGTCACCTAAAAAAATAACCCATTATACCATCCTTATACGTAGAATCGCTTTTCTAAATGCCTAATTAAGCTTAATTATTCCTCTGTTTCATCTTTGACTGGAGACCGCTTTCACTTGTCCCCAATTTATGGTAGCTGTAGTATTTTTTAAAAATCATTGAGGTAGTGATTGTACCTTTATGCCCAATTTTATGTCCGCAGTTGTACTTTTAAAATCATTGAAGTGACGACGGCCAGGATATGGAATTGTTCGAGCTGCGTTTTAGAGAAAGGAACAGAGGAAATTCCAAGCTAAAATTTTAGGATTCCAATCGATTATAGGACGATTTTTCATGTTTTAAGTTGGGGACTAAATTGCATACATGTCCACAAAATTGAAGCCATGTTTTTGGAGTACCTGAAAGAGTCTCTAAAAGCAGTTCTGTAAAAAAAAATAAAAAAAAATCACGATCAATGAACCATTTTTCATGTTGGTCATTTCTTAAAATTGACAAAGTAAACAAGTACAGAGCAATTATCAAAGAAATCCAACACATGCACAAATACAGTCTATCCTAAGTGATGGTCAATATTATTGTATTTTTTTGCTTTGACTCATCCGATAAACCGCAAAACAAGTGTTCAAAACTTAAAAATATTTAGAGAACACACATGATAGACAAAATAAATATAAACAATGTTATAAATTTTGGTCAAGCACATTTTTTAAACAAATACAGTAGTAAATTCTCTTACGGCATTGAGAACAAAATTAATAATTAATAATTGATATTTAACTCAAATTTAAATCTTTGTTGCAATTCAAAACGTAGTGCATGACGTCTCCTTTAGTATTTTAGTATACGTAGTGCATGAATTTGAGATTCCCATGTGGTAAGAGAGGGATCAGATTCCCACTCAATCTGGTAATGTGATTTCTGATTGAATATGTCATCAGGAATCATATTCCTATTCATGTCTCTGTTAAACATCGGAATAAAAAAAGCATGGCATCACATTTCCGTTTGTCTCTTCCAAACGTTGGAATCATGGGTAGAAGTCATCACATTTTCATTCCTCATTGAGATTAATGTCATCCAAACTGAGCCTAGTTTGTTTCAGGCATAAGAACATCATTTCAAATTTTCCGTTAAAGCCATCCAGGGGACAACTCTGACAAGGGAGGCTAGTCCAATTTTAAATATTTCAGGGAAGGTCTCTATATTTATCAGAAACTTAAAAGGAAGTCAGTGTAATTCACCCTTTAATTAAATAGAATGATAAATCTCACTTGAGAAGTTCACCAATTTTTATATGTGGCCACATGTTAAACGAGATTCCCATTTAATTTCATTATCATTATCAAAAAGAACCTTGACAAGGTTGTAAAAAATGAATCTTGGAAAGAAGTGTTCAGTTGACACCATGTTCGGTTTGGTTTTTCAAACCTTGGTTTCCACTTTTTCCAGTGGACCCCCACTTTTTACCAATATTTTCTCTCTCCTCTCTATTTCTAGCAATACTTACTCTAATGCATATTTTGTGTGAGATGCATCCGTGGGGTCCACTTTAAAGACTCACAAAAACGATCTGCGCCGGTTATTAATTTTTTGAGTCATTCCTAAAAAATCAACTCATTTGAAAATTTATAACTGGTTGATCTGTCTTCTAATTATTCATTCACAATTTAGGATCCCAAATTTTACAAAAGTTTAAAAAAAAGTTAGACAACTAGATCAAGTACTTAAAATTATACGATTGACCTGATTTTTTTCTAAATGACTTTAAAGAATAATTTTAGAACTAATGGACGGCTTAGATCATTTGTGTGGGTCTTTAAAGTGGATCCCATGGACGCATCTCACACAAAATATGCACTAGAGTAGCATTGCTAGAAATAGAGAGGAGAGAGAAAATATAGGCAAAAAATGGGGGGCCCCACTGAAAAAAGTGGGAACTAAGGTTTTGAAAACCAAACCAAACATGGCGTGCTCCACAAGCCTTCCCTTCTCCACAGGAAGTCACAAACTTGTATATTTTATCTGGACGAGAGAAATTGAAAAAATATAAAAATAGACTAAAATTGAAAATAATTTATTAAAGATGCATAAAATTCAAAAAAGGATGGCAAAGATAATTTTGTAATGTCTTTAGCGTCGTCTAGTATTAGTATTTTTCAACGTTGGTTTACATTATTATAATTTTTTTATTCCCCTTATCAAGGCAAACAATGTGATGTAAAAATTATGACAAAAATTGAAAAGAAGGTAACTAAAATTTAAATAATACCGACTGGCTCCAACAAAAAATAATTTAGTCCAAAAATTAATTAATTTACTTTCTTTTTTTTATGTTCTGTCAATATGAATTCGAAAAGTCGAATGATATTTTGATCGAAAGTTAAAAAAGCATTTACTAACAAAGCATAAATCTCCCTAAAGACTCTTGGTGATTAATCTGAAAGGTATATAGTTTTTGTGACCTGGGATCAGTGGCGAAGCTATCGGGACCCATTTTTTTTTATTTTAAAAATAATGGTTTGCATAATTTTGGTAGATGTAAAAAGCATCATTATTAAGAACAAGTTTTATTTTAAGAACATTAAATTATGGTTAATGATATCATGCGGTAATATTACTAGGGCCTCCTTCGGCCTAGCTTTTGGCCAAATTTTTGGTGTTTTTTTTTGCTATTTTCTCTTACTCCCCCAGTCCCAAATTTGTTGTCCATTTACGGGCATGCGTGCCATTTTTCGAATATATATAACATTATACATTTGAAAATAGTATAAATAATTTTTTGAGGTGCTGTGAATAGTGCAACTGGACAAGAAATACGGGACGAAGGGAGTAATTTTTATTAGATTTGGTTCAACATTTTACATCACATCGTTCATCTCGATGGGAGGAATCAGAACAGTACGAAAGGATAGACCAAAATTGAAAAAAGTTTATATAAGAAGACCAAAAACTCCCAAAAACTCAGTTATGGTAAAGACATACAAAAGCTTATTAGGCCCCGTTCCGCTAATGATTTTTTTAAGTTGATGTATTATGAGAGAGTAACTTACTTCGAAAAGTACAATAAGCCAAAAAAGTCAAAAAGCCCCTTAGCGGGATGAGGCATTAGCTAGAACGGCTACTACATTTTGTGAAAACTTTATATACAATCCAAAAGCTTAAGCTGTTATATGGAGAGGTCCCAATTACGGGCTGCCACCCAGCACTTATTTTGTTCAATCGTTGGTTAATGTGGATTGAGGCCCAGCAAAATGCGCCGAAAAGTTTCTGTTTATTGGCCCGTTTGGTTAAATTTGACAGGCCCAGAATTTAATTTAAATTCATCGAGTGAGAAGCCATCGGTTAAATTTGAGAGGCCCAGATAATTTAATTTAAATTCCATGGAGTGAGAAGCCCAAGTATTTCAGTTTTTGGGCCCATGATAAGGGGGTGGATTGTGCCCTTATTTATGGGTAGCTGGTTATGAAAGAAGCCCAGGATAAGTTTGGGGCCCCTTATTTTATGGGTAGCTGGTTATGAAAGAAGCCCAGGATAAGTGGGTTGCTGGGCCTTGTTTCATGGGGATAGTTAGATCCCTGTTTTTGTTTTTTCTTTCTTTTCGGTTCAATGGTCAGTGGTGTTCGGGCCGAATTCACAAGAAATTATTTTCTTGTAGTCTGACTACAAGAATCAAAGCCTGATAAATTGTGTGTGAAGTAAACCCACCATCCAACCGGACTGGCCCTTCCAGCTGTTTTCGGCCATGATAATGAGCGATGTTTCCATGAAATAAGAAGGTAGGATACCGATTCTAAAACTACACACAAGTATACAAAAATTTCAATAAGTGTAGAGGCACACCAGCTTCGAACACACCCTATTATGTGGGACCTACCTTGGGATGACACACGAAAAATTGGAGCCGTTCAATTTTTTTTAGAATATTTTTTTGTGTTCCTAAAAAAAATCAGTTGAGTCAAATATCGGTAAAGCTCGATTGATTCAAGTTTCAGTTCTTGAATCAAACAGACCAAAACTTTAACAAACTTATCAAGCCTTTGCCGATATCTGACTGAGCTCATTTTTTCAGGAACCCTTAAAAAAATATTATACAAAACTTGAGTGGCTCCGATTATTCGTGTGAGGCCCCAAAGTAGGTCCCACATGATCGGGTGTGGCTTAGATGTGTTTGAGTGGGTGTGACTGTAGACTAAATGCAAAAACTTACGCACACTCACCCACAAAGAGGGGTGTGGTGTGCAGCGTGTGTGGGTGAGTGTGTGTTAAGTATTTGGGTGTTTGTGTGTCGTGATACAGTTGTTGTGCAACGGTTTGTTGGCTCAAAAATCTGATAAGAAAGTGCTGGTAACTGCCAACATGTGAAGTGGGTTGAAATTGCATGGTTATTGGTGTGATAATAAATTGAGTAATAATATTCGTGCACAGATGGGGTACAAATGGGCTCGGGGACCCACTTTTGGGTCCCACACAAATGATCCGAGATGTCCATTCATCTTAAAATAATTTTGCGAGTGTCTCCGTGAGAAATCAGCTCAATCCGAAGTGCGTAAGTGGTAGGTCCAAAAACCCTCCGTTTCATTCAAAACGAATTCATGTGGGACCCAAAAGTGCGGCCCCGAGCCCATCTGTGCATAATCCATCTGTACCTATGGATTTAGGTTAATAAATTTCTTTATTTCCGTCCACATTGGAAGTCTACATGGATGATCTTGGGCATATAACATACCATGTGGGGTACTACTAGTACCTTGGGCTTAAGCATTTTGGGACATGTGGTGTGGCTTGTGGATCAAAATTAAGATACTGAACCAGTGGTCTGCTTGGGGCGTTACAATTTCTCTTCGTTGAGGCAGCAAACAACCTCTTGTGGTCTTGCTCTTGGGCTGCACATAGTCGTTACATCAAACATGTTACATTAGACGGGAAATTCTAGGCCGGTCCCGTTTTTGGTGTTTTGTCCCATCTAAGCACTTTAATGTCTTTCCCTTCCATAAAAACCCTCACACTCACACGCGCGTCCCCATCCTTCAATAAAAGCCGGTACACTTAAGCCCTGCACGCGCATGATGCTGACATAGGCAATTTTCCCGCCGAACTTCAATTGCAGTCTTTCCCTCTCGCTCTCTCTCTCTCTCTCTCTCTCTCTCTAATTCATTGCCCACTTATTACTCTCTCTCTACAATCATAATCGCCACTCACTCACTCTCTTTACTGCCTACAAATTCTCTTTCTCTTTCTCTCTCTCTTATTTTTTAAAACATCAAATGTTCATAACTTTTAAATTACATATCCGATTTTGGAAAATAATAATAATTTAGAACCTACTCGACGAGATCTATCAAACAAGACCCATATTGAATATAAAATTATGTATATATATAAAAAAAATTAGAGTGTGAATTGTGTCAATGATGTGTGAATTCTACATTTAAATGGTGTGAAATTTTTTATTCTAGAGGGTGTTAATTGTTCAAAAAGGTTGTAATTCTATCATTTTAGAATATGTGAATTCTACATTTGAGGGTGTGAATTTTGAATTTGAGGGGTGTGAATTTTTCTATTTGGAGGGTGTGAATTCAACATTTGAGGGGTGTGAATTCTTTCATTTTGGAGGGTGTGAATTCTACAGTTGAGGGCATGAACTCTTCTATTTGAACGGTGTGAATTGTTGCATGGGTGTGAATAGTGTGCATTTGCGGGTTGTGAATTATTTAGAAGTGGTGTGAATTCTGCTTTAAGGGCTATGAATTATATTTTTTTTTTGTGTGTGTGTGAATTGTGTATTTTGGATGTGTGTGAATTCTGCATTTAAAGTCTGTGAATTCTTTCATTTTGGAGGGTGTGAATTGTTTAGAAGGAGTGTAAATTAGTATTAATTAATGGGTATGAAACAACTTTTTTTACATGTACAAAATTTCATATTCAAATGAGATCTTATTTGAAAGATCTCATCAAGTAGATTCCAAATATATAATTTTTATAAAAAATAATCGTGTATAATAAAAGTGATTTTATTTTTAAATCAAAAAATAAAAGAGAGAGAGAGAGAGAGCGAGAGAGAGAGAGAGAGAGAGAGAGAGAGAGAGAGAGAGAGAGAGAGAGAGAGACTACACACCTACTGTAATTTCCTCTTGACTGCACTAATCAATGCCACTGCGCCAAGCAATGCCATGATGTGGATTACTGGTGATGTGACCTATCCCATTTATTAATGTCGAAGACCAGTACTTTTGAACTTCCAATGGGTGCGTGCGTGACAAAGGACGCCTGACTACACGCCTGACGCCTACAAGCGCCTACGAGCCTGACGCCTACATGATGTGATAGCTGTACTTATTAACTTCCGCGCGTGGGAATGAGTTTAAGGGAAATGTGTTTGACATGAGGTGGGCTTGGAAGGAAAACTCTTGACAAAATAGGGCCGGCCAGTAAGAAGCCCTACATTAGAAGTCATATTATTAAGGCTCGTGGCCTACTCAAACATTGAACTGTAATCCACTCTTGACACTCTTGCGCTAACAACTCTTGCCTGTGATTGTCGCTCACGCCTTTGAAATAAAGGAGGAGAACAATATCTTAACATCCTACTCACTTGCAACCGCATTTGTAGTCTGTCATGTGTAATCTCCTTTTGATCTATCACTATATCATAGTATTTTATGTTTAGAGTGAATCGAAGTACTTGACCAACTCTAATAGTGAGATCTCAACATTATATGAAGTGATCATCCGTTCTGCATCATGTGAGATTGTATTCGTTAACATGGTACAACAGTTAAATTCAGGTGGTATCCTCTAGTCTCCAACCCCCTCTAAACTTAGTTTTTTTCCCCCCTATCTGAAAGCGACCATCAAAGTGGGCTGTGTAATTTTCCTAATTTTTCACCGAAAAGATCTCCCACCTCTCATTGTTGTTTTATGTTTAGAGTTGGTCAAGTACTTCGATTCACTTTTGTTTCCGGATGGTAACATGAAATGAGTTAATTTCGGTCTAATTTAGGGGTGACCGTGGACCGGAGTGGTTCCAATTTGTTGTAAATCAAGAATTAAATAAACTCTTAACCCTTAGGCCAACCTCTTATCAAATATCAAATTGGCAATGGGCATAATACATTTTTGTGGCTTGAGAACTGGCACCCCCTTGGACCCTCGTACGCTAGATTTGGTGAACGGGTTGTTGCTAATGGTGAAGGTTGCTTCAATCATAGTTCAGGGTGCATGGTGTTGACCTAGGATAAGAAACTTGGCCATTCAATCTATACTTGCTGGGTCCCCTCCTGATTTGATTCCTATGCCTCACATGGCAGATTTCGTTAGATGGATGGCTCATCCTAGTGGTAATTATACTGCTGCTTCTGCCTAGAACGCTATTAGACAAAGGTTCCCTGTTGTGCCCTGGTGGAAGATAAATTGGGGTAGCAATAACGTACCTTGATGGTCTTTTATTTTTTGGTTAGCTGCCCAATTTAGACTGAATACTAGAGATAGGCTGCGATCTTGGGGTATGTTGATTGATGATATTTGTTGTCTCTATAGCTTTGGCAATGAATCACACCATCATCTATTCTTTGAATGCCCCTTTTCTTTGACTGTTTGGAAAGCTTTGATGTTAAAAAATCAAGTTCAAGGGATGTCTAGCAGTATGGCGGCTGTCTTGGAGTGGTTCTCACTTAATGTTAAGGGCAAAGGACTTCGGTGTATTGCCTTAGAGTATCTTTTACTGCTTCAGTGTATGGTTTGTGGAGGGAAAGAAATTCAAGAATCTTCCAAGGTGTGTTTACTGGGTCAGAGCAAGGGTCCGATCGTATTTGCACTGAGATCAAAGACTTCCTCAGCTCTAGAAGAAATTTGAAGCCCTCATTGAAGAACAAAGCTCTTTGCTTTAGTTGGGGCTTGCTCAGAGGATTTTTACTTCTGTATAGTTTGTGTTTTCGTTTTGCCTAGGTTTGTTGGCTGTTTTGTTTGTCTTTGTTGTGGCGTTGTATTAGGGGTAATCCCTAAACTGTGGTTCATTCTTGGTTGAGCTTAATAAGTTTTGCACTTATCGAAAAGAAAAAAAAAAAACTCTTATGGATTGAAGATTTTGCATTTCCTTCTACTATGAATGAGCATGGACGGAATTGGTTTGGTTTTGTGGTATAAAACACAAAACCAACTCTTACGGATTGAATTCCGAGAAACAAACCAATCCGCAAAATACATGGAACCGAACTCGATTAGGCTACTGCTTGGTTCTGTTTTTGAACTAAAATTTACTTCAAGTTGAAACAATATGTTTACAAATTAAAGCATCATAAGAAACAAAAATTTGCATAACAAAATCAAAACAAAAATTACTTTAAACCAACTTTTTAAAAATCATTAAAGTCACTAGACTCAATGGAAGTCACTAAGAAAATATATATTAGTAATTGATAGGATGAAAGTATATTTATGATTGAGTCTATTATTATCGATCTAGTACGCTCCCAAAAGAAATAAAATATCAATTGCACGCTATATATAAAACTGCGCACAATTTAATTAAATCAGTTTGGAACAATAACCATCAGGCCCGGCCCTGTGGGGAGGCTGGGCAGGCCCAGGCCTGGGGCCCACTGAAAATGGGCCAATTTTGGGGCCCCCAAGTATATAGGGTAGTATAGGTATGGGTTTGCATAAAATATCTAATAAATTGATCCAAGAGGCCCACCAAAATCACTTAAGCCCCATTTTATTTTGTGAGGCCCATTTTATTGTTAGAGGCCCACCAAAATTGAAACTATTTTTTGAGGCCCATTTTATTGTTAGGTGAAATCATAAACTGGCGAACGAAATAGGTGAAATCATAAACTGTGAATATACAATTGGTCCACACAAATAAGAATTAATTCAAGTATGAATTCTTTTGACAATGGCTACGTAGACAAGCTAGATATAATCTAGTTCCTAGTTGGAATGAAAGGGCGTTCTGATAAAATTAAAAATTGGACTATAACAATAATAGTTGGAATGAAAGGGCGTTCTGATAAAAGAAAGAATGTATTTTATAGATAAATTGTGTCCAACCCATGTAATAAAAGTTCATGCGATGTAATAAGTTTTGGACCCAGCTTCTCTCCAATTGGACTGCAGAGAGGTCTTTGCAGTTACATTTCAGTAGCTCATCGCAACAATTATTGGTCTAGATTTAATATAATTTAATTGTTTTACAATTTTACCTGTAGGATTCTTTCAACAAAACAACCATTAAAAACACTTTTGGATGACCATGATCACATGAACGGCTCTGTAGTCTAAACTCATAGTACGGAGAAAGATATTTCATAAGTTTTCATGTGGAGGAGATTATTTATTTTTGATAAATATGACGGTTTAATTTTTGTGTATCGGATTATGTATATTTTGTTGCATCGAAGTAATAGTCTTGTATGTGTATTCCCGGTTCCGAACTTTGTTTGAAATTAACATGAGATGTTGATCTTTGTTGCAATAATGTCTTGCTTACTCTTCTCATAGAATATATATATATGTTGATCTTTGTTGCAATAATGTCTTGCTTACTCTATATATATATATATAGGGGCCGGTTCCTCTCACACTTAAAAAAACACATAAAAAAACTCAATACTCTTCCAAGCCCCCTTGTGATGTTCTGAACCACTGATCTTGTTTAAATGAGTAAAATAAAAGGTCCTGCAAAATTTCAACTCAATCGGATATCGGTAAGTGCTTGATCCAAACGATTTTAAAAACACTAGTTTCTGTCACAGTTTTTGCAAAACTATTTGGATCAAACACTTACCGATATCCGATTAAGCTAAATTTTTGCAGGACCTCCTATTTTACTTATTTAAACAAGATCAACGGTTCAAAACATCACAGTGGGACTCGAAACAAAATCGTGTGTTTTTTTATGTGTTTTTTTTAAGTGTGAGAGGAACCGGCCCCATATATATATATATATATGAAGGGTCTCAAGTTGAGGATAGGGTTGGGGCCTCGAGGAACACAGGGCCGGGCCTGATAACCATGAGCATTAATCAGCAAATCGACCCATGTGATTTGGAATTTATTTTTCTACATCGGGAACGAACCACTCTCTTAGGAAATCGAATGAAACTGACCGATTTGGATTGTTTGGGATTGGATTCGTGGTTTGATGACTTTCTTGCTCACCGCAAGACTAAAATTTTGCGCGCTGTCATTTTGTGACAGTTATCTGTCATCTACTATCAGCCTTGGTTTTTACTCACGAGGGATATAAAATTGCAAAGTCAGTCTATTTCTGCATCTTCAGACAAACTATGACGTTGTTGTCCTGTTGATTGAATGTTTCTCAACTAACAATAGACGTGTGATAATGATTTGTTTTAGCTTCTTATTGACGTTTATTCTTTGAACAGCGAAAAGAGATGGAGTATTTTTATTGAACTCAGAAAAAGAGTATAGATATTAAAAGGTTCTGAGAATCGGGAATGACTATAATACACACTTATTAAAGGTGTATACTATATACACTTATTGTGCTGTCCATATTGTGCCACCTAATGGCTAATCGTAACATTTTTTTTAGTGTTTCGTAACTTTTCAGCAATTTGATTCATAATATTTTCCATATGATTCGTAACATTTTTGCGTTTTCGGAACTTTTTTATTTTTATTTTATAAAAGTCGTATTTTTTTATTCATAAGAGGTAATCGATTTGTAACATTTTTAGGGTGCATATGATACATACCTAAATAGGGGATGTGTATTGTAGCATTTCTCGATTAGGACAGCGTTGCAGCAAGGAGATTAAAGGGAAGTCGATCTGTTGGTGTTCACTTTTTTTTTTGGCAATGAACAGGAATGCTTGGAGATTGATTGCGGACAATGTCTCGTGAGTGTTGGATTTTTATTTCTTTTTTTTTTGGTTGTTAAGGTTGGTGTCCTTCTCTTGCTGTGGTGGTGTTTGTTTGGTGTTTCGATTCCTACTACTGGTGTTCAGTGGCGACTTCAGGAGTTCAGAAGTGTGGGGTCATCGCAATAATGACAATTAAAAATTTTGTTCCAACAAAATTCACATTCAAAACTCAACCTAATAAACAAAAGATATCATCAAAAGGCATAAATTTTTTTTCTCCGTTTTCAGTTTCACCACATGAAAAATAAAAATAAAAAAATCTACACAATCTTCTGCAATTGCATTCGACGGGGTTTTGAGTTCTGAAGTCGTTGCACGATATATAGTCTCTAGGTTGATACTATCAAATAATCCCTCCGTCCCAAATTGTTGCTTCTGCTTTACTTTTTGAACCATTCAAACAATTATCTATATTCTATAATCTATAATTTTTCTATGATTTTAAAATATGTGTTTGATAAAATTAATTGAGACCTATCAAACAAGATCCATATTAGATATATAAATCATTAAAAATCCGAACAATTTTTTTAGAGGTCCCAATTCTAAAATAGTAACTAGGAGCAACAATTTGGGACGGAGGGAGTACTTCCTAAGTAAGTCAGATCAACCTCTCTATATCATCAAAAAAACCAAACGAGTGATTAGGATTCAAACAAGACACACAAAGCGGGGGGATGAAAGTTGGGGAATTATCCAGTGGAGTCAACCCTAAATTTATGGGGGTTCATTTATGAATTTCCTAAAAAAAATTACTCCGTAACATAGTAGTAGTATTTTTTTTTTTTTGGCCGTGAGGTCGGCTGACCCCCTCATTTCCACGTGGAGTCGCCCCTGTTGGTGTTTCTGGTGTTTCGATTCCTACTACTGGTGTTTCTGGTGTTTTGATATGTTGGCATCTTGTCAACATTGGTTGTAGGCTTGCTGATAAAAAATGAAAACATTGGTTGTAGGCTTAGCAGTAGAGAGGGCTGTGAGGCAGTGTGTTCCCATTATATTGGGCATACCTCTTTTGCCTTATTTCTTTCGCCGTCATCTGTTTATCTCGTTGTATCTTTGCATCGAGTTAATAAAATTTCTATAATTCCTTGCAAAAAAAGAAAAGAAGAAAAACAAGGAGTAGCATCCCAACAAATGGCATCCAAACTCTCCGCCAATCATGTCTCGCACGACTCAAAAGACAAGGTTGGCAAGAGGCCAACCGAAAATACCCCAACCACACTCCTTCCTCCTAAAAAGCAGCCACAAAAAACAAAAGCCAACACCTCTACCTCACGTTTTTGCATTTTTCGAGCCGTTTTTGTGATGAAACAAACGTTTAGACAAAATGTGTTGTGACAATTCAAAGGTTTTTGGGATAAAACGCGAATTCCAAGAATTGCTCACATGGAAGAAAGAAAATAAGGACAACAGGAAAATAACGAATGTTGTGTGAATGTTTTGTTAACCTTTCGAAACTAACTCTAACAAATTAGTACTACTCTGCTTGTACGATTCATGATGTATGAAAAACTCAACTTATTTGAAATGATTAATGTTTGACTCGAAAAGCTAGTTTAGATCGGTTCGAATCATAAACAAACAACGTCTATACATATTTTTGTCCTTCTGTTAAAGGTTTCAAAGCAAGCTTAACCAATCAACTACTCGGCTAGTTGGACTCAGTTTTTTTTTTTTTTTTTTTTTTTAACAACAAAGAGAAATTTTATTAATCAAATTTTGAGGTACAAGAGATTAGATGGAGCAAAAACAAATGCATCACAACAAGAGAGAAACATCCCTAGACTAAGTTGGCATTCAACGCTCTCGACAATCATATGTCATATGAGCCCGAAGGGAGGATGGATGGCAAGAAGTGAACCAAACGCCACGAAAAGAAAATACAAGAAGATGGGATATAGAATCCCAGTAACATGCCCAATAGAGATGGGAAATAAAATCCCAATTACATGCCTGACAGAGCTATTAAGAAATATTGTCCCACATTGCTTGGGGAAGGAATGAGTGATCGAAGGAATGAGTGATCACTTAATATATGCTGGGACCTCTCCACTCATTGTCAATTGGTTTTGAGATGGTTATAAAGTTTCCACAAGAGCAACACCCAAAACAGATAACCACGGAATCCTAAGCAGCACAACAACTCAGCAAGGTAAGTATCTAGAATAGCATCAGAAGCAATCCAAGAGTCGAGCCTAACCCAATAACTTGCTTAGGATACCATGATTATCTGTTGGACTCGTTACCAGCCTTTTAGTGCCCGTTTACTACAAAATTTATGATTTGATTCTAAAGTATTAGTGGCTTTTAAAATGCATTTATATGTGCTTGTTAATTAAAACTCTTTACAGATTTTGGTATCTTGAGATTCCTAAAAGCTAAAAACAACTTAAAAGTCTTATTATAAAGAAGCTGAGTGTAGCGTGCTTTTGGGATGAAATTTAAACGCTAAGTAACTTTAAAGATAAATTTACTTTTAGCAGCAAAGTTATTACAACTTTTAGCGTAGTAAACGCTAAGTAACTTTAAAGATAAATTTACTTTTAGCAGCAAAGCCCCATTCCCTGAAGATTGATTTGATTTTTTTATTGTATTGATTTCTTTGGAAGCTACTGGTGTTGTTGCTCCTTTTCTTGGTCTAATAGTGGGAACATTTTTTGAAGTTGCTGAAGTTGAAAGCTGATTCAAGTCCTGCTTTCTGAAGTTGCTGAAGTTAATTTTTTCTGAAGATATAATCATAGTTTTGTAGTGGCTGTTGATGTCTTTATTCCCTGAAAGCTGCTGGTGTTTTCTTTTGGTGTTGAAAGCTGCGCATGGCGTTATTTTCTTGGTGTGATAAAGGTTGGTGTTGACTGTTACTGTTGTTACTTTCTTATAAGAGATTACCCAGGTGACATGGATGCTGCCTATTGTTGTCAGCTGATGACTACACCTAGTTGGAGTTTGCTCTAAGCTTGTATTTCTACTTTGTTGTTGCAAATTGTATCAGGTTTTGGATTGTATCTGTGTATTGGTTGACTTCCTGTAAACCTTGTTATTTCCCCTTGGGTCCGTGAGGGCATATGATTGTCGCTTGGAGGGGTGCCAACCTTGTTGGGATGTCTCCTCGCGATGTGATGCCATTTCTCGGATCCTTTTAATCTTTGTAATTTGTTTCCAAAGATTAATAAAATCTTTTTTGCCGTTCAAAAAAAAACTTTTAGTGTAGTATATTCTCACAACAAACACGTTTATCTGCTTCTACGAATTATTATGTACCATAGTTGTCGATATCGTATGATTCGAATCGTACGATTCGGTATACAAACGATACGAAACGATACCTAGAATCGTATTTGGGGTAGAATCGTGTACAGAATCGAAGAATCGATTCGGGAATCGCAAGAATCGCAGCGATTCGGTAAATTAAACTCTAAAAACGAAATAAACCAAAATTTAGGGGTTTTTTTTGTTATTTCTAAAGCAACACAAAGGGTGATTTTGTGAGACGACAAACAGAAAGCAATCAAAATCGGGTTTCGAACAGTCGTTCTCCAAACAAATTAGGTTTTACACACTTGTGGCTGTGGGGTTTTAACTTTTCAACTAAGAGGAGGGCTCCACCACCAACAAATTACTTATTTCGTTGAAAATCGACCATCGAAGTGAAGAAAAAACTCTCGAACTGAAGAAGAAGAAGCTCTGCAACTGAAGTAGCTGCTGTCGACTTTTCTCTGGTTTTGTCGAATTCTTTGGTTTGAATCGTACAGGTAATGAACCAAATACTATTGATATACTATATATTATCTCATACCCACCGACCCACTCACATTATATATAATATAATAATACATATATGATATGCCCAATGCCCACTATCTCAATATAATATAGGAGTAATATACATATATCCACTAAGTAACTAATATTCTAGTGAATCTAGTGCTATTATTTATAATACCCAATTACCCATATGTTTACCAGTAAGCCAACTAATAGATTATTGCATTTTCTGTACCAACTAATAAATTATTGCATTTTCTGTGCTCTATTGTTAGTCTGCCGTGAAAATGGGAAAAAAGAAGAGTAAAAAGTATTGATCACGGAGGGATTCGGACCCACATCCCTTGCTATAAACGCAACTATGCAAGTGTCTGGCCTATTTAGACCACATAATCATCAATTTATCTTATGAAACAATACTTTTATTGATTCTAACTTAAAATCTACATTTTTTATGCATTTTTTTTTTATAAAAATTGCCCGAATCGAGCGATTCACGATTCGATTCGATTCACGATTCGCAACAGGGCCTTTTCGATTCACGATTTGACAACTATGTTATGTACTATAATCGAGAGCAATGACGTTAATATCTATTTTCAAACTATTAGATAAGGCTTACCGAAAATCACACAAAGTCCCTTCTTGCCATTTGCCCCAACTGTCCAACGATTCAAAAAGCAAGCAAGCTTGTAATGAACAAGTGGAAATTTTGATTGCAATAAACAAATTCTGAAGAGTTATATAAATATGAGAGAATTTTCTTGCAGTTGAGAGATCTCTTAGCTCAATATTAAAAATCATATTCATAATTCTAATTAATTGTATAAAATTTTTACCGGCTAATGTGTGTTTGTGTTTTTTTTTTTATGGTAATGCAGGGTGTTCTAGACCAGCTTGTGCGCACCGCAGACTAATCTCTCAGGCCATTCTTTGATTCATTTTCACGCAGGCACGTGCGATGAGGTGACCCAAGAGTTGATGACTTTGAGAATTAAACCTAAGACCTATGCAAAAGCCAATTGATTCACCCATTCACACTAGAAAAGGAGACCCTACCTATATATGGTAGGGACAAGTTTTGGCAGAAACCTAAGGAACAAGTTTTGGCAGCACGAAGTTTCGTGGTTAGGTACACCTATAAATCTTACGATACAATATTACCTCTATTGTACTCCATAGTAACTGAAACAGAGACCTTTTGTCACTCAAATGCATATTTTTTAGGGCAAATGTTCATTAATTTCAAACCTAGATGATATAATAATTAAGCTATATCATTACATTGACGAAGAGTTTATGTAGCTGATTATAGTTTTCAAAGTTAGCGGGGTTACCACAACTGAGAATGATTATTCTGTTCGCTTGGATCACCGCCACATGTGTACAGGAAAAGGCCTCCGGAGCTCACGTGGCGGTGCTCTAGGAACAAGTAATAATTTTCCCACAACTGATAAGTTTGTCTTATAAGGCTTTGGATGTTGATCAATTTGTGGAAGAATATAGGCATTGAAGACATAAAAGTTTAGGGAACATATTCATTTCTTCATTTTCGGGAAAAGGAAATGGAATAAAATTTGGGAAAGTGCTACAATACATAACCATATTTGTACGGTGTGTACCCTTTGAATCACCTTCAGTTCACAATGTTTTTGCGTAGAAGTTCATCGCACTATTCTTGTGTTCGTAATTGTTCTACAAAAAATTTACTCCTATATGTTACGAGTTATTGCCTTTATGTTATATACTAATTTCAGAAAAAATCTGATTAATTTTCGCATAGATCCAGATGTTATGAATTTAAGGCGATGCAAAGAGTTCACACATTTAAAGAGGAGCGTGTGGATTGTATATATCATTACTTCTCTATAATAAATTATTAACACCTTCTTTTCTTTGGTCTATGAATTTAATATCTAAAAACTGTCTCTAAGTGTGGAAAACTGTTTGAAATCGAACAGGGTTATCCATTTTATATTCTCTTCAAATTGTCTCCATCTAAATCTAATCCACTACCTGATCCAAAAAAAAAATCTAATCCACTACATAATTGGTTATTTGCATAGTCTTCTTATCAACCACCCACAACCAACTTTAAATCATTGAATTGCTCAATTCACCAATCCCCTTTTGCAGTCCACAATTAAGGGTCTGAAAAGTGACTGATATGATTAATTATGTCATTAATCATCATCCTTACAACTGCGTACTGTATACACTGTTACATTAGTCTTGCAATAGTCTAAACTGTTACATCACATATATATAGTATGTACCACTTGTAAAACTTTCAATAACCACTTTCCAGTTTAAAACAAAGATCTGTTCTTTCTCAGGAATTGGTCATGAAATCCGAGATATGTATATTGAAAATATCGGTAAGCACTACAGAGTTCTAGAGGGGTGAATTGGATTACCAATTAAAACCCCAATGGGTTGCAAAGTGATCTTACCTTGGGACTTTGGAGTTTACACTCACCTAAGGTCTCAGGTTCGATTCCCATTGCCAGCAATCTCTTGGAGCCACTGGAGGTTATGCTCGGTCGTTACCTTTAATGCCCCGGAATTAATCGAGATACATGCAAGCTAGCCCGTACATCCGGTTATCAAAAAAAAAAAAAAGGGACTACCGACAAAAAGTTAAGTTTAATTATGAGAATCATAATCACCCAAGCAATTGAATTAAACAAACAAGACAAAGAGATTTACATTGAAAGTTATAAGATTCTAACACCCTAAGCATAAAACTACGGCATAATCCTACTTATGTATTTCCATAAATCAAAAGGCTTACAAAAGATAACCAATTAAGAATTACCCACAAGCTCTTGTGAAACCTAACTCCACCTTTTGATCTTGTACCCGTACTCCTCTTTGATTCTATGGACTCACTCCACAAGTACACCCGTCTCGATCTCCGAATTAAACCGGCCTGACCCATCTGGCTCATGTTTTGCAATTTAGGCTCTAGTTGGCATATGATTTTCAGAGTGCTTAATTGGTTGCCAACATAATTAAGATGTTTGCCTTTGTTCAGATGCTTTCATACCTAAGGTCGTTTTAATCTTTGTGTCCGCCACTCAAAGATTAGTAAATTCCACTATGCCAACTTTGGGCTTTGCCGATTGTTTTCTTACAGGCAGTAGTAAAAACTGAAAAGCGTCAATTGTAGGGGTTATTACGAGTGTTAATAATCAACTGACATGGAGTGTTCCACTAACAAAAAATAATTTTTTCTAAAAACCAAGACAGGTCAATCTCTCACAATACATCACATAAAAAACCGTGAAAAGCCAGTTTATTCTAAAAACATAGCGGAACACCCATGTACGTACTAACGCCGGTTACAAATATAGGTAGAACTTTATCATTTGCTGCGGTATTCAAAGCCACGGTAAAGTATATTATTAACTACATTACATAGAAAACCGCAAGTAATAATTGAAGAATACCAAATGAACATATTTATTTTCATTAACTAAAAGCAAATTTTTATATTATTGGTGTATGATGTTTGCAGATGGTATTATCCTCGCAGATGAAACTGCTAGAGGTGCTAATACTAGATTAGAAATTTGGAGGAAAGCATTAGAGTCAAAGGGTTTTCAGATAAGTAGGAGTAAACCGAGTATATGGTGTGCAAGTTTAGTAGTACCAGCAATGCGCATGAAGATAGAGCGATGATCCAAGACCAGGAGATTCTAAGGAGTGGCCACTTTAGGTGTTTAGGCTCAATTATGAGTAAAGATGGAGAGATTGTAGATGATGTGACTCATAGGATCCACGTGGGGGGGCTCAAATGGAGAAGCACTACTGATGTACTATGTGAGAAGAGGGTACCCACAAAATTGAAGGAAAAATTCTATGGAACTGTCATAAGACTAGTAATGCTTTTCGGGACAGAATGTTGGCCTATTAAGAAATAACAAGTGAGCAAGATGAGTGTAGCAGAAATGAGAATGTTGAGGTGGATGTGTGGTAAAACTAGACGATATAGGATTAGAAATACAACAGTTCGTAAGATGATAGGTGTAGCACCTATAGAGGAGAAGTCGAGGGAAAATAAGCTAAGGTGGTTTGATATGTCTACCATAGACTTGTAGATGCAGTAGCTAAGAGAGCAAATATGATAGCTTTGGATAGTAACGCTAGGGTGATGGGGAGACCTAAATTGACTATAGATGCGGTTATGCACAAAGATATTGACTATAATGGGTTTGAATGGACAAGTAGCCCTTGACAGAGCTCATTGGAGAAAAATGATTCATGTAGCAACCCCAAGCAATTGGGACTTAAGGTTTGGTTTGGTTTGGTAACTAAAACCAAATGTTTATGTAACATAGTGGTTAAGGCTTTGGGTACTATTTGGAGAAGTAGGGGTTCCAAACCCCGGGCTAGCATTTTTTTTGTATCAAATAATCTTTTACCGGCATTTTCTAAACCGCTGCTAATAGTATGTAGTTTTTACCTGCTGAAAATTACCGCCACTAATAGCACTTTATTGTTCATGACAGCCGTATAGGTCACATTTGTATTACCACCGCATGAACCACAAATAAAAGTATTGCCAGCAGTTTTCACGCTTTTAACAAATGTATTACCGCATAGGAACTGCTGCTAAAATTATTACCTGCGATTTTCATGCCTTTAACAACAAATAGCCATATTTGACGTAGTGAAATTCCTATGTTGCTAATAAAAAAAAAATACTCCCAAGGACTTTGTCTTGACTTTATTTGAGCCTCATCCTAGTAGGTGGGATTGGTACCTCTTAACTAATCAGCCTAGTGGCTGTACACCAAGTAATACTATATATCAATGAAGAATAATTCACACAAATGGACAATGAAACTTAACATCCATGATTTTTCCCACCAATGATAAATTTAACTTTCCCAGTACAGACTATTCCACATCTAATGCGGGCAGTTGGAACCATGAAATTAAGTAGGATCAATGTGCATTGGGTAGACTTGATCCTCACCCAAAAATTCAAATGAGTCAAGATAAAGACAGGGTTAGTGTGAAATTTGAAATTAATGAAGCTTTTGGTAAAGTATATAGCAACCGCTGCATTTAGACAAAAGTGGTTGAAGAGTAAATTGGAACAGATAAATTGTAAAATCATTCGCTCTCTGAATCTATTTTAATGTGTATCAAAGAGTGTGTTTGGATTAAATTAAGTTTTGGTAAAGACAATCGGTATAGTACTTAACTTTTAGGTACCGTTTTTAGCTTTCCGACTAAGTTTTTATATCACATCGTTCGACTTGACGAGGGGTATTAGAAAAGTATAAAGATATAGACCAAAGTTACAAAAGTCTTATAAAATTACGCTAAAGACACTAAAAGTTGGTCTTTTACGAATTTTATCCATCTTTACTAAACTTTTTTCAACTTTGTTCTATAGTTTTGTACTTAATTTTCAGATTCTTATCGTCGAGAGATGAAAGACTTTTCCAAAATATTTTTACCAAATCTATTAGAAATTAAGAGAAAGGAACAGAAAAGACTCGGTTAGAAAAGACTAATTCATCCCAAGGGGGACTAAAACCATGTGGAGCCGCCAATTGGCCCCATTGAATTTCAAAATCTAACTCAAAATGATTTACATAGTAATAAAATAGACTAGAAATTTTTTTGACCTATTAAACCAAGCAACAAGTGAAAATAGGATACTGGGGTAATTCTTGACTTTTTGTGTAGCATTAATTTGAGTTGAAAAGCATTTATATTTATATTTTTATGAATTAATCTGGTAAAAAAATGAATTTTTTTTTATAGTTAATTAGGAATAAATATCATTAAATTGGGAAATTGAAATCGACTATAATGAACATGTTTGTTATGTAATGTTCCTAGCAACATGTGTCTTTTGGTGTGAGGGGAGTATTCTTTGTGGATCTTCCCTTCTTTCATCTTAAGGCCTTGTTCTTGGATCCTTTTTTAATCTTTGTAATTTGTTTTCAAAGGTCAATAAAATTTTTGTTGTTACAAATTAAAACATGTTTGTTATATAATGTCACTTGCATGATTGGTGATTTAATTTTTTTAACTAGTGGGTAAAATATAGTAATTTTTTTTTTTTGGCGAAAGTCAATAATTTTATTAATTTCGAGTTACTAATATTTGAAAGCTTGTCAAATGCATAGAAGTATATGGTGCCTATCAATACTTTACGACTCCTCTTATATGTGGCCCCTTGGCCACTTTTTTGAAGTCGCAACAGTTGGTATTGATTCATTTTTGAATTGCACTTGCCAAATCAGAAGGGAATTCATCAAGTAGTTCAGCTAATTTCTCCATCTTAACCAAAGTGTACGTTAGAGAGGGAGAACGTCAATTTTTTTTTACCTCTATTGACCAAACCTTGTCTTTTCGTTATCTGCAGTCACAACCAACTATTATTACGTGGCCCTGTGATATCAGCCCTAGCATTTTACACCATGTTTTTTTTTTTGCTTACTAGGAATACTTTTTACTTTTTAGTGAAATTTACTGCAAGCTTAGAAGGAAAATGGAAAATAAAAATACCATCATGAGATGGGGGATTAAGACCTGAAACTTATGGCGTGTTTGGATACCGGATATGCACCCGGATATGAGGCTACCCTGATTACATATCCTGGTCCCACCCCTTACTCCTGCGTTTGAGTTGCAATTTGTCCTCCCCGATTTGTTCACTGTTTGGACTGAAAATCAGGACTGGGGTGGATTTGCGAACGACTGGGGTACCCCCTATCGTTGACAAATCCGGGTGTATTTGTGGGTTTTTGGTACGATTCTACCCCTCCAAATCCACCATGTACGCGTCGTGGATCTGTGGAATCAGTAGGGTTTCGTTTTTTCGAGAGAGGAAGGAAAAAGAGAGGAGAGAGGAGGTCGCCGTTTTCGAACTGTGCGACTCCATTGCTGCTCATCTCGACTTCGTCTTCAACCTGTCGACTGAGGTATACACCGTACTCCATTGATAAGCTTGATTTGTGGGTTTGTTCGATATTATTTGGCCCAATTTCTGCGAGTTAATCTGGGTTTCCATGGAAAATGGTGATTATTTTGATTTTCTATTTGTTACAAGGTTGCTATTTTGATTTTGGGGGTCCTTGGTAATTCGATTGAATCTGGGTTTTTTAGCCCTAATTTCTGTGCTTGAATCTGTCCTTGGTAATTCAATTTTGTGGGTTTTTTAAATGTATTTATTGTTTATTTTTGTAATTAGTATGTAATTATTATGTATTTATTGTGATTATAATGAAATTAATCCATTTTCTTTATTAAAATAATAAACTGGGGGCAATTAAGTCATTTGCATGCCCTCTTATATATCCTATCAAATCCACCCTCCAAATCCTCCTCCTCCTTCTCAAAAAATCATCCAAACACCTCGCATACAAATCCACCCTTCTTAGGAGGTGGGGCAACCCTCATTACAAATCCACCATCAAATCCGCCCTCATTACAAATCCACCCAAAATCAAATCCGGCATCCAAACACGCCATTAGGGCCTTGTTTGTTATGTAGGATTTGAAGGGTGGGATATGAGGTGAAATAGAGTGGGACCCAAAATCTGGTGTTTGTTGCCCTTAATTTAGATGGTATATCAAATCCCCACCTTTTTTTTCCCCAACCAGTTTCATTACGCTCAACCCGGGAGAGTTTTGGATCAACCACTTAGGCACATCGGATTGAGCTGATTTTTAGCGGGGCCTTTCGAAAAATTATTATAAGAGTAATGAACAGTTTGGATCACCCGTGTAGCACCCACAAGTGGGTTTCTGAACAACTCTGTACATTTGAGTCTGTTCCCCTAGCAGGGTCCATTTATTCTTCGGTAAAGAAACTTCGTATGAACCCATGAGACACGGGACATAAGTATTACAGACGTCGCGAGAGGTGATCATATGATTGGATTTTAGTTGCACTTACTTCCAATAAGAAGCAAATTCATTGAGTAGCTCAGTTAATTTCTCCATCTAATTATCAACCAAAGTGAGGACAGTGTGAAAGTCTATTTTCTTGCGGAAATTACGCGGAAGCGTTCAATTTATGAGTTGAATAACCAATTAAAAAATTAATTTAAAAAACTGGTTAATTATCTTGCTAATTCAAACCAAATCACAAGTAGTAGATAGAAAATAAAATGGAGACAGGAGACGCACAATTTACGTGGAAAAACTTAGAGTCCTAAATAACTCTAAGCCAACCACGGCCTAACACAACCGCTTTATTCTATTAATAAAAAAGAAGTACATATTGCGAAATAGTAAAAACCTTACCCCAAGCCTTTACCTATTCTCGCCAATCTCCGATGCTCCCAGAGCTTCTTCAAGAGTCAATAGATGAACCACAGACTTCACGCCCGATCTCCGGATTCAACCGGCTCCGAATCAATCTCCAAAAGATTCGGCCACAATAATATACGACACCACGAAACACAAACACCAAATGGACGAATAATGTGATATGAAAAGTGCTCCTTAAAAGAACTAATGCACACACAAAAATAATATCAATTTTGCCTTGTTTCTCTTGTAAAAAAAATGTGCCTCAATTTTTAATGGCAAGTGCACCCATATATAGGCAAGAGAAAAAATGCCTATACATGTGGCAAACAAAATCTCTTTGATCTCTTCTCCAAATAATATAAAATAAAATCTTTCAAGAACACCAAATATTATTTAGTCTCTCTTTTGCCGTTTAAAAAATGTGCCTTTACTTATCAAGATTGTGATCCCTTATGTAGGCAAGGGAAATGACGCCCCTCCCCAAAAAGGTATCTTGGTGATGCTTTCCAAAAAACGAATATATAATAAAAATAGTCTTCTAATTATACACATATGGAAAGACATATAAAAGAAAATCGTCCCTTGATATATGGAAAGCAAATTTTTCCGAGAGTTAAAGAAAAATTGTTTATTTGATGTAAACATATGTATATATGGAAAACACAATTTTCGGAAAGGTAAAAGAAAATCTTTTGATTGATATCAATATATATATTTAGGTATCCAAGTGAATTTTCGGAGGCAAACTTGCAGAAATATAATCTTTTATTTAAAAAAAAATATGCATGATATGTTGTGCAATGCATTTACCTCTCACACAAATAGATTGACTTTGCAGCGGTCAAATTGGCGCAGACAATGGGAGGAGTATCGAGCGAGCAACTACCCTCTAAAAAATCTACCCATACATGAATGATGGTTATGGACAACCCCGGAAAGTGCCAAAAATATCTAACACTTGCCCCCTTATTGACCGCATGTTTTGCAGTCATAACCAACAATTTCAACCAAGTACTGCAAGCTGGCCCTAAAAATTGCCCATTTTATTTTTCTATACCTTATAAAGTTCGAAAAAAAAAAACGTAATTGACTATTTTCATTATAGTTATTTTCCCATGAAGGATCACTTCAAATTAAGATTGACATCGATTAAGTCTTACCTTAGTTGAACTATGTCATAAGAAAGGTTAAATATACGGATTATACATCTTATCCATAAAACATGAGTTTATGAATAATATCGATTGTGTGACATTAAAATTATCCTTTTAAAATTCAGTAATGTTCAGTTATTTTTTTCGGGGTACTGGAGGATGAGTGATATCTAAGTGATGCTTTTGAATTCTTGTAATTTCCGTATTGTTTTACAAAATTTTTGATTTTTTTGATTAATGAATACTTGTATTTGTTTTTTAAAATGTGATTATTTAGTTTGTGTTTTGTTCGCAAAAAATTCATACAGGGCCTGATATTTTAGCTTAAGGCTCCCAAATGGCCAAATGTCAAGGCCCGCATGACCTTTGTAAAAGAAAGTCTATACTGGAGTATTAAATACGGGGCAGATTACAAATTGCACTAAATTACTGTCTAGTAGTCTTCATTCAAAGACTAGACTTATAAAAAGAAGTCTTTAACAGGATTTTTGCACTCAATTACTGTTTAATAGTCTTCATTCAAAGACTATACTTGTAAAAAGAAGCCTTTAACAGCAGAAAAACTTGAACAGGATTATGTCAATTTTTACCTTATACTTTTCAAGTTGACCAGGCCAAACTAGGGTAAACTAATTTCACAAGTCTCACGAACTTCTATTTTGCCCTAATTAGGGGCATGGACAATAAGAGTTTTTATGTATTTTGTGCATGGCTAGATGAGAGTTCACTTTTTTTGGGTAATGAAGAATTTCCACGCGTTTGTGTGAGGTGAAGTAGCTCCAAAGACAAATCATTTGCCAAGTAGATCGGAGTTATTAGTTTAACAACTAAAGGGAGTTCAAAGTCTCACCATTGACTCGAACCCCAGACTTCTCCCTTGGAAGTCAAGGGGTGCAACTAGGCTAAGAGCCACATCTGAGCTTCTCTATCAAGGATATGAGAAAACATATATTTATAACTATCTATAAATGGGCCCTTTTTTGACCCAAAAATTCCAGGCCCCAATGCCCTGGTCTCTTGGGCCTTGCCGTAGGACTGACCCTAGGTGCTAAGCAGCGTCCAGACAAGTCGATTAACTATGTGACAACCCTCTTAGTTTATAAGAAGTTGTTTTTGTTTGTCAATGAAGCGAGAAAATGGGCGTTCTTTTCTAATATGGAAAACACAAACTGAGTAGTTGACTTTGAATTCGTAGGCATTGTGGGAATTTTGTATAGTTCTTTTTCTTGTTTTTTTTTTTTTAATAAAAACAAACATCACCCTCTATTTACACCAAAAATAAAGATGCACAATTATATTTTACAAGCCGGGGTACTGCCAAGTGCCAACTACCCCAAACTATCATCACACAATAAAAAGGCAGTCAAAAAGGTGGTATCTACAGAATTTTGTATAGTTAAAATGGAGGCTTTTTCATTTGCTTGATAAGGTTGAGAGCCTAAAGCAAAGTCTTCACCACCAGCTTTAAGATTCCACCGAAGTAATACGTTTTTACTTCATGACAAATGTCATTTTCATCACTTGAAAAACCTGAATAGTGATTTAAGCTGTGCCTATCATCTCATATGTAGAATAACCAAGTGGTCAAGAGTTGAAGTCTCATAACTTCTAAAAAAATCGAATATGCTTGTCACCTGAAAAAATAAGGAAATTATTGCTTGACCGACCGAGTGATTTAAAATAAAGACGCGTCCCAAGTGTAGGACTCTCGACCGATGTAGCATAATATCCGGAAGTACCGGAGTCGAACCACAGAGACGGACGAACGTGTGCAGGACTCAAAGATGACGGGTTCACAGTTTATCTTGGCTCTTAGGTAGCCACCCCTTGTTTAATGAGGTTGATTTACTAACTCGATTACCAAACTAAATTAACTAAATATGGATTTGAAAAGGAGAGTACAGCCGTGGGAACCCAGCGTCCGCAACTAGCCTAACCAATGTTTACTCGGGCCACAATTATTCAATTTATTGATTTTAGAATAGGAAAAAGGATCCCTAACAAATGCGCACCACCTGTCACCAGTTTTCGTGCGCATTCGAATTCCGGCGATGCCTGGGTTTTGTTTGTTAGAAGGGTTTTCGTCTTCTAAAATTGCTTAAAAATTAAATTAATTCGAACCCGAGGTAAAAACATTAATTAAACTAGCCACGGGATGCCTTCGCCCCGCGGCCGCACTCTACGAAATTACTCACTCATGACTTTATTGAACGCAGCAAACATGTTTAACCTAGATCTAAACATGATTTTTAACAATTGAAATAAAGATAAAACACGATACCACAAGTTTGCAACGAGAGAACGGATTTGAAGAACAAGAAATCAATACTGGAAAAGCTGAAGAACTTCGATTAAACTTGAATCCCCAAATTAATCCTGAAAATAGCAGCCAAAGTTAAGAAAATAAAGAGTGAACTATGAAGTGTGTAACCCTAATTTCGAGTTCTAAAGGGGTATTTATATTAGAACCACCGTTAATTACAATTAAAAATCGTAAAAGAAAATAAAATCGCGTTGCACGAGAACCAAACGTCACCGTTTCCTATGCCGCTTAAGCCCTAGGTAGCGCTACACCTAATTTGGTGTAGCGCTCCCGAACCCCTTATAGCTGCCTTGACCGTTGACCCCTCCTGTTGACCGTTGACCCTTAAAGCCTCTAGGTAGCGCTACACCAATTTTGGTGTAGCCCTCCCCAACATTCTGTTCAGTTTTCGAGCCTTGTTGTTCCACTCTTGAGCGCTCCGTTGCTTTCTTGGTAGCGCTCACGGTGATTCCGATCACTTTCTCGCGAATTCCACTTCAATACTTAGTCCCAACAGCCTTCCATGCCCTCAAGCTCTATCACGGCCTTTAAGTCTCTGCAATCCAATCTTGGCGCTAAAACAACCTTATTTTCCTGAAAATTAACAAAAACACAAAAACATACCAAAGCAACGCATCAAGTGAAAAATAGGGAATAAATTAGATAACAACGTGTTCAAACTACCATATTTAGGCACTTATATCTACGATACTGCGTGCCTATCACACCCCCCCAACTTGAAGGTTGCTAGTCCCTAGCAAACAAAAAGAATAAAACAAATAAATAAAAGGATAGATCTTTTAAACCCCCGGGTGGCCCCGGTAGGACGAGTGAAGTCTCGTGAGGGTTTTCAGCAGTGATCACCCACAAAGGACTCGGACACTTCGAATGCGACTCAACCCAATCAATAACCTCTAAAAGCACTACAATAACTGTCAAGCAAGTCAAAGGCAAGATATTTCATTCATGGATAAAGTTAAACAAATGAACTCCGTACCAAACTTAGCACAAAAATTAATCCTCTCACCTACGATCGGATAACGAATTTTCAAATGGCATGCGTGAATGAAAAGCCACATAAAGAAATTTACCAATCTCGAGAACAATTCGCACACCGTTGATAGCCCAGTGTTTCTTTAAGCACACTCCTTCCTTTTCTTTCTTTGTTTTTTTCTCATGGTCGTGCAATGCCGGATCTCTCGGGCTTTCTAGTTGACTCTTTAGCGAGCTTTGGGTCGGCTATCCCCAAGCCAGACGGCCTTAGAGCACCAGGTTTTAAGAGACCCCTACGGACTTAATTGCTCAAGTCAAAAAGGGTTTATTGAGATCCAAGCTAACCACATTTAGCGATACTTTCACAAGGTCTATCCATCTTTTGACGCGAACAACACGGTGGGAGCATACCCCGATCGTCCGGTTACTACTCAATGGACGCCCGGATAAGCATTAACAATATAGCACACATAACTCTTTTTTTTTAGGAGTTCCACAAAAATCCCATCAAACACGTTAACACATACCAGATTACCAATGACACATGAACCAAACTCGAGACCGACAAATCATCAAGTGGGACAGTGTGTGTGTGTGAGCATGCTTTCAAGTGACCAAACGCTATCCAACTATAGATGATACAGGCTAACCCAGTACTTCTTCAACATCATGTTCACAAGCTTAAGTCTATCCATGAAATCAAATCGAGACTCCGACTCGCACAACAACCACTATAGTGCTAATTAACAGTCATCAACCAAGAATAGTTACACCCAAGCATCCAAATTCCTTTTTTTTTTTTTTTGAAAAACATGTACGAAGTACACCCTCCCCCCAACTTAGAACATGCTATGTCCTCAGAGCATGAAGACAATAAGAAAATAAAGAACAAGAGAGAAAAATGGACCAACAAATGGCAGCCAACCATCATGACCCCGGCCGATGTATGGGGAGTTTGTTGTCACCGTTGCGTTTCGTCATCGGAACTGCTCCCAGGATCCGCTCCTTCGGACCTAACAAGGTCCACAGCTAGTCACACAGAGCCGCGCCAAAGCTTTTCAGACTTACAACCGCCACACTTAGTGGCACCCCTGCTCGAGGCTCCTGAATGCCTCACTTACTCCGGCGAAGAGGCTCAAACTACCAAGGCAGGTGTGGTAGCATGCTCGTCCTGCAAAAGACTTAGGAACCAACTACCTACTAGACAACAAATGACATTAGTACTGCCCGCTCGTAGTAGCCGGGCCACAAGGAAAATAAAATGAAAAAGAAATAAAAAGAATTTTTTTTTGAATTAATTTTAATAGAGAGAGAGAGAGAGAGAGAGAGAGAGTTTAGCCAAACGTGGATTTTGAACATTTAACATATCAACAAAAATTAGTACTATAAACACTCCACTCCACTCCAAACTCTTTGCTAAAAACTGAACTCGGCCAGACCACAAGAAAAGATACTTCGAGTAAAGCAATTGCCGAATTGTTTTAAGAAATTGAAGTGCCTCTAAGTGCTCACGTGAAACCAAATTAATTTTCGAGCTGTGGACATAATTTGCGATAGAAGGAAGATAAACAAAATCGTAATCATCAACACCAAGAAAATCAATATGTTCCACTACCGTCGACTTCGACTCTTCTACCAAAGCCTCCTCCGCCAAGTTTGGTTTCTCAACTAATTCCTCCTCAACAAAGTCCTGGTCCCCAAAAGTAAGAGACTCACTCTCAAACCCATACTTCCTATCTTGCTCGTCCATTAAGGACTGCAAATAATCAAGCTCAACGTCCCACTCCTCAGCAGTGGGAGATTTTTCGATCGGACCATCACACGGAGGGCAGTGAGCTCCTCGTTCTCTAGACTCATAGGAGCGCAAAAGGAAAACGTAGGCAACACGGATCAACAGTGGGAGATACATGAGAGGGGGTTCGACCTTTACATTAGACTCAAGGGGGGAACATTGGGCAGTTAGCTCCGCCTTCACTCCCAACTCAGAAGGTTCCACCAAACCCTCATCAACCCCACCCTCAATGACAAGTGGGTCAACTTCCTCTTCTCTCTCTTCCCTAGCAGTAAGCTCCTCATCCCCTCCAAATTCAGAGGACTGTGGTAAGACCAAGTCAACCTCCTCAACATCGTTAACCAGACCTACTTCCTCTTCCCTAGGAGTAAACTCTTCACTCCCTCCAAACTCGGAGGAGCTTTCAGACCACGAATCAAAATCCTCCATAAAATGACGTGACTCAGTTACCTCTTCCTTTGGCAGGGAATTTGCACTATTAGAATTTAAAGCACAATATTCATTTTTCGGAATCTGGGCCAAAAGATCATAAAACTGTAAAGCCTCAGCAGGTGGTTTGTCCCAAAAACCCCCGTAACTGATCACGTCCAGATATTGTTGGCTCTTTCGAGGAAGTCCTCTGTAAAAATATCAAACTATTTCAGGATACTCATAGACATGACGTGTGACGTTTTTGAGAAAACCCTTGAACCTTTCCCAACATTCACTAAAAGACTCATTCTCTTTTTCAGCAAATCTTCGAATTTCACTCTCTGCCAAATGACTCTTTAAGATAGCCATGCGGGTCTCATAGTCCCAAAAGGGTTCAGGGATTTGTGCCAGTTGACTCGAAAAAATGTCTGAGTAATGCTTGTGATCCCAAGAGGACTCAAAGTTACCCGGTTGACTTGAAGGGATATTCTCGTAACCCCAAGTAAAATTTTGTATTTGTGCAGATTGACTCGAAGGAATACCTACTTGGCTCTCAAAATTCCAATAGGGTTCGTTAATTTGTGCTAATTTACTCAACAGAATACTATGGTGTTGCTCTAACTCCCCAGGGTTATCAAGAAGACCCATCAGTTTTTTTTTTCTCTACTCAAGACACAAAACACTTACCACTCGACTGACTCCAGATGACTCAACCTAGAAACAAAAAGATGCTAACAACAAAAGACACTTTTTTTTTTGTTTTTTTTGTTTTTATTGACTCAAATAAAAACACAAAGATACTAACCCGACCCGACTTCTTTGAACACACGTTGCCGTCCCCAGCAACGGCGCCAAAAATGCTTGACCGACTGAGTGATTTAAAATAAAGATGCGTCCCAAGCGTAGGACTCTTGACCGATGTAGCATAATATCCGGAAGTACCGGAGTCGAACCACAGAGACGGACTAACGTGTGCAGGACTCAAAGATGACGGGTTCACAGTTTATCTTGGCTCTTAGGTAGCCACCCCTTGTTTAATGAGGTTGATTTACTAACTCGATTACCAAACTAAATTAACTAAATATGGATTTGAAAAGGAGAGTACAGCCGTGGGAACCCAGCGTCCGCAACTAGCCTAACCAATGTTTACTCGGGCCACAATTATTCAATTTATTGATTTTAGAATAGGAAAAAGGATCCCTAACAAATGCGCACCACCTGTCACCAGTTTCCGTGCGCATTCGAATTCCGGCGATGCCTGGGTTTTGTTTGTTAGAAGGGTTTTCGTCTTCTAAAATTGCTTAAAAATTAAATTAATTCGAACACGAGGTAAAAACATTAATTAAACTAGCCACGGGACGCCTTCGCCCAGCGGCCGCACTCTACGAAATTACTCACGCATGACTTTATTGAACGCAACAAACATGTTTAACCTAGATCTAAACATGATTTTTAACAATTGAAATAAAGATAAAACACGATACCACAAGTTTGCACAAGAGAACGGATTCGAAGAACAAGAAATCAATACTGGAAAAGCTGAAGAACTTCGATTAAACTTGAATCCCCAAATTAATCCTGAAAATAGCAGCCAAAGTTAAGAAAATAAAGAGTGAACTATGAAGTGTGTAACCCTAATTTCGAGTTCTAAAGGGGTATTTATATTAGAACCCCCATTAATTACAATTAAAAATCGTAAAAGAAAATAAAATCGCGTTGCACGAGGACCAAACGCCACCATTTCCTATGCCGCTTAAGCCCTAGGTAGCGCTACACCTAATTTGGTGTAGCACTCCCGAACCCCTTATGGCTGCCTTGACCGTTGACCCCTCCTGTTGACCGTTGACCCTTAAAGCCTCTAGGTAGCGCTACACCAATTTTGGTGTAGCCCTCCCCAACATTCTGTTCAGTTTTCGAGCCCTGTTGTGCCACTTTTGAGTGCTCCGTTGCTTTCTTGGTAGCGCTCACGGTGATTCCGATCACTTCCTCGCGAATTCCACTTCAATACTTAGTCCCAACAGCCTTCCATGCCCTCAAGCTCTATCACGGCCTTCAAGTCTCTGCAATCCAATCTTGGCGCTAAAACAACCTTATTTTCCTGAAAATTAACAAAAACACAAAAACATACCAAAGCAACGCATCAAGTGGAAAATAGGGAATAAATTAGATAACAACGTGTTCAAACTACCCTATTTAGGCACTTATATCTACCATACTGCGTGCCTATCAATTATAAAATGTCAATTTCCCATTATACCATGCCTAAAATTATGCTTCTTTTTCATCTTTGACTGGAGACCGCTGCCACTTGTCCCCGATTTATTGCACAGTGGTAGTATTTTTTAAAATCGTTGAGGTGGTAGTTTTACCTAATTTATGCCCAATTTATGTCAGCGTGTTGTACTTTTAAAAATTGTTGAGGAGACGACCGGATCCAGTTGCCCTATATTTTTTGGAGATGGATATTGTTTGAGCTGCATTTTAAAGAAAGGAACAGAGAAAATTCCAAGCTAAAATTTTAGGATTCCAACGAACAATAGAACGATTTTTCATTTTTTAAGTTGGGGACTAAATTACATACATGTTTGGGGACTAAATTACATACATGTCCACAAAATTGAAGCCCTGTTTTTGGGAAGGTTGTGCGTACCTTGATCTTCTGATGAAGATTACTTTTTATAGGTGAGCCTTGACTTGCCCTCCAAGTACGATCGTGCTCGACACGTGACTTAACCGTTCGGTTGACGTCACGATGACGAAACCGAGGGAATATGCGTTGAGCACATGCCTGCAATCATGTCGCGACACGTGTTTTAACCGTTCGGGTGACGTCACTCGTCATGATCACGGTTTGTTATACGCACATGCAGCATTAAAGCCTTTGCTAAGTCAGCACTTGGTGGTAACCTTTCGGTATATGTCTGATACCTCTGAATAGGTTAACAAGGTCAATCAATCCCGTGGCACTATGCCGAGCTCCTTCAATATTACCCCTACAGGTTCGTTAGGAGCTTGGTACCGCTAGCGTCTCAGTGAATCCCCGAGACAGTGGGCCGAAGCCCTTTTTCACTCTTATTCGAGCATACTTGATTATTTTGTGCCATTCACCCGAGGAGTTCCTCTTTGGGTGCCTTTCGGCAATCCATTCAAAGGTGTCTTCCTCGTCTTTCTGGTACCTTAACTATGCACTACTATTGGTGCTCGGTATACCGGACCCCTGCAATAGCCCCTTAACCCCTTCATAAGGAATGTATTCTAGTGGAGGGATTGAGTACTTGGCCGCCGAGCAGGGTACGGTCCGAGCTCGAGTAGATGAGATAAGGCTCATTATTAGATTCCCTGACGCCGCTGACCTTTCGTCTACCCGGGCTCCGCCACGTGTCCCCTACGAGTAGGCTTTCTGAAACGACGTGGCAGCTGTAGTCACGTCGCGCCGTATTGCTGACGCACTGAAGGGGGAATGCTACGGTGCACTGTTCTTGATGACACGTGTCACGCGTCTGATGGCCGAGCAAACGTCGCTCCGGATTCTTCGTCATTATCAGATAGGTTTCCCGCCCAAAGTCTTTAATTTTTGAACTTTCCCCTCCCTCTATAAATAGTGTAACGAGAGAAGAAACAATACTTTCTCTCTCTTGTTTCTTCAATCCGCAGAGCTTCTCTCCAGAAGTTGGAGATTTTCTTGAGTTCTTCACGTAGATCAAGACCGTTGCAACGAATCTTCATCAGATATTCAGGTAAAACTCTTCTCTTGCTTCATTCTCTAGTATTTGCACCATTTTTCTTCGTTTTGGATGGATTTTTCGCTTTTCTCGCGCCCTGTGAAGTAGTTTTCTGGGTTGTTTCCTAGGTTTTAGTTTGAAGATGAACAGTCATCTTCAACCTGTTTTTGAGGTTGAAGATGACCCCGAGAGGTTTAGGATGTAACACTTAAACTCCTTTCAGCCACGGGCGCCGAAGAGTGTCACATGTGCACTTAATATCAATTTGAGATCTCAAGTGTCCGGTGGGCCATCTAGGAGTAGGTAGTTCGGCATTGGTTTTAGGACCCACTGCATATCGCTAATGGTCTTCACCATGCATTCTTTTTGATAGGTCTGGCGCCACCGGTTATTGAGATCTCTTCTGATTCTGAGAGCTCAGGATCTGAGACTTCCAGCACAACTGCCTCCCATATCTCGCATTTACTTCATACCTTAAGAGCTCAGCAGAATCCTTGCTGAGAAATTGTCACAATGGACTACGATTTTGAAAAGCCAATTGATGAAACACCACTCCAATCCATACCTCCGAACCCTAACCCCCCGGGATCCAACTATCCTTTTGACATTGAGGAAGACGAGGACGTCTAGGATGGCTTCCTTGATGACAGCGATGCCACAGAATCCGATGACCGCTCGGAGTGGGGACCTTCCACCACAAGAGCGACCACTAGTACCGAGCGTGCTACCAGCATCGGTTTCGAGCAAGACGCTGACGCCCCAAACGAAGTAGAACATGCTATTTTAGCCGAGATCGGAGTAATATTGTCCGGGGAAAATAGGTCCTCTGGGGTAGCATCGGGTAGTGGGAAGAAGAAGGAACCTTCTTGTCCTTACCTCCACTATTTTACAAAGGGGGATGCTGGATATGCCCGGTTCATAGAAAAGTATGATATCCCGGAGGGGGTGTCAGTAACTCGTCACCCAAAAGGGACGCCCCCGAATTACGGGCCGAACCACTTGATCGTTCCACTGATGGCGATCACAGAAGGTGGGGTGAGGTTCCCCATGAATACCTTTGTCCGGGCGGTCTTGAATACCTATTTCCTCTCCCTAGATCAGTTGACTATCAACAGCTATTGGGTGATCAACTCTGCTTATGAGTTGAAGCTGAGGGATAAGCTAGAGCTCCAGGTATGGGACTTGTTTGAGATCTATGCTATGTCCCCAAATGCGAAGTTCGGGAGGTACATCATGATGACCAGAACAGTGAAAAAGCAGATAGTTGAGCACTTACCTGACTCGGACCGTTGGGCTGATATCCTTGTAGTTGTTTCAGGAAACTATTGTTTGCCCGTCAGTGAAGATTCATTTCCAGTCCCCACCTTTCGGGGTGATCACAGTTAATATTCTTTACTGCTCTTAGACTTCACTCTTTTAAATATCATTTCGTTGTGACTTACTAATTAATTTTCGTGCTTTGCAGGTCCTTCTCCTATCACTCGACGATTGAGGACTCGTGCCTATCTGGAGAGAGCACACCAGCTATATCAGTGCTCTGGACCCCTTGCCCCACGATCTTCTTAACTACTTGCCATCTTGCAAGTGCTGGTTGAAGAAGAAGCCGAAGAAAGCTCGGAAGCTGAAGAAGGGTCAAGAAGCTGTCGAGACCTCTGCAATATCCGAGCAAGAGCGCCTCCGCCTGGAATGTCAACCAGTTGAGTCAATTCGGGGAAAAGAAAGAATCCCATTCGATCGACCCCGCTCCAGATCCTCAAGAAGATATGGCCCCTAAGATTGACCTGGAAGCGAGGCTAGCCAAGATGGATGCAAAAACAAAAATGGCAACTGTTCGGAAAGACAAGCCGAGCTCGGGGACCGTTCCTGGAAAATTTCTCGCCGCCACCGAGCATAAGTCCGTGGCCTTCAGATATCGGGTCACGATTTCAGAGGACGAGAGGCCAGCAAAAAAGCCGAAGGAGATGGATTCAGTTCCGGAAACCACTGAGGGCTCAAGCGTTGACAAGCGAGGTGGCTCCGATGTTGAAGTGCTAACGAGGCCTTGGTCTTCAGCTCTAATAAATGCAGAAGGTAAGAGCATCATGAACACTGACAGTGTTCATGCTGATTCTCGGCTCGGACTGGCCCTTCTTCCCGCTCTCGCTCTTAAAAATGACATGGCTCTGATCCCGAGCAAATTGGAAGATAATCTTTTCCACTGTTCGTCTCTGATTGTGTAGGTAAGATAATCTTTGTTCATTTCTTATTTGTTTCACTTTTGTCTTTGCAGACTGGACAATCCATGTTGAGGCTGTATGATCAGGTGGTGGAGCTAAATGGCATGGCGAAAACGTACAAGAGCAGAGAGGACGCTGCCCTTGAAAAGGTGCAAACTGCTGAGAGTCGCACCGAAAATGTGAGGCTGAAAAGAGACCTGATTGATTGGAAGGAGAGATCGGACCACAGACTTGAGCAGGTAAAACCTGATCATGCTAAAGCTCTGGAGGATGCTTGGCAGGAGGCTCATAGTGCAGGGTTTGCCGAGGCTAGGAAGGCATACGCCGGGGATATCCTTAGGCTTGTGAAGAAGGGAAAACAGAAGGGCTTCGGCAAGGGCTATGTTCATTGATGTGATGTCCTTGGAATCCCTGCCAAAGACCCAAGGTGAGAGGCGCCAGAGATGCCCGACTCTCTCATGGCCGAAGCAACACCTGATGATGTGGAAGAGGATGTCGAGCATACTCCCGAAACCGAGAAACCAACAGATGGGACTCCTACTTATCAGACCACACCTCCCGAAAACAAATCAAATGAATCAATCGAAATAACTCCATAGGATAGGAGTTTGAAACTTTGTTTTAATTTTAAGTGTTTTTGATGTACTGGACGGCTCCGGACAATTGAAGTTTGCCGTGCCAAAGGGTTTGTAATACTTTAAAACAGGTTTTTATGAGGATGACACCGAACAAGTACCACTTGCCATGCCTCGGATTCACCGGAAGGGTGAAAATTTTGACTTGGAATTTTTCTCAAGTATTATGGAATGTATGAATGTTTTCATTTTGCATGAATGAATCTCTTCACTTACTATTTGTATATATGTGTTAGCCCCTACTTCGGGATAGGACAGGGAAATATTTGTTCGGCTTGTGCCGAAGTAACATATCAGTTGATAAAAAACTCTTTTCCAATACTTAGAAATTGTTTCCCTCTGATCTAATATGAACGTTGCTCGGCTTGTGCCGAAGCAATACAAAATAGATGAAATTTTTTCCAACACTTGGAAAAAAAATTCCTCTGATAGCCCCTGCTTCGGGACAAGTCAGAGAGAAACATTGCTCGGCTTGTGCAAAAGCAATATAAAATAAATGAAAATTTTTCCAACACTTGAAAAAAAAATTCGCCCTGATAGCCCCTGCTTTGGGACAAGTCAGAGAGAAACATTGCTCGGCTTGTGCCGAAGCAATACAAAATAGATGAAATTTTTTCCAACACTTAGAAAAAAAATTCCCCCTGATAGCCCCTGCATCGGGGTAAGTCAGAGAGAAATATTGCTTGGATTGTGCGGAAGCAATATAAAATAGATTAAAATTTTTCCAACACTTGCAAAAAAAAATTCATCATGGCGTTAGAAGGAACACCGAGCCTTAGGTATTTTCGAGGTGTTAGTAGGAACACCGAACCTTGATAATTAATCCGACAAAGTAATCTGAATAAACAACAGTTGCCGTGAAAGTTTCATTTCTCATTGATTATCCAAACAGCAAGTTTGACAAGGCTAAAAAGAGAAAAAAGGGCAAAACAGGTAGCCCGAACAAACTTTCTCTTCATAAACTTTCCCTTAATCATAGAACTTCCTAAGCTTAGTTGCGTTCCAGGGGTTGCCAATAGGTGTGTCGTCCATCTCTGCTAGCTTGTACGATCCGTGTCCGGTTTTTGCAATGACGAGAAAGGGGCCCTCATAGTTCGGTTTGAACTTAGTCTTCTTGGATTTCTCAACCACTTCCCAAAGGACTAGGTCATCCACGTTGAAGGGCCTCATCCGGACATTCTTGTTATAATCCCGGGCAATGTCTTGCTAATATGAAACATGTTTCAGGTGTGCTTCTTCCTTGAGCTCTTCAGCCAGGTCGAGCTCCCTGTCCATGGCCTTGTCATTGGTCGGCACATCAAAACTTTCTGTCCGAGCTGTCCACTTTCCCCTCTTCAGTGTAAGGCGTCGCTTGATTCCAGCCGAGATCATTTTATTTGACGCTTCTGTCTACCCATTTACCTATGGGTGTGAGACCGAGAAGTGGAATAACCGAACGTTATGCCTCTTGTAAAGTTTCTCGATCGCTTCGGCGACAAATTGGGTTCCATTATTGCTTGACCGAATCCTAGACCTAAATTAATGGGTTGCCCCAAGCGTAGGGCTGAGACCGGTGTAGCATAATACCCGGTAAGACCGGAATCGAATCCACAGAGACGGTGGAGGATGCTTAACTAAAAACTCGGGTTGTGAGATCTAAAACGGCTCTTAGGTAGCCACCCTTGTGATTTGATTGGTTAATTAACTAAATTAAGAGAAAAAACTGATTTTGATTAAATAACTTAAAAGGAAGTACGGTCGTAGGGTTCATAACACGGTGACCAGGTCCGGATGTTTCATGCTCCATTCGTTGTTTCCAAGAAAACGGTTGATTTTAGAGAGAAAAGGTTACCCCGAAAGATGCGAATCCTCACGGTCGCCGTTGCCCATGTACAGCGAAGAACAAGTTTTGGTCCCCTGTTCCTCGCGTTACATGGGCTCCAACGAAGCTCGGATTCGTCCAACGGAAGCGCTTTAATAACCTAAAATTGCTTTTTCCATTATTGATTGTAACAATCAGAGCAAGAACAACTCCATCCCTGGCCACGGCGTGTTAATCACCCCGCGACCATACTTATGAATCTACTCACTCATATTGAAACGAACAGATAACATAATTCTGAAACAAAACATGCTATTCAACTTGAATATGAATTAAACAAAGATTCGAATCTCAGAACACGGACAAACTCCCGCGAACTGAGATTAATGTAAATAAACAGAAACGTTACCGAAGCAATGCAAGAATCAGCGAACAAACTTCAAAAACTCAATGGAACAAGCTCCGGAAAGTAACAACTCCAAAAGAAAGAACGGCTGCGAAAAACTAAGAAAAACCTAGCAAAGTTCGAACCCTAATTCGGAACAAAAATGAGGTATTTATCCTCCCCCGAAGTCAACACACGTGGCAAGTCAAACGGGCAGTTTAAGACCCTCGGTATCGATACAGGAGAAGTCCTGTATCGATACCCAGACGTTCTGTTCCCAAATTGGCACACGGGTATCGATACAGGAGAAGTCCTGTATCGATACCGGAACCCCTAAAATGACTTCCGAGCTTGTTTGGCCGTCCTCACTTGGGTCCCACCTGTCCCCAACACGCCCGACCGCCATGTGTCCACTTTACGCGCTCTTTCCGACCTGTTCCCTACAAAACAACAAAAAAACAAGAAAAACCAAAGACAACACCGCATCAAGTGGAAAATGGAATAAATCGCGCCTCTAATGCGCTAATTCGCCCTACTTAGGCGCTTATATCTATGACATTGCGCGCCTATCACACCCCCCAACTTGAAGGTTGCTAGTCCCGAGCAACAAAAAGAATAAAGATAAAATAAAAGGATAGAGCTTTTAAACCCCTGGGCGGCCCCGGTAGGACGAGTGAAGTCTCGTGAGGGTTTTCAGCAGTGATAACCCACAAAACACAAAGGACTCGGACATTTGGATGCAACTCAACCCAATCAATAGCTTCTCGGAACACTACAGTGACTGTCAGGCAAGTCAAAGACAAGACATTTCATCCATGGGCAAAGTTAAACAAGTGAACTTCGCAGCAAACTTAGCACCAAAATTAATCCTCTCACCTACGATCGGATAGGGATTTATCACATAACATGCGTGTAAGTGAGAATCACACATAGAAATTCACTAATCCCGAAAACAGTTCACACAATATCAATAGCCCGGTGTGTCTCTAAAACTCACCCCTTCCCCTAATGATTAATCTTTTTCTTTTTTCCCTCTTTTTTTTTGTTTTTGTTTTTGTTTTTCTTACCACTTTTTTCTTGTGGTCGTGCAATGCCTGGATCTGTCGAGCTTTCTAGTTGACCCATGTAACTAGCTTTAGGTCGGTCATCCCCAAGCCAAATGGCCTTAGGGTACCAGGTTTAAAGAGACCCCTCAGACTTAATTGCTTGAGTCAAAAAGGCTTTAGGGAGAGACCCAGACTAACCACATTTAACCAATGCCTTCACAAGGTCTATCCATCTTGTAATGCGAACAATACGGTGGGAGCAAACCCCGATTGCCCGAATACTCAATGAACACCCGGATAAGCAATACCAATTTAGCGCACAATGTAGGAAAGGGGTTCCAATTAGCCCGTGGGCGCAATCAACTAACACCGAAATATCAATAATATGTAAACCAAATTCAAGGCTAGTGAATGCTCAGAGTGGGACAGTGCGCGTGAAAAGCATGAACTCAAGTGATCAAATACTATCCAACTATAGATGATATGGCTAACTGAGTGCTTCCTAAACATCATGTTCACGAGCTTAAGTCTATTCATGAAATCGTATCGAGACTCCGACTCGCACAACAACCACTAGCGCTAATTAACAGTCATGAACCAAGAATAGTTACACCCAAGCATCCAAATTCTCTTTTTTTTTTTTTTTTGTACGAATGAAAAACATGTACGAATTACACCCTCCCCCCAACTTGAAGCATGCTATGTCCCCAGAGCATGGAGACACACAAAATAAAATAATAAGGGGAAGAACTGGACCTCTCGGTGGCAGCCAACCACCATGGCCTCGGCCGATGTATGAGGAATTTCGGGTACTCTCTCCGTGCACCCTGCAAAAAACATCAGTCCCGCCCGCTCGTGGAAGCCGGGCCACAACAAGAAATAAAGAATATGAAGAACACCACCAGACATTCACGCAGTCTCACGTGTCATACTTTTCTCCCCATCCCCCAACTTGAAGAGTGGGTGGCTATACAAGACCATCATGTTTTTTTTGTTTTTTTTTTTTTTTGAATTAATTTTAATTGGGAGAGAGAGAAAGAGAGAGAGAGATCTTTGAAATGTGGAATTCGAAAATTAATCAAATCCACAACGATGAATCCCATGAATGCACCACCCCACGCTAAGCTTTGCACTAAAAATTGAACTCGGCCAGACCACAAGAAAAGATACTTCGAGTAAAGCAATTGCCGAGTTCGTCTTAAAAATGGACGCATCTCTAAATACTCCCGTAAGACCAAATCAAGTTTCAGGCAATTGACAAATTTTATAATGGACGGATGATAAACAAAATCAAACTCGTCAACACCGAGGAAGTCAACATGTTGCACTTCCTTTAAGACTGGTTGTTCAAGTGAACTCACCCCAACAGAGTCTGGTTGCCTAGAAGGGGAAGACTTAAAAGGAAGACATTCAATAAGAAGCTCGCTGCTTCCTTCCCACTTGATTGCCTCTTCTACAGCAAGATCAGATGCGGTCCAGCTTGTTGCTCCTATGTGTTCTGTCCACATGTCTAACACTTCCCTCTCTTGATCCACCCCGAGGGACGAGGGAACCTCTACTGCATAAGTATCATTACTCAGAAAACAAGCATATTTAAACAAGTCTGACAGTGGCTCTAACTCTAACTTAGGCAGTTGGACCAACAATGGCTCAGGGCCCGGGTCCCAGGCGACTCCGCACAAATCTCCCGTTGCTAACAAATCCATCAAACTACCAATCTCTGGAGAATCTAAGAATGACGCCTCTTCAGCGGTAAGAGCAACTTCCAGAGGATCTTTAAACAACACATTGTCGACATGCTCCTGAACGAGCGTGTCGACCAAACATACTGCAGACTCCTCTTCATCATCCTTGCTGCGAGTATTCTCATTGTAAACATCGACCCCTAACTTTGGTTCCACTAATAATTGCACCCCCTCCAAGTTCGGCTGTTCAACTAACTCAACCCCAACAGGGGAATTGTCCTCTAACATATCACACAAGGAGGGGAAGACTCAAGGGAAAAACGTTTGTCATGGAACTCGCCACCCCCTACAGACTCTGAAAAGTGTTCAGCGCACAAAGGCCGGTCAACTCCTCGATCTCGAGACTCACAGGAGCGAAACAGGAAAACGTAGGCGGCCCGAATCAACAGTGAAAAATACATTGGAGTGGATTCGTTTTTCTCCTTGGGCTTAAGTGGGGGACACTGGGCAGTGAGCTCCTCATTCCCTCTAAACTCGGAGGACTGTTGTAAGCCCAAGTCAACCTCTTTTACATCGTTAGATAAACCGACTTCCTCTTCCTTAGGAGTAAACTCCTCATTCCCTCCAAACTCGGAAGGTTCCACCAAACGATCATCAACTCGTCCCTCAATGAGAAGTGGGTCGACCTCCTCTCTTCTATTGACTTGAGGCGGAGAAGGAAATGGCTCCCATTCCTGTTGGATTTGTCCCACTGCCTCTGTGAGTTGAGTCAACTGGGACCTAAGGTCTCCAATTGCTTGGGTGGTTTCCACGGTGAAGGACATTTGCGATCGCACAAAAGTCTGTACCATCTCCTCAAACTCGTCATCATGAGGGGGATAAGTCAGCTCTGGGCGTGGGCCAGTAGAATAAGGATCAAACCCTTGCGGGTCTTGGGAAAGGGAGCCAAATTGGGTCATGTGGGTCTCATAGTCCCAAAAGGGTTTAGGACTTTGTGCCAATTGACTCGAAAAAATGTCTGAGTAATGCTCGTGATCCCAAGAGGACACAAAGGTACCCGGTTGACTTGAAGGGATATTCTCGTAACCCCAAGTAAAATTTTGTATTTGTGCAGATTGACTCGAAGGAATACCTACTTAGCTCTCAAAATTCCAATAGGGTTCATTAATTTGTGCAAATTTACTCAATAGCATACTATGGTGTCGCTCTAACTCCCCAGGGGTATCAAGAAGGCCCATCAGTTTTTTTTTTTCAAGACACAAAACACTTACCACTCGACTGACTCCAGATGACTCAACCTAGAAACAAAAAGAAGCTAAAAACAAAAGACACTTTTTTTTTTTTTATTGACTCAGATAAAAACACAAAGATACTAACCCGAATTCTTAACACCTCTTGCCGTCCCCGGCAACGGCGCCAAAAATGCTTGACCGAATCCTAGACCTAAATTAATGGGTTGCCCCAAGCGTAGGGCTGAGACCGGTGTAACATAATACCCGGTAAGACCGGAATCGAATCCACAGAGACGGTGGAGGATGCTTAACTAAAAACTCGGGTTGTGAGATCTAAAACGGCTCTTAGGTAGCCACCCTTGTGATTTGATTGGTTAACTAACTAAATTAAGAGAAAAAACTGATTTTGATTAAATAACTTAAAAGGAAGTACGGTCGTAGGGTTCATAACACGGTGACCAGGTCCGGATGTTTCATGCTCCATTCGTTGTTTCCAAGAAAACGGTTGATTTTAGAGAGAAAAGGTTACCCCGAAAGATGCGAATCCTCGCGGTCGCCGTTGCCCATGTACAGCGAAGAACAAGTTTTGGTCCCCTGTTCCTCGCGTTACATGGGCTCCAACGAAGCTCGGATTCGTCCAACGGAAGCGCTTTAATAACCTAAAATTGCTTTTTCCATTATTGATTGTAACAATCAGAGCAAGAACAACTCCATCCCTGGCCACGACGTGTTAATCACCCCGCGACCATACTTATGAATCTACTCACTCATATTGAAACGAACAGATAACATAATTCTGAAACAAAACATGCTATTCAACTTGAATATGAATTAAACAAAGATTCGAATCTCAGAACACGGACAAACTCCCGCGAGCTGAGATTAATGTAAATAAACAGAAACGTTACCGAAGCAATGCGAGAATCAGCGAACAAACTTCAAAAACTCAATGGAACAAGCTCCGGAAAGTAACAACTCCAAAAGAAAGAACGGCTGCGAAAAACTAAGCAAAACCTAGCAAAGTTCGAACCCTAATTCGGAACAAAAATGAGGTATTTATCCTCCCCCGAAGTCAACACACGTGGCAAGTCAAAACGGGCAGTTTAAGACCCTCGGTATCGATACAGGAGAAGTCCTGAATCGATACCCAGACGTTCTGTTCCCAAATTGGCACACGGGTATCGATACAGGAGAAGTCCTGTATCGATACCAGAACCCCTAAAATGACTTCCGAGCTTGTTTGGCCGTCCTCACTTGGGTCCCACCTGTCCCCAACACGCCCGACCGCCATGTGTCCACTTTACGCGCTCTTTCCGACCTGTTCCCTACAAAACAACAAAAAAAAAGAAAAACCAAAGACAACACCGCATCAAGTGGAAAATGGAATAAATCGCGCCTCTAATGCGCTAATTCGCCCTACTTAGGCGCTTATATCTATGACATTGCGCGCCTATCAATTATCCGAGATGATCACATAAGGAACGCCGAAGCGAGAGATAATATTCTTCCACAGGAATCGCTCCACGTCGGTTGTAGTTATGGTGATTAGGGGTTCGGCCTCTACCCACTTAGTATAGTAATCTGTTGCCGTTATCAAGTGTTTGAAGCCACCTGGAGCTGTTGGCAGCTTTCCCACTATGTCAAGCCCCCACTGTGCAAATGCCCATGGGCTGGTGATCGGTTGCAAAGCTTTGGCAGGCTGGAGCAGATGAGAGGTGTGTTTTTGGCATTGCTCGCACTTCTTGGCGTACTCCTTGGACGTCTTCTTCATTTTCGGCCCCCTTGAGTGAGAGCTCGGAGGGCAAGGGACCGTCCACCAGAGTGGCACCCACTGCTTTCTTCGTGGAGTTCCCAAAGGATGCTTTCCACTTGGGAATCATGGACTACCTTGAGGTCAATTCCTGTGAAGGATCTTCGGTACATATTGTCGCTCGGATCTAAGTAGAAGTAGGTAGCCTTGCATCTGATCCGATGAGCTTCCTTCTTATCTGTTGGGAGCTTCTCGTGCTTGAGGTAGGCGTATATCTCATCCATCCAACTCGGGCAAAGAGATACGGTCATGACTTCCTTCACTTCATGATGAATGCTTGGATACTCTATTTCCCCGAGCAAAATGGTTCGGTTTGGAGAGGCTGCGCAAGCTGTTGCCAGAGAGGCCAGAGCGTCAGCATGGGCATTTCGCTCTTGGCCCACCCATTCGATTTCAACAGAACCGATCTTTTTTATCAGCTCCTAAACTTTGTCATAGTACTTCACCATTCTTGGATCTTTAAGGCTATATTGATCCTTGATCTTATTCACGATTAACTATGAGTCACTGTACACTTGCACTGTCCCGGCCTAGGTGTTTAGCCATCCTTAGTCCGGAGATTAGTGCTTCATATTCTACCTCGTTGTTTGATGCCGGAAATCCAATAGTAAGAGCGTTCTCGTGCATGATACCTTCCGGGGAGACGAGCACAATTCCAGCTCCAGCTCCTCGGCTATTCGACGTTCCGTCTACATGTAAACGCCATACTTCTCCTTGAAACATTCTCCATACCTTGCCATGTTTTTCTTTTGAAGGTTTTTCGGCTTCTGCTAGAGTCCGTTTCACCGTTTCACTTGGTCCGACTTCCACCGAGTGCTTTATGGTCAGTCCTTCTTGTAATATCAAGCTTATTTCCAGATTGTCTTTGAGCTCAGGTGGTAGCTCGGCGATAATTTCTGCCAAAGCCTATCCCTTGATAGTTTTTCGAGGTTCATACCGAATATCGAATTTTCCTAATTCCAAGCCCCATTTAGAAATTTGAGTTGAGAGGTCGGCTTTTTTTAGCACGGCCTTTAACGGGTACTCGGTGATTACGATGATAGTGTGGGCTTGGAAGTAAGGGAGCAACTTCCTCTTAGTCGTCACTAATGCTAATGTCAGCTTCTCCAGAGGGAGGTACCTTGTCCTTGAGGGGGTCAAGGTTTTGCTAGAGTAATAAATGGGTTGGAAATTCGCTCCTTCCTTCTGTACCAGGACCGAGCTCACGGCATGAGCGGATACCGAGAGGTAGAGATAAAGATCTTCCTGGGCAACAGGCATCACGAGGAGGGGTGCTTTGGAAAGGTAGTCTTTCAGCTGGCCCAGCACTCGGTCGCATTCCTCGGTCCACTGAAAGCTCCTTTTACTTGGTTTTAGGGACTTGAAGAAGGGTCGGCATAGATCCGAAGACCGGCTTATAAACCTGTTGAGCGTTGCGGCCATGCCCGTGAGGATTTGCACTTATTTTATGGTGCTCGGAGTTCTGAGGTTTCGGATAGCCGTGATCTGTTTTGGATCTGCCTCGATGCCCCTCCGAGTGACCATGTATCCGAGGAACTTGCCAGATCAGATGCCAAATGCGCATTTCTCGGCATTGAGGCGCAACTTGTGTTTCTTCATAATAGCAAAAATTTCGGCAAGGTGCTCCAAATGATCTGAAGTGTACTTGCTCTTTACCACCATGTCGTCGATGTACACTTCCATTGTGTCCCCGACCTGCTTGGCAAACTTTTTTGTAACCATTCGCTGGTAAGTAGCCCTAGCGTTCTTCAACCTGAAGGGCATGACCTTGTAGCAGTAGGTTCCTTGGGGAAAGATGAAAGCTATCTTCTCTTGATCTTCAATTGCCATTGCTATCTAGTGGTATCCACTGTAAGCATCCATCATGCTGAGCTGAGCATGTCCCGCCGTAGCATCAACTAGCTGGTCGATCCTTGGTAGTGGAAAGTAGTCTTTCGGGCAGGCATCATTGAGATTGGTATAGTCTACGCATACGCGTAGCTTCCCATTCTTCTTCGGCACTACCATGGTATTGGCCAACCATGTCGGATATTGAACCTCTCAGATAGCCCCGACATCAAGTAGTCTGCCATCTTCTGCAATAACTGCGTCTGAGTGAGCCGGAGATGAGCGTCTCGGCTTCTGTACTACGGGCTTCCGGAGAGGGTCGACGTTGAGAGAGTGGGAGATAAACTGAGGGTCAATGCCTAACATCTCGTATGGCAACAGCTTGCGTAGCCTTCTCCTCGGCTGGGAGTCCGACGTTTTCCAACACCAGTCTTTTCGGCTCCTCAATAGACTTCGGTTTTGGTTCCTTCTTCTTCTTTCCTTTAGTTGTTTTCTTCATGTGGACTGCATTCACCTGGCACTTTTTTGTTGCCATCTGGTATCCCTTTATGTCTTTTTGCCGTCCCTCGACACTTATGAACCAAACAACTTGGTTGTAGGTGGAGGCAATGGCCTTCATTTTGTGCAACCAAGTTCGCCCAAGAATTGCGTTGTAAGGGCTCGGCGCATCGACGACTACAAATTCTACTTGGATTTTCCTGGATCCTGCTTGTACCGGAAGAATGATCCATCCCATCAGCCAGACCGGAGCCCTGTTGAACCCGAAGAGGGGGGAATCGGTCGGCATCAGATGGTCTGGATTCAGTTTCAGTGCCTTCAAAGCAGAGTAGTACAGGATCCCCATGGAACTCCCCTGGTCCACCAGCACTTGCTTGACTTTGGAAATTCCCATGTAAATGGAAATGATTAGGGTGTCATTGTGCGGCAGCTGCACGTTCTTCAAGTCTTGTTCGGTGAAGGTGATAGTCCATTGTTGGTCACGGTCCGAGATCTTTCGCTTGGGATTTCCACCAACTGTGAGGACTTGAGAAAAGGAGCTCGATGCAGCCCAAAGCGCGGCGGTTTTTTGTTTGGTTGTAGCCCCGTTGATTACGTGTACGATTTCCTCTTCTGGCGGGTTGTTCTGCTGAGGCTGTTGTGCTCGGGCCGTCGTCCTTTGTCGATCGATGTACTAGTCCAGGTGCCCCTGCGTTACCTGCTTTTCCAAGAATTCCTTGAAAGGCTGGCAAGCAGTAGTATAGTGTCCCAGTTCAGCGTGGTAAGTGCATTTGACCTTGCAGTCGGCTGGCTGGCCTGCCGCTGTCCCCAGCTTATTGGTTGGCCAGACAAACCAGGGTTCCCGAGAGATGGTCCTCAACAGCTTGTAGAGCGGCAAGTTGAACATCGTGTTTATAGCAATGAACTCGTGAGGTTTCGGCTCTCGTTCCTTCCACTATTCGCGCTTTTTCCATGGTTCACGCTCTTTTTTCCATCCTTGCTTGTTGTTCCCAGATTTGAGGATGTTAACCTACTTTCTCCCCGAGTAATCTCCAGCACCGACCTTTTGACTACCCTAGGACCTTGATAGCTTCCTTTCGGATATGATTTCCTCCAGCTGGGCGAATTTTTCAACAATGTCCATCAGTCGGCTCATATTCGCCGGAGGGTGGAGCATGAGTTCTTCAAAAATTGCCGAGGTCTCGTCTAGACCATATTTGAAAGATGTGGCAGCCATCTGCTGGTCACAATTTTCAATGGCGTTGTAAATCTCCCAATAGCGCTCGGCATAACTTTGAAGTTTTTCTCTGGACTGTCGTTTCAGCCCCACAAAAGCATCTATTGTATTAGGCTGTATACTGTTTGTCACGAACCGAGCAGTGAAGGCTTCCTCGAGCTGCTAGAATGAGCTGATGGAGTTCGGCTCCAGTTGGTTGAACCAAACGAGGCCGAGACCTTGGAGGCTCACCGGAAACGCCTTGCACATTATGGCTTCGTCATAGCCGTATAGTCCCATAAGCTGTCGGTAATGCACTAGGTGCATCACAGCATCAGATTTCGCATCGTACTTCGTGAATTTTGGAACAGTGAAGTTCTTCGGAGGCTGTGCCTCTTGGATTTCTCGTATGAACGGTGAGACTTGAATTCTCCGGAGCCTGGAATCAATTGGCTTCTCGGTTGAACGAGGGGCCTCATAGGCCTTACCAGTGCTAGATGCCTTTTTGGCGTTCAGCCTGTGCCCCTCGTCGCTCTCACCAAGCTTGGTGGGATGCTCCTTCCGTTTTTCGAAATCTCTGGCATGTGGAGAATACCTTGAGCGTGTTTCTGCTCAGTATCGCTTTGACTGTTCGCTACGTGGGTCCCGTACGATTAGGAAATCACCGGTATCGTCCATATCGTACTCCGGAGTTACCTGATCTTCGTGATCCTTAATTCGGTCGCGCCGAGGACTTCAATCTCGGTTGTGGGTACTACGCGGTGGTGCTCTATCATCACGCTCTTGGTGACGATCATCACGCTTGCCACCGTGGTCCCCAGATCTGCTACGGATGATCTCTCGGCCATCCGTGTCATATTGCACTGGAGCTTTGTCGAGGTTTACGTCGTCTAGCACGTCGTCGCGACGAGTGGCTCAAGATCCAAAATGCCCGTCGTAGATTGAGAGCCAGATGTAGAGTGACCTCTTGTCCGAGCGGTGTGCTCCGTACGCACAAGTTCCTTCGACTCCGACTCATCTCTCATCTCTGAACTCACCTCAGCTTCGGGACTCACTCCTTGTTTACCAACCGGCTCCGGAGGTGGAATCGGTGGCTGCTTAGAATGAATCGTTTTATCGATCGTCTTACCACTCCTAAGAGTAGTGATCAACTTTGCCTCCTCCAAACTTGGGTTCTGAGCATTCGGGATTTGAGGGTTTCCTACAAAATGGGCACCAGCCGAACTACTTTGCGTGGGAAACTTACCCCTCTCCTGTTGTAACTGACTAAGAGTTGAGTTCATTTGGGATAGCTGTGTGTGCATCGCTCCTATCGACTGCCTAGTTTCAGTCGCCAAGCTGATATGCGACTGCATGAGGGTCCGCAAGGTATCCTCAAATTGATGGTCCCTCTGGGACACATGACCCATCCTTGGGGGTGATCCACGAGTTGACAGACCTATCCCCTTAGGCAGGTTGGGCTGGTATTGGTACTGGTACTGGGTCATTTGGCCTTGTTGAGGCCGAGGGTAGTGGGATTGTTGTGGCGGAGGCAACGCAGGGGGTTGCATTTGACCTCCACCAGATGGCCACTCCAACTAAGGTTTGGGTGGGATGACCATCCTGGATTATAGGTCTGAGAATAGGGGTTCCACCCTTGCACAACATTAACCTATTCCTGATTTGATTGTTGCGCCCCTTTGGCGGCAATGAAGTCGGGGCAAGCAGTCACCGTGTGGCCCCTACATTCACACCAAGCACACACCTCTTCAACTCGCACCTCGTTCACTAAACGGGTGCCCTTCATCTTAAGCTCCTCTAACTCTCTTGCCATTCTCTCAACTTGGGCCTGAAGTTGTTGGTCACGAATTGTAACCGGGACCACACTGGTCCCCAAAGAGCGGTCATAATCAAACGGCTCCCAACCTCGGTACTTATCTGCTAGGTCCTCTAAGAAATCCCACGCTTCATCAGCAGTTTTGGAGAGGAAATCGTCTCCTTTGCACATGAATTCTATCTGCTGAGTTGTCTCGACATTTAAACCTAAATGAAAGAAACTGGCCAACTGGATTCACTCAAAGCCATGATGCGGGAGCTTAAGAAGTAACTCTTTAAAGCGCTCCCAACATTTCAGAAATGGCTCTCCCCTGTCCTGCCTGAAACCTTGAATTTGGCGGGTTAAACTCTTAGTTTTACTCTCCGAGAAGTACTTCTTATAAAACACATCACGCACCTCGTCCCAAGTCCTGAATGACTGGGGCTTCTACATTCTAAACCACTTAAGTGCCCCATCTTGGAGCGACGACTCAAATAACTTCAAACACGCGTTCTCATATTGAGAGTTCGACGCCAAGTTGCGCACTAAGTTCTCGAACGACCGAATGTGCTCGTACGGATCATCGCACTCTCTCCCATAGAAAGTGGGGAGATCTCTCAGAGTCCCAGGTTTAGCGGTGAAGGCATTTCTAGCCTCTGCGGTCTCAGTAGGAAATACAATCGGTTCGAGAGGAGTGGTCCTCTCGGGGTGCAAATAATCCCGCATGGTTTTCTGCTGATTACCGCCCTACAATGCCATATCTGCTGACTCAAACAAAGGATTAGGAAATTCTACGAATAGGCCGTCTATGGGAATGGGTTCAGGTTGACCTACGGAAGACTCGGACTGAGTAGACGGCGACTCAAACTGGAATTCTACTGACTCAGACTGGTTGGACTCGCCTACTAGTGGAACTTCTACCAACGACTCTCTATCTATCCTAACTAGACGCTTAGACGGATCTCGGTAATAGAGCGGGTTCGCTTTTGGTGAACCCTTCCTACCGTTACCTATTTTGACTCAATCCTAAAAAAAAATAACAACTAAAGGTTTTCCTAAAAATGTTAATTTAAATAAATATTTTTTATTTTTATTTTTTTTGAAATTAAGAAGGATAAAATAAAACTAAAATTCAAAAGACACTAACGACCCGAATTTTGAACACACGTCGCCGTCCCCGGCAACGGCGCCAAAAATGCTTGTCCGATTTTCGTATTAAAAATAACACGTCCCAAGCGCAGGACTAGAAATCGATGTAGCACAATATCCGGAAGTCCGGAGTCGAATCCACAGGGACGGAGTCGGTGTTCAACCTAGAAAACGGGGCGCTAGTTTGAATTAGCTCTTAGGTAGCCACCCTTCCAGTTAATTGAGTGATTAACTACGATAACCTAAGGAAAAATTCTGGATTTTATCAATTAATTAAAAACAGATGCGACCATCGGGATCCTAACACCAATAGCCATCCCCGAATCCTTTCACCCTTTCCGTTCCTTGAAGATATCGCTTCAAATTAGGATTTTCTCTCCCGGGGGCGAAACCCTGTTTGCGTTACCCCACGCGTCACGAAGAATGAATTGCTTGACCCATTCCCCATTCGTGTGGGTTCCGACAATGACGGAGCTCGGCCGTTCTCAGAAATCCCAATATGAAGATTTTAAAAATAACCGTGCGGAAATGGGCAAACGAATCCGGTTCCGGCCACGACGTGCTACTCACCCCATGGCCTCGTCTAAAAGAATTTACGCTAGCATGATGATAACTTTCAACACAGAAATAGAAATCCTAGTACTATGCATAATTAAAGACAATAAATAAAGTATGTTTCGATTGTACCAACCACTGAAAACCAAGAACCGATGAATTAAAACTCGAAATCTTAAACAAGAATTGAAATCTGCAAAGGAACTAGAACAAGAATCGTTAATCAAAGCAATGTCAAGAGCGGAAAAAGAAATACTTGCCTAGGGTTTTTAGAACTCCAAGAATGCAGAAAGTTAACAGGAAAAATCGATCCCTAATGAATGATAACAAAACGTATTTATAGTGATCCCCCAATAAACATATCAAAACGGCATCGTTTAGCTTCACACTTAACCATTCGGTATCGATACAGCTGATAGTGGTAGCGATACCGAACCCCTTTGATTTCTTCGTTGACTGCTAAGCCGTAGGTATCGCTATAGCTATGACCCGTATCGATACCAAACCTTCTGGACATAATTTTGCACCCTTCTAACCAATTGGTATCGATACTGCTGTGGATAGTATCGATACCGAGCCCCTCCGGCCTGCTCTTTCAAAATCCAAGCTCCAATCCTCGATTCCCGCGCCCAACTCCACTTCAAGCCATGCACCACACGCGCCAAAAGTCATTTTACCTGAAAAACTCATAAAGACACCAAAAACACCACCGTGCACGCATTAAACGGAAAATAAATATTAAACCGCACATCTAACGCGCTAGCTCCCCCTACTTAGGAGCTTATAATTACAAGATTGCGCGCCTATCAGACACCTCTGCCGGAGTGGCGGTTCCGTCATCTTCAACAATCGCCATGCAAGAACTGAGAGGAAGGAAAGGAAGATAGATCTCCAAGGTGAAAAAGAAGATAAATGCCGGAGAAGTGAAGAATTCACTCCGTCCCCAGCGGAGTCGCCAATTGTGGAGCCTGAATCTTCCAAAGGGTTCTTCCTGATGGAAGAGATGGTTGAAGACGGTCGTCCTTCACTCTAGTACACCAGGTCCTGCACACTCAACGCACCGTTAGCGCCAGACTGGACCGCAGAGTACAGAACGGCACTCCGACGGCCAAGTTAGTAGAGGAAAGAGATGAAATGTAGATCTAGGGTTTGAGGGAAGGTTGTGCGTACCTTGATCTTCTGATGAAGGTTACCTTTTATAGGTGAGCCTTGACTTGCCCTCCAAGTACGATCGTGGTCGTCACGTGACTTAACCTTTCAGCTGACGCCACGATGACGAAACCGAGGGAATATGCGTTGAGCACATGCCTGCAATCATGTCGCGACACGTGTTTTAACCGTTCGGGTGATCACGGTTTGTTACACGCACATGCAGCATTAAAGCCTTTGCTGAGTCAGCACTTGGTGGTAACCTTTCAGCATATGTCTGATACTTCTGAATAGGTTAACAAGGTCGATCAATCCCTCGGCACTATGCCGAGCTCTTTCAATATTACCCCTACATGTTCGTTAGGAGCTTGGTACCGCTGGCGTCTCAGTGAATCCCCGAGACGGTGGGCCGAAGCCCCTTTTTGTTCTTATTCGAGCATACTTGATCATATTGTGCCATTCACCTGAGGAGTCCCTCTTTGGGTGCCTTTCGGCAATCCCTTCAGAGGTGTCTTCCTCATCTTTCTGGTACCTTAACTATGCACCACGATTGGTGCTCGGTATACCGGACCCCTGCAGATTATTATTAACTTTTTTGTCATTCATCATTCCTAATCTATTACATGAGGAGGGTGAGAATGATATTTAATTCCAGGATACAGTGTGGGGCATCTAAGAGCTCTACCGCATGAGCTAACGGGTACCATGTAAGATGCCACATGGTACCCTATTTGCACCCGAGTTTTTCTCAGTAATAAGGATATATGTTTTAGTCTAGTTTATCTCAGCATCTTGCTCTCCGTCCCTTTTTAAGTGATACTTTTGACAAACGTGTATTGTTGTGAACTTCCGTAGAACGTTTTTAATTTTTTTTGCACCAAATTAAATTCTCAATGAGCACTTTAATATGGTATAAAAAATTTTAAAAATATATAAAGAAATATGATTTTTAGGGGTTTGAAATTGTACGTATTCCAATAAGGATCACTTAAAAAGGGATGGAGGGAGTAGCTTTTTGTCTCCGAGGCTTACTCTTTGATTCTGATCTTTTTTAGCATGGGTTTTGGTGTTTTTTTTATAACCGGATGTCTGTCTAGTTTGCGCGCAATTTGACTAATTCCGGGGTTCTGGAGGTAACGACCAGATATAACTCCCAGTGGTCCCAGGAGTTTTCTGGCAAGAAGAATCGAACCTGAGACCTTAGTTGGGACCAAATTCCTAAGTTCAAGGCAATACCATTTTTCCAATCTCTTGGGTTAACATCATGGTCTTTAATTGCTGTTTCTATCTCATAGATTGGTCAATTTTCCTACAAATTTTTTTTTTTTTGGGGGTAAAAAGACAATTTTCCTACATTGGTTGGAGGGTTTCTCTCTAAAAGAAAACGCATGCATGCATTCGTTCGTCTTTTCCGTTGTTCAAAAGTATTCAGACACATTTATGTAACTCCAAGAGACCGCTGGTCGAGGCCGGAGAATTAGGAATTTGCTTCTTCCTAAAACTTGAGGTTCGATGTCTTTTAGGTGCTATATACACACTTGTGAGACCTCCTGAAAAAGAGATAATTGGTCTGACGGAACCTTCGTAGATTGGCCATAGGTACACGGTCCAAGCCGTAATTAATTCTTTTTTTATTTGTGATTTTCTCTTTATTGTTCGGGGTTAAATACATGATCTCAATAAGAACTGTGGCCAAGTAATGTTCAACTTTGTAAGCCTACTTGGGTATATATGTAGTAGTTACATGCATGCATTGGTTTTAAGGGTGTTTTGTTTTTTTGTTAGCTTCTTGCCAACAGTTTTTTGGGTTCAGACGGGTGGCAATTGTGTTGCCGTCTTTTTTCGTGTCCCTTTAATCTTTGTATTCTTTGGAAGATTAATAAAATATTCTTCTTCCTGTTAAAAAAGAAGTCTTAGTATTTGCTCCGACTTCAGATGGACCATAGTAGTGGAAGATAGGATTATTCTCTTGCCTGAATTAGCTAAGGTGAGAATAAAGTTTTTTTTTTTATTTTTATCGATGGGCAAAAGAAGATAGGATTATTCTCTATCCAGAAAATTGGTAGGAGTGGCTCAGATTCATTTGGGAGTGCATCTGAGCCACTCATTACAGTTTTTCTGGGTAATTTCTGAGTAGGGATTCTTAGCGCACTTAGCATTTCTGATAACCGAGTTAAGTATTGATCACTAAATGTATTATTATCATGATCCTAATCCGTAGGTTGCGGTCATCAGTGGTTATATTTTCTTATAAAATTTTAACATTTTTATAATGTTTTACTTTTGAGATAGTTGAACTTAAATATGGAGGTAATGAATCTCAAAAGTGTTTTCGGCCTACTCCATTGAAGATTTCGGAAGCTTCCTAGATTGTCTTAGAATCTCCGGCAGAATTTACAAAAGTTAGCTTCAAGAACATTGGTACACGTACAAGTCCACCGGGTGGAATAAGTAAGGAGATATAATTGATTTCCCTGAGGAAAATCCAGTACACTTTTACATGGTCCGAAACGGATACTCGAATTTGACCCCGGTAGCACTTGATGTGTTACAAAAATGAGCCTGGAACAAGGCTAGAAATGATTTATCGTTTTAGAGTGATTTGAATGGTGAGTTATAGTATGCATTCCCTTCTCATTGATTTGGGTTTCTTCTCTCTGAATATATATACTCCTATCAAGTTCTTATTTATAAAAAAAATTTTGCCGATCAAGATAAAATAACACTAATAATTAGAATGCACACGGAGTAAGAAATAACGCAAATTTATTTACCGAATTTGGGTTCTATAATAGGCCGCTTCATGAAGGATTGGTTCAACCTCATCACATAATTATGCTATTTCTAGCATTTTTCTTGGTTCAGCTCTTATGGACCAGTCGAACAACTTTGTGCAACTTGCCACTTTTGGATCCTAACGATAAAAGAAAGCGCGTGGCAAGTAAGAGACGGCGTGTGGTAAGGCGCCTTGTCCACTTTCAATTGAAATTTATGGTGATTTCCATTTTGCAATAAAATTCGTTTACATTGAACCGAATCAATGATCTGCTGATTAGTCAACAGCTTTCTCAAGGATAAGGCGAACAAACTACTATTTATTCGAACTAGTTTTCAAAACAAATTCCTGATTTCCCTCCCCCGGAACACCGAATAATTAACTTTCCACTCAAAATCTATATATTCCCCATATTTCTCGTGTGTGTCTATTTTTTTTTTTTTTTGTTATACCCAAAATCTATTCCCCATATTTCTGGTATATGTCTTTTTTTTTTTTGGTATACCCATTAATTATGTAATTTACTTATGCTTTGGATCGGTTCCGTAACAAAACGCAAACAAACGGATCCATTTAAAGGACTCTATTTTTTCAACCAACAAGTCCGAATCATGTTGGAAAATTATTCGTTAGAACTTCCGTAAACCTTTAGTAATTGGAGACAACAATACAACAATAAAAATTGAGATAACTATGTAAGCATAAACTTAGGAGTTTAAGAGAAAACTTATGTGGATCGAGTCACGCATAAAGCGTTGTTTTTAGAGAAGATACTTCCCCGCTTGCACTGAGTTGTGTGACGTTCCACTCCCAAGATAAAACGATCCTGGAAAAGTTTGTGTGCAGCTAAAATTTTCCTCGAACCAAGAATCGCCTTATGCTCAAAATATATAGTTTCAAAGCATGTATAAAAAATACAGAGAGTGGAATGGAAAACATATCTGTGAGTGGAAAACATATCTGTGAGTGTTTTATTTTTTCTGTAAAAGTGGTGTTCTTCCGTGTTCTCCGTAGAAGAAGAAGAAGTAATGTTTTTTCTTTTATTTGCATGACTGCCATTTACATGGCAGCTTTTCAGAGCATTAACAGAGAAATGGGAGCTACTGCTCCTATTTAAGTCCCACGGACAGAAACCAAAGGATAGATAAGGTGCTAATTACAATGTAAGGAATCCAAGGGCATAATAATAGTTTATACTGCCACCAGGAATGCAGTTAGAGAGCGGCTAGTAGGGGCAACTAAATTATATAGGTATTATATAGGAAGAAAAAAAATTTCACATAAATTATATAGGTTTGCATTTGCAAAGTTTTTTGAGAAAAAAATTTCTCCTGCGTAATGAAATTATTGGCTCTGTCCTTGACTGCCACTCATCAAATAAAATTTTAAATTATATTCAACAAATCAAACTACCCAAAACCCGGAACCGAATCCCCATATCAGAAAGGTTTGGATTAGATCCACCTGTTTTTTTTTTCTTTTTCTCGCAACTATATTCAGGGATGAAGTCAAAGGGGGGCCAGTAGGGACAATCGCCCCTGAAAAAAAAAAAAACCTCTGGTATTATATAGGAAAAATAAAAATTTCCTATGAATTGTATAGGCTCGCCCTACAAAGTATTTTGGAAAAAAAATTCACTCCAGCGTGGTGAAATTCCTCGATCTGTCCCGCCTATATTTTAAAAGTAAACAATTTGGTGAATCGACTACATAAAAGAAAAAAAAAAAAAAAAAACGACATAAAAAAAGGATTACTAGCTTTTCTAACTACGTAAAATTCCAACCCAGACTTCCTATAAATCATGCCCCATCTTTCAACAATCCCACCAGCTCCCCCATATCAACCCTCTCTCTCTCTCTCTGTCTCTCTCTCTCTCTCTCAAAATGGGTGTAAAAGGAGACTTCACGGTGGTGGTGGGCAAGAAAGAGGTGGTGGCGGCGGTGTTGCCGATGCCAGAGCATTGGTTACCAATGTCCAACCTAGACTTGCTGCTGCCACCGGTGGACGTGGGAGTTTTCTTTTGTTACAAAAAGACCCCACAACATGACAACTTATTCACATTTGCGTCCATGTCCGGTGTCTTGAAAAAATCATTGGCCCAAGTTTTGGTTTCCTACTACCCATTTGCCGGGGAGGTTGTCCAGAACACTGTGGGTGAGCCTGAGCTTCTTTGTAACAACAGAGGAGTTGACTTTGTTGAGGCTTTTGCTGACGTGGAACTCTGTGATCTTGACTTTTATAATCCTGATGAGAGTGTTGAAGGTAAGTTGGTGCCTCAGAAGAAGCATGGGGTGATTTGTGTCCAGGTACTGTGTTTATTTACCCAAAATATCTCTCTCTCTCTCTCTCTCTCTGTGGCCGAATTTGGATTAAACTCAAGTGAATTTTTAAAAGAATTCATTTAGAAATTGGGCAGAATTACAAAGTTCAGGTAAGAAACAAAAAATAAATAAAATGAACATCTTATTATATACTTGCGGTAACAATTTTTTACTTTTTAGATTATGCTCATGAAGACGAATGATTAAAAAAATTGAATGGGAATTTAGCAAAAATACGGGAAAGAAAACCATGCCAAATTGTCCATCAGTTATATTTTCGGGTCATTTTATTATCAGTTCATTAGATTGACAATAAGCAAACAAGAAGACAAAAAAAACACATACCTCATTGTACTTTTACACTTTTTAACATATTTTCACACTTTCACAAATTTTTTATACATTTTAATACACTTTTTAAATTGTAAAGGCAGCCTACTGAGCTGATTTTACAATTTTCCTAGCCAAAAGCTCTCCTAGATTTTTTTTTTTAATTTTTATAACCAAATATCCAGACCAGTTTGCCCACACCTCAACAAATTTTGACACCCTAAACTTAACGACCAGACATAACCACAGCGTTTTTTTTGTTTTTTTGATAACTAAATATCCAGGCCAGTTTCGTGCACCTCGACAAATTTCAAGGCACTGGAGGTAACGACTAGACATAACCACCACTGGCCCCAAGAGTTTGCTGGCAAGGGGACAAAAGCTCTCCTAGTTGCGTGTAAAACACGGTTGTATCTTCTTCTTTTTTTCCCTTTTCCTGATTGAAAGACAAATTTTGAATGTGTAAAACTAGGAAGCCGTGTGAAATAATGTGTAAAACATGGAAGCCGTGTGAAATAATATGTAAAACATGGAAGCCGTGCGAAATAATGGAAACCAAGAGCCCAACCTGTACAAAAGCAACAGCAGAATACAAGTATTAAACAGACTAAGGGTACAACAGCAGGCGACACTCCAAACCCGAACAGTCAGGATGGCAACACGCCAACCAAGAAACAATATTAAAGAGAAAAAACCAAAACATCACCAAACCTAAAACCCAGGCATCAATCATATCTTCTGCCTTAAATACAGCTTCATTTCTAAGTTTCCTCAGCGTCTAGTTGTCAACAAGACAACAGCCACTGGTATAGTTTTTCCATATAATCTTCTTTCTTCCTTTAAATCTTCGACCATTCCATCGAACAACTTATCCTTGCAGAAGTGACCGATCGATAAGAAAAACCCAAATTCAAATACTAAGCGGTAATTAAGTGGAAAAAACCGAACCAAGGCTTCTAGCTCAGTTGGTTGTGTACCAGTACTCACGTGTTGGGGTTATGAGTTCAAGCTCATGAAACAACATTGATACCCTTTGTAGTAATCAGGCTAAGATAATTCTTTTGTCTCGCAAAAACAAAAAAAAAGTGGAAATATCCGTACTCTTAACAAAAAGATATTTAGGGGTGATTTGGCTAATATGAAAATTTTAGTTTTTTTGGTTTTTTTCGTTGTCTTTATTCAAAAAAAAAAATTGCATTTGTTAGTTTTGCGTCAAGATTTTCTGGTTTCTGGATTTATCTCATCGAGACGAATCCAAAGAATATAAAATTATCGTCAAAAGTAATAGTTTTTTAATAAAGCCGAAAATAAAACTAGTTTTTTGGATTATTTTTCGTCATTATTCACAAAACTTTAAGTTTGGCTAATAATTTTATACTTTTTAGATTTCTCTCGTCGAGACAAGCCAAGAAACCACAAAAAAATCGACCGAAAACTAACAACTGCAAAAAAAATTGATTAAGGACAAAACGAAAAAAAATAAAAAAACCAGTTTTTTCAAATTAGCCAAATCACCCATTAGTTTGATTTCTGCAAAGAACAATAGTATCTCATAGATGCTAAGAACACAACCATCTGAACACAACACCGAACATAGGGACCTATGTGTATGTGTTAAAGAAAAAAGAAAAAATCCAATATATTTATATTTTTTTGACAAAATGAAGAATATTATATTAATAAACGCTTAACGACACTTACATAACGGAGTGCATTACAAATATTTTTGTAATTCTTGAACATAGAGATTCTCTAAATGTAAAAGAAAAAAGAAAAAATAAAACTTGAAGAGCTTGTTGGAGTGCACTAATTATGACTCTTTTATTATTAGGAGGTCCTCTGGGATATTCTCAATACAACAGATTATTAAAATTACTATAAACGGAAATTTCTGGTTGGAAATCTACATCACAAGAAAGCCCCGTCATTCTAGGAACGTCCTTATCTTATCTGTACAACGTTTTTTTTAGTGTCAACCACTCAGTTTTGGTCCATGCAACACGATACTGTACCTAATGCAATTGACTTTTTTTTATAAAAGTTTGTAACCACCAAGAATAAATATTTTGTTTAGAATAAGAGAAAAAGCATGTGTCAGTTGTGATTATTTTGTCCGCATAGGATTACATAATACATATGATGAAGCATAGACGTGACTACTTGAAGCAGATATATGGTTTCTGATTGAAGACAAAGTTCTAAAGAATGTGTTGTATTATAATATATACTATGTTTTTTTCTAAAAAGAATTTCGTTGGAGTTACAGGTGACAGAATTCAAATGCGGTGGACTGGTGGTGGGGTGTACTTTCGATCACCGGGTGGCCGACGCATACTCCACCAACATGTTTCTTGTCTCATGGGCCGAGACTGCCCGATCCACACCACTTTCTCTCCGCCCATCATTTCGTCGATCACTCCTCAACCCCCGTCGCCCTGGATTCTATTCCTCTTCCCTTGACGACCTATACATCCCTATCGCTACCTTGCCACCGCCACCAGAACCTCAACATTCGGATGACCACCTCATAAGCCGCATCTACCACATCTCAGCCGACCAACTCATTGGTCTCCAGTTACTCGCCAGTGCCAATGGAACCCAAAAGACTAAGCTCGAGGCATTTTGTGCCTTTTTATGGAAACTAGTAGCTGCAGGAGTGATTGGAAAAGGGCAATTTTGTAAAATTGGAATTGTGGTGGATGGGCGGATGAGATTGGGCGATGGAGAGCTCGACGACAAGAAAAAATTATTTACTTCATATTTTGGAAATGTGTTGTCAATTCCGTACGGTGAAAAGTCTGTTCGAGTATTAACCAGCCAGTCGCTAAGCTCCACGGCTGATTCAGTTCATGAGTTTCTAGAAAGTGCTGTTACCAAGGGCCACTTCTTGGACCTAATCGATTGGGTGGAGGCCCGTAGGCCCGAGCCTCTACTGGCTCGGATCTATGCAGGCGGGGAAGACGGGCCCAACGGGCTGGCTTTGGTGGTTTCGTCGGGCCAGCGGTTTCCGGTTTCAAAAGTGGATTTCGGGTGGGGGAAGCCGGTGTTCGGGTCGTACCATTTTCCGTGGGGCGGGGAGGCGGGTTATGTGATGCCGATGCCGAGTCCATTGGGGAATGGGGATTGGGTTGTGTATATGCATATGATGAAGGGGCAGGTGGAGCTGATAGAAAGAGAAGCGGGCGATGTGTTTAGGCCCTTGACTTTTGAGTATCTTAATGGTAATTAAGAAGAGGAAGAAAGCTAAGATCGAATATTCGAAGTTGTTGCTCTTGTATGTTTGGACGAATTCAGAATCTATCATGTACGCACTTTGAATTATTACTATGGCTTAAGTATTACTATATGATTTGATGATGATTTGATGTTACAATTATTATAGGGCGTAAGACTATATATAGTTTCCCGGTTGATTCCCTTGGCATCTCTTTTTGGGAGAAGTCATGATGATATGTTTCACTTTTGAACCCTTATATTGGGACAGACGAGATGGTACCGATGGGGTACCGACGGCGTCGCCGACGCCGTTGTGGGTTCCAAACGGCCAATCCGAGCCATTCATCGTTCTCAGAATCAAATTCCGAATGGGCCTAAGCGAGAATCGAGGCAATCGGACAGCTGTATGAGCTCGATCCAAAATCACCCCATTTAATTCAAATTTGGAATTTGATTATGAGAACGATGAATGGCTCGGATCGGCCGTTTGGGACCCACAACGGCGTCGGCGACGCCGTTGGTACCCCATCGGTACCATCTCGTCTGTGCACGTATCTTTACCGTTCACTTTTTGAGTCAATTGTTGGAAAAATCAAATATTCATTCTCCACCATACAGCGTGACCAAGACTAATCCTTTTTGGTCTTTTCTTTGACACCTTTCAGAAAGTCTGACACCTTTCAAAAAGTTTAGGTACCCACCAGAAAAGGCATCCAGAATATATGAAGAAAGTAAAAAAACAATGGTTCAGATTCACCTCAAGTGAATCTAAATATCAATTTTTTAATTCTGAGTTTGTTTTACGTGTATGTAGCAGCGTTGTTTGTCTTTCTTATAGCAAAGAGATGATATGCGGATGGGGTGTTTTCGGAGCCTTATTTTTTAATATTTTGTAATTTGCTATTTTTTTTTTTTTGCTTTTTAGAATATGATCAAAGTATATAAATTTTTAAGTGTTTGGGATATGTGCAATGTATTTTGAAATAAGATTAGTGTTTGAGAGATGTATGCATAATACATTTTGTAGGTCTTGTTGTTAATTAAAATGGAAAAAGTGAAAAATAAGAATTCCAAAAGCTCATCTTCCCCTTCTCGGTTCTCTTCCCTAAACTCCAAAAATTAAAATCTCATTTTTTGGGAATGTGTTATACATATAGCGTGCCAAGCCCTCAAAAGTAAAAATATGAGAAAATGAAATTGCAATAAGTTACTCCTTCTATCCCAGAAAGTTAGACTTTTTCTAGATAGCTTGCCATTTTCAAATACTTATATCTTTTAATGTGTATGTCAAAAAATAGGCAATATAGATTTTGTTTGATAGTTTTTAATTAGTTCTATTAAATAAAATTTTCAAAATCACATAAAACTTTATAAATATAAAGATATAAGCAATCTCAAATAGCACGCAATCCCAAAAAAGTCTAATTTTTTTGGACGGAGGGAGCACATCCCAAACATCTCCAAGCGATCCATCAGAATCTCTTCTCATGTTGCGAGTAGTACCACCGAATGACTTGCGGCCCCACAGGTGAGACAGACCTTGACAGTCAAGAACCGCTCAACGAGCCACACTCTTTTGTTTGGCAAAGCAATGGTGGATAGAACGCATGACTTGAATAACGTCATTCTCATCGGTCTCAGCAAATTTTGAACCAAAATTTTACTTTAGCTTAGTACTATCAAGCTCTCTATACTAACTTTACAAAATCAAAACTGTTTTTTTCTAAAATCAAGATAGGTCAGTCTCTCACAATACATTACATAAAAAATCGTGAAAAATTAGTTTATTTATAAAAACTCCCTTAGTGGAACACCCCCTTACCTCCCAAACACGACTTGATGGAGCTACACTTTGTTAATTTGGCAAAGCAATAGTGGATAGAAAGCTTGACTTGAATAACACCATCCTCAGCAAGTTTTGGACCAAAATTGAAGCTTAAAAATCCTTTTTGTTACTTTAGCTAGTTATTTTTTTAGTATCAGGCTCTCAATACTAACTTTACAATATCAAACTATTCTTTCTTTATAATTCTTAATTCTGATCCAATCTGTCTTGTGGGTTTACTGTAATGTTGGGGCCACCATCCTTTTTTCCTATAACTCAGGGTGTTAAAGCCAGCTTACATTACTCGACTAATTCCTGAAATCTAATCCCACCATGGCCAGTTGGCCACAATCCTATTTTTTTGACTTGGGCCTTAAATAGGAGTGTGTATGATATATACTCTTAAAAATGTTTCGAATCAGTTATCTCTTGTGAATAAAAAGTTACTCCCTCCATTTCTTTTTAAGCGTGTAGCTTCGTAATTTTCCAACTTATTAAGAAAACATCTTCATTACACTTTCACATCAACTTTTACATTCACTTTCTACTATTGCCCTTGATGGAGACATCATCATTAAACTTTATCTACTAATTTTCTAAAAAATAATCTATTTTTTAGGGCAAAATAGGAAATATACCAATGGATCTGCCACATCTCAGCATTTGGATGACCACCTCATAAGCCACATCTACCACATCTCAGCCGGCCAACTCATTGGTCTCCAGTTACTCGCTAGTGCCAATGGAACCCACAAGACAAAGCTCGAGGCATTTTTTCCCTTTTTATGGAAACTAGTAGCCGCGGGAGTGATTGGAAAAGGGCAATTTTGTAAAATTGGAATTGTGGTGGATGGGCGGATGAGATTGAGCGAAGGAGAGCTCGACGAGAAGACAAAATTATTTACTTCATATTTTGGAAATGTATTGTCAATTCCGTTTGGGGAAAAACCCGTTCGAGTATTTACCAGCCAGTCACTGAGTTCCACGGCTGATTTAGTTCATGAGTTTCTAGAAAGTGCTGTTACAAAGGACCACTTTTTGGATCTAATTGATTGGGTGGAGGCCCAAAGGCCCGAGCCTCTACTGGTTCGGATCTATGCAGGCGGGGAAGACGGGCCCAACGGGCCAGCTTTGGTGGTTTCGTTGGGTCAGCGGTTTCCGGTTTCAAAAGTAGATTTCGGGTGGGGAAAGCCGGTGTTCAGGTCGTACCATTTTCCATGGGGCGGGGAGGCGGGTTATGTGATGCCGTCATGCCGATGCCAATGCCGAGTCTATTGGGGAATGGGGATTGGGGATTGGGTTGTGTATATGCATATGATGAAGGGGCAGGTGGAGTTGATAGAAAGAGAAGCGGGCGATGTGTTTAGGCCCCTGACTTTTGAGTATCTTAATGGTAATTAAGAAGTGAAATTAATAAGAGGAAGAAAGCCTAGATAGAATATTCGAAGTTGTTGCTCTTGTATGTTTGGACGACTTCAGAATCTATTATGTACCCACATTGAATTAAGGTGGCTTAAGTATTACTATATGATTTGACGATTATTTGATGTTACAATACACACCCACGATTCAAATTATGCCACCTCATTAGCAATTGTAACATTTTTTAGTTTTTCGTAATTTTTCAGTAGTATGATTCGTTACATTTTCTATGATTTGTAACATTCTGGTGTGTTTCGTAACTTTTACAAAAAAAAAAAAAAAATCTTAACTTTATAAAAAAATTTCATAACTTTTATAAGAGGTATGTATTGTAGCATTTTCCTACTCAATATAGGGCACAAGAACAAGTTACTTTCCCAGTTGATTCCCTTAAGGGCTCGTTTGGATGATATGTTTCACTTTTACAGTCAATTGTTCTTGAACTTCCTTTGAGCTTTTAGATCCACATTCACAGAGATATTTTCTTCATTTGCTCTTGAACCTCTATTGAGCTTTTAAATCCACAACAATCACAGAGAGATTTTTTTTGCTCTTGAACTTCCTTTGAGCTTTTCAATCCATCACACTCACAGACAGATTTTTTTTATCAGATTATTACATCTAGGTCTAGAAAAGAGATGTCTAATTACCACTAAAAGGGGAGAGAGAGAGAGGGGTGGGAACTGACGGGCTCTTGTTCCGTGACGGGCTCTTGTTCCATGTTCCACATGGGGTGGTGCTTGACCGACTGAGTGATTTAAAATAAAGACGCGTCCCAATCGTAGGACTCTCGACCGATGTAGCATAATATCCGGAAGTACCGGAGTCGAACTACAGAGACGGACGAACGTGTGCAGGACTCAAAGATGACGGGTTCACAGTTTATCTTGGCTCTTAGGTAGCCACCCCTTGTTTAATGAAGTTAATTTACTAACTAAATTACCCAACTAACTTGAGTAAATATGGATTTAAAAGGAGAGTACAGCCGTGGGAACCCAGCGTCCGCAACTAGCCTAACCAATGTTTACTCGGGCCACAATTATTCAATTTATTGATTTTAGAATAGGAAAAAGGATCCCTAACAAATGCGCACCACCTGTCACCAGTTTTCGTGCGTATTCGAATTCCGGCGATGCCTGGGTTTTGTTTGTTAGAAGAGTTTTCATCTTCTAAAATTGCTTAAAAATTAAATTAATTCGAACCCGAGGTAAAAACATTAATTAAACTAGCCGCGGGACGCTTTCGCCCCGCGGCCACACTCTATGAAACTACTCACTCATGCTTTCAACGGACGCCACAAACATATATTTAAAACTAAACATGGTTTTAGCAATTAAAATAATAATAAAACACAATACCACGAGTTCACGACAAGAGAACGGATGCGAACACCAAGGAAAGCAAGAATCCAAAGCTGGAAAACCGAAGAACTTGAATAAAACTTGAATCCGAAAATAATCCTGAAATTAGCAGACGAAGTTAAGAAAATAAAGCCTAAGTTATGAATGTGTAACCCTAATTTCGAGTTCTAAAGGGGTATTTATATGGAACCCCCGCTAGCTACAATTAAAATCCTAAAAGAAAATAAAATCGCGTTGTACGAAGACCAAAATGCCACCGTTACAAAGCCAGTTAAGGCCCGCGGTAGCGCTACACCAATTCCTTGGTAGCGCTACCGAACCCATTAGAGCCGTTTGACCGGTTGACCTCCCTGTTGACCGTTGACCTCAAAGCATCTCGGTAGCGCTACACCAAATGTGGTGTAGCGCTCGCGAAGGCTCTGTTCCGTTTCTGAGTCCTTTTGTGCCATTCTTGAGCGCTCCGTTGCTTTCCTGGTAGCGCTCACGGTGATTCTGATCACTTCCTAGCGAATTCCACTTCAATACTTAGTCCCAACAGCCTTCCATGCCCTCAAGCTCTATCACGGCATTCAAGTCTCTGCAATCCAATCTTGGCGCTAAAATAGCCTTATTTTCCTGAAAATTAACAAAAACACAAAAACATACCAAAGCAACGCATCAAGTGGAAAATAGGGAATAAATTAGATAACAACGTGTTCAAACTATCCTATTTAGGCACTTATATCTACGATACTGCGTGCCTATCAGGTGGACTGGAGCTATACGTGCATTTTGAGAGGAGGGCTGAGTTGGATATACGTGGCACCTTTTTCCTATACCGGCTGGTAAATTGCTCTTTTTGTACGTGGCAACTTCTGAGCTTTTAGGTCCACAACAATATGCACAAAGATATTGTTCAGAGTCAATCAATAGTGATAGAGCCACACACTTTCAATCACACACCCTCTCACATGTGGTGGGTCCCACATGGGGTGGGCCCCACCACATGTGAGAGGGTGTGTGGTTGAAAGTGTGTGGCTCTAGCATTTTTGTTCATAGAAATATCATTAGGTGCCCTAGTCCATTCTCCACCATACACTATACAGTGTGCCCAAGACTAATCCATTTTGGTCTTTTCTTTGACGCATTTTGTCTTTCCTAGGGCAAAGAGATCATTTTGAGGACTATGAGGGGTGTTCTCTCTATATATATATATAATTTGTTTTTACATTTTTAACTTTTTAGATTATGACCAGAATGTTACTCCTCTGCACCTTTTTTTATTGTAGACTTCAATTTCGGGATATCTCTTAATAAATGTATGTTTTGAAAAGTTAGTGTGTAAAAGTTTGTATAATTATTACTTTGTCCTTTTGAAAAGTTAGTAGATAAAGAGTTAATGGGTAAAAATGGATGATAATTTTAAAAAACGGAGGTCAAATTTGATGTAAAAAGTGTAAAGTGGAGGTAAAAGTTGACGTGAAAGGTGTTATTATGATATTTCTTTAGTAAGTTGGATTTATGAAGCAATAGACTTAAAAAGGGATGACGGGAGTAAATTTAAATGTTTAGGAGATATGCATGCGCATAACATATTCTATAGGTCTTTTTGTTCATCAAAATGAGAAAAGTGAAAAATGAGAAGTAAAAAAACTCTTCTCCCCTAGTTCTAACTTCTCCTCTAAATTCAAAAACCAAAAGTTCATTTTTCCTTAACGTGTTATGCATGTTGTGTGCCAAACACTCTAATGTAGAAACAAGAAAATGAGAATGCAATAAGTTGCCTCCCAAACACGTAAACAGCTCCTAAAGCGATCCATCAGAATCTCTTCTCATAGCGAGTGGTGCCATTGAATGACATGCAGCCCTACAGGTGAGACAGATCTCTACGGTCAAGGACCACTCAATGGAGCTAGACTCTTTTGATCTTCATCAACCTCAACAAATTTTGGACCAAAATTTAACCTCTAAAATTCTTTTCTTAGTTTAGCTAGTCACTTTTTTAGAAGCATACTCTGGCTCTCTATACTAACTTTACAAAATCAAACTAATTTTTCTTTATACTTCTAAATTCTGATCCAATCTGTTGGGGCCACAAGCCTTTTTCTTTTCTTCTTATAAACCAGGGTGTTAAGGCTAGCTTACACTACTCGACTAATTCCTAGGATCCAATCCCACTATGGCCAGTTGGCCACATTCCTATTTTATGACTTGGGCCTTTATTTTGAAGACTGTATTGTGTAGAGCTTTTTTTAAAAAAAAAAAATTGATTGGATACCGCATGAATTAAATCAAATTCTTTTCAAAAGAGAAATTGAATGATCTATGACTTTGAAATAAATTGTTGGTTTCTTTTGGACCAATGAATCACATGCTAAACTAGGATGGTCAAAATACATGAGTTGCATTGTTGAATTCACATGTTTGAAGTAATTCTCACGGTATTGATAAATCACTGATCGCTAAACAAACTTATAAAATAACGTTACAGTAAATTGTAATATAGATATACTATATATTGTTGAAATTTCGGTTCGAGTGTAATAATTACTTCACATGTTTGAAGTAATTCTCACGGTATTGATAAATCACTGATCGCTAAACAAACTTATAAAATAATGTTACAGTAAATTGTGATATATATATATATATACTATATATTGTTGAAATTTCCGTTCGAGTGTAATAATTACATGCTAAACAATGTTGAGACTTGCCATTATGTCAAGAACAATGTAATGAGCAAACACAAATATTTTAACCCGTTCGATGCAAGTCAGTACCACATGATGCACGAAAGATCCAATTAAACACATCAAAGAGCTTTCGACACTATTACCTATCGTGTCCGAGAATCTGTGTTCTAATAATTTTTCTTGTGCCAAATACACGCCTCTCTACACTACGAAAATTTGCCATTTGAGATAGAAACCACTTGTTTATTTCTTGTATGAATCGGAGTTACATTTCGCCACGACAGGAAAAACCATATATCAGAAAGCTGGTGATATATACACTTTAATAGCTGTTACAACCGATGCCAATTTCTTTCATAAGGTTTTCGTTCATTCGGTATGGAGTCTCCATTTGGTTACCTGTCCAGACATTTCTTTTCGTGCAATTCTAAGAGTTCTGGTCTTTTTTCTGTTTTTTGGACAATATAGTACAAAAGAAGTTGTGGGATAGGACTGCCACCGCAGGAGGTGATGTACGACCTATTCATCGTAGAGAATAAAAATGGAAGGGCATATATTGTCATTTAGTGGTGTTTTGGCTCAAAAAAACCAACTTTACTTTTTATTCTGTCTTTATTTGAATATTTTTTTTTTTACATTTGTTAGTTTTGCATCGATTTTTTGAGTATCATTGATTTGTCTCGGCGAAAGGAATCTAAAACGGTAAAAGATTATGACTAGAACTTTCAATTTTTTGAATAAGATCGAAAAAAGTGTAAAAAACTGTCTTTTTGACTTATTTTTGTCTTTATTAAAAAAAATTTATGATTTGATCATAATTTTCTACTTTTTTTATTCCTCTCGCTGAGACGAACCAATAATAAACAAAAAGTTGATGGAAAACTAAAAAACATGAAGAAAAAAAATCAAATAAAGACGAAAAACTAAGCCAGCTAACTTTTTAGGCTAAAACACACCTTACTCAAACTAAACCAATAATTTTTGGGAATGTTTGATTGCAAGATAAGAGGAGTGGAATTACAGGGTGGGTAGAAAGCCAAACGTACAGAGGGACGCTGCTGTCCCTGGCAAGGGACAGCACCTGCTGTCCCCGGCGATTCCGGGGAGTTCCGGTCTCGTGTCGATGATAGGAAACGTTCACGTCGAAGAGCTCGCCGAGAAGAACAAGTGTACCAAAAATTAGCTCAATCGGATACTATTTAGTACCTGATCGGTACAAATATAACTCGGCAATAATGGGTTTGAGTGGGTATGATCCAGTGTTTTGGATGCATTCTCTTCAAAATAAAAATGTTTCGATTAGGTACTAATTGATATCTGATTGAGCTAATTTTTGGTACACATGTTCTACTCGGCGAGCTCTTCGACGTGAACGTTTCCGATCATTGAAACGAGACCGGAACTCCCCGGAATCGCCGGGGACAGCAGCGCCCCTCTGTACCAGGCAAACATGTTCTTCTGTCATTCATAGTCCGGTGGTTTTTAGGCATGCGGAGAAAAGGGCTAGATAGTAGAGTGGACCTATTTGTCAATTTAGTAACCATGTGGCTGTGGGATAGTTACAACGGGATCGCACCGTATTAGCTAGTCTCTTAATTATCTTTCTTTATTATACTATAACCAAACACGGTCTAAAAAATTCTTGGCTGTGTTTGGTTAGCTAGTTTAGTTTAGTTTTGATGATGTCATCAGGTGTAATGAGTGGAGAGAGATAGAGAGAGAAACGAGGGAAATGATGATGTCATCAAAACTAAAACTAAACTGGGAAACAAACAGGGCCCTTATAACCTCAGCTGTTATTCTATGAACTATACACGAACTTTTCCAATAATTTTTCAAAATAATCCAACAATCAAACGAAACACGGTATAATTAATTCCAAAATTCTTTTAACCTCAGCCATTATTCTATGTACCATACATGTCTCCCTCAATTCTCAACTTTTCCAATAATTTTTCAAAATAATCCTACAATCAAACGTCTTCGTTATGCCTCGTAATTTTAAGGCTGTCACTTAGACTGGCCTTCACAAGCCCATTAAAAAGTGTTAAGGAACTAAAGTCCCACATTGCTTAGCAGTGGAATGAGTGATCACTTAATATATGCTGGGACCTTACTCATTGCCAATTGGTTTTTGAGATCGATGGATATAAAGTTTTCACATAGTATCAGAGCGGGGCCCATTTCATCCCATATTTAAAAAAAATTAATAATAATTCACAATCCACACCCCATGATGGTTGACCAGCAAAAAGATTGCAAGATGATGGGACCCAAAAGTGACCACACGTGACAGAATTCAAATGCGGTTGCATGTGAGGGGGGATGTTAAGGAACTAGAGTCCCACATTGCTTAGAAGTGGAATGGGTGATCACTTAATATATGTTGAGACCTCTCTACTCATTGCCAATTGGTTTTTAGATGAATATAAAGTTTTCACAAAAAGTTCAGGGCCTGAGCCTGATTTCACAAACCAATCTAAAAGTAGACTAAACAATCCCAAACCCTAATATCGATAGTTGTTACCGCTCTGAGAGAAAATTTTACATGGAGAGAGGGAGGGAGAAATTTGGGCAATCCAAAACACTTTAGAACGGTTGAGATGCGCGTTCGGACACCACACATGTGCGGTACCCTACTTGCACCTATAAGGTCTGGTTGCAATGGCAGGGAGTGTAGTTATGGTAGAAGCTTTGGCGCTCTGCGAGGCTATGGATCTTGCTTCTAAGCAAGGTTAAGGGACTGTCATCTACTCATCTTTGAGGGAGATACGTACCAAAGTGCTAGTGAACATGGTTAATGGTACTAGTACTACACAGGTGAATCATGAAGTGTAGGTGATAGTTCAAGACATAAAGATGATTCGAGAAGGGCTGGCTCCAAATTTGGTTCAATTCATCAGACGTGAAGGTAATAGCAATGTCCATGTCCTCCGTTAGAAGGGGATAAATGAAGAGAGTTGGAGAGAGTGGAAAGAGTTTGCACCAATATGGCTTTGGGATTCCTTGATTTTTAATGAGAATTCCCCGTTTTGTTATTTATGTATATCGTTTGCATTATCAATGAATGAATGGAGTATCGGTTTTGACGATAAAAAAAAAAAAGAAGTCATATCCCAACCGCGTGTTGCGTAATAATTAGGCCTAGGGCTTTTTTTAGTTTTTTAGTTAAGAGGCTAAACTATAATCTGAAGCCCAGTAAATCATTGGCAGGCCCGGAAAGGTGTAATGGGTCAGCAGCCCATGTGCACTCTCAGTTTCTTGGTTTATTTTGTTTTGCTTCTGCAAGTATGTAGGGTTAATTTTTGGGTAAATATGTAAGGGTTATTTCCAACACTAGATATAAATAATTAAACGATAGTTAAATCAATTCAGGCCAACATGTTCATCTGTCATTCATAGTCCGGTGGTTTTAGGCACACGGAATAAAGGGCTAGATAGTAGGGTGGAACTATTTGTCAATTTAGTGACCATGTGGCCGTGGGATAGTTACAAGTTACAACGGGACAACGTGGTATTAGCTAGTCTCTTATCCTTCTTTATTTCATTTTAACCAAACACGGTATAATTAATTCAAAAATTCTTATAACCTCACCCATTATTCTATGAACTTTGCATGTCTCCCTCAATTCCCAACTTTTCCAATCCTTTTTCAAAGTAATTCTGCAATCAAATGTCCTCATTATGCCTCATGATTTTATGGCGGCCACATAGACTGGCCTTCACAAGGCCATCAAAAAGTTCTGGGCCCTATTTCAGAAGCCCATCTAAAAGTAGACCAAAAATTCCCCAACAAATATCTGGCCCTAATTGGGCCTAGGGCTTTTCTAGTTAAGAGGCTCAAGCATAATCTGCAGCCCAGTAAATCATTGGGAGGCCCGGAAAAGCGTAGTAGATCAGCAGCCCATGTCCACTCTCAGTACTATAGTGCAATATTTTTCAAAAAACATATGCACGATGCCATCAATTTCTTGTTCTTCTCAGTACTATGGATCCTCTTCGGTCCATGTTTTGGATTGAAGGAGACAGTTCAGATCTGAATCAGCCATTGGTATTTTCAATAATTTGGATTTTCTATAAGAGTTTATGAGGAAATCCAAACTATTCGTCACAACAAATGAATGGTCCAGACTCCAGATCACGACTGTCTCCTCCAATCCATAACATGGACTTGAGTTGATCCATTTCCCTAATTATATAATTCAAAACAAATAGTACACGTTTAATGCACTTCAATATAAATTACACAAAGGACCCTAGAATGTTAAACATATCCCAACAATTACATTTATAAAAAATCAGTGAACTTACTAAATATGTAAAATCAATACCTAATAATTTTTTTTATCAGAAGTGTTAATTTCAATTGAACTAATAAATCTGTGAAGAAATATGTAAAACTTATGTAACCATTCTGTCAACATTTTTCTTATTGGTAAATGGTAAAAACATTGATAAAATATACATACAAAAGATAAATTTATAAAATATATAAAATATATCCTTTTTTTCAACAAACAACCACTTCACTGAAACTATTCAATGCATTAATTGTAATATAATTATATAAATACCAAAATTAATTGATTTTATACTATTCAATATTTATTTTATAATACTTAATTGTAATATTTTTATTTAAAAAAACATTTTTTTATTTGTCCGTTTATTTATTTTATATACTATTCAACAAGCCAACAATGTAAAATTCTAAAGTATAAATTTTTTCAAATTTTTTTTGTATCGAATTAAAGATCTCTATTAATAGTTTAATTTGGTGCAAACCAAATTAAAAAATTATGTCTGGAAGTACTTTATTGTTTAATCCGAAGAAAATTGCATAGGGGTAGAGAGGTAAATTGGGGGGCTAATCCCCTTGACTAAACATAAGCACCCCCTCCCCTACTTATATTTAGTCATGGAGAAGGCTGCCTCATTAGCCGACGGGCAAATTAGTCGGGGGTGAAAAATTGCTCCCAAACAAGGGATATGGAGGGGAAGAAGGATGAGGAGAAGGAGAATAATTTAGTCATGGGTGAAAATCCTCATCCAAACAAACCTAAAGGCTTAAGCAATCCAATAAAGAAGACCAACATAATATAAAATAAAATAAGAACTACTGAGCAAGTCCAGAAAAGTCATGTACTTGTTGCATATATACCCAGATTGCAAAATCTACATAATCCTAAAACCAAGCATTGGACTTGACCTATTTGGGGGATTGGCCCTCGTGATTAGTTGAGTTGCGTAAACTGGTCTAAACACCTACTTTAGGGTGTATTCCACTAACAACAACAATTGTTTTTCAAAAAACTCATTCTCTCACAATACATCATATGAAAAATCAGTTTATTCTAAAAACACCCTTGGAACATCCCCTTATTAAAAAACAAGTATACTTTTTTGTACCATTAATGGTGTGCAATGGTGCACCCGTTAACTAGACCCTTGTACAATTTACCAAATATAACTACTTAAAAGTACGCTCTACGCATTTCATCCAACTACAAAAAGTAAATATTTTTTAAGTGGCAGTGTTTATTCCTCTTGATTTTATTCAAGAAATTGTTGGAATTCATAGCGATCATAAAAATTTGGGTAAGAAAGAACCTTTTTAAATCTTAAGTTCAATTAAATTAAATAAGTGAAATAGATAAAAGTTGATCTATTTCACTTATTCGACTGGAATGGCAGCGAATCGAACAAAAAAAATCATAAAAAAAATGATTGAGATAATCGAGTTAATATATATCATATAAGAAAGGAGAAAAAATAAACGGTGGCTATTAATTCTACTGCGTTAGATAGATAATCTATCTGCAAGGAACCGATTACGCGGATTGTAAAAGCAATGTTTCTAACAAGAATCTTTTAATGACTCCTATGTCTAAAATAATTAAAAACGCCTTAATCTTTCGCATAACAAACTATCTTCTCAAGTGTCCTTTTGGAAACAAGAAAAGTCGTCGATGTTTTAAGTCAACTTTATATCTTACTATTTATGTATGCAAATTTTCCTATTTATTCTCTTATAATTCTTTTTTTAATTGTTCAACTCTTATCATATTTGTGACCTCACTAGCCAAAATTTTTTGGTTTGTCACGAGGTCCAGGACAAACAAAAGGAATGTGTATGTTGAGAAGGTGAAGCCAATTCTAGGGTCCCAACATGTCCCATCCACTTGCGCGATCGCTTGTCCTATGGTCGTCTGGTAGGTGGAATGATGTGAAACTGTTTGGTTCTTTTACTTCTTTGCAATGGAAAATAATTGTGTGTGAGCGTGCCAGAGAGAATTTTAAATCTCATCCCTCAGATTAACTTTGGAAAACCAAATCTAATCAGGCGATTGTGTTTTTATAGTTCAATTACCTCAATTAAGAGAATTTTCTTTCAAAGTGAAGAAATACAAACCAATATACTTAGGAAATTAAAGAACAACAATGAAACAATATATTTTGATTGATAAATCAAAGATAGACTTACTTCGAAATTGTCTTCAACTTCAAACAAAAGGTAACAAGAACTTCGAACAACTGTTACAAGAACAATCGAGATCTACTTCCTAAACTACTTCCTAACCTACTTCGAGCTGTTTGTTGAAGATTTGTCCGGGGGTTTTTACTCTTCGATTTCTTCTATTTATAGGCACTGCTTGCAATTTGAACTCCCGCTCAAAGAATTTGAACTTGGCTTGCTTCGAACTCCATCTTTCTACTTCAAATTGGCAGTTTCTTACCTCCAATAGATCTGAACTTGAATTTCTTTAATCTTCCTTCAGAAGCTTTAACTTGAATCTGTACAGTTGCTTAACCAACTCAAATGATTAAGTGTTAAGGAAATAACTGCTTTGCACGATATGCTCCATGTGTCTTAACTGTCAACTACCTCGTTTCATATGTTTACACGCGGAGTTCATGCATTTTGCAGTTGAAATCAGGGCTTCAAAGTCAATTTATTATATCAGTTTGATTTGTAACTATCAATAACTGTTTTTCAAACATGAGAACTAATACGACATCGTATTAATTGAATCTTTATTTCAGTAATCCAATGCGTTTTCATTGACACATATTTGCCAACGTTTGGCATTATTGATTACGTGTCAATTAATTATTGGATTTGTTAAATTTAAATGTAAACATACCCCCCACATTGACATCGATATTCAAGGAAATTGAATACGTGTTAATGTGCCTTTTGCCGCTTCGAATTCTCACATAGTTCCAATGTGGAAGTTATTGGCGGTTTGCTTTCACTTCCAATAAGAAATTCATTTGCAGTTCTTACACTTCCGAGGAGAAATTTATGGATAATGGGCAGTTAAACCACACGTTCTCCACTTGCAAGAATTTGAATCGTTTCAAACTCAAATACATCTATAAATATTTCACATTACTGGCTAAAATTCATTGCCAATTGCTCCTTCAAACTTCAAATTTTACTCAAACTCAGTACAAATGGCTGATGTTACTGCTACTCAAAATGTCTTCGAAACATGGATATCAATGGTCACAAACCTCTTCAAACTAAGAATTTGGTTACACCCATTGTGGGTGAAATTCGAAGGGATCGCTCCTATGTAGTGGTTCAAATGGAGGAGCAAACACCAATTGATCTGTGAAACCCTCCTATTCCTCCTACTCCTAAGCCATTCCTGTGGGGTTTACCATCTGAAATAGTGGTGGTCAAGATAGATGATCATGCTGGTTTTAAAGGCTGGAACAAATATCGCTCATTGGCTATGAGTAGGTATTTGTCTCCTTTCATTAGAGATGATCCTAACATAATGTTGCTCGACAACCTCATTGCTTCTTGTCTCACTCCTCCATTCTTTAAAGTTGAGGAAACTGAGAGATTAGGCTTTGCTGGTTATGGTGAACTCAAGCGTCAAGCCACTAAGCAATATATCTATTGGCTAAATGAGGTTCGAATGCCTCATTTTGGGGACTTCATTGACTATACCTCTCCTCCTCTTCAAGCTCTTCCAGAGAACCCAAACCGATTCGAAGAGTTGAAAAACATCAAGTTCGATATCACTATTGCTCATGCTGATTATTCTTACACTCTCTTTCCTCATTCTGATTCTATCAAAGCCAATGAACTATTAGCTGCTTTAGCTTTCTTGGATATGGGTATTCTAGAGGAAGATATTCCTTACAAAAATTTCTTATGGGCTTGTGAGACCCTTTAATTTGCTATCTCTGAGCAAACTGGTTCTTTCCTTCATTCCTTTCTGAGTCAACTTCCTCTTCTTCGAATGTGGATGAAGAACAACAATGCTGCCTTTGGGTTTAATCAAGACCTCTATGATTATGAGATCATTCATGATCAAGTCATCAGGCTTCACAATAAAATAGAAAACCTGAAAGGAGAGCCCTTTGAAATGCCCAATAGTGCTTCTAAGAGGCTTCAAAAGAAGTTCAAGAGATGCATAAAGAGGAATGTCTTTAAGTTGGCCAAGTTCGAAATCAAAGCCAAAAGTTTGGTTTTAAAAATTAGGTCACTGATTGAGAAAAAACTCAAACTGGATGAAGAAAACAAGGTTAGAATGAAGGAGAGGGAATTCTTCAGCTTTACCCAGGCAATGTTTCATGCCTTAGTGACTTGGAGCTTTCCTCATTATTTTCAAGTTATTCCAACTCCAACAGCTGCTCCACCACCAGTAGATGTTTAGTTTTTCCTTTTCAATGTAATAGGGTTTTCTTGTAGCATGGAACTTTCTGATGCATATTTGTGCTTGTGAGCTTTTCCAGCATCACTTCAAAGTTGACCAATTTTTGGTCTTCCTCTTCTAAATTGCACAGAGTTCATCCCAACATGCAATTGTTTGTTCTGCCACACTTCTCGAACTGTTTTGGCCAAAGATGTTGGCACATTTATGTTAGCAGTCACTTCCTCTATCTTTGGAAATGGATCTGTGTCTATACTCATAGGCTTTTCTGGAAACATGATCCTTCCTTTCTTAATCCGCTCTTGAATCCTGTCACGAAAAACATTGCAGTTTTTAGTTGAATGAGTCCAAAAAGCATGCCATTTGCAATACTTTTTCCTTTGCATTTCTTTCAATGTTTGAAGCTTAACATTTTCAGGAAGTTTAATAAACTTTTTCTTTAACAGATAATCAAAGATTTCATCTGCCTTAGAAACATCAAATGAATATACTTTACTAGTTGCTTTCTTGTTAGTCCTTGGTGCTATAGAGGAATCCTTTCGAACTAAACTTTCACACACACAAGGATCATGTTCAACAATTTCAGCAGCATCAATTTCAGAAGTAGGATCTCTATAATACGTTGAGTAAGAAGAATTATTTCTATCAATATCCTCTTCTAGCAGAGATTCATATCTTGATGCTTTGTAAGTTAAATCAACCAAATCCCTAAATTCAGTAGAATCGAACTTCTTCATAAGTTCCCTACTTAAACCATCTTGAGCAATTCTAACAAATTCAACTTCTGGTAATTGAAGTATACATTTGTTCCTAGCCCTTTTGAATCTAGCAATAAATTGAGTAGCCTTTTCATCGGGCTTTTGTTTCAACCTTGCTAAATCAGCCATGGTAACTTCAGGTTCAGTTTGATAAAACTGAGCATGGAATAGTTCTTCCATCCTTTGCCAATTTGGAACTGATTCTGGTGGCAAATTAGAGTACCATTCAAAGGTTGTTCTTGTCAATGAATTAGAAAATAACTTCAACTTAATGAACCAATTACTACCCAATTCCTTACACTGAGCAGTAAATCTAGCAATGTGTTCAGTTGTTGATTATTTCCCATCCCCATGAAACAGAGTAAAATCTGGGATCTTAAACCCCCTCGGGATTTCGAACTGCCTATCTATCTATTCTGGATAAGGTTTTCTGTATATTTGAGTTTGTACCCCCGGTTCAGAGGGCCATAAACTTCCTGCATAAGGCCTAATATTTCATCTCGAAGGGCAGGATTTCCTCCCAGAGGTACTCTTGGGTTGGTAGGTGGTTCCCAATTCACATTCCTAGGAATGTGGTCCTCTGGAAATCTCTCATAAGGACCATCAAAAGGTATAGGCTGTTTGAAACTTCCTTCTTGCCTCCCAAAATGCTCATACAGGTGGTTCGAATGCACCCTACCCATCTCTGGTACTCCTGGATACTTGGGAATTCCAGTTTCTGGATTAGGGCTCCTTAAACTAGCCCTATCAGGAAAATGATTTCCTGGGGTAAAATTATACTCATCAAACCCATAATCATCATTTTTAAAACCCTTATCCCCATCTAAGCCATCGAAATTGGGTTCTAAGCCATCTATTTGCCTTCTCTATCTCTTTCGCTTCCCTCTCTCTTACTTTCCCATCAAACTCACCGCCGCTACAGAAATCTCCACCCACCGGTCGAGCCACTGCAATCTCCACCACCGTTAACCGGAAAAGGAGTTTTCTACAATTCGCTTATCCTGAAGCTGGCACTTGCTTGTCTAGAAGTTGTCACCAATTTTGGTCCCAGAAACCCACCCTTGGGGCCAAAACCAAGGGAGATCTTCCTTGGAAAATCCGGCATAATAAACTTACAATAATCTAAGCAATCAATCAACAACAAAATTCATGGAAAAGGCCCCCTTTATCAAATATGTAGTCCTCCTCTATTGCACCCATTCCCAACTCGTTTTTGCCCCCGTCAAACCAATCAAAATTTCTGCCAAATTTTGCAGGACCAACTCTATGAAACTAAGCATCATCAAATGTTCATTCTTGTGTGCAGCTCCTGAATACATTTGTTGGAGCATCACCAGTGCTTCCTAGTATTTTCTCTCTAGCCAAAACTCCAATCTCCCCACAAAATTCCTCCTTATTTCCAAAATATGTTCAATATATAGAGGTTCCAAGTCTAAATGAAAAAAGGAATAAACTTCTTTATGTTTCTCTCTCTAAAAAATACTCTATCTGAGGAGTTTTTATCCCTTTGGGGAACTTCTCCCAAATATCCCTTCTTATTATGTGAGGACATCCTCTTGCTATTTCGTTGTCTAATATTCCATAACTCTTGCGGTCTTGTTCTCTGGAGCTCTTTTTCTACTTGGAGAGAAATCTCTATGAGTGTAACCGTCTATTTTTAGGTTTTACAAGTAGTAAGCCAAAATTGACACTTGAGGCGGTAGTTCAAAAGGATCTAGTTTGATTTTTTTTCTTTTTTAATATCATGGAACTTGATGCCCCGACAAAACTACATAAGAAAAATGGATTCACGTATCCAACCCAAATTGATTGGAAACTAAGGCTCTATTTGATTTGATTTGGTTTCATTAATAACTGGGTTCATATATAAATAGTGAAACAAGGTTCAATTTTATACTGGTTAGCATTACCTCACAAAAAATAAAAAAATAAAAGCCTTCAATTTGGTATGTTCTTGTTTCTCTCTTGACCCAAAACAATATCATTGAAAATTATACGAAATCCAATTTGAAATATGAAGTTTTTATTGTAAATGAAGATTCTGATAGCATTATAGGGCATTAAGCATTTTGTTACACTCGTGGTAAAAAAAAAATAGAGTAATCAACAAGAACCATACAGAAACTTGCATAAGGTCATTAATCTTTTATTTATTTATTTTTTCAAAATGGTAGCGTATTATTAAAACTTGAATAACCGATGACATCATTCAGATCGACAATCTTTATCAAGAAAAGATAATAAGTAATCCGGGGTCGGAACTCCCATGTGTTTGTCCCAGACCCTCTCAACCCTACTCGAACCAGCTCATTCGCCACTGCATTCGCAGATCTCCGAACAAACCAAAAATCACAATTTCGGAATTGATGAACCATCTTCCGAATATCGTCAATAATCACTTCCACTTCCAAAGGGCAAACCATTTCCTCTCGCAGAATCTTTACAGTCATTTGCAAGTGCCCTTCCACTGTACATGAGTTCAAACCAAGGAAAAAACCCAAACTCCATCGGCTGTGTTCGGTTGTAGGGTTTAGTTTAGTTTAGTTTAGTTTTGATGATGTAAGCAGGTGTAATAAGTGGAGAGAGATAGAGAGAAAAGTGAGAAAAGTGATGATGTCAGCAAAACCAAAAGTGTGCCAAAACCGGAGCAAAGCTCCCAACCGAACAAGGCCATCGCATTCTGCCATGCCAATGCTTCAGCACATAAAGCCGACCCAACTGCAACCAAATTAGCCGACCTTGTAGCCACAAAGCGCCCTTCTGAATTGCAGATCCGCTCTATTCTCCACCTTTAACCACGCCCTTTAGCGCCCATATGCTACAAAAATTTCAATTTCAAATCTTGCTCATGCAGTATGTCATACAACAGGTCGTTGTCATACTAGAAATAAATTTAGCTATCAAGAAAATATTATGACGCATAATATGTCATACCATAGCTCATTGATATATGTTCACTAGAAATAAATATTTCAATCAAGATTCAAGATCATGTTACGACACTTAGTATGTCATATCACATCTTGTTGATTTACTAGTTGACATTGAAATAGCAATAAATTTAATTGTGAAGAAAATATTACGACACGATTTTTTGACTTTCTTTCATAGGTCAATTTTCCCAAAAGGTCTACTCTTTGTAATCATTTCATGAATTAACTAGTCGCTTTAGTATTCATAGGAGCAGATTAAATAATTAACATACCTCTTTCTATCAATCCCATTTCAAAAAGAGGTTGAAAAAATATTTAGTATATTATAATGTCATCCTCGTTTTGGTTTTTTTTTTTTTTTCAAGAATAATTGTAAAATTCGCGTCAAATTTTGTTGATCAATCACTTGTCTAAAGAGCCGTTCAAAAAATCACTTGTCTAAAGAGAAATCAATATAGAACTATGCAAATATCTCAGAAGTTCATTAAAGACGAAAAAGTGTGTAATAGAATAGCTTTTAGTGTCTTTTATTGGGAACCGGGGGAGGTGCTGCGCAGCATGCTGTGCAACCCCTTTCAGCCCCATTCCGGCATCGTTTTGGCGATCAGAGACATCCACCGCGTAGAGCTCGTCGAGCACTACAAGTGTATCAAAAATTAACTGGATTGGATATAGTTAAGTACCTCGCCGGAACACAAATAACATGAAAAAAATGGGTTCAACGGTTTTCATCAAGTGTTTCAAGCTTTATGTGTTCCGATTTTTTTCAAGTTATTTGTGTTCTGATGAGCTCGACGAGCTCTACGCACTACAAGTGTACCAAAAATCAACTCGATCGGATATTGTTAAATGCCTCATCGGAACACAAATAACTTGAAAAAAATCGGAACACATAAAGCTTGAAACACTTGATGAAAACCGTTGAACCCATTTTTTTCATGTTATTTGTGTTCCGGTGAGGCACTTAACGATATCCGATCGAGTTAATTTTGGTACACTTGTAGTACTCAATGAGCTCTACGCGGTGGATGTCTCCGATCGTCAAAACGATGCCGGCACGGGGCCGAAAAGGGCTGCACAGCACGCTGTGCAACACCTCCCCCAGTTCGCTTTTTTATTGTAATTTATTTCGTCTAATGTGAATTTTTAAGCTTTTAACTATTCCCTATTCTTTTTTGCTTTTCTAACTCTTGTCGTTGGGACAAATGATTAATTCCAATTATTTTGAGGAAAGACTAACCAAAAATCACATACATTAATAATAGTCACGGTCATTGGGGAAAAATAGTGTACCCAAGACCAATGTTCTAAAAAATTACCAGGTGCTAGTCAGGTGAAAAAGGTGAAAAAGAGATGCTAGCGCCTAGGCAAAGACTAAGCGCAGATCGACGGCCTAGTCTATCTAGGCATTGGACCACCGCCTAACACTTAGCCGGCCGACTTTTAGAACATTGTCCAATCATAAATAGATTTACAAATGTTCATTCTTTATTTTATCAGCAAATATTCTTCCTTTCACTAAAATTTCTACAATGTACTCGCTCCGTTCCATTTTTGTCACTTTTGCATTTATTGCCTATATCTTTCAATGTGGATATTCAGAGATACGCAATATAGATCTTGATAGATTTCAATTTATTCTATACTACAAAGTTCTAAAAATCATAAAATTAACGATATTATAAATTAAAAGATATAAATAATAGACACCAAAGAGACAAAAAGGAATAATAGAAAAACAAAATGGGGAGGGTGTACTAAACAGAAAGGGAAGTTTTAGACTTGGACATCAAGTCAACATCAGATGGTTGTATAAAGTTCCAGTGCAGGGTACTGCACTAGCACAAGAAAATGCCTACCCCTATTTCTAACGTTCCAACTTCATTTCCATCACTAAATGCTCACATCATTCTCTTCACTACACTTGTCTTATTTCTTCTTCCTATGGCCAGTTCAGATTATTTCCAATTCCCTAACTTTTATCCAGCTACAACCGACGGCAACACACTGTAGCAAGGAAATGCAGTGTCGTCGGATGGGGCAATAGAATTCAACTTTTCCGAAAGTGGTGTTGGTTGGGTGACATACGCACAGAATGTTCGGTTATGGGACTCCGAAACTGGAGCCCTCTCTGACTTCACCACCAATTTCTCCTTCACTATTGACCTCGTGTCAGCCAATTACAGCGATGGACTCGCATTCTTCCTCGCTCCGGCCAGTTTTCAAATCCCGCCAAACTCGTCAGGTGGGTACCTAGGCCTTTTCAGCCCCGAAACTAGCAATTCAGGGGAAAACCAAATGGTGGTGGTTGAGTTCGACTCCTACCAGAATCCTGAATGGGATCCCCCGTATAATCATATCGGGATCAACATCAACACGATTAGTTCAGTCATTACGACTCCGTGGAACATTGGCTTGTACAAAGGAGAAAGATGTGATGCTTCGATTACATACAATGCCAGTACAAAGAATTTGAATGTGTCTTGGTCTTACGGTGGAAACTCTAATTCCTCCCAAGGTAATTCCAGTCTTTCTTACGAACTTGACCTAATGGGGATTATACCCGAATGGGTCACGGTTGGATTTTCAGCAGCGACTGGGTTGAGTGTGGAGATAACAATGCTTCAATCATGGGCATATAGCTCAAGTTTCGGCACGAAAACAAGTGGAAAGCACGCGAAAGACACCAAATTGACGGTTGGGATACCAGTTTCAGTGGGCGTTTTGATTTTTGGAGCGTTGATGTTGATAGGATTTGTTGTCGCAAGGAAAAGGAGGCGTGTTCGAAGGGAGAAAACAGAGAAAACTAACTTGACATCGATCAACAATGATCTAGAAAGAGGAGCCGGACCAAGGAGGTTTTCCTAAGGCTATCTTGTTTCAGCTACTAACAACTTCTTGGCCGAAAGAAAATTGGGTGAAGGATGATTTGGAGGTGTTTACAAAGGTTACTTAAACGATTTAGACATGGCGGTAGCTGTCACGCCCTCAATTTAATAACCAAAATATAAAAAATATCCACGTAGGATAGATTATAGTCAAACATGTCTCCATAGAATAGTCAAAGTCAAAGTACAATTTCCAAATTACAAGTCTACATGTCTCTCATCAAAGATACCCGAACCCAAGTACTTTAATTACGACAATAAATAAAGTTATTACATATATTGGATTTGTCAAAAGATTAAAGAAATAGAAGTTACAAAATCATCTCCCAAAAAATATAGTAAACTATGGAGAGGATAAAATAACTTCATGCCAAAGTAAGTTTCATGTTATGCATCCACACGCCAAGCATCCCAGTCATGTGCTTTGCCGAGTACCTGAAAATGATAGGTTGAGCTTACTAACCCAGTAGGAAACTTTTCTACTAACACTAAGGGTATAGAGAATGAAAGATGCACATGATAATGTGATACACATGAATGATTAGGCTAAAATGAGCTATGGATGATCGACTCGATGTTAAAGTGTCCATAGATACCCACGTGTCCGTCAATTTCCTCAAAAACTGTTACGATTCATGTCGTGTGTTCGATTTCTTCAAACATCATGTTTTTCATAAAACATTCTATTTTTCAACTCTTCACAAATAACCACTTGTTTTAATAGGGAATGAATCCCTCTGCCGAATTTCAGGGGCTCCGAGCACCCCTGCCAGATTTCGTGGGCTCCAAACACCCCTGCTGGATTTCGTGGGCTCCGAACACCCCTGCCGAATTTTGTGGGCTCCGTACACCCATGGTTAGGGAAGCACCAAATGGTGGCCCTAGAATAAGTAACCATCATTTTCAAAAGTTCGTTAAACCATCAAGTGTCCAAAACTCCCAAGTAACTTGTTTAATTCGAAAACTCGTAGTGTATCGATTTCGGCAAAGATGACACGTATCCAAGAACATGTTCAACTATCATGGGATTTTGAGTAAAGAACCAATGGTACGAGGATTGGGCTAGAACGAGGCCTTTCAACAAGTTATGAAATGTATTTGATGAATGAGGCAAGTACATGGTCAAACCACCCGACCGAAGGTCAAAGGAGAGTCAAGCAAACAATTTGATCATCAAAGAGGTCGGTATTAAGTAAGATTTTAAGTTAACAAAACATTTGAAGATGACCCAAGACGTCCAAGAGTCAAGGAGAGGCCTAAACAAAAAATAAGGTTCAGAGCAGTCTGATATCAATACCCCAGAATGGGGTATCAATACCAGTCGACCAGAAAAAAAACAGAACGCACTAGTATCGATACCAGATTGCAAGGGTATCGATACCATATGGCTTCGAGCAGATTTTTTACAGCTTTTCAGATCTGATAAGGGGGCTTCAACCCAAGCAAAAATAATTTGAAATTCATCAAAATATGGATCATAATACTACACGAACACTTAGGGGAGTAGAAATCGAAGATTAATCATGATCAAAACCCACATTCATGGTGATAGCAAGATCAAAACCCATTTTCATGGTGATATTCAAGATTAATAGGAATTTTAAGAGCAAGAACAAGAGTAATGCATTAATTCATCCAACATACACTTAGAGAAGGTAGAATGTTGTTCCCTACCTCAAGGATTGAGCTCCAATGAGAATGAAATGAGAGCCCTAGGTTGTTCTAGCAAGCCCCAACCGAATTGTGCTAGCTCCAAGCAAAAACCACGGAGTCCCGGACTGCAAAACACGCGTAGATGACGGATTTGAGGTTGACTCTTAAGGAAAAGAGGCGTGGGAGTGTAGATTTTGTGGAGAAAATGGAGTAAGCTTTGAAGAGGAGTAGAGAGAGAGAGAGTGTTAGTGTATGAGAGAGGGAGAGGAGTGTGTTTGTGTTAGCCAAAAATCTGATGTCGGCCCTCTAAATGCACCCCTAAATTACACCCTCACCCCCTAGTGGTTCTAATGTGTTCCACAAGCACCCAAATGCAATTACCAAGTTCACATTCCGATATTGCACTTTAAAACATTTCTCACACTTCTCCAACATTATTTTCGGAAAATTATTCAAAAACACGGATCTTTACAGTAGCCGTGAAGAAAATCTCAAGGGGATCTAAACAGGGGGAAAAAGAGTACACAACAGAGGTGAAAATTATAAGCCGGTTGAGGCACCGAAATTTGGTGCACCTCATAGGTTGGTGCCACGATCAAGGCGAGTTCCTTCTGGTCTACGAGTTTATGCCCAATGGAAGCCTCGACGCTCACCTCTTTGGGAAAATGATTCCTCTCACTTGGCCTGTGAGATACAAGATAACTCTTGGTTTGGCCTCGGCATTGCTCTATCTACATGAAGGGTGGGAGCAATGCGTTGTGCACCGGGACATCAAGCCGAGCAATATTATGTTAGACTCAGGATTCAATGTCAAGCTCAGCGACTTCGGGTTAGCCCAACTCATGGATCATGAGCTCGGACCACAAACAACTAGCTTAGCCGGAACGTTAGGGTACTTGGCTACGAAATATATAAGTACAAGAAAGGCAAGTAAAGAGACAGATGTTTTTAGTTTCGGTGTAAAGGTGTTGGAAATTGTCAGCGGGAGAAATCAGTTTACCCGACGGACGGACAATCAGAAATAGGGTTGGTGGAGTGGGTTTGGGATCTCTACGGAAGAGGGCAAATTCTTTCCTCCGTTGATGAGAGAGTAAAATTGGATTTCGATTCAAAGGAATTAGAGTGTTTGATGATTGTTGGGTTATGGTGTGCTTACCCTAACCGTAGCTTGAGGCCATCAATAAGGCGAGCAATTCAAGTACTTCATTTCGAGGCACCGATGCCTAATCTGCCATTAAAAATGCCTTTCGCAATGTATCAAGTACCTACTGCAGCAACCTTCAGGCCTGATGAACCGGTGGTAATTTCAGGTGAGCCAATGATAAGTTGTACAAGCATCGAAATAGGTCTTTAAGACTTTTGATTTATTTATTTTTGCTCACAAGGGTGTCCAAGACATCGCGAAATTGGTCGTAGTTGTTCTCTTAGAGTGTACTAGTCAATGCCCGTCATCGTTACCTTAAACAAAGATAGGGTTGCATCATTAAATCCATGCTTTGACAATTGCGTACTCTATTAAGATACTCTTGAATTTACTATATTTAAGCATGTAGTCAAGATGAAAAATTTAATAATCTGGGATATTTTCTTCATAGGGATTGTTTTCTCTTGCATTTAGTTTTTGTGCGCGCTAATATACTCACAGCAACAAATTGGAATCCAATCAGTAACATGGTAAACAGCCACTTCAAGTATAGTACGACAGATGTGAACTTGTAATGATTAGGAAACTTGAATGTACTCTTTTCAAGCGGCAGTGAAACAAAACGTACTACTACACATTTGTAGCCAGAACCCTCTTATTTCTAAAATGTTTTCAACACATAGAGGTTCAAAATCTGAATCAACAAGGAATAAACTTCTTTATGTTTTGTTCTATGGAAAGGATCTCTTTGATGATCTTTGTAACTCTTTGTGGAACTTCTCCAAAATATCTCTTCTTTACCTGTGAGGCAATCTCTCTAATATGAAATCACTATGTAGTCTTTTCTCCAAGAGTCAACAATTTTCTCTTTAGAGCACTTTTGATGTCATTTTCTAGCCTGAGTGACAATTTCCATTGGCCCCGAGGCAAGTGAATCATAAACTATTGATAAGTGTCCACTAGATCAGGTGCACAAATGCTCTGATCCCTTCCTAACTATCTATTTGCAACATTGCCAAACCTAAGCGCTTCTATGAGGGTCACTCTCTATTTGCAAGTGTTCACTAGATCACGTGCAGGGACGCTCCCTTCCTAACCATCGATTTTCGACAATCGCCAACCCTGTGATCTCCTACAAGTGCCACTCTCAAATTTGCAAGCGTCCGGCCAATTGACCACGTGAGCGGACACTCCCTTCCTAACCGTTTGTTTGCAGCAATTGCCAAGCCCAAGTTCTCCTGTGAGGCCACTCAAGCATTTGCAGCCACACATTCCTCTCGAGTCGCCAAGTGTCATAATATCTAAGGTCCAAGTATCACTAGCTATGTACTAGGTGGCAACTAGCCCTACAACACATCTGAATCCCATTGGTCCACTTCTAAAGGGCTATTTCCCCTCGCCCACACAACTTAATAAAAATAAACAAATAGTTTTAGTTTTAATCCACAAATATCCCAATACTTAAACAATTAGCTAATATAAAGTAGAAGAACTTACAGTGCCATAAAGTCAGCTCCATTATTGTTGGGGAGGATTAGAAATGGCCTCGGGTCAGGAACCCTGTGATCCAGGAGACATTGTCTAAGAGGATACAACTGCTTGCCAAGGTATATTGGGCACGAAGTATACGTTGGCCTCCTGGTGTTGTTCATAGTACTGATTGTGTTCTCTATGAAGTAGATAATGAATGCCATAACCACCTATTTTTTGATTTGTTCCTATTCTAGTTGGATTGGCAAAAACTGTTTGTTATGCCGAAACACCCAAATGAAGTATGAGAATAGCAACACACCAACAAGAAAAAATGAATCAAACACAAGAATGTATGTGGTTCCCCTTCAAGCATGAAGCTCTAGAGGTATGTCCACGGGGAAAGAGCAAGAGAATTCACTAAAAACAGGGAGAGATACATAGAGTCAGCTATACCTGTAACTCTAACTTGAAGAATCCAATAGATATCTAGAAATAAATCTCTGAGGCGCGACCTACAGAGTATCAATGTCTCATGTACAAGAAAGAGACGACTCCAAACCCAAGATATCTCAAATCCCAACTCAAGACTAAACCAATGGAACAACTGAGAAACCCTAACACAGTACGGGGAACCCCATGCTCAAAGGGATTCACTCAAGAAGTCCAAACCTTAACAGACCCCAAGGCTGCTATCTACAAGAAAACATAGAATATTAGGTTAAAATCCTCAAAACGTGCATCCGCATGTATTCCATACAGAAGAAGGCCAAATAACCGCCCGGGCAGTTTTGATTCCTACCTTGGTGGGATTCCTAGAAAACCAATCGAAAATCCCAAACCTGTAAACCTGCACGGGCGGCCCTGAATCCCACCCGGGCGTTTTTTCCAGAAGCGAAACCCTTCGGTCCAAATTGAAAACGGCTCCCGTCAAACACTGCACCTTTCTTCGAACCTCTAAAATTCAAGTCATAATTCCAACAATTCTCCACCTTGATTTGAATTCCATTGAACTCAATACCATAAAGCAATCTTTTCGCCACACCACTCTTCTTCAAACACTCCTCATGGGGTAGCCCTGCACGGGGCGATCACCAATAGCGAGAACGAACAAGGCTCAAGCACGACTGTTTGGCCTTGCAAAGGCGACTTAGGAAACTGATAGACACGCAATATTATAGATATAAGTGCCTAAAGAGGGTAGTTCTAACATGGTTTTATCTTATTTACTCCCTATTTTCCACTTGATGCGTTGTTTTGGTATGCTTTTGTGTTTTTGTTAATTCTTAGGGAAATAAGGCTGTTTTAGCGCCAAGATTGGATTGCAGAGACTTGAAGGCCGTGATAGAGCTTGAGGGCATGGAAGGCTGTTGAGACCAAGTGGTGAAGTTAATTTCTCGAGGGAAGCACTTCGGATCGTTGGGAGCGCTACAAGGATTTTGGTGGAGCGCTCAAAAGTGGCAAAACAGGGCTCAGAAAGTGAACAGAAGCTTGGCGAGCGCTACACCAAAAGAGGTGTAGCGCTACCGAATGATTAGATGGTCAACCGGTCAAAGGGCGGTCAACGGTCAAATTGAGAGTTAATGGGTTAGGTAGCGCTACACCAAAAGTGGTGTAGCGCTACTGCGGGCTTAACTTTGCCTTGTAACGGTGGGGGAGGGCTACACCATTTTTGGTGTAGCCCTACCGAGAGCTTATCTTGGCTTTGAAACGGCGGCGTTTTGGGTCGTATGCGGGTCCAATTCCAATTTGTTTTAGGATTTTAATTGTAAATTAGAGGGGATTACTATAAATACCCCGTTATAACTCGAAATTAGGGTTCGACATTGATAACTTAGGTTTTATTTTTCTTAACTTTTGTTGCTGGTTTTTCAGGATTATTTCAGATTCAAGTTTAATTCAAGTTCTTCAGGATTTCCAGTTTTGATTTCTTGTTCTTCGCATCCGTTCTCTCGCTGCAAATATTTGGTATCGTGTTTTATTTATTTCTTTCAATTGTTTGAAGCATGTTTAGATCTAGGGTTAATATTATGGCTTCGTTTAATGGAATCATGAGCGAGTAGTTTTATAGAGTGCGGCCGCGGGGCGAAGGCGCTCCGTGGCTAGTCTGATTAATGTTCTACCTCGGGATCGAATTAGTTTAATTTTTGAGCAATTTTAGAAGACGAAAACTCTTCTAACAAACAAAACCCAGGCATCGCCGGAATTCGAATGCGCGCGAAATCTGGTGACAGGTGGTGCGCATTTGTTAGGGATCCTTTTTGTTATTCTAAAATCAATAAAATGAATAATTGTGGCCCGAGTAAACATTGGTTAGGCTAGTTGCGGACGCTGGGTTCCCACGGCTGTACTCTCCTTTTCAAATCCATATTTAGTTAAGTTAGTTGGGTAATTTAATTAGTCAATTAATCATTAAACAAGGGGTGGCTACCTAAGAGCCAAGTTAAACTGTGAACCCGTCATCTTTGAGTCCTGCACACGTTCGTCCGTCTCTGTGGATTCGACTCCGGTACTTCCGGATATTATGCTACATCGGTCAAGAGTCCTGCGCTTGGGACGCGTCTTATTTTTAGTCACCTGGTCGGTCAAGCATTTTTGGCGCCGTTGCCGGGGACGGCATCGTGTGTTCAAAGAAGTCGGGTCTTAGTGTTTTTTAGCTTTTAGTCCATCCCGCCAAAGCATTTTTGGCGCCGTTGCCGGGGATGGCAACGTGTGTTCAAAGAAGTCGGGTCGGGTTAGTATCCTTGTGTTTTTATCTGAGTCAATAAAAATTAAAAAAAAAAAAAAACAGTGTCTTTTGTTTTTTTAGCATCTTTTGTTTCTAAGTTGAGTCATCTAGAGTCAGTCGAGTGGTAAGTATTTTGTGTCTTGAGTCGAGTCAAAAAAAAAAAAAAAAAAAAAGCAATAAGGAAACAACTGGGTGAACAAGGTGAGAATGGAAGAATTCTGTGAGATGTGTGAGTGTTGGGGGCATCCTGTTTATACCTGCTCCGCTTTTTATGCACTCAAGGAAACTTATCGGAATAATCAGGCTAGGGTGAGTGTTATTAATCAACGGTGGGATCCATATCCAAATACGTACAATCTAGGGTGGTCCCACCACCCATCTTTTTCATGGTGGTATTCCGAACCCCCAGTGCCACCACAGGCACTGCCTTTGCCTCTGCAAGAAATACAGTCGTTCGAACCTGCCCAGGACCACATGACCCAATTTGGCTCCCTTTTCCAAGACCCGCAAGGGTTTGATCCTTATTCTACTGGCCCACCCCCAGAGCTGACTTATCCCCCTCATGATGAGAAGCTTGAGGAGAGGGTACATACTCTTGTGCGATCGCAGATGACCTTCACCGCGGAAACCACCCAAGCAATTGGGAACCTTAGGTCCCAGTTGACTCAACTCACAGAGGCAGTGGGACAAATCCAACAGGAGTGGGAGACATTTCCTTCTCCGCCTCAAGTCAATAGAAGAGAGGAAGTCGACCCACTTCTCATTGAGGGACGGGTTGATGATCGTATGGAGGATTTTTGATTCGTGGTCTGAAAGCTCCTCCGAGTTTGGAGGGAGTGAAGAGTTTACTCCTAGGGACGAGGAAGTAGGTCTGGTTAACGATGTTGAGGAGGTTGATTTGGTTTTACCACCGTCCTCTGAATTTGGAGGGGATGAAGAGCTTACTGCTAGGGAAGAGAGAGAAGAGGAAGTTGACCCACTTGTCATTAAGGGTGGGGTTGATGATGGTTTGGTGGAACCTTCTGAGTTGGGAGCGAACACGGAGCTAACTGCCCAATGTCCCCCCCTTGAGTCTAATGTAAAGGTCGAACCCCCTCTCATGTATCTCCCACTGTTGATCCGCGCTGCCTACGTTTTCCTTTTGCGCTCCTATGAGTCTAGAGCACGAGGAGCTCACTGCCCTCCGTGTGATGGTCCGATAGAAAAATCTCCCACTGCTGAGGAGTGGGACGTTGAGATTGATTATTTGCAGTCCTTAATGGACGAGCAAGATAGGAAGTATGGGTTAGAGAGTGAGTCTCTTATTTTTGGGGACCAAGACTTTGTTGAGGAGGAATTAGTTGAGAAACCAAACTTGGCGGAGGAGGTTTTGGTGGAAGAGTCACAGTCGACGGTAGTGGAACATATTGATTTTCTTGGTGTTGATGATTACGATTTTGTTTATCTTCCTTCTATCGTCAATTATGTCCACTGCTCGAAAATTAATTTGGTTCCACATGAGCACTTAGAGGCACTTCAATTTCTTAAAACCATTCGGCAATTGCTTTACTCGAAGTATCTTTTCTTGTGGTCTGGCCGAGTTCAATTTTTAGTGCAAAGCTTAGCGTGGGGTGGTGCATACATGGGATTCATCTTTGTGGATTTGATTAATTTTTGAATTCCACGTTTCAAAGATCTCTCTCTCTCTCTCTCTCTCCCAATTAAAAAAAAAACATGATGGTCTTGTATAGCCACCCACTCTTCAATTCAAGTTGGGGGATGGGGAGAAAAGTATGACACGTGAGACTGCGTGAATGTCTGGTGGTGTACTTCATATTTTCATTACTTCTTGCTGTGGCCCGGCTTCCATTAGCGGGCGGTACTAATGTCTTTTGTTGTCTAGTTGGTAGTTGGTTCTTAAGTCTTTGCAGGACGAGCATGCTACCACACCAGCCTTGGTAGTTTGAGCTTCTCCGCCGGAGTGAGTGAGTGAGGCATTCAGGAGCCTCGAGCAGGGGTGCCACGAAATGTGGTGGTTGTAAATCCGAAAAGCTTTGGCGCGGCTCTGTGTGACTAGCTGTGGACCTTGTTAGGTCCGAAGGAGCGGATCCTGGAAGCAGTTCCAATGACGAAACACAACGGTGACGGCAAAATCCCCATACATCGGCCGGGGTCATGATGGTTGGCTGCCATTTGTTGGTCCATTTCTCTCTCTTGTTCTTTATTTTCTTATTGTCTTCATGCTCTAAGGACTTAGCATGTTCTAAGTTGGGGGGAGGGTGTACTTCGTACATGTTTTTCAAAAAAAAAAAAAAGGAATTTGGATGCTTGGGTGTAACTATTCTTGGTTGATGACTGTTAATTAGCACTATAGTGGTTGTTGTGCGAGTCGGAGTCTCGATATGATTTCATGGATAGATTTAAGCTCGTGAACATGATGTTGAAGAAGTACTTGGTTAGCCTGTATCGTCTATAGTTGGATAGCGTTTGGTCACTTGAAAGCATGCGCGCACACACACTGTCCCACTTGATGATTTGCCGGTCTCGAGTTTGGTTCATGTGTCATTGGTAATTTGGTATGTGTTAACTTGTTTGATGTGATTTTTGTGGAACTCCTTCTAAAAAAAAAGAGTTATGTGTGCTATATTGTTAATGCTTATCCGGGCGTCCATAGAGTAGTAACCGGACAATCGGGGTATGCTCCCACCGTGTTGTTCGCGTCAAAAGATGGATAGACCTTGTGAAAGTATCGCTAAATGTGGTTAGCTTGGATCTCAATAAACCCTTTTTGACTTGAGCAATTAAGTCCGTAGGGGTCTCTTAAAACCTGGTGCTCTAAGGCCGTTTGGCTTGGGGATGGCCGACCCAAAGCTCGCTAAAGAGTCAACTAGACAGCCCGAGAGATCCGGCATTGCACGACTATGAGAAAAAAAAAAGCAATGAAATAAAAGGAAGGAGTGTGCTTAAAGAAACACTGGGCTATCAACGGTGTGTGAACTGTTCTCGAGATTGGTAAATTTCTTTACGTGGCGTTTCATTCACGCATGCCATTTGAAAATTCGCTATCCGATCGTAGGTGAGAGGATTAATTATTGTGCTAAGTTTGGTACGGAGTTCATTTGTTTAACTTTATCCATGAATGAAATATCTTGCCTTTGACTTCCTTGACAGTTATTGTAGTGCTTTTAGAGGTTATTATTTGGGTTGAGTCGCATTCGAAGTGTCCGAGTCCTTTGTGTTTTGTGGGTGATCACTGCTGAAAACCCTCACGAGACTTCACTCGTCCTACCGGGGCCGCCCGGGGGTTTAAAAGATCTATCCTTTTATTTATTTTTTTTATTCTTTTTGTTTTTGTTGCTAGGGACTAGCAACCTTCAAGTGGGGGGGTGTGATAGACACGCAATATTATAGATATAACTGCCTAAAGAGGGTAGTTCTAACATGGTTTTATCTTATTTACTCCCTATTTTCCACTTGATGCGTTGTTTTGGTATGCTTTTGTGTTTTTGTTAATTCTTAGGGAAATAAGGCTGTTTTAGCGCCAAGATTGGATTGCAGAGACTTGAAGGCCGTGATAGAGCTTGAGGGCATGGAAGGCTGTTGAGACCAAGTGGTGAAGTTAATTTCTCGAGGGAAGCACTTCGGATCGTTGGGAGTGCTACAAGGATTTTGGTGGAGCGCTCAAAAGTGGCAAAACAGGGCTCAGAAAGTGAACAGAAGCTTGGCGAGCGCTACACCAAAAGAGGTGTAGCGCTACCGAATGATTAGATGGTCAACCGGTCAAAGGGCGGTCAACAGTCAAATTGAGAGTTAATGGGTTAGGTAGCGCTACACCAAAAGTGGTGTAGCGCTACCGCGGGCTTAACTTTGCCTTGTAACGGTGGGGGAGGGCTACACCATTTTTGGTGTAGCCCTACCGAGAGCTTATCTTGGCTTTGAAACGGCGGCATTTTGAGTCGTATGCGGGTCCAATTCCGATTTGTTTTAGGATTTTAATTGTAAATTAAAGGGGATTACTATAAATACCCCGTTATAACTCGAAATTAGGGTTCGATATTGATAACTTAGGTTTTATTTTTCTTAACTTTTGTTGCTGGTTTTTCAGGATTATTTCAGATTCATGTTTAATTCAAGTTCTTCAGGATTTCCAGTTTTGATTTCTTGTTCTTCGCATCCGTTCTCTCGCTGCAAATATTTGGTATCGTGTTTTATTTATTTCTTTCAATTGTTTGAAGCATGTTTAGATCTAGGGTTAATATTATGGCTGCGTTTAATGGAATCATGAGCGAGTAGTTTTATAGAGTGCGCCGCGGGGCGAAGGCGCTCCGTGGCTAGTCTGATTAATGTTCTACCTCGGGATCGAATTAGTTTAATTTTTGAGCAATTTTAGAAGACGAAAATTCTTCTAACAAACAAAACCCAGGCATCGCCGGAATTCGAATGCGCGCGAAATCTGGTGACAGGTGGTGCGCATTTGTTAGGGATCCTTTTTGTTATTCTAAAATCAATAAAATGAATAATTGTGGCCCGAGTAAACATTGGTTAGGCTAGTTGCGGACGCTGGGTTCCCACGGCTGTACTCTCCTTTTCAAATCCATATTTAGTTAAGTTAGTTGGGTAATTTAATTAGTCAATTAATCATTAAACAAGGGGTGGCTACCTAAGAGCCAAGTTAAACTGTGAACCCGTCATCTTTGAGTCCTGCACACGTTCGTCCATCTCTGTGGATTCGACTCCGGTACTTCCGGATATTATGCTACATCGGTCAAGAGTCCTGCGCTTGGGACGCGTCTTATTTTTAGTCACCTGGTCGGTCAAGCAGAAACCTAGCCACACATGCGTCCAAATTGAGCCTCCATCTTCACACGGGTACCTCCCACCCAATATACCCCTCAAGGATCCAAAAGAAGATCCGCTCAAGCTCCACCCGGAGCTAAACACCGAACTACACCGCAGAGTTAACGAACCAAACGAGGAACAGTCTTCAAGCGGGCACCGTCCTCCCAACTCATCCATTACTGATGCAATGGACTTGCTCAAACTCCCCATAGAGTTAATATGTGAAACCCGCATGTGCCAAATAGTTGAAACCAAATTACGGACCCAAATCTCCATGGTGACACCCAACATAAAGCGTTTCATAACAGCCTCCATAATAGTATCCAAAAGGAGCATAACCAAAATAATCCGATTTAACTCACCAAAATAGTCTTTAATAGGCATACCTCCTCATACGAAACACATAAAGGAGTTGCTTCAAATAAAACTGTAGTCTCCTCCCCAACCTCTCTAAGCACATCATTTGCTCCTCCTCCAACTAAACTTGAATACTCCTTGTTGAACAAGCAAAACACACAACTTCACAAGCCATAGACTGGCGCTACTGTTTTACCCTCCAACCTTCTCAACTCTATATCAAGCCGTCATGTTGCAATCGATACGATCGCTAAAACAGAACACACAACGGAAAACAAAAGCCTTGGTTTGAACCCGGAGCTCTGATACCAATTTGTTGTGCCAAAACCCGAACGAAGTATGAGAACATCAGCACACCAACAAGAAAAAACGAATTAAAAACAAGAAAAAATGAATTAAACACAAGAATTTATGTGGTTCCCCCTCAAGCACAAAGCTCTAGAGGTACGTTCACGTGGAAAGAGCAAAATGATTCACTAAAAACGGGGAGAGATACGCAGAGCTGACTATACCGTAACTCTAACTTGAAGCATCCAATAGATATCTAGGAACCAATATTTAAGGCACAACCTACAGAGCATCAATGTCTCATATACACGAAAAAGACCGCTCCAAACCCTAGATATCTCAAACCCCAACTCAAGACTAAACCAATGGAACAACCGAGAAACCATAACACAGACCCCAAGGCTGCTATTTATAAGAAAACACATAATATTAGGTTAAAATTCTCAAAAACGTGTAGTCGCACATATTCTGTACGGAAGTTGGCCAAAAATCCGCCCAGGGGGAATTTCCAGAAAACCAACCGAAAAATCTCAAAGCTGCCAAACCTACCCGGGCGGCCCTGGATCCCACTCAAGTGGCTTTTCCAGAAGCAAAACCCTTCGGTACAAATTGAAAACTGCTCGTGTCAAATACTGCACCTTTCTTCGAAAGTCTAAAATTCAAGGCATAATTCCAACACTGTCAGAGCTATATGGGCTAATGAGAAGGCTATTGAGGTTTGACCCGCAGTCGGATTGGGTAATCGAGAGGTGTAGCCAAGCTTCTGCTTGAGTTTCTCTAATTAAAATGGCTTTCTTTGCTGTTATTTACCATATTTGGGGGGAAAAGGATGCTGGAATTCTCCAACAAGAAAAGGAATAAAGCTCTGATCTGGAAGCTCATGTTTTAGTTTGTTTATGTGCTTGGAAGGGTGTTAAAAGATCCCTTGAATGGCATGTGATGGTCTTGGGTTTGTGTCGTACTTAGTATTTATTTTATGTTTATGTAGTTTGTTTTGTTGTTTGGCTGTGTCTCGGGAAATATTGATTGGGATTCAAGGCAATCCCCTTTCTACTCTTTTTCGATGTTGTTTTCTATAGAAAATTACCCACAATAATAATAATAATAATAATAATAATAATAATAATAAATAGATAAATAAACCTTACATTGACATCCAACCAAAATGTAGACCCTACATATGGTTTTTGGACTACCATCACATATTCCAGTTCTTAGTTTTAAACATGAACAAGAATAATGCAAATGAAAACAACAAATGCAGTAACAGTAGCACTTACTATTATATTCCTCTTTCGACAATATTTTTCAGATCAAAATTAACGCAGAAGAAGTTCGATCCTAACCCCAGGGATTTGGCTGAGTGGGTATGCACATCAGTTAAAACCTAGGTTAAACATTCCAAACCTTAGGCCATTGGAGAATAACCCAGTCGTTTTCAGAGCCTCGAGATTAAGCAAGGTGGCGCAAATTGGCCAGACACCCAATTAAAAAAAAAAAAAAAGTCTCATCTCTTTAGAGGTATACATAGATATGCAAAAATATGGAGGTGTAACGAATAAAAACAAATTAGACACTAAGAGCATCTCCTATCAATCTGTATATATATCTCCGTTTTAGTGACCTGATATGACATAATGAGGTGAGATTTGGTAATTTGTAACCTTTTTTCTTTAAGTTTTTGTATTTTATGAGAGAATATTTGAGGGACCATCGTCCATTTAGAGATTTAGAGACCAAATAGAAGTGTGGGTCTCCAAATATAGACAACCACACGTTCATTTTGGTTTCTAAATCTTTAAAAATGACAATGGGTCCCTCCAAAAAGAACAAAAAATTTGAAGAAAAGAGGAGACAAATTATACATTATGTCATATCCGGTCTCTAAAATAAAGATATCAAGATTGACAGGAAATATTCTAATATGAGAGAAAATCGAAGTAATAAATTCATACCACGGTTCATCGCCCGGGACAGCAGGCCCCCTCCTTTGACTATTTGGGGAGAGAGAAAGCTGCGGAGTGGAATGACGGAATGAAGTAGCAAGGTAGGGTTGCAATGGCTGGTGCTTTAGGGGGTTAGGATTATGGTTTCCATAGCATGGCCACAAACGATGGGACGAGAGAGATAGAGAGGGTGTATGTGCATAATCTTAGGAGAGAGAAAGGAGAGTTGCAGGGCAGAGACGATGCCTTGGGATCCTTTGTCCCGAATTTCCTGTCCTACTTCTCTGTCCCATAGGCCATAGCCCAAACGCTGCCACATGTTCCTCATCATCCAAAGATTGTTTGAGATGAAATACCATTATCTCTTGCTTTGTTTTTTTTTTTTGTGTGTGTAGAAATAGATACTATACAAGATGAGATATTGTTACCTCTTCTTTGTTTTTTTTTTGTTCAATACAAAGACTATTTTAGCTGAGATATTGTTAACTCTTGCTTTATTTTTGTCAATGCAAAGACTGTTTGACTTGAGATACCGCTATCTCTTGCTATATTTTTAAATATACAGAGGCTGTACAAGATGAGATATTGTTATCTCTTGCTTTGTATTTCTAAGATACAGAGATTGTTTTAGCTATGATTGTACATAAATTCAAGGGTTGACCTAGTGGTCAAGATGCGGGTCTTAGAGTTTACTCTTTTCTAAGGTCTAAGGTTCAAAGCCTATCAGGTGTTATTAACCCTCAAGAGTTGGCCTAGTGGTCAGGTTTAAGATTCAAAACGTATCAGGTGTTATTAACCCTTTTGTGGTCAGCGTAAATGATTTGAGATTCTCTTTAAAGTTTCTAGATTGCATATGGAAAAGAGAGTAAAATGGTATGCGACATGTACACACACAACCTTTTTTTTATAACCCAAGTGTCCAAGTCAAATTGTGCGAACTATAACAAATTATGGGAGTCGAATTTCAATGCTCACTTGCGAAGAGCCCCATTAAATTCTCCCATCTCAAATCTACTTCTCTAATCCACCTTCCACATTAAATGGGCAAATCAAACAGTGCCAAGCACGTGATATCCCTTTCCCTTTTATTTCAATTTCTTTCAAAAGCTAGCGGAGATAAAATGGGAGTGCTCCACGGGCAGAGCCAGGATTTTTGTCTGGGGGCAGGCTATGTCCGTAGAGTAGGAACAGAGTCATATAATTTCATTTTATATATATATTTGATGTAATAGTAGAATTTTTTCAAATTACAGAGAGAGCAACTGCCCTTACTAGCCCTCCGCTCCATCCTTGAGTGCTCCCAAATGTATTAATTGATCTGATCACATTTCTATCTCATCTTCCTTTTGCGGCAGAGAATCCCATCACGCTGAGTCGCGTGGCGCCCTTGGGGATATCTATTACCATAAAGACCTCCGGCACTAAAGAGTATTAACGTGGATTAATTGGGTTACTAATCACTCCCTATGGATTGTTGATAGAGGAGCCCCTTAAAAAATTGGTTTCGGTTATAATCTTTTACTCTTTTGGTTCCTCTCGCTGAGACGAACTAATATTCTACAAAAGTTTGCCTCATGACAAACGTGAAAAAGAATTAAATAAAGACAAAATCCAAAATGCTAAGTGACTTTTTTTTTGGGGAAACTACCCAGATTTTCAAAAGTAAAGGGAAGATATTGATATTTTAGAAATTGGGGGAAACTACCCCTAATTCCCAAAGTAATACCAATGTTCCAATCCACTACTCTTACCATCCACATTTTTCATTTCCCGATCAAATTTTGATGATCGGAACCGTCCAATGTGTTTAAAATATATTTTTAAGGGTCCCCACAAGAAATCATAAAAAAAAGACCAGGAAGGTGGAGTGGGTAAAATCTGATTACCCTACTATTAGGCATAGCACGTGCCTTAGTTGATCACCACGAGAGGGTGAATAGCTCGGCACCACATAGGGAGTCCTTAAACCTTGTGCCAGGCTGGTTTGGCCACGAATGAGGCTAGAAGTAATAAAGAATAAACTAATAAATCAGGATGCACTAGCTCGGCGTAAGGCATAAAGGATACCCCTGATATGGCCGAACTAGGTAGGCTACGTGTATAGCTTGAATAGCATTCTGGAATACATAATTCAGCTCGGCGTAATGAGCTGAACTATGTACGAGTTATTCCGAGCTACGTGGAAGCACGGCACCGCCACGAATAGGGCGGTGAGACATTCCAGAATATTCTACAGCGGCTCCTTGTGAGATAAGGAGCAATCCTGTAAAGCCAGGGATTGATATGAGAAGTCCTAATGTGATTAGGAGTATGCCCCATATAGGGAGGAATCCTACGTGGAAAGAAAGACCTCTACTAGACGAGATCTAGCAGGATATGGGAACTCGTCCCTAATAGGAAAGTCCAATTAGGGAAAGGATTCCTAAAGAGAATAGGAAACAGGGGCACGAGATGCCTAATATGAAGAACATCTACACCTATAAATAGAAGGCAATAACCATGACAAAAGGTACGCTGTGAATTGCTTTCATAGGCATTGAGTGATTTGTGTGTTCAAGTATGTGATACTAACTTAGGCATCGGAGGGCCTTTGCCGACGAGAGGCAAAGGTGCTCTAACCCTTTTTCTGTCTTGCAGATTTAGGGTTGAGTTAAGGAAGCACGTGATCCAGGGAAAGGTGAATTTATTCCCCTTACAATTGGCGCCGTCTGTGGGAAACACTTACGTAAAAGCTCGATCCCTTTTTTAACAGAGATCAACAATGGTGCTTTCAGAGCCTCTTTTGTGCACTCCACGAAGGCAGGATGTAGAAGATGATGGTACCACGCTTGTGTATACTACGAGAAAGAGCACAAGGGTGGACAAAACTCCCATGGCTCTAAGAGCACCACAAAAAAAGCCAGCAACAAGGAGGTTCAACATAGGGCACATCCCTGAGATTCCAAAATTCAGGGATACACGCCTAATACGTCACGATTCTCCAAGGACAGGCAAAAGGCGAGGACACTAAAAAACACCACCAAGAGGTGGGGAAGCCTCCACCCGACGAGAACGGGGGAGGAGCCCCCCGAGGAAGGATGGTCATAAGCACACAAGGAATCGAGAGAGGGAGGATAGCCTCGACAAAAAGGAGCAAGAGGCAGAAAAATTGGCCCGTGAAGTCACTCGACGAGAATGAGAGATTCAGGACCTAAAAAAGCAGCTTCAGGAGAAGGAAAAAGATCTATGCTCATGGACGAGATCCGTGCATTATGAGAAAGAAAAGAAAAGTCGTCATCACAACAACGTCTCCATTGACCGAGCAGCCTCTCCACGAAAAAGGAGAGACAGGAGCGTTTCTGTTGAAAAAAGAGAAAGAAGGAAGTATGCTAGGGACAGATATGAGAGATCTGGTTCCAATGAGCACATTCCTGAGCAATATGCAAGAGGGAGGGACGCTTGCCGAGCTGATGGAGGCCCAAAAACTGCACGAGAAGCAGCTAAGGAAGCCCTAGGCCAGATCTCTAAGTCACCACTGGTCCACTAGATCCGCGCAGAGAAGACACCAAGCAGGGTGAAACACTTAGCGTTCATTCCTTACGAAACTAGCATGGATCCTGTAGCCCATATTCAACACTACCAGCAGGCCATGTTTATGCATGAGCAAGATGATGCCTTGCTATGCAAGATGTTCCCGTCCAGTCTAGGGAAAGTGGCCTTGAGCTGGTACCATAAACTCCCAGAAGGATCTATCTTATGCTGGACTCAACTAGCCGAAGAATTCACTGCTCGATTCCTGACAAGCCGAGCAGCCCCAAAAATTTTTGACGCACTAACCTCTATGAGACAGAGGGATGAAGAGACTCTGCGGCAGTACTCGAAGCGTTATTGGGAAACTTTCAACGAGATTGAAAATTGCAGCGAAGAATATGCACTGGCAACGTTCAAAACAAGCTTGCCCGTGCATAGTAAGCTACGAGAATCGCTTACCATGCATCCGGTCAAGACTGTGGCTAAACTGATGGAGAGAATTCAGGAGCATGCATGGGTAGAAGATGACATCCTGCAGGCTGGGGGGAAGATCGTAGTTGGACAACCTCAGCTCCCAGAGAAGAAGACAGTGGAATCAAGGGTATACAAAAAGGATTTCACAACAGGAAGGAAGAATTATGCGCAGCAGAAGAAGGACAAAGCTGACCCAGACCCCAAGTCATACTTCAGCATCATGGCAACTTTCAATGTCCCAATCTACAAGATGCTGTATAGGATCAAGAATGAGCAGTGGTTCAGAAGACCCCCAAAGATGACTGGGAACCCAGAGAAGAGGAGCTACCAATCAGCACTGTAACTACCACAGAGATTGGGGACACATGACTGAGGACTGTGTGGAGTATAAAAAGTTCTTGGACGAAAAGGTGGCGGAGGGCCATCTAAAGGAATTTTTGGCTGATAACAAGAATGACGCCGAGCTAATAGAAGAGATGGACTACGAGAAAGGTCCAAAGGGAACGATCCATATGATACATGGATTAGTTGCCCCATACATGAATAATGAAATAAGGCACATCCAAAGGGTAAACGGCTAGGCAAGACAAGTTATGAAGCTCAGCATGAAAAGGCCGAGGGCTGAGAGAGCAACGGAGATTCCCATTACCTTCACTGATGATGATCTAGATGGAGTAACAGTACCCCATAATGACGCGTTGGTAATTACCCTACGAATAGGGGAGTATGACGTGGAAAAAATACTCGTTGATCAGGGGGCGAGCACGGAAATCATGTACTACGACACCTTCAAGAAAATGGAACTCCCAACAAACTCGTTACAAAAGTGTCTCGTCCCCCTGGTTGGCTTCAGTGCACAAACGGTATGGCCTATGGGGAAGGTCACGCTACCCGTCTGAGCTGGAACAGTAGTGCTGAAGACTAATTTTCTCGTGGTAGACATCCCTTCCTCCTATAACGTGATTATAGGAAGAACATGGATGCACAAAATGAGGGCGGTCTCTTCGACTTACCACCAGAAGATCAAATACCCCGGAGAGATGGTATAGAATGCATCAAGGGTAACCAAAGGGTGGCCGATCAATGTTTCAACATGGTCCTAAAAAAGTCCCCAAGGGCCGAGTTGGTACAAACAGTTGAAGCTCCGGATCAGCCGACCTTGGAGGACGTCGGAGATGATCCCACCAAGAAGATGGTGGAGGGATTGAAGAAAATACAGGTTCAAGAGGACGATGCAGAAAAGTATTTCCTGATCGGTGAAACCCTCGCCGAGCAAGAGGAAAGGGACTTGGTTGCCTTTCTTAAGAACCACATCGATGTATTTGTATGAACCCCCCAGGAGATGCCTGGGATAGACCCCAAAATTATCTGTCACCATTTGAATGTGGATCCTCAGCACAAACTAGTTGTTCAAAAGGCAAGGAGGTCGGCACCACAGCACGCGGACGCTGTGATCGAAGAGGTGGAATGGCTACTAGAAGCGGATGCCATACGAGAGGTGAGCTATCCGGATTGGCTAGCCAACACCGTTGTGGTCAAAAAGAAAAACGGGAAGTGGAGAGTCTGTGTGGACTTCACCAGCCTCAACAAAGCATGCCCGAAGGATAGCTTTCCACTTCCCAGGATCGATCAGCTAGTAGATGCCACATCAGGCTATGAAAGGATGAGCTTCCTTGACGCATATCGAGGATATCATCAAATAGCTATGCATGAGCTAGACTAGGAAAAAACGTCCTTCATCTCACCAAGGGGACTCTACTGTTACAAGGTTATGCCGTTTGGGCTAAGGAATGCTGGGGCAACCTACCAGAGGTTAGTTACTAAGATGTTCAAGAAACAGCTCGGCAAAACCATGGAGGTCTACATCGACGACATGGTGGTAAAAAGCAAGTTGAAGCCTGATCATCTTGCTGACCTAAAGGTAACTTTCAATATTCTGAGAGAATACAAGTTAAAAGTTAAACGCCTCCAAGTGTGCCTTTGGAGTCAGCTCGGGGAAGTTTCTAGGGCACCTAGTAACTAAGAGGGGGATTGAAGCTAATCCAGATCAGATCACGGCTCTACAGGGCCTTCAAAACCCAAAGACCACGAAGGAGGTCCAAAGGCTAACAGGGATGGCAGCAGCTCTTAACCGTTTTATCAGCAAGTCCTCAAATCGTTGCAGACCATTCTTTCAACTTCTGAAGAAGAGAGAAGGATATGAGTGGGGAGCCGAGCAGGAACAGGTTTTCCAAGGATTGAAAACTTACTTGTCGTCACCACCCCTACTCTCTACCCCAGAACCTGGGGAGCAGTTGATATTATATCTAGCGGTATCCGATCATGCAGTCAGCTCGGTTCTCCTACGAATAAAGGGGACAGAGCAGGCTCCAATCTATTTTGTGAGCAAGACACTGTTAGATGCTGAGACACGTTACCTACCGCTGGAAAAACTGGTATACGCTCTCGTCATAGCTTCAAGAAAACTTCCTCACTTTTTTTTACAGCATCCCATCACTATGTTCACTGAATATCCACTAAGAGCCTTGCTTAGGAAGGCAGACTTCTCTGGACGAATATCCAAGTGGTCCATCGAACTTAGCCAGTTTGACCTTGATTATCAGCCCAGGACGGCAATAAAGGGGCAGGTCTTAGCCGATTTTGTAGCTGAGTTCACACCAGCAGTGGCTCCACCACCACCAGCCCTCCACGAGAAGGAGCCGACCAGTAATCCCGAACAACCGATGAGAATGACCGATTTAGATCCAGACAAGTGGAGGCTTTACGTTGATGGGTCAGCCTGCAACAAAGGATCTGGAGCAGGGGTGGTGCTTTTCTCTCCCGAAGGGTTGGTTCTGGAGCAAGCACTACGGCTGGGATTTAGTGCCACTAACAACGTGGCAGAATATGAAGCCCTACTCGCTGGATTAAGGAGTGCCCTGGAACTCAAGGTAAATAAGCTAAGAGTATTTTGTGACTCACAATTGGTTGTTAACCAGCTTTCAGGAGAACACGCTACGAAAAGCAAAAAGATGGCTGCGTATTCAGAAGCAGCCAAGGATCTATTTGACAAATTTGATGAAGTCCACATTCAACAAATCAGTTCGGGCCAGAATGCGCATGCAGACTCGTTAGCTTGCTTAGGGTCAGCAATCAAGACGGAGTATCGCCGAACTGTGGTGGTGGATCATTTGTGCCAACCGAGCATTGGCCGAGCAGTGGAAATCGTGATGGAGACAGAGTTTGGGCCGAGCTGGATGGACCCAATAGTGGCATACCTACGAGATGGGACCTTTCCAGAAGACAAGAGGGAAGCTCACAAGGTCAAGACCAAGTCAGTACATTTCTGGCTCTCCCCAGAAGGTAAGCTTTATAGAAAGTCTTTTCTTGGCCCGTATTTACTATGTGTACACCCAGCTCTTGTTCAGAAATTCCTCCACGAAATCCATGCTGGAACTTGTGGAGGACATACTGGAGGAAGATCCATAGCCCACCGAGCAATATCCCAGGGATATTGGTGGCCTTACATGCAAGAAGATGCAAAAGCTTTTGTGAAAAAGTGTGAGAAGTGTCAAAGGTATTCCCCTCTCATCCAAGCTCCAGCGGAGGATCTGTTACCTCTGACCAGCCCATGGCCATTTGCACAATGGGGATTGGACATCGTGGGTCCTCTCCCCATGGCAACAGGGAAACGAAAATTCCTGCTCATTGGCACGGACTACTTCACTAAGTGGATTGAAGGAGAAGCTCTAGCCAAGATTACGGAAGCTATGGTAGAGAAGTTCGTATGGAACAAGATCATTACAAGATTTGGGGTACCCTACTCCGTCATCTCAGACAATGGGTCCCAGTTCGGCAAAAAGTTCAAAGCTTTCTGTGCCCAGTACGGCATCAGGAACTACTATTCAACCCCAGCTTATCCACAGAGCAATGGGCAAGCAGAAGCCTCAAACAAGTCTATCCTGAAGAGTCCAAGAAAAGGTTGGAGAATAAGAAGGGGAAATGGCCAGACGAGCTACCAGCCGTGCTCTGGGCATATAGGACCACCCCACGGTGATCTACGGGAGAGACGCCATATTCCCTTGCTTATGGGACAGAGGCAGTAATTCCGTTGGAAGTTGGCTTGCCAACCATCCGCACTGCTCTTGTGGAGTCAGGAGGCAATGATAAAGCCTTGGCCGAGCAGCTTGATCTTGCTAAGGAAAGGAAGGAGCGTGCACTTATTACGTTGGCCGCGTACCAGGAGCAGCTGCGAAGAAGTTACAACAAAAAGGTACAGCCAAGAGAGTTCAAGATTGGGGATCTCGTCCTGAGGAAAGTCTTGGCCAACACCAAGATATCCACTGATGGGAAGCTTGGACCGAACTGGGAAGGCCCATATAAGATTGTGGGAATTGCTGGAATTAGGGCTTATCGTTTGGCCGACCTGGATGGAGACCCAGTACCACGGCCGTGGAACGTCCAGAACCTGAGAAAGTTCTACCAGTAATTTGTCTATGTGATTACGAATATAATCACATCCTTTTTCAAGTGAATACGAGTAAATTCACGTTTGTTTTTAATACCTTGTCGGGATTACGAATAAAATCACCAGCATGAGTCAGTTAGATCCATTGTCTTTATTTCAAGCATGAATAAAATCCCATTTATTTTCTTACTATGGCATTGTTTAAATACGAACCCAAAATTGCTTCCGGTTTGGATTCCTATTGGGGAGCAGAGTATGTGTATTGCGAATATATTAAACAAATCTAAGTGCGATGACACTTGCGACATCTAAGTATGAAAAAACTTAGAACTTCTGCAACGAACATTGCAACCAAAATCTAAGTATGAAGAAACTTAGATTTGCAACGAATAATGCAAGTATCCAAGTACGTGGACACTTGGTAAAAAAAAATTCTATGCACGAAAACGCTTGGATAGTTTTGCAACGAATAATGCAAGGGCCCAAGTACGTGGACACTTGAAATTAAATTCTAAGTATGAAGGAACTTAGGCTTGCAACGAATATTGTAGCAGTAAAATCTAAGTATGAAGAAACTTAGTAAACTCCTAAGTATGAAAACACTTAGGTTGTAGAAAGTTCAAGTATGAAGACACTTGAACGCCTAGCATACAGACAAACATACAACTTGCAACGAAGACTACATAAAAAGACTTGACGAAGTAAAGAGTACGAACATACTTAGACACATTTGCAAAAATCAGAGAGCATGAAACAACGAGTACGGTGAAACTGAAAAGTGCCAAAGTGACAAAACAGGCCACAGACGGCCAAACAAGACCACGCAGGGTCGAGAACGGAGTTCAGATAATAGCAAGACAGGAATGAAAACAGGCATCAAGCCTCTTCACTGTGCTGTCCAGCATCAGTGGCAAGATTAGGGTCCGGATTGTCACCTCCTAGGCCTTCAGCAGCGCCGTCCCCTAAGATGGTGAGGTTAGTGGAGGTCTCATTTGATGGGGTCCGCTCGGTAAGGGCTTCAGGTTGGGCTTCGGAGAGGGGCTGAGCCCCAGCGTCAGGATTAGCTTGGGCGGCTGCTGCCACACTGGGGAGTTCCATGTCAACTCAGTGAGGGGAGGAAGGATCCACACCGAGCTTAGTGAGGCACCTCTGCCAAGCTGCACCCCATACAACATCTTGCACCGCTGGCATCTGTGCTCGGTAGTTGTCAGTGATCACAACAACGGCACGGTCATATTCGGCCTCGGCCTTCGCCTCTGCAGCAGCAAGTTGCTGACGAAGTTCGCGCTCAACCTCAGCAGCTTTCCTTTTTAGCTCGGCGGTCTCCCCTTTCAAAGCCTCCACCTCTCCCCAAGCCTCTTTCAAAGACTGAGCACGCTCCGCACTCTCTTTCTCCGCTTTCTCTGCCCTTTTCTGCTCTCTTTTTAGCTCCTTCTCGACATCTTTGGCTCTCTCCAGCCCAACGGATGCTTTCTGCATAATCTGCAAGGCAGAAGTACAACTGATAAGGACGAGACAAAGGTTCAATACAGAGGAAATAAAGGGAAGGAATTTTTACCTTGGCGCTTGATTGAAAAATTGACTTCATCAGTGTATCATAAGAACTGTTTGTCTCTCTCTCCATATCAAGCGGGAGAAGAGCAGCTCTGGATATGCCAAAAGCCACATCCATAGAAGAGATCTTGTCGATCAGGTTTAAAGGAGTGCCATCAGGACGTGCAAGCACTGGAGTCCAAGGCTGCACCAGTGGAGGGGAGTCAGTGAGGCATTGGCTTGAGCCCGAGCTTCCTGTCCTCCTCCTCTGCGGGGGAGGTTGAGCGTTACTAGGGCTCTCTGCTGGTCTCTTGTCCCTCTGTTGCTCAGGGGGAGAGGCGTCAGGTGCTTCAGAAGGATTGACAACATGAACGGCCGGGGGAGCACGAGAAGCCCTCCCGCCGAGGTTCAACTCGCCTAGCAGGTTGATTGGCTGGCGAGGCATCTCTTCTCGGTCCGGAGATGGGCTGTAACCAAATGAGTCTGAAAATTGAGCAGATTGATCAGCTAAGGAGCGAACGATTGCACGAAGATCTGCCCCTTCTTCTTCTTCTTCTTCTACTATTACCCTCCCATATGTACTTGGTTCTTGGTCAGCTCGGACGAGAATCGGGATGGCAGTAAGAACCTCTGGGATATGAGCAAAGGTAACTTGTTGCTGGAGGTCTGTTGAGGCTCAGGAGCGTCTTGACCCTCTCCTAGCTCGGCCTCTTCTAGATCGGCCGGTCCTTTGCTCACCAGGAGGACGTGTGGCGACCAGGGGAGCAGTTGGCGGCCAGGGGTGTCTCGAGCGCGGCTCGCCTACTCTGCGAATTCCCCCCAATAGGACGGGGTGTAGCCTAGTAACAGGTGGGCAGCACGGCCGAGGCCAACTGGAGTCGGAGCAAAACCGTCAAAGAAGAGGGCACTGGCAATCTCCTCGCGATGGAGGTTGCCGTGGATCAGACGACCACCGTGATTAAGGTTGTCCGCTGCAGAACAACATGAAGAAAAAACGATCAACTACAGTTTCTAGAAGAGCAGACAAAGAAAGGAATAATGCAGAATTGAAAGTACTAACGTAATCCGCCAGGAGTTGTAGGGCAGGCAAAGCCGATGGTCCTCCCCTCGGCATCTCTGGGCTCCCAATTACCAGTGACTACGAGGTAGTCATCTACCTCTCCCTTTGAGGAATTTGGCAAGTCGGTGATAAGCTTCTGGTTGGGATCCCTGGCTTTGAAGTAGAAATTGTTGTCGATTGTAGGGACTACGCTATAGAGATAGTGCAAATCCCACCAATCGAGATGGAGGTCAAGCAACCTATTAAGGGCTACTGTGCCCATGACTACTCTGACAAAGTTGGGGCAAAGCTGCATGGGGTTTAACTTACATCTAAAGCAGACCTCGTGGAAGAACGGGTGCAGAGGAAACCTCAAGCCACCCTCCACTATGAAGATCAGGGGAATGTGAATTTTATCCTGACCCTCCTCCTCTAGGTCTTCGGATCTATTTAGCCGGAATTGGACATCGGCGGGAATCTCATACTTCCTACGAAATTCTATTACTTTTTCTGGAGTGCTAAGAAGAGCCCTATGCCTTCCCATTTTTACTAGGAATTAGGGTTTCACAGTTGAAACCCAGGGGAAGAAGATGAACAGGCGCTGAAAAACAGCGAAGGGGGCAAACACGAAACAGAAATGGAGATCTAGAAAGGGGCTAATTACGTGAGAGGGTATGGGCCTAGGGTGGTACTCTCCGACGGGAGCGGAAGAAGTTTTCCGACGAAAACCGGAGATGGGTTTGTTGCAGAAAGCTTGGGCGACGTTAATGGCGGACGTGAGTTTTCTTCTTCTCTCTCTTGCTTCTGATGAGGTGGAGTAGAGGTGAGAAGGGAAAGAGCTTTTTAGAAAATAAGGGTTTGGGGGGGGGGGGGGGAGAAAAAGTAATCATTATCCCGCCCAAAACCCCAAAAAGTAGGGCGTGACATACGAGAAACGTCACCCCAAATCGTCCTTTGGCCTTATCTAATGACCAATGGGTCCCTTCGCATTTAATGCGAAAACAACCCTGCTCCCCACGAGAGGGGGAAGGTGTGCAAGAGATGCACCAAGGACTGTTGAAGCTCTGCGCATCGCTGACAAATGGCAGCAATGGCAGAGCTGGGGAGCAATTGGAGTGGGTAAAATCTGATTACCCTACTATTAGGCATAACACGTGCCTTAGTTGATCACCACGAGAGGGTGAATAGCTCGGCACCACATAGGGAGTCCTTAAACCCTGTGCCAGGCTGGTTTGGCCACGAATGAGGCTAGAAGTAATAAAGAATAAACTAATAAATCAGGATGCACTAGCTCGGTGTAAGGCATAAAGGATACCCCTGATATGGCCGAACTAGGTAGGCTACGTGTATAGCTTGAATAGCATTCTGGAATACATAATTCAGCTCGGCGTAATGAGCTGAACTATGTACGAGTTATTCCGAGCTACGTGGAAGCACGGCACCGCCACGAATAGGGCGGTGAGACATTCTAGAATATTCTACAGCGGCTCCTTGTGAGATAAGGAGCAATCCCGTAAAGCCAGGGATTGATATGGGAAGTCCTAATGTGATTAGGAGTATACCCCATATAGGGAGGAATCCTACGTGGAAAGAAAAACCTCTGCTAGACGAGATCTAGCAAGATATGGGAACTCATCCCTAATAGGAAAGTCCAATTAGGGAAAGGATTCTTAAAGAGAATAGGAAACAGGGGCACGAGATGCCTAATATGAAGAACATCTACACCTATAAATAGAAGGCAATAACCATGACAAAAGGTACGCTGTGAATTGCTTTCATAGGCATTGAGTGATTTGTGTGTTCAAGTACGTGATACTAACTTAGGCATCGGAGGGCCTTTGCCGACGAGAGGCAAATGTGCTCTAACCCTTTTTCTGTCTTGCAGATTTAGGGTTGAGTTAAGGAAGCATGTGATCCAGGGAAAGGTGAATTTATTCCCCTTACAGAAGGGCTTCATCCGAACAGTTTTATCAAGAACTACTCGGATGAAGCCCTTCCCGGTCTTTTTTTTTTTTTTTTGATGATTTCTCGTGGGGACCCTTAAGAATACGTTTTAAAACACATTGGACGGATCCAATCATCAAAATTCGATCGGGAAATGCCTCGTCCAAACAATCCCGGACCGTAGCTATCCCGGATGAGATAGTTACTCCCAAAAGTAAAGGGAAGATATTGATATTTAAGAAATCTCAGGTGAGGTTTTTGTATTTGATAGAAACATCAAGGAAGGTGAGTGAAATTAACCCAATACGTAACAATCACCATAAAGTAAATGAATCGAAAGGAGTAACAAATCAAACCATAAAATGAATAATATCATAAAGTTCGTTATCAATCATAAGTGTCCATAACTTCACTTTAATTTCTATGGTACACACCTAACGTAGCGCTAAAACAATACAAAACATAGTTAGAAAATAATACTTCCTCACTTTTAAATATTGCGTATTCCATTTCAAGATGTCCCTTAATAAGTGTATGTTTCCAAAAGTTAATGGTAAAAGTTTGTACAATTATTGTTTGGCTCTTTGAAAAGTTAATGCATAAAAGTGAAAGATAATTTTAGAAAAGTAAAGGTAAAAATTGGTATGAAATGTGTAAAATAGAGGTAAAAGTTGATGTGACGAGTAATGATGACGTTTTTTCAATAAATTAAATTTATAAAGCAACTGGTCACAGAGAATATTTAACCACCAATCGTGATCTTCTGTACAATCATCTAATTCATTTTTTTTTATTGTAGAGTTGAATTCAATAATTAATTAATTACTCCATCTTAATATAGTATGTGGGCCGGCGTATGGTGTAGTTCATAACCTGGGTAATGAACTAAGGTAAGGAGTCTATTTGTTTGACGCAACTAATAATGATGATAAGACATGTAATTCCATCATACTAATGATGAAGTGATCAATATTCCTCGGGCATATGATTTCGGAGGCGGGGAGCCTGCCGTCCCTAAGAGAGGCAGGCGCTGCTGGCCCTCAAAACTTTTAGCTGACCACCAGCTATGCAAGACCTTCGAATATATAGTCTAATTCAATGCTAATATCGGGTCAAACAAACAGAGAATTTCTTTCAAGCAAAGTTCCTGGTTGAACATCAGGCCTTAATATTCAGGGAGACTAGCAAGACAATGAGGTTCAGGGAGACTAGCAAGACAATGAGGTTGAACCAGTATTTAGATTGTGTGTAGGTTTTCTAATATTGAAGTAAGGTTCATGCTGTAATGGGGAATGGTGTTGTTCCTTCAGAGACAAAATGGGTGTTTGGCCGATCACGGCCGTCTGTGGTTGGCTATGGACGGCTTAGATTTATTCGGTAGCAGACGATTTAGATTTGTTTAGACTAAATGTGATCTGAGCCGACCATGAATTGCCATGATCAGCCAGAATTCATGTTGTCCCTGAAGGAACAGCACCCACCAAGGGGTCGTTCCCTCCAAGGGTGGGTTTAGAGTTTGGACGTAACTTTTCAAGTATCATTGTCAATGTCGTTTGGATTGTTTTTCAAGAATTTTTGTAAAATTCGCATCAAATTTCTTTCACCAATCATTCGTCTCGAGAGAAAATAATATAAAAGTATTCAAATATCCCAAAAAAGTTTACTACTCCATGAAAGACTAAAATTTTGTGAAATAGATCAATTTTTAGTTCCTTTATTGTAGTTTTTTCATCTTATGTGAACTTTTTGAGTTTTGCCTACATTTTTTTTTCTTTTGATTCCTCAGAACGAATTATTAATTCCAAATTTTTAGTGGAAAGACAAAACCATATGATCACTGAACATCAATAATACCCATGAGGGGGTGTTATTTTGCTACAATTATATGCCCAATGCTTAGGGAGATCACCTCAGATGATTATGGATTCTTCGCAGCAATTTTTTTCTTCCTTCTATGGTTGCATCTCTTTTCAGCAGCTTCTCTACCGATTTTAGAGCTTTGTTGTTGGCCTCGACCATCTAGTTTCACGATGCCTAACCGTGCCGCGGAGCTCTCGAATATAGGTGCGACAATCAATTGGTTTCTATCAGACAGTTTTTGCTTGGAAGCTTCGTCACTGGTGGAGCTACCGGAACAACAGTGTATCGACAACGTACATTGATCACGGACATTTGACGGGCGAAGCAATCTCTCGCTGAATACATATCCTCATCTGTTTTGCTTCTGGTTCTGTTTTTTGTTCTTTTTGTTTGTATGCTGTTATTATTCTGTTGTCTTTGTTTCCGGTAATTTGTAACAACATTTCACTTTCAATGAAATTCTCTCTCTTTCACCAAAAAAAAAATAAATAAATAAATAAATAATAGTATTGTCTAGAGGAATATCCTTCTCGGAAACTTCAAATATTACTAAACAAAAAGGGAAGTTTAGACTTGGTAATCAAGTCAACATGAGATGGGTGTATAAAGTTCCAGTGCCAATACCCTGCACTAGCACAATAAAATGGCCACCTCTAACTCTAACGTTCCAACATCATTTCCATCACTATATGCTCACATTGTTCTCTTCACTACATTTATCTTATTTCTTCTTCCTATGGCCAGTTCAGATTATTTCCAATTCCCTAACTTTTATCCGAGTACAACCGATGGCGACGCTCTGTATCAAGGAGATGCGGTGATGTCGGTTGGAGCCGTTGAATTCAATTCTTACCTAGGTACTGTTGGTTGGGCGACATACGCACAGAAGGTTCAGTTATGGGACTCCGAAACTAGAGCCCTCTCTGACTTCACCACCAGTTTCTCCTTCACTATTGACACCCTAGGGTCACCCACGTATGGCGACGGACTCGCGTTCTTCCTCGCTCCTGTCGGTTCCCAAATCCCGCCAAACTCGGGAGGCGGGTACCTAGGCCTTTTCAACGCCACAACTAGCAATTCAGCAAAAAACCAAATGGTGGTGGTTGAGTTCGACTCCTACCCGGATCCTGGATGGGATCCTGCGTATGAGCATATCGGGATCAACAGCAACTCGATTGGTTCAATCATTACGACTCCGTGGAACGCTAGCTTGCACAGCGGAGAAACATGTCATGCTTCGATTACATACAATGCCACTACAAAGAATTTGAGTCTGTTTTGGTCTTACGGGGGAAACTCTAATTCCCAAGGTCATTCCAGCCTTTCTTACAAACTCGACCTAAGGGATATTCTACCGGAATGGGTCATGCTAGGATTTTCAGCTTCGACGGGGAATTTTAAAGAGAAACATACGCTTGAGTCATGGGCGTTTAGCTCAGATTTCGACACGAAAACTACCAGTCAGAAGCACGCAAAAGATACCAAATTGATAGTTGGGATAACAGTTTCATTTGGTGTTTTTATTTTTGGAGCAGTTATATTGATAGGAGCTCTGATTGTAAGGAAAAGGAGGTGTGTTAGAACAGAGAAAACAGAGAGAACTAACTTGACATCGATCAATGATCTAGAAAGAGGCGTCGGACCGAAGAGGTTTTCCTACGGAGATCTTGTTTCCGCTACTAACAACTTCTCAGACGGAAGAAAGCTGGGTGAAGGTGGATTCGGAGGTGTTTACAAAGGGTACTTAAATGATTTAGACATGGCGGTAGCCGTGAAGAAAATTTCAAGGGGGTCTAAACAGGGGGAAAAAGAGTACACAACAGAGGTGAAAATTATAAGCCAGTTGAGGCACCGAAATTTGGTGCAACTCATAGGTTGGTGCCATGATCAAGGCGAGTTCCTTCTTGTCTACGAGTTTATGCCCAATGGAAGTCTCGACTCTCATCTCTTTGGGAAAAAGATCCCCCTCACTTGGGCTCCGAGGTACAAGATAACTCTTGGTTTGGCCTCTGCATTGCTCTATCTACACGAAGAGTGGGAGCAATGCGTGGTGCATCGGGACATCAAGTCAAGCAATATTATGCTAGACTCAGGATTCAATGTCAAGCTGGGAGACTTTGGGTTAGCCAGACTCATGGACCATGAACTCGGACCGCAAACAACAGGTTTAGCTGGAACTTTAGGGTACTTGGCACCAGAATATATAAGCACGGGAAAGGCAAGCAAAGAGACAGATGTTTTCAGTTTTGGGGTGGTGGTGTTGGAAATCGCTAGTGGGAGAAAATCAGTCTATCCGTCGGACGGACAATCACAAATAGGGTTGGTGCAGTGGGTTTGGGATCTCTACGGAAGAGGCCAAATTCTTTCTGCTGTTGATAAGAGAATAAAATCGGATTTTGATTCGAATGAAGTAGAGTGCTTGATGATTGTTGGGTTGTGGTGTGCTTACCCTGATCATAGCCTTAGGCCTTCAATAAAGCAAGCAATTCAAGTACTTCATTTTGAGGCACCGATGCCGAATCTGCCTTTAAAGATGCCTGTTGCGATGTATCAAGTACCTAGTGCAGCAACCTCCAGTTCTGAAGAACCACCGATAAATTCTAGTGAGCCGATGATAAGTTGTACAAGCATTGAAATAGGTCGCTAAATCTTTTAATTTTTTATTATTTTTGTAATTATGGTGTCCAAGACATCGCAAAATTGGTCGTCCGTTGTTCTCTTCGAGCATACTGGACAATATCCTTCATCTTACTTTGAATCTTAAAGAAGGGTTTTATTGTTGAACCAATGCTTGCTAAGTGTGTTCGAAATTGGAAATTCTTGAGTGTACTCTATTTATACATGTAGTCAACATGACAAAGTTAACAATCTCGAGTAATTTTGTTTGTAGAGATTGTTCTCTTTAATTTCGTTTATGTGCGTGCCAATGGACTCAACGAGTAGTATGGTACATCACGTCTTAAACTATAGTACAAGAGATGTAGGGAAAATTTCAAAAAAACCTTGACTTTTGCACTCAATGGCTCATAAGCATCAATAAACATCAAATAGACCCCTGACCTTGGCACTCCATCATCAATTCCCCACTATATCCATTTGCCGTCCAATACTGATTGGAGGCCCCCAAAACGACGTCGTTTGGAGGGTTAGTCATGGACTTCCAAATTAGTTTGTTACACGTCGTCTAACAGGGCGAACATCGGCGTCCCACATAGATCTGAACCGCTCAATAATTTTAAAATAATTATTCGAGTGGTCTTGAAAAAATAAGGCCCATCAGATATATATATAAGTAATTGATATAATAGTACAATATTTAATTTAGAATCAGGACCTTAAAATCTGAAAGAATTTTGAAAAAACATCATACAATTGTGCACTCGATAGTCGATATCCCCTTGATATGAACTGAAGATATCGTAGCACTTATTGAGAGCTCTTGATCAGACATTGATAGGTATCACAATTTTTGTGTTTTCATACCTATCAATCGCCGATCAAGATAATTTTGTTAGTGAATGTTCTTCTCAACAAGCACTACAATATCTACGGTTCAGATCAAAGGGATACTGAATGCACAATTGTATAATTTATTTTCAAAATTCTTTCAGATTATAGAGTCCTGATTTTGAATGAAAATTAAAATAAATTAGATCAATTATTTATAAATATTTGATGGGCCTAATTTTTTACAAGAACACTTGATTAATTATTTTAAAACTACTAAGCGATTCAAATCGTTATTGTGAGACCCTGAAGTTAGCCCCATAAGACGACATGGAACAAACATAATTGTAAGTCCATGACTAACCCCCAAAACGACGTCGTTTTGGGGGGCTCCACTACATATTGGATGACCAATTGGACGTAAGGGGGAAAATGATGGCGAAGTGACAAGGTCAGGGGTCTAATTGACGTTTATTGAAATTCAGGTGCTTATGAGACATTGAGTGCAAAAATCAGGGATTTTTTTTCAAATTTTCCTAGAGATGTAAACTTCTACTGATTATGAAACTGAAATGTACTCCTTTCTAACGGAAGCGAAACAAAATGCACTCTTTGGAGCATAACCATAACATTTTCTCTAGCCAAAACTCCACTCTACCCCAAAAATTACTCCCTATTTCCGAAAATGTTGTCAATATATAGAGATTCCAAATCTGCATCAATTAGGAATAAACTTCTTTATGTTTCTTCTCTATAAAGGATCTATCCGTGTCCTTATCGAGTTACATGAGTCTGACCCGTATTCATCCCGTATAATTTTGAGTGTTAGCAGGTTGTGCCATATTTGTATTTGTGTCAAAGAGTAGTAGATTGATGCAGGGCAGCCTCCATTTACGAAATTAATTTGCAAGAAGAAAACACGAACACGTTTGAGCCAAAGGTACTCCCTCTTTGAACAAACAATTTTTGAGAATAATCTCATTCTTCTTTATTTATAAAGCACTGAATTTTAATGCCACCCCACAACTTATTTTATATACTAGAAAATTTGGACCGAAAAGGAAACGGAAAAACATGAAGCTGAATCTTGGTAACTCGCTAGAAATACCAAAAAGGAAATAAAATCATCGAAAGCTAAATCAAAATCTTGGTGGACAAGAAAATAATAAAAAAGAAATAAAATCAACCCAAATAAGAAAACAATCATCGAAAGTTATGTGAGGGATGTCAATTTGGAAAGCAATCCCAGAAGCTTTATCCAAAAAGAATCCATTTCAAGAGTTATGGAGCCGCTTCAACTTGTTCATACCGACGTGTGGTTCACTCAAACCAACATCTTTTGGTAAAAACAAGTATTTTCTAACTTTCATTGATGACTTTAGCAGGAAAAGTTGGGTTTAGTTTCTGAAAGAAAAATCACAAGCTTTTGGAGTTTTCTAGAAATTTAAAACTTTGGTTGAGAAGCAAAGTGCCTATGAAGTTAAAGGTTTGAGATCCGATAGAGGAGGCGAATTTGTCGTCCAATGAATTTAAGAATTTTTTTTGAAGTGAATGGAATTTGTCGTCCTTTAACGGTTCCAAGATTGCCAAAACAAAATGGTGTCGTTGGGAGAAATATAGATCGATTTTGAATATGGTGTGGAGCATGTTAAGGAGTGATAGAATGCCAAAGGAAATTTGGGCAGAAGCTGTTGCTTGTGCAGTGTATTTGCCAAATCGGTGTCCTACAAGGAGTGTAGAAAACATCACCCCACAAGAAGGGTGGAGTGGAACAAAGCCTAATGTATCACACCTGCGAGTTTTTGAAAGCATTCCATATGTTCATGTCCCAAATGAAAAAAGATTGAAGCTTGATTCAAAGAGTTCAAAATATATTTTTATTGGCTATGATTCAAGCTGGAAAAGTTACAAGCTTTACAATCCAATTACTTAGAAGATTGTGATTAGCAGAGATGTGGAATTTGACGAAGAAAACACCTGGGAGTGGGATACTCATGAAGGAGAAAATTATGATTTATTTTCCTATTTTGAAGAAGAGCAATTAGTTTCTAAAGCACCACAAGAGCCAACAACACCTCCGATTTCTCCTCGCACTGAACCATCATCATTAGAAGAAAGCTCAACTGAAAGAACGCCACACATGCGGAGTCTTACTGACCTTTATGAGGCAACCGAACTGCTGGATCTGTTTTGTCTTCTTGCAGAAGGCGAGCCTTTGAATTTTTGAAGAAGCTATGCAAGATGAAAAGTGAAGAAGTGCTATGCATGAAGAGATCAATGCCACAAAGAAAAATGACACATTGAAACTTTCTACTCTTCCAAAAGGGCAAAAAGCTATTGGCGTAAAATGGGTGTACAAAGCAAAGAAGAACGAAAAAGGAGAAGTTGAAAGGTATAAATCAAGATTGGTGGCTAAGGGGTATAGTCAACGTGCTGGAATTGACTACGAAGAGGTCTATTGCCCTAAAGACGATAGAGGTTATTGATTTCTCTTGCTGCTTATAATAATTGGAAGATTTATTAAATTGATGTTAAATTTGCGTATTTGAATGGGTTGCTTGAGGAGGAGGTGTACATTGACAACCTATGGGGTATGTGATCAAAGGCCATGAAAGTAAAGTTCTCAGGCTTAAGTAGGCGTTATATGGATTGAAATAAGCACCAAGAGGGTGGAATATTAAGATTGATAAATATTTTATATCTAATGGCTTCACCAAATGCTTACACGAGCATGCTCTTTATGCTAGAATGAATGGAAAAAAGGACATAATGGTTGTTAGTTTTTATGTCGATGATCTCATTTTTACAGGAAATAATCCATAAATGTTTGAAGAATTCAAGAAGGCAATGGTTCGAAAGTTTGAGATGACTGATATAGGACTTATGGTCTATTATCTGGGGATTGAAGTGAAGCAACAAAAGGATGGTACTTTTATTTCTCAAGAAGGACATGCATGAGAAATACTCTAGAAGTTTGAGATGGCTAATTGTAATCCTGTGAACAACCCTGTGGAGTGTGGAATTAAGTTGTCAAAACATGAAGATGGAGAAAAGGTGAATGCAATAGTTTTTAAAAGTTTGGATGCACAAGGCTAGATATTTTGTTTAGAGTTGGGCTCATTAGTCGTTTTATGGAAGCCCCCACCACTGTTCACCTCAAAGCCGCAAAAAGAATTCTCCGTTATGTTAAAGGCACGCTAGATTTTGGGTTGCTTTATTCATCTTCTAAGGATTTGAAACTCGTGGATATTTTGCCAGTGATTGGGCTAGATATTTAGATGACTGAAAAAGCACTACAGGTTTCGTATTTTTCTTGGGATTGCTGCTTTTACATGGAGGTCAAATAAACAGTCAATTGTAGCGCTCTCTACTTGTGAAGCAGAGTACGTTATTGCTACATGATGCACGTGTCATGCAATCTGGCTCTGAAACTTATTAAAAGATTTCCATTTAGTGCAAGAGGATATTGCAACAGAGATTTTTGTTGACAACAAGTCTATAGTTGTTTTGGCAAGGAATCCCATTTTCCATGATCAGAGTAAACACATTGATACAAGGTATCATTACCTTAGAGAGTGCATAACAAATAAGAAGATGGAGCTTAGGTTTGTAAAGTCTCAAGGTCAAATTGTAGACATTTTTACAAAGCTAACCGCTCAAGTAGGACGACTTCGGGAGGCTTCAGGCACAACTTGGAGTTACGAAGAAAGTCAAGTTTAAAGAGAGGTGTTGAAATGATAAACTTGACTTGTGTCTTTTGATTTTTCTACACAGTTCTAGAGTGTCTTTTAGAGTTCTATGTCTCTTTGTTAATTACGCACATTATGATTGTTCTTGTATTCTTAGGTTCATGTATCAAGGAATGTTTATGTATGATGCTTTGGATTTAGGAGTTCATTTAATTCTAGATTATCCATTTGGGCCTATAAATACTTGATGTACTACATGGGTTGAAGTAAGTGGAATAAAAAAGTTGAGTTCAAAGTATTCCTCTTCCCTTCTCTACAATATTATGCGGTAATCTTGGATAAATTTCCAATAAAGAAAACCTAATATTGTAGGATTCTAGACAATTTTGCTAAAATATAAAAATTTCTAATAAAATAGTAAAATAAAATCCCAATATCTAATCTGCATCATCGATCCAAACCCTCTTAACTTCGTGTTGCGTTAGTGTCGTGTTAAGGGATCGTGTATGGGGTTCCCAGCCGTATGAGTTACATTCATTAACTTTTCCTAGTAATCCTCGTAAGGTCCAAAAACCCGCTATACTGTTCATTAGATTGTGCAGCCAGCGGTTGATCTGGTCTGGGATTTTACATTGTCAATCAAGGTTTAGACAATGCCTTGGTAGAAGAGATGGTTCTCAGCTCCCGCAGCCATGGTGAATACTACAAACAGGAAGAAAAAGAATGGGCTAGAAAGAATGCCCGCACAAATGGGTCTGTTACGTATGGCTTTAGCAGAACTTCCTTCTGTTTTTCGATTGACAGATTTGTTTTCTTTTTCTTATGTCTCATCCTCCTTGATCTTTTTCATGGAAGTTAGGTATGTAACCAAGCGTAGAACTATGCTTAGTAGTAGGAGTGCAAGGCAGCTTGGAGATGGTAAATTTTTGTTGGTAATTTTAATTTCATTTCACTCATACAACGAACAGCAACAAAGCAAGCTGCACCCTAGAACAGACTCAAGGGGCAAAACAACGTATAACCTAGCCTCTGGAAATTTGTGAATTACTGGGATGGATGTAAATTTGTAGAGAGAATTTTATCTCTTGCTTCGCTTTGGATAGTATAGAGAATTGATGGGGGAATATTTGCAAAGATAAAGTGTTGATTTCTTTTGGAAAAACAAGAATAGATTTGCAGTGATAACTTTACCTGACTGTGTTTATTCATCAGAAACAAGTGTAAATTTACAAAGAGAGAGATGCTCACACATAAACTAGAAGATTGTCAACAAATAATCCCAAAAGGCAACAAAATACACAAAAAGCCCTTACATAAGGCTCACACAAACTTTTTCTCCAAATACTACTATAAACTTTTTCTCCAAATACTACTATAAACTTTTTCTCCATCCTGGTTTTGTTTCTTATGTCTAGTCCTAACTCTCTTCCATGGCAGAAGGGTCAGCTACCAACCTTTGGTGAGTAGTGTACTGAGGAATGGGCAGCCTGAAAATTGTAATTAGTATTCAGGTTCTTAATGTATAACTTGCTAGTCAAAAGATTTTTATTTATCCAAGCGTTGATGTTTTAATGGGTAAAATAAGTGTTGATGTTTAATCAATGGAATTGGCAGATGGAATTAAAACAAGAATGCATCCTCAATAATGAAGGATAATAGGGAGCGGGGAGAGTTTCTCCAAGGGTGTAACAACAAGATTTTGAAATTCTAAGGTTCACAAATCTATAACATTTGAATGTCCAAATAATTTCAACTACCAAGCACAATATCTAAGTGCTCTTAATAAACCGATAACAATTAAACGTGAAAAAATAAAAGTTTCTCAATGTGTTACCTCAACCATGAATCGTATTTGTAAAGTTCTGGTAGACACCCTTCCCATACGCATTATCTACAAATACAAAACAAACATACATATTTGTAAAATCCAATTTAATATTTGCCTTTGCATATGGACACGTGATATGGCAATCTAATTGAAACCAAATTTATTCTAATCATGCAGTAAGCGTCTCTACATTTTACCACGCAATAAGCAACTCTTTTTATAGATGGCGTATACCTCCATCTTTAAATGCCTAGATGAATAAAAATAAGAAATGACTATAACAAGTCGGATTCCTTCGGTATATAAAAGGAGTCGGGACATGAAAGAACAAATAATTTAATCACTTGTGTCTTTTTGTTTCGAATTTTGAAACTTTCAAGTAGGTGCATTCTTTCCTCGATCTTGACCAATCGATTGAAAAAAAAATCATAACATAAACATGAAGTTCCCAATATTTAACATGCATGAATCAAACCACACACACAAAAAAAAAAACAAAAACTAGGGTTCTAGGTCTACCTGTATTACAAGAGGTATGGATCTGGGTGAGGTTTCTATTAGCTGTGTGGCATGGAGAATGAAGGAGGTTCCTTGATGATATTTTCACAAGCCTTTTTCGGAATGCTCAAGCGTCAGAACGCGATCTTTTGCATAGCCAGAGGCTGTCCCATCCCCATGATCTGCCTAAAAAAGCAGACCTCCCCCACAATGCTTTAGATCATCTCTCATGGTCTCATACACTTCGAAAATGATTTAGATCATCTCTCATGCTCTTATACACTTCGAAAATTGTTTATACACTGCGCTAGTCTTAAAATAAGTTTCCAAACCCCTGCTGAAATAGCCTAGGAAAAGCCTGGAAAAACCTTCGTAGCCATAACCCTTCTAAAGGTATGGCTAGGTAGCATTCCACCGCACTTTTTAGGCCGTAGTTCTGCCTGATTCCTGATAAAACCCAGGCGATTCTCCTAGTTCCTAACAGAGTTCTGTCTTATTTTCGATAAAACTCGGAGCAATCTCCCAATTCCTGCCAGAGTTCTTCCCGAAGTTTTGTGAGCGATTTCGCAGTCCTGCCAGAGTTCTACCCGCATTGCGAATTGATTACATGAAATCCATTCAATCCCTGCAAAAATTTCATTTGGATTATGCATATGATCACCTATGTCATATGATAACCTCATTGGGGTGGTAGATAATGAGTAAAAGGTACATCGATATACAAAATTCGAATAAATTCTGTCTATTATAATATATGTGAAGTATATTCATATCAATCCGTGAGATGTGTATCAAAATTCTAACTTGTTAGGCATCATATGGATATTATTCATTGCCTAATGGGCGGTATTAGCAAGACCCAAATTTTATCAATACAGTATGTGTTCATGTGTTGCGTATGGTGATAAACTAAAAGATACATTTGTTTGACGCGATTGAAAGTGAAGGCATATACAATTCCATCAGACTAATAGTGACAGGATTAATAATAGCATACCCCTCAACTGTACAAATCGAGTCCGACTGTCAGTACCAATGGGTTTGTACTTTGTACAGAATATGCATAGATCCTATGTGTCTGCCCTGTCTCAACCGCTCGAGCTGTTGCCATCGCCAAGGATTGAAATAGGGTTTCTCTACCAATACACAGACGACAGCTTCTCACGATTCTCTTCTGAATTGGTTATCCGATGGGCCACCTCAAGTCCCACACAAAGAATCTGAAACGTTCATTTTGTCTAGAATGAATTTTAACCTATTGCGCAAAACAAATTAATCAGATATTAGCGAGTAGTTCACAAGGTTCTAAAAGATGCTAGTCGATACCAAATCGGTCGGCTACCGACTAGCGACTAGGGGATTAATCAGTTAGTTGAATTTTATTTTCCTTTTTTAAAAAATATATATATTCTCCTCCCTCCTTTCTGAGTTTTGAGTAAGTAGAATAACATAAGTAGCACAAATTAGCAAATAAAAACATGTACTAAAACCAAATAGTTAGTCAAGTGTTAAGTGTGTGTGTGGGTTAAGTGTTAAGTGTGTGTTCTGTGTTCAGTATATCTATATTGTTGTATATAGTACATACTGAACACACAAGTTACAGGCAACATAAAAAGAGAGAGACTCACCAACGAAGAATGATCGTCGATTTAGGGTTACCAGTCAGACTCATCGATCCTCGTCGTCGTCGTCTCTTTCGTCCCCCCGTGTATTACTTTAGAATCACAAGAGTTAACCGATTTCTTTTAAATTTTTAAAAACCCCTTTTTTCCCCCTCCAACTAGTCGCCATTTCTCTGATTTGCATAATCTGGCAACTAATCTGACTAGCCGATTAGTCGGCGATTTACTCCGACTTACAACTGATTAATCTTCAGACCGATAAATCAAAACAATTATAAGGGAATCGGGTCGGTCAAGTCCCGACTAGCGACTTGCTACCAGCCAACTTTTCAAACAATGGTAGTTGATTGTTTCGTCCAATTTTTTGGTTTACAATTTTGGACTGCAAATTGTGAAGTAAAAATTGTACGAATTGATCAAGCACTTTTGATATCCGATTTATCTGGTTCTTACGCGACAAGTTTACGAGACTACAAAATAAAATTATCAGATCTTTTGTAAGGACCCTAGGTAGGTTCCATGCATGGGGTTTGTACATTTTCTGTACCAGCCCATCAGTAACAGTAGAGTTATGGACACAAACCTCCATCCTATCTCACACACTTTGTAGAATCATATACCCAATGAGTATTTAATCTAGTCCGTAAAACTTTTATCCAAGCACTGAATATGGCAGGGCATTGGAATATATGATCCAAACCGTACCTCATATTCGGTCAAACAAACAGATACTACTCAGGTGGAATATACGATCCATTCCATGGCTCATATTCGGTCAAACAAACAGATGCATTGCTCTAAAAAAAATTCTTGTAACATTACTTCGCACATAGTTTTATTTATTAGCTACACGTAAGATTGAAAGATATGTTCTATGAATATTTCCGAAGTACCAAAAAAAAAAAAAAAAGAAAGAAAGATATGTTCGATGAACTCTGGTTCGTCTGCTCTTTCAATGAAATTTCCAGTTATTAATAGAAAGTGGATTGAAAGATCAGTTCCTAGACTCGGTCAATTTACCAAAATCACTCAATTCAGAACCAAACAGAATGCCAGAACCAAACAGAATGCCGATTAAAAAAAAAAGAAGAACAAATGATGTAGAATAGATTGCTATAGAATTCATGGAAAGATTTAACAAGCACAAATCAAGGAAGAATCATAAATCATTGATAAGATCTTCCAATATGGCAACTTTGGTTAGGAGATTTAATAAAAATCTCCTAATTAAAGTTACCATACTAGAAGAATTTATCAACGATTCTACCTTGATTTGTGCTTGTCAAATATTTCCATGATATTTGTAGCAATCTGTTCTACATCAACAAAACAGGATGGTCAGTTGACCTTGTTTTGTCATCAGAAATTCAGAATAGATAGACGTCCCAAATAACCTCCCATGACTTTTTCAATGGAATCTCAAAGTACTGAAAAGGTCAGAATGACACTTAAGCATACAGTTAGTTCCTTCGACAAGTGCATCTATTAGACTCTCTCTCTCTCTCCCCCCCTCTAACTATAGTTAGTTCCTTAGACAAGAGTATCCATTTTCTTTTTCAGAACAGGATAAGAGGGTCTTAACCTACTCAACCATGCAATTGCTGACTAGTGAGGCGCAAAAAGACCCTTTTAAATGCACACACAAACCCATACTTCTTTATGTGGGAAGCCCGGGGTCCTTTTAAATACACACACAAACCCCAACTTCCTTATGTGGGAAGCCCGCCCATAACGCAAGCCCTAAAGTCTCAAACCCAACCTTAGACAAGTGTATCCAGTGAACAGCAATACAGTCTCTCTCTGGGCCCATGTGTTGAAAATATTTTAACTTGATATCTAGGTTGAGTATTATGTGATGATTGTGAGAAACTATAGTAATGAAGTTTAATTATCGAAAGAATATTACAAATCGCGACTTTTTCAGCTATCTTTCAGAGGTCAATTTTCCCAAAAGGTTAACTCTTTTGTGTCATCGTATAAACTAGTCCCTCTAGTATTCGTATGAGCACATTTACTGGTTAAGATAATTTTTTCTACCAATTAATAAGTTGAACATCAAGCAGATTAACTAATTAAGTTTGAGGAAGACTAGGTAGCCCGTAGACATGGTCTTTTTGATTATGACTTGCTAGTTTTTCTAGTACTGAAGTACCGTTGAATATATTTAGTCATTCTTTATGTTACCATCCTTTCCTTTCACCGAAACTTCTACTATGTACTAAACAAAAAGGGCAGTTGAAACTTTCTCATCAAGATATTAGACGAGTTAATCTCAACGGGTTGACAAATTGGTCTGGTCTTGAGATTTAGAGGTTTCCTCTTAGCTAAGGTATCAGGTTTGATTCTCTTGCCAACAAACTCTTGGGCCGCCGGGAGTTATGACCGGTTGTTATCTCCAGGGCCTCAGAATTAGTCGAGGTACGCATAAGATGGTTAGAACATCTCGTTATAAAAATAAAAAAAAAGATATTAGACCAAGTTTCAAGTTTCAACATCAAAAGGTTGTATAAATTAGTGCCAATATCCTGCACTAGCTCAAGAAAATGGCTGCCTCTACTTCTAACATTCCAACTTCATTTCCATCACCCAATGCTCAAATTAGTCTCTTCACTGCACTAATCTTACTTCTTCTTCCAATTGCTAGTTCAGATTATTTCCAATTCTCTAACTTTTCCCAGGCTACAACTGACGTACTCTACCAGGGAGATGCAGGGACGTTGGCTGGAGCCGTAGATTTCAACTCAGTGACTTACCTATGTCGCGTCGGTTGGGCAACATACGCACCGAGGGTTCAGTTATGGGACTCCGCAACAGGGACCCTCTCTGACTTCACTACCAATTTCTCCTTCATTATTGACACCCTAGACCTAGAGTCAACCAATTATGGCCACGGGCTCGTTTTCTTCCTTGCTCCGGTCGGATTCCAAATCCCCCCTAACTCGGCTGGTGGGTTCCTGGGCCTCTTCAACACCACAACTAGCAATTCAGCAAAAAATCAAATGGTGACGGTTGAGTTCGACTCCTACCCGAATCTTGAGTGGGATCCTGCGTACGAGCACATCGGGATAAATAACAACTCGATTGGTTCGGTCGTTACAACTCCATGGAACGCAAGCTTGTACAGCGGACAAACATGTCATGCTTCGATTACATACAATGCAAGTACAAAGAATTTGAGTGTGTTTTGGTCTTACGAGGGAAACTCTAATTTGCAAGGCAATTCAAGTCTTTCTTACAAAATTGACCTAATGGAGATTCTACCGGAGTGGGTCATGGTTGGATTTTCAGCCGCGACTGGGGAGTATATGGAGAAACATACACTTGAATCATGGGAGTTTAGCTCAAGTTTCGACACAAAAACGACGACTGGGAAGCGCACGAAAGATACCAAATTGATAGTTGGGATACCAGTTGCGGTGGGTATTTTGATTTTTGGAGTGGTGATATTGATAGGATCTGCAATTGTAAGGAAAAGAAGGCGTGTTCGAAGGGAAAAAACAGAGAAAACCAACTTGACGTCAATCAATGATGACCTAGAAAGAGGAGCCGGACCAAGGAGGTTTTCGTATGCACATCTTGTCTCGGCCACAAGCAACTTCTCGGCCGAAAGAAAGTTGGGTGAAGGAGGATTTGGGTGTGTTTATAAAGGGTACTTAAACGACCTAGACAGGGCCATAGCTGTGAAGAAAATTTCAAGGGGATCTAGGCAGGGGAAAAAAGAGTACATAACAGAGGTGAAGATTATAAGTCGGTTGAGGCACCGGAATTTGGTACAACTCATTGGCTGGTGCCATGAAAAAGGCGAGTTCCTTCTCGTCTACGAGTTTATGCCCAATGGAAGCCTCGACGCTCACCTCTTTGGCAAGAAGATTCCTCTCACTTGGGCAATGGGGTACAAAATAACTCTTGGTTTGGCCTCAGCATTGCTCTATCTCCACGAAGAATGGGAGCAATGCGTGGTGCATCGGGACATCAAGTCAAGCAATGTTATGCTAGATTCAGGATTCAATGTCAAGCTCGGAGACTTTGGGTTGGCCCGACTCATGGACCACGAGCTCGGACCACAAACAACTGGCTTAGCTGGAACATTAGGGTACTTGGCACCAGAATATATAAGGACACGCAAGGCAAGTAAAGAGGCAGATGTTTTCAGTTTCGGGGTGGTAGTGTTGGAAATCGCTAGTGGGAAAAAATCACTCAACCCGACAGATGGAGAATCAGAAATAGGGTTGGTGGAGTGGGTTTGGGATCTCTATGGAAGAGGCCAAATTCTTTCAGCCCTTGATGAGAGACTGAAATCAAATTCCGATCCGAAGGAAGTAGAGTGTTTGATGATTGTGGGGTTGTGGTGTGCATACCCTGACCACATCCTTAGGCCATCAATAAAGCAAGCAATTCAAGTACTTCATTTTGAGGCAGCAATGCCTAATCTGCCTATGAAGATGCCGGTTCCAGTGTATCATGTACCTGGTGCAGGAACCTCCAGGCCTGAAGAACCGCTGATATATTCTCGTCAGGGGAGTATAAGTTGTTCAAGCATCGAAATGGGTCGTTAAATCTTATTTACTTATTCGCTGAAGGTGTCCAAGACATCACGAAATAGATTGTTGTAGTTGTTCTATTAGAGCACAATAGTTAATACCCTTTATGTGTACTTTGAATAAAGAAGGGTTGTATCACTAAATCCATGCTTACTAAAGTGTACTAATTTTGATACTCTTGACTAGTGTAAGTCAATATGATAAATGTAACAATCTGAGTAACTTTTCTCATCGGGATTGTTTTCCCTCTTGCATTTTTGTAATGCCCCGATTTCCACCAGCATCGATTAAAAACACTATAAATGATTTAATGTTAAAAATCACATTCCATAAAGAAATTCGAAACTTAGTTTGATTACAATTTACAACCCAGTTTAAGTGTACACTTAAGTTCTTCCAGAATAATGTTACATTTTCAAATTCTCCAAACACTTTGTTAATATAACGACAGAGCTCTACAAGTGTGGAATTCAATGCTCAACCGGTTACTCCTTGGGAATGGTGTCGTACTATGGCTGATATGGCCCTACTCTGTCTTCAACACCCGGCGTTGAATACCATGGCAACGTAATACCATGAGCCAAAACACGTTTAGCAGATATATTTCTGCCCTCCTAACACATACTTTACATAGCAAGTAAAATAGCAAACTAACATGCAATTTAAAAGAACACATAGCTGTTTAATTCTTTATCAGGCCATTAACCGATGTGCAATCTAATTAAGATCTCTGCCTCAGGTACTTTTCCTCCTTTAATTATGACCATGGCATAATGCAACTCTCTCTCATTGCTTGTCCTAACACTGGTCTGGATAAAAACATCTATGTTATCCATGTCCATCTCAAGGCACACTCCATTCCCCGAGATGCACCCGTAGTAAATACCCAACAAGCATCCAACTCTACGACATATAAAACGATAAACACGGTACATATAATTAGGATTAGAGCGGTCTAGAGGTATCTACCTCAACTCCCAAAGTATCAAGGCTGGATTTTGAAAAATGGAGGAAAATTGGTGGTGGAGGTGGCCACAACAATGGAGGACTCTAGCGGTGCTTGTAGTTCATGGTGATGGATGTCAGCTACTCCTTGCTCCTTCTCCTCCTTCCTCCTTTCCAAGAATTCCCTCACTCTCACACACTTAGGCTCAAGCTCACACTTTCACAGAGTTTTGTTAAGTCTCTCTCTCTCTCTCTGATAGAATGCTTGGTAGTGATGCTTGGTAGTGCAAGGGTAAGGTGGTGATGGGTTCAAATGGGTGTTGTCGGTGCCTTGGGGGTTTAGGAGCGACCTTTATTTGGCTAGTGTAGCATTAGTATTATGGTCAAGACTCACTAATTAATCTAGTCACACTACAAGCATATACACACAATCACATAATTAATACTCACATGCAATAAAAAAATGCAATTACATAATTCTTTAAAAGAATCAGGGTTATTACAATAGTTTATGTCTGTGTCACTTGACTAGCTACAAAGATGGGGTCTTTAAAGAAGAAACATAAACTCAACACCCGTGTGCTCCTATGAGTGTCACTCCCATATTTCATATTTGCAAGTGTCGGCTAGATCATGCGCACAGACGCTCCCTTCCTAATCGTCTATGTGACAATCGCCAAGCCCGAGTTCTCCTGTGAAGATCCTCATGTATTTGCAAGGATAATTTACTCTTAAGTCACCAAACCACCAGATTCCTCGTGTTCCCGCAAAGGGCATGGTCGTGACACGTCTACGTCCCACCAACACCGCATCAAAGCCACAGGGGATTCCTCCAGTCCTCCTGCCAGTTAATCAAAGCGGGAACTTACTTTTTCGGGTAACGCACTTACTGGAAAATGGTTTTGGCCCCAACATCACACATTAACACCTCATTAGCCATTTTCAAGGAAGTTGCAAAATAATTTTGCTCACATAATCATACCGGTGCCCATAAGCATCGTAGTCTACCACTCACACGGGTCAAGTCGTGAATGTGTCACGTCCCTACGAGATCCAATCGCACAATAATCGCGGTCTATCTCTCACACAGGTCAAGGGTCACAACTCTACCCTCTTAAATCTAAGGTCTTGTATTCCCTCCTGAGTCAAGGAGTCGATGCTGCAGCACTCATGGCTCTACTGACATCGACCACACATGTCTCTCTGAGTATCTTTCTATTGTGCATTGGCCGTATGTCATAAGATCGAAGGTCCATTGTCACCAACTCATCTTTGCCACGCGTCTGAATTTCGTAAGTCCATGTCTTAAGGAATATTTCCCCTTGCCCACACAACCAAATAGAAGTCAACAAATATTTAATTGTACAGGGGAAAATTTTAACCCAAGGCTTAAGCAGTAAACTAATTAAAAAGTTACCGGGCCATCCAACCAAAATGAAAATCCTAGGTTTGGGTTTTTGGAATGCCATCACTTGTTTCAGTACCTTGGTTTTGACTCATGAAATAGAATAATGGAAATGAAAACAGCAATATCAGTAGCTCTTATTATTTTTCCTCTTTCTGTAATGTTCTATACGATCAAAATTAATGCAAAAGAAGTTTCATCCTAACTACCAAGGGATTTGGTTGAGTGGGTATAAGACAACAACTAAAGAGTATAGCCCAAGAGATAGCAAGGTCGAATTTCACGATGGCCCAATATTCAAAAGCCAATAGAGGTTTGCCCCGTCGTTAAATTTAGGCCCGGGAATAATCGAGGTATGTGCAAACTAAACTACTAGTACAAAAATAAAAAATTAGAAAAGTCCTTTTTTATTTTATTTTTTTGCGAAAGTCAGTATTGTTAATTGTAGTTGAAGAGTATTGAATGAATCTTACCAAATGCATGCATGGAGTACAATCAAGCAGAAATATGGAGCTGTTACTCAAACAAGGACAAATTAGACACCAAATATGTACGGAGGTCAACAATATGAAGAGAAAAAAAAAATAGCATTCGCAAATTCATACCGCGGCCTAATACGTTTTTTGGCGGTGGTCCGAGTATATCAACGGAGCTGATAGGTAGTGCTGAGTGAGTGGCTTCTGGGTTTAGCGGGTTACGGTTAGGGATTCCATAGCCTGCTGCCAGGGCCGGCCCCGATGTCTGGGTTGCCCAAGCCCGACTATAAGCTTGGTTGCCCACTCATAAAAAAAAATGCTACATTGTGCTTTTAGCTTGAATTACATTAAAAATATAAAAATCAAAATGTAATTCTAGTTATAGTGCTTTATGATTAAGCAAATTCTTCTTGATTTTTACTATATCCGAGAAGGATACGCTTTCCCTTCTGAATAATCAGTTCTTTTCAAGTATGTCGGGACAATGACCGATTTCACATTCTTGGACCAAAAAATAAAGGTCGGGGCCCAAGAGTTTGGGGAACCAAGAAAATTACATTTGTCTATCTCAAAGAAAAAAATTACCAAATATGGGGCAACCCTAATATTTTGAAGGCTTAAAGTGAATTTAAAAAATGCGCCCTTAGTTTTGGAAACCAAATCCAAATAGGTGGCTTGTATAAGGTAAACAGATTAACAATGTTAACAATGTACCACTCTAGTGTTGTCTCTAACTAATCATTTTATCTACTTTACTCTTGTAAGAAAAGTTATCAAAAAACTCTTGTAAGAATACTATCTTAACAATAAAGATTATATATTTTATTTCTTTACATGTAAGTAAATTCAATTTGAAAAGTTAGGAGTAGAATAAAAATAAACTAAGAGAGAATTAAAAATATTTATAAAAACATTTAAATAATGTTCAAAAGATTTGAAACTTGGATTCTACAACCACGAAAGCCTAACAATATTTTTGTACTAGTTGTGTAAAAGGTATATTTTATCTACTATATAAATCCAACTGAAAAATAAGGTCAAAAATAAAATGTCCAAAAATGTAACTACTAAGACTTGAACCCTGTCAACTAGGGAAGTGAGAACATGCGCAGACCACTGCCACCAAGTTTCAACTTGTGACAAAAGCCGCAGTAATTAATATATGATATATATCTCTTCACTAATTTGTTTTTTTATCGGTTGCCCCTCCCCGAGGGGTTGCCCAAGCCCGGGGGCTTGCGGGGCTTACCCTGGGGCCGGGCCTGCCTGCTGCGAACGATGGGAGGAGAGAGCAGAGGCGTTGCAAAGCAGGCGGGAGCGATAAAGATATGGGAACGGAAGGTTGGGTACCTGTACATAGCGGCTCACTTTTAAGTTTTGAGAAGAATATTTTGAAAAATATTTTTGACATAGTGTTTGGATGGGTTTTTGGAAAAAGTAATTGTTAGAGAGAGGCGTAATAATTGGAGAGAGATAGAGAGAGAAATAAGAATAATGATTGGAGAAAAGGGTATGAATAGAGAGACAAAGATTGATGATTGAAGAGATGAGAGACAGGAAAGAATCTTTTTGGAAATTATTTTAGAAATATGAAGTGAACACAGTGCCGTTTTAAAAAATTAGTAATTTAAGTGAATTTTCAAGTGCCGTTTAAAAAAAAATAGTTCAATCGGACGTGCGTATATGCGTAATTTAACACTTCAATTTCACATTTAAAGCTCATAATCCTAAATTCTTAATGATAAATTAAAATGTTAAATCACTCGTTTACGCATGTTCTATTGAACTGATTTTTAACTCAAGCACTCAAAAGAGTATTTTAAAATTATATAACAATTCGAATTATTAGCAGGACCAAAAAATGAGCCGATATATACATTTTGGTACCTTGGTACGACTGGGCTGATTAACCGTTTTGCGTTTTTTTTATAACTTTATTAATTAAAACACACATTTTTCAACTTTATTTCAAAACTACGTGAAAACGTGTTTAGGAATTACGCTTTCTATGTTGGTTAAGACGAATTAACCCAAAAATTAATCTTTAAAAAGTGTGTTTGTGAAAAACGATCTCTGAAATCGTGTTTGCTAAACACGCCTTATAAAAACCTGTAAACACGCCTTATAAAACCTGTTTTCAAAAGGCAAATTCTAGAAATCACCCTAAGGGTGGTCAGGAGTGAGACACACGCATATAAAACGTGCGCGTGGGTATAAATGCACAGAGCTTTTGCTTTGATGTGATATGGCCTTGCTCGGATAAGTGCTCCAAGTGGGTCAGTGGGGGGACCCACTATTCCCTAAACAACCCATTGTTTTTGTTTTTTTTTTATCTGAAACAACCCATTGTTCAACGCATTGTTTTTTCAACTGTTCACAAGATATGGGTACACTATACTTGCACACCACATGCAAACTAAGGTGATGTATCGGATGAGTAGAATACATTTTTTACATTTTTCAATACACTTTTACATTTTTCACACATTTTAATACATTTTTTGGGTGAGCCCCACATTGAGACTCTCTTCATTTGCCACCTCAGGGTGGTGTGTGCATTTGAGGTACACAAATGATGTACCCATATCACACATTTTATTCTTTACAATTAAAATGTTTATAAATTTTATTTTATGTCTAAAAATAAAAAAATATATATATTTAAAATCTACTGAACGGCATCTATTAAACAAGACCAATATTGAATGTCTAAAAATAAAAAAAATTATATATTTAAAATCTATTGGACGGCATCTATTAAACAAGACCAATATTGAATATTATGTATAAAAAAAAATATTTTGGGTATAGGCTCATTTTTCGCGCGAAAAATGAGCCATACCCAAAATATTTTTTTTTTATACATAATATTCAATATTGATCTTGTTTAATAGATGTCGTCCAATAGATTTTAAATATATAATTTTTTTATTTTTAGACGTATAAAATAAAAGTTATAAATATTTTAATTATAAAGAATAAAATGTGAGAAGTAAGTGGGTTGAATAGAGGGGGAGTGATGGGACAAGACTGACTTGCACGCATTTCACCTCTTCGATTTATGGGAACCGCAGTATTTTCCCATGGGGATCCGCCCATTTCACCTCTTCGATTTATTCCGTGGTCATTCTGACAATTGCTTAGAAAGTGCTTGGACACCCTAAGGGTGGTCACTAGCACAACCCTTTTCAAAATACGCTTTCATACATAGAAGTAGTGTATACCGAAAAGTGATACTAGAGGGAGAGGGAGAGGGAGGAGGTTGGAAAGGGAGAAACCTCTCCGGCGACGGCTAGTAGGAGGAAAATCCTCTCGAGGTGATTGAACCGATCGTCCAGTATCGTATTTCAAAACCCAGTTGTGTTTGGCCGACAAATTATTACGTTTTCACATTCTCGTTTTCTAATTCTGGGTGTTTGGGCGCCAAAACCCATTCCCTCAAAACTCATTCTCCCAATTTCATGATCCAGAAAGCAAAACGAGATGGCAGCAGCTTTTTCGTTTCTACTTCTCATTCTGGTTTTCCCCTCAAATTCTACTCTCCCATTCTACCCCTTTTTTTTCCCACAACAACAAAAGAGAGGGAGAGAGGAGAAGCCAGAAGACGCCTGCGATCCACAAACCGGTTCTCGTCGCCGCTCTGCTCGTCCTTGGAAATCGTTCAGATCTTGACTTCATCGTCGATTGTTGAGGTACTCTCTCCCCCCACCCCCAAAATCGATCATTACCGTTGTAATCTATAAAAGTCTTGAATTTCTTACCTCTGTGAGGTAAAGTTGGATAATAACAGCTTTCAAAGGCAAGATCTCAGAAAACCCATCACCACACTCTCTCTCTAGACTTTGAAGAAGCCAACGACCCAGATCTGTGACCAAAACAAAGTCTATTTCAAGAAAAACAACAACCCAAAACACCCAATTTGTCGATTGATTCTCGAACCATCTTTTACCTTTGTCTCTACGGTAATTTGGGATTCTAGGCTCTATTGGTCTCAAAATTATGATGAACTAAACAACTTTGTTGAATAGAGCACCACTTTTTAGTATTCTGCAGGAAAAGCACACGCATTTTTTAAAACGATCAAGGTTCAGCCCATAGATATGGGCCAAGAATACAGATTCGAATTAAAAAGATTGAAATGGATCAAGAAATAGGGTTTTAATGAAAAATATTCAGAGGGTTCATTTAACCCATCATATACTTTGGCAGGAAAAATATCATATGCAGAGTACAAGTTTTTCCAAAGTTGGGAGTGTTCACATGAACCCACTGGGTTCTACGTAGGGTCGCCCCTGTCCATATCTGGTACCAATCACCAGCAGCAGCTGAACTTAGTTTGAAGCATGTGGAATTAGTATGATTAGAGTGCTCTGAAGTGATTCAACTTGTTTTTTTCTTCATTGGTATTTATTTACTGTCTTCGAGTGTTAAAAATATAATATTTGTTCATTGGTCATCTAGCATACCTTACAATGTAAGTGCTACCAACTTCAGTGATGATGTTGGACTACTTTAGAGAGAGCTTATGTATGTTCGCCAACAAATTGAGTACTCCAAGCTGTTGACAAAGGGGTTGATGATGTGTCTCATTCTCGCGAGTCGCAATGGTGGTCATGTTCAAATGAAAATGAAATTGTTGTCGTATTTGTTCCTATTATTGCAATGCTTAACGGATGTATCTGTCAATGACAATGTATTTTGAAATGTTCCCACTTTTTGGCACATTATGTAATGTGGTAGTAAGGGATTCACATTACATTAACACTTATGATCGTTTATGTCACTCGAAGTTTTAATGTTGCCTAATTTTGTGATTAATCATCTGTGTTTGTATTCCTAAACGATCATGTATTTTTCTTTTTAATATGGTGCAAATATTTATTAGTGATATTTGTTTATTTTATTTTGGAGACATGTCTTCGTCTCAAACAGCCACATCCAGGGGCAAGAATTTGTCTAGTGCAGGTACCAAAGCTCAATGGGATCGACCGTCGAAGGAGTGCTTCATCCACACATGTGCGGAAGAGCTGGGAGGTGCTTCCTACAAAAGAGGAACCCAACTTACAAAGGTTGGGTGGGCCAACATTGTCAAAAAGTTTAATGAACGAATGGGTAAGCACTATGATAAAGTTCAATTGAAAAATCAATGGGATGTATTGAAAATTGATTGGGAGCTGTGGCAAAACTTGGTGTTCGGTGAAAGTGGATTGGTTTGGGATCCAAACACGGGTGCAATTGCAGCATCAGACGACTGGTGGGACCTAAAGCTTATGGTATTCCATCCTCCGAAACTTATTCATCCTTGAACTTAAATTTGTTTAAAATTTTATTGTAAAGAATTATTTACTTGAAGTATGAAACACTTTTATGGTATATTTGTAGCGGTATCCTGAATGTGCCAAGTTTCGGGAGAAGCCCTTGCCACTGAAGGATGAAATGCGTATTCTTTTTGAAAGCAACACAGCTACTGGGGAGCACAAGTATACCCCAAGTTCGGGATTTCTTCCAGGTGTTCGGAACTCACCAATTGTTGATTGTGATAACATTGACGCGTTGTTACAAAAAAGGAGGCGTGTGGACAACTCTGCTACAAAGAAAGCCAAAGGGAAAAAGGGTACAAAAATTTAGCATTTTACTACCATTTCTTCTTCACTTTTTTAGTGATGTGTACTGTGATTGTAATTGTTTTCCAAATAACTAAACAATAACATATTTAAGAAACAATTTGGAACCTAAAAGTGACATAATTGGATGTTAACTTCAAAAAAATGTAAAACTGTTTATTGTCCTATATGTGGCAGAAGTGGCAGTTTGGAATTTGATGCTGAGCTCTGGAATATTGTTCTATGAAATAGTTCTCAAAGGCCTAATTTCTTTTAGTTTGGCTTTGTGTGGTACATGCCTCCAGCTGGATAATGCTTTTGTTCAGGGTTTAATCACGACCCACACGTTTTTTCTGTCATTTGTGTGCTGAAATCTGTTATCTTGATTCCATCCACGCAACCAAGCTAGGCTCGTTGCATAACTTTGTCACACGGTTTTGGGTAGAACTCGACCTCAAAAGCTATCTCAAGAAGTGAGGGTGCCCTCATTCTTATATACTTCATATTACTTTGGTATCCAGGCGATATGGGACTTCGCTTCACACCCTCCCTCACTCGGCAGCACATGCCGCGTGTAGGCCAGAGACACGTACCCTACCCATCACTGGTACCCAGCTCTGATACCATGTTACACGGTTTTGGTAGAACTCAACCCCAAAAGCTAGCTCAAGAAGTGAGGGTGCCCTCATGCTTATACACTTCATATTACTTTGATATCCAGGCGATGTGGGACTTCGCTTCACAAACATATCTACCCAGCTTCATGTTTCTTATCTTATAGAGTAAAAGGAAATCTATCACCATTCAAGGTCCTAAATGCAGCAAAATATATTAGAGGTCAGATTTGGTTTATTTGCTTAATTTGCTTGTCATCAGAGATGTCACTCCGTGATCATATCTAGCCATGCATGGAATCTGCAGTTTTGAAGTTGACGCATTGATATGGACCTTAACTTATGGTTTTCATGATTAATAGCTATTTTGGTTTTGAATCTGCTATTTTAGTTTTCTTGATTAATAGCTTCATTAGTAAACTAGTAAACTGTTGATGATTTATTTGTTTTAAAATGGAAAAAATAGATCTTCCCATTCATGCAATTAAGTCTATGTCAATTTTTGGTCCTGGATTGTAATCATTGGTTTTCATGCCATTATGTGGTGTACATGTTACGAAACTTCTACGAACATAATGTGATGTTCACATTTGGACAGCTATCAGTGCCTTAGTAGTTTGAGTAAAGAAATGCTGCTTCAACTGAAAGGTTATATTTTCATTTTGGATTGCTGGATGTCTTTGCTGTGAGGTTTGTTTTGAGGCCATCTCTGAGGCTCCAGATGGCCATTTTCTAAGGGAAAAAGAAATTCACAGTTTCATAACGCAGGATTGAACACATGGGTACACGTCCCCATTTTCTTGGAATGTCATCCTCTGTCATGGTGAAGGTTGTAATCACAACCTTTTGTGTGCAAGGTTCAAATTGTACTGGACCACTGCAGATATAACCTATGGATATGTTGACTGAATCAGTTAGACTGTGGTGCTTAATTGGGCTGTCCCTCTGGAATTGTTTCACTTGTGCTTTTGGCTCCTTCTTCTCTGGGTCGCAGTACCTTAGTAATCAGCATGGATTCTTATTGAATTTGATTTTGTCACAGGTTCGGCTACATCAAGGCTTGAAGCTTGTCTTCAACAAATTTGTGACTCAACCGACAGTGCTAGTTCTCCCTTTGTCCAACGTGCTGCTGTTGACATTCCAACACTTAAGGAGTGTGCAGACAAGTTATCTGAGCTCCCAGAGTTTAACGAAGATCCGGCCTTATGGGCCCAAGCCTATAATCTTTTCGGAGGTGCTAAACATCGAGCAATGTTCCTGGCGTGTCCAGACGATTTGAAGAAGTACCACTGGATCACCCAAGAATTGAATAGGGTGCGAAGAGCCGAGCTCAGCACCACTTGGTTTGCACCTGCACCTTGATGATTTCCTACGAATTTGAAGTTCAATTTTATGTTAAAACTTGTTTGTTTAACTTATGATGGTTAAGACAGTATTTGTAGTACTTGCTGGTGTTGTTTCTTGCAAACAAACATTTGTATGGTTTATGTTTGTGCTTGATCACATTGCATTTGGAGTTCCAATGACTTTGTCCCACGTCAATACTAAATGGGTAATAGGTAATGACGTTCCTCTTTTACCCTTCCATTTTGGAAATTACTTGTACTAAAAAGTAAAAAAGGATAATGATTGAAGGGTAAAATGAGAGAAGTAAATTTTTAAAAGTGCAATAATTATGTTTCCTTATTTAATTTGGATTCTCAGAAAAGACTATTAAATGGGAATGGAGGGAGAATATAATTTGTAGGCAAAGGAATTGCTACTATTTGAATTTGATATCCAATTGGCCTCTGCAATGTTATGGACCGGAAGAAGAACTGCCAATTGCTAAAATGATGCTGAATAATTTTTGATGTGGACTTGTCATCATGTGAGGTTACTCGAGCATTTGCAGCCACAGTTTACTCTCGAGTAACCAAGCCACTATACTCCTAGTGTTCTACTAAAGGGCATGGTCATGACAGTTCTAGGTCTCACCAGTTGATCGAAGAACAGGTAATGCACTTTTGGGGGAATGGTTTTGGCCCCAACATATATAACACCTCGAATCCTTCTTAGAAAGAAAAGTACCTTCTTTCTTTGACTGAATTTTAAAGTGAGTTCTTTGCTCTTTCCAATTCTTGTGATTGATATCGTAATATTCTTTATATAATTTGAATCTTGTACGTGTACATATGATTTACGCGTATACCATATTAAATGTTTTCTGAATGATATAATTTTTTTTTTTTTTTTTTTGTCATTCGTCAATCCTAATCTATTACATGGGGGGAGGGGGGAGGGGGGAGTGGGACTCGATCCCGGGATGCAGTGTGGGGCATTCAAGAGCTCTACCACATGAGCTAGCCACCACTTGCTGAATGATATAATTCAACCATTCGAAAATTGGAGTTTATAAATGATGAATATAATGTCCACTATCTATTTAAGTTTCGTGTGCATAGTTATAAGATAAGGATAAGGAGAACCTATACGTTTTTTTTTTATTTTAAGTAGAACTGGAGAAGCTATACTTGTTACTTAGGTTACTATTTCAAATTCATTATAGGAATTTTCTGTAAAATAATAGGTTCCTTTCGAAAGAAAAATAGGAACCTATATAAATATATAGTTAATAAAAAATGAAAAAGAAACAGTGGAGATTTTCTATTGGGGTGGCCTTGGCCCCAATAGCAAACCCATGGTTCCGTCTCTGTATATGTGTCTTGATAAGTCAACGATAAGTATACTTTGAATGGTTCCAAAACTTGTTCTAGGTGTGAGTATTTCAAAAGTGTCTAGTTTTTTCTTAAGGCTTTTGTTTGCGTGTGCTTTGGGTGCAAATGTTAAAGATTATTAAATGAGAACAAATAAACCCACAACTATAAGAAATAGCTAGTGAAAGAAACTTGTTCTACTAAGACGAGAATAGCCTTTCATTCCCACAAGGTTCTTTTAATACCCTTTTCATTTCCACGAGGTGTTAAGAAATATTGTCCCACATTGCTTAGTAGTGGAATGGGTGATCACTTAATATATGTTGGGACCTCTTCACTCATTGCCAATTGGTTTTGAGATGGATATAGAGTCTCCACATGGTATCAGAGCGGGGCTCATTCCACTCCACATTAAAAATAATAATTCGTAATCCACACCCCACGATAATAGACCAGCAAAAAAAGCTGCATGATGATAGGACCCAAAAAGTGGCCACATGTGACAGACCTCAAATGCGACTACACGTGAGGGGGAATGTTAAGAAATATTGTCTCACATTGCTTACTAATGGAATGGGTGACCACTTAATATATGTTGGGACCTCTCTACTCATTGTCAATTAGTTTTGAGATGGATACAAAGTTTCCACACGAGGTTCTTTATTTAAAAGGAAAAACTTGTTACTCTACGTAAAGAAGAAGAGAAGAAAAAAAAGGATGGTTAAAGGCTAGCTAGTGGCGTCACTTAATGTAGTATTTTAACTTTTAAATTTTTGGGGAAGTTATTTAGGGGTTTTGTTTCATAGACTTATTTAGGTCCCCATCTAGGGTTGGTCATTTCCTCCGACCAGTTTGAATCCGATCCGTTTCCCGATCCAAACGGATTGGCAATATGGAGATCTATTTGGAGATTGGATAGAATATGGAGATTTTTTTAAAAAATGTTTGGGGATCGGGTAGGGGGTGGAGATAGGCATGTCCCCTCCCCGAATCCGCTCCGAATCCGTTCCCCGATCCATCCCCGCTCCGCCCCGTCCCCGAATCTCCGAATATAGGGATCTATTCATGAGTTATGAAACTTTGGGTCCCACTAAATTTTCTCCAAGCATTTTATTGATAATTAAACTTTGTAATACAATAAACGTGATTAAATAAGAAATGCATCACTATAATTTGAATACATCCCAACTAGGTTGACATCTACTCAACTATCAATCATATGCATTCCTTAAAATAAACACAAAAAATGCAAAATAAAAACAATATTTTTCCAATCGAGCCGTTGCTTTTGTTGTTCCTATTGATGAAATCAATTATTTTTTTAATGATACTTTTCATCCGATTAAATGCATACCGATACGCGATTTTTTTTGTAATTGGGATTCTAGATTTCTAGTAATCTATTTTTTTAGCATTTACTTGTAACTTGATTTTAGCATTTAATTTGTAACTGGAATTCTAGATTTCTAGTAATCTTTTTTTTTTTTTAAATGATTGGATCTCCAAATCACCGTGGGGATCCCCGTTCCCCATTTGGAGTGGGGATGGAGGATGAAAATAAAGCTCCGTTGGGGATCGAATAGGGGATGGATATGGAGACAGGGTTTGGGGATGGGGGTGGAGATAGAACTCTCCGGCCCCGATCCGTCCCCATGCCCATCTCTATCCCCATCCTATTTACTACTTTTAAATATTCTCAAAAATGTTTTTTTGAAGTGTTTTTTTTTTTTTTTGTGTAATATTGCACATGTTGACGTGGTTTGAGAGTTGAATGAGGTATGAATTTTGAGCCTTGTATTCGTTAAGTTTTATTAATATGATTTGGTTTGGGACCTTTGGGTACTTGCAGATGATTTCTACAGATTTGGTGGTGGAGCGGAACGAGTAGCAAAGTGGGGGCATTTCTGTCCGATAATCAAATAAATTAATCTTGTTAAGGAATTAATTTATTACTTTGCCATAATCTTTGCATTCCCCATCCGAGTCGTCTATCTCGACAATTAATGGTTCAAATTCGCAAATGTATTACTACCAGATGCATTACTACCGGTAATAACGCACTTTGACTGGTAAAAATTTCATTTGTTAATTTGAACCGTTGATTACGGAGAGACGGCTGAGATCGAAAATGGACAAGGCCAGCCTTCCCAAAAAAAAGGAGAGTAGAATAAAGGAGTTATGCAATCTTGCTATATTCCCATAGGACACATGTTAACATGACCATTTTCTTAATATTATAGAACATGATGCACTTGAGAAAGCTAAATAAAGAAAAATGATTTATATAACTAACCCAAATTGATTTGAAACTAGTTGAGTTTTCTAGCCCAAATTTGCACACCACAACACACGCACAAGAGCAAACAAACACAAGAGAATCACACACCAATTACCGAGAGAAAATTTCACTATTTATGCACAATAGTTACAAAAAACTCTCACCCTTGTATCTCTCTCTCACTCTCCTACTCTCTCCTCACTCATACACAGTGCACACACCCACAATGAGTAACCCTAGAGCAAAATAAGAGGGAAACCACAAATTGGGCCCTACCGGCCCAATGGGATAAACTGGGCCCACTAAGGGGTGGACCCAAAAAAAAAACCCAACAATCACCTCTCCACCCCGAGTGGGCCATTGTTGATCTTGCAGCAACGCCATGCCACCATCTCCGATCCACCACACTAGCGAGCGCCTGTGTCATTAACCAATCGAGCTTCACCGCACTCCAAGCCGGAATACTTCACCCGAAAGAATGTGTCCTTGCAAGCTAGATTTGCGGCCAATCAAACCAAATATGAGTACCGCACCCCCTCAACCGGAATGAGATCCACTCTAACATCTCCAATCGAAATGTCTTTGCTCACGAACCGGAGCATCCGCACCCCCTCACTGAGATGCTCGCACCCCCTCACCAGAGTGCCACCCGAAGCTCACCGCCTCGGCGACCGTGGTGGTCATGTCCCTCCTCCCGTGTCGACAACCCCGGAGGAATCACCACCACTAACCATCTCAAGAGCGAAAGAAACTTTTTTCTTCATTGGAGCTCCCATCTTTACCGTCTCTTTCCTCTGGCCTTCCTCGTGGACACCATGCACCAATTGCTCTTTCCATTTCGGGCCCGAATCCCGCAAAACTCTAGCATAACTCTGCTCACCTCGTGTGTGCGTCTGCAACTGGCTCCCCTGCCCAACTGAACAACCTATACCACTCGTCTCAAGTCTGACCATAGCCCCTCCAGTCACAACCGAACCCACAAGCCGGTATAGCCCACCAATCATCCTCCCTCGCAACAACTCTCTATCTCCGTCAAGAACCTGAAGTACTCCACCACTCGCCGAAAAACTGTATCCTATCTCATCAAGCATCCCGAGAGATATCAAGTTCTTCCTCACTCCCGGCACGTGTCGCACCCCGGTCAATCTCACAGTCTTCCCACTCGGCATCCGAAACTTCACTATCCCTTTGCCAACAACCCGATTCGTGGAGTCATTGGCCATCCGGACATCACCACCATCGCATGCCTCGTACTCCAAAAACTGTGATACATCCCCGCAAATGTGATATGAGCACCCATAATCTAGTACCCAATCCGATTTCTTTGTGCATGTAGTATCCGACACGACCAACAATAGATCATCATCGTAATCTTGAACCACCGTCGTTGCTTCCTTTGATTGGTCATTTCCCTTTTCCGCCTTATACTTGGGGCAATTCCGTTTGATATGCCCCTCCTCATGGCAATGATAGCATGTAAATGTCCGACCCCTCGATTGTGAACGGTTGCCGCCTCATTTTCCTTTCCCTTTTCCTCTTGTCTGGCTCCTTCCCCAGTTACCTTCCAAAACTAGTGCCTGACACTCTTCATCATGCTCAGTCCCCATCTCTTTCCTCCTCGCATCCTCACTGAATATGGCATCCGTAACCATTGCCATAGACAACTTTCCTCCTGGCGCAGAGTTGCTGAGAGAAACCACCAAAGTCTCCCAACTATCCAGTAGTGAACTAAGCAATAAGAGAGCCTGCAACTCATCATCGAACTTCAAACCGACATTAGATAATTGATTAACCAAACTTTGAAACTCACTAGAATGTACGGCAACCGAATCTCCACTCCGGAGTTTCAAATTTACAAGCCTCCTCATCAATAGAGCTTTGTTTCGGGATGTTTTCGATTGATACATCTCCTCTAATTTTTTCCAAAGAACAAAAGCATCCTCTTCTTCTGCTACATGATGAAAAACCTCTTGCCCAATGCATTTTCAAATCAACCTTACCGCTTTCCTATTCAATTTCGTCCAATCCTCCGCCGTAACATCCGCCGGTTTAACTCCTTTAAGATCTAACGGGTCATACAAGTCTTTTAATGCGAGCATGTCCTTTTATCCGGGGGCTTCCAAATTGCATAATTTGTAGCCGACAATAGGACCATAGAGTTCATATTAATCTCCGCCATCTTAACACCAAGATAGTCTCTAAAAATGACCCTACGAACTCTTAAATTTGATTTGAAAACTCCAAGTAACGTTTTAAAGCGGTAAAAATAAAACGTACCAACAATTTTCGCTTCAAATCACCTCAAACCGACCTCGCAAAGGGATTCGGAACGTTGAAATTAGTCCAGAACAAGTCTCGGACCTCCCAAAAGTGGTCAATATCGGTCAAAATACCCTCCTGAACCTTTCTGGACCCTCCAAAAAGGTTTCTGAGCCCTTTGACAGCCGCTGACCCCTTTTGAACCGCCGCCTGACCTTTCCGACACGAGGAATGAACCCCCAGAGGGTCGCTTGAACCTTATGAACCCCGATCTGACCCTTTTCAAACGATTCTGAACCTCCTGGACCGCGCGTGGACCGTTTGACCGAGAACCGCGAGCCGTCTGACTTCCTTCAAGCTTTGACCAGCGCGTGAAGCGCACGCCCATGAGTAAGATCTACTCGCTGCCTTCAACCGGCACGTGAGCACTGTTCCGTGTCTTCCGGCGACCGGGCTTGCACCATCGTGATCGTCTTGATGAGAGCTACAAAGCCCTGTGCTCAAAACTTGTACCCAATCACTCTAAGCACGACCGCTACACCATAGTTGCTCCGCCTCTCTCCGCCGCCTTTCAAATCCACCGTGAGCACTGTTCCGGTGGCCAAGCTCAACCGTGTGACCACCAACGTGTTCGTTTGAGTGAGGCGCATCACCCTTGCTTGTCCGATCAAGTCCTCAACCGGATTTGATCTCAACTTAAGCAAAAAAGGTGCTTCAATGGCTGCTGTGCAATCCGGTGTGTGCTCCAACCGTGAGCTCTGATACCATGTTGAGTTTTCTAGCCCAGATTTGCACACCACAACACACGCACAAGAGCAAACAAACACGAGAGAATCACACACCAATTACCAAGAGAAAATTTCACATTTTATGCACAATAGTTACAAAAAACTCTCACCCTTGTGTCTCTCTCTCTCACTCTCCTGCTCTCTCCTCACTCATACACAGTGCACACACCCACAATGAGTAAACCTAGAGCAAAATAAGAGGGAAACCACAAATTGAGCCCTACCGGCCCAATGGGATAAACTGGGCCCACTAAGGGGTGGACCCAAAAAAACCCAACAAAACTAAAGCTCTTTTGTCAAAACTGGATTCGTATCTAAGTGGTCTAAGTTCAATTTTATACCGGTTAGCCTCATCTAAAAAAAAAACAAAAAAAAAAAACACTCCGAAAGTTGTTTCTCTCTTTGCCCAAAACAAAAGTATTGAAAATTATAAGAAATCCATGCAATTCATGCGAAAAAGGTCGTCTGGATTGGGCTGATACAGCTTCTGTACGGTTTTAGCTACTATTTTTATTGGTAACCGAAAAAAAAATTTCAATGTGAGCTAGCATCTAGGCTGTCCGAAAGTGTTTAGACAGCCTAGTTTCTCCCTCTCTCTCTCTCTCTTTAAAAATTTGGACGGTCCCAAACACTTTTGGACGACTGAGATGTGCGTTTGAACATCATGTAGGACGGTGCTCGCTCGACAATTAAAAATTATTCCGGTAACCGCGCATGTAACAAAGTCTTTAATTCACTAAAATGCTATCAAAATCGTCATTCACAATAAAAAAAAACTTTTACAATTCCAAGCTTTAAAATGAATAATTACTCTTCAATATTAAGGTCGGCATAATTATAACACAAATTTGACAAAGTATGCAAAAAAAAAGGTGACTACCGGAAAAGGCTTGTATTCAAAATCCGAATAGAGTAGTAAATGTATGACTACGTTTACAGAGATTGGATCATCTTATTTATTATTTGGCAAAGTTGAATTCAATAATTATCTCAGCATAGTATATGCAGGGCGTATGGTTTAGTTCGTAACCAGGGTAATAAACTGAGGCTAATGGTCCGTTTCAGGGCGGATCCAAGGGCGGTCACGCGGGGTACGTGCCCCCGCCGACTCCCGCTCCAAACTCAAAAAAAAAAAAATTAATATTATATATTTAGCACAATTATGTAATATAACGCCATATTTAGCATACGCACTTACATATATCTCAAAAATAAAAAGGCTAAATTCCTAAGAGACCCCTCATCTATACTCATTTTCCCAACTGACCCCCTAACCTCTAAAAGCGTCCAAACTCACCCCCTCATCTATCACCGTTAGCCATACAGACCCCTTCTGTTACAAACCCGTTTGTACTTACGAGATTTGCACATTTTTTAGACCAAAATGCCCTTCAACGGCACTGTAACAGCTGTAAACCTTCTCTACTCTAAACTTCATCTCTCTCATTCTTTCTCTTCTTCAGCCGATTGGAACTCTGCTCCTCTCTCTCTCTCTCTAACAAGTTTCACGTATCTTCCTAAATGAAGAGATCGAATTAGTGCTCGAGAAGATCTGGGACCTGCACGACAAGCTCACCGACGCAATCCACTCGAGCTGGGTTTGACGAAAACAGATCGAGCCAAATCATCTAAATCGCGACCCACTTGATTTTCGAGCTTGAAACTTGTTGATTAGGGTTCAAAATCTACTGGGTTATGGTCCAAATGCTTTGAATCTCGCAAAGCAGTGCTCGAATCTGGGTTTTAGGTTTTAACTTGGTGTTTATGGAGGTGGATTGGAAGTTTCTATTAATGAGTGGGTTTTGCTCACATAGGGCTGTCATAATACTCCTATTAATCCCAATTGGGTTTTCAATTCTGAAAGAGAAAGAAGAAAGAGAGAGTGTATTTGTTTCCTTTTTAAACATGAACACTCTGATTTTGAAATAAAAAACAAATTCACTAAATTTTATTTTTGAAAATAGAAATTTTTTGTAAACAAACACACTAAAAAAAAAAAAAAAAAGAGAGAGGGGGTGACTGTGGATGATTTTCATAGATGAGGGGGTGAGTGTGGTTGTTTTTAAGGGGTATTATAGTCATTTGACGTAATTCCGTTAACGGAGTAAGGGGTGTTTTACATTTCGCATAGATGAGGGGGTGAGTTTGGACGCTTTTAAAGGTTAGGGGATCAGTTGGGAAAATGAGTATAGATGAGGGGGTCTCCTAGGAATTAGCCAAATAAAAATGTAGAATTAATTCTGTGCTCATTTTTTGTTCCTTTTGTTTTAATAAAAAGTATGCATTATAAACCTTACAATCTATAATTTGCACAATTATATTAATAAGGTGCCCCCATTGGATTGGATTCTTGGGTCAGCCACTGGTCCGTTTGTCTGACGCAACTAATGATGAAAGATTATACTCTTAAAATTCCATTATCCTAATGACGAAGGGATCAATAAAACTACGCCCGGCGATATATAAGCCCCTATAATATTGTACTAAACAAACACTATGTGAAATCATATACCCGAGAATTATTCAAATCCTTTCCCCAAACCTTTGAAAAAATATTGGAAGGTCAGTTTCAATCAAATACGCATATCCAGTGAAACGAAAGCATCATGTCTAAATTTCCGATGCACCAAAAAAAAAGAAAGCATCATGTCCTCTAAACAAAAGTTCCCTTAACTTTACTTTATAAATAATTATAGCGGGGTCAATTAACCCACCTTGCCTCTTCTTGGATCCGCCCCTAATTATATTGGCTAAGCGTTAGATTGAAAGGTCTACTCTTGGAATGTAATCTTATTTACTTAAAAGAAATGATTGAAAGGTATTCTGAACATGAAAAAATATTGGAACTTTGGAAGGTCAGTTCTTAGACTATCCATTTAATAAAACTACTCAATTCAGAAACAAATTGTTGACGGGATCCCAAAGTACTGAAAGGCCCAGAATGTCACTTGACCAAATAGTCCAAAGCCGGCTCTGATAATAGCAGTTGTTTCTTGTTCCCCTCTTTTTTCCTTTTTCACCTCTTATATGTGCTAGGTACACTTGAAGAGCGGACCTGGCGGATCTCGCAGGGCCCATTGTGTCAGGAATGTTACGGGTTCGCATGACAAAAACAGCCTCTCTGCTTGTAGAGACAGGACTGCGTATATTAATTCACATTAATTCACTCCCAAATCCCGCATATACAAAAGCTTGATTGACTGGCATTGGTACGCCCAGGGCCCATTTGCTACAAAAATTTCAATTTCAAATCTAGTTCATGCAGTATGTCGCTACCATGAAAATATTATGAAGCTATCAAGAAAATATTATGACGCAAAATATATCATACCACACAGCTCTGATATACTAGTTCACATTGTTTAGAAATAAATTTTCTATCAAGAAATATTACGAAACTTAGTATATCATACCACATAGCTCATTGATATACTAGTTCACATTGACAAGAAATAAATTTAATTATGAAGAAAATATTATGACGCGATTTTTCTTTTTCGGCTTTCTTTCATTGGTCAATTTTCCCAAAAGGTCTACTCTTTGTGATCATTGCATAAATTAACTAGTTCCTTTAGTATTCATAGGAGCAGATTAAGAAAGACTCGCTAGACATTAAGGTTGACCAAATATTTAGGGAACGGGAGATGTTGTTGTCCCTTCGGGGCCGTTACATGGTTGTTGGGCCGATCACGGACGGCCGTGATCTGCCATGGACGGCTTAAGGAGTGTTTAAACTAACTTTTTTTACTATTCTATATATTGTCAATGTCGTTTTGGTTGTTTATCCAGAATTTTCGTAATTCGCATCAAATTTCTTTGTTCAATCACTCATCTCGAGAGAAATTAATCTAAAACTATGCAAATATAACAAAAAGTTCATAAAGACGAAAAAGTGTGAATAGAACAATTTTTAGTGTCTTTTATAGTAATTTTTTTTTTTTTTGTGTAATGTGAACTTTTTGAGCTTTTAACTTTTCCCTATGCGTTTTTGCTTTTCTGATTCTTTTCATTGGCACGAATGATTAATTCCAAAACTTTTTAGAATAGACTAACCAAAAATCACTAACATTAATAATACCCATTGTCATCGGGGAAAAATAGCGTACCAAAAATCAATGTTCTAAAACTGTCCAACCGTAATTAAAAATTGCTAGGTGCTAGTTAGGAGGGACACTAACGCCTAAGCAGGGACTACACCAGCGCCTAGGCAAGGACTATGTTCCCATCGATAACCTAATTTAGGCGTTGGACCACCGCCTAGTGCCTAGGCGGAGAATAGTGAGCTTAGGTGACCGACTTTTAGAAAACTGTCCAACCGTAATTAGATTTACAAATGTTTATTCATTCTTTATATTGATCAGCAAATATCCTTCTTGTGACATGACATCCCTCTAGTGTGGCGTCCCACATCGGGAAAAAAAGAAACATCATGGTATATATAACGAATTGCAAACAGCTATTAGATAACTTGAGGTTAACCTTTTGAGCAACGTGATTAAGCTAAAAGTTAACAGGTCAGCTAGGACGGATTGCTACAGGTGGAATCAAAGTCGTTACAGGTGGTATCAGAGTACAATCCTAATCTACATGGTGAGAGCTACCTCTAGAATCTGCATGAGCCATCTCTTAAATCCGGAATAGGAGTAAAGTGCTATACAGAGCTAAACGGTACACCATGGCCACCGGGGGAAGGTTGTTGGGCCAATGGAACGGCGACGTTGCATCACAAGGTGGAGAGATTGTGCATCCCTCTAGTGTGGAGTCCCACACCAGGGAAAAGAACAAACACAATGGTATATATAACGAATTGTGAACAGCTACTAAATAACTTGAGGTTAATCTTTTGAACAACGTGATTAGGCTAAAAGTTAGCAGGTCAACTAGGACGGGTCGTTACAAGTGGTATCAGAGCACAATCCCGGTCTACATTACGGGAGCTACCTCTAAAATCTGCATGAGCCATCTCTGAATCCGGAGTAGGAGCAAAGTACGTGCTATAGAGAGCTAAACGGTACACCATGGCCACCGGGGCAAGGTTGTTGGGCCAATGCAACGGGGACGTTGCATCACAAGGTGGAGAGATTGTGGCATCCCTTTAATGTGGAGTCCCACAATAAGGGGAAAAAGAAACATCACGGTGTATGTAACGAATCGCGAACAACTACTATATAACGTGAGGTTAACATTTCGAGTCGCGTGGATAGGCTAAAAGTTAGCAGGTCGTTAATTACAAGAGGTATTAGAGTCGGTACACTTAGTTTCACTAAAACTTCTACTATGTACGTACTCTCTCCGTTCCATTTTTGTCTCTTTTGTGTTTATTGTCTATAGGATCCTGCTACGGGTACAAACGATTTTGTACAGAAAATGTACAAATCGGTCTCGGGGACCCACTTTTGGGTCCCACACGAGTGATCCGAACCGTTCATTATTTTTAGAACATTTTTCCGAGCGGCTCCACAAAATTTCAGCTCAATCGGACGGTTAGAAGTGCTTGAACCAAAATCACGCCGTTTCATTTTGAACGAAACGGCGTGATTTTGGTTCAAGTACTTCTAACCGTCCAATTGAGCTGAAATTTTGTTGAGCCCCTCGGAAAAATGTTCTAAAAATAATGAACGGTTCGGATCACTTTTGTGGGACCCAAAAGTGGGTCCCCGAGACCGATTTGTACATTTTCTGTACAAAATCGTTTGTACCCGTAGGATTACCGATTGTCTATATCTTTCAATGTGGATCTTCAAAACTACTCCCTCCGTCCCAATTTAAATGCTCCCTACAGTTATGCGTGTTTTTTTTAAAACTATTATAGTTTTCATACTATAATGTATTTTATATGCAATATGGATCTTATTTGATAGATCTCAATTAGTTCTATTAGACAAAATTTTTAAAACTTTGAAAACCTTACCAATAGAAAGATATAGACGTTTGAAAATGACACGGATATACGTAGGGAGCATTTAAAATGGGACGGAGGGAGTATGTAATATAGATCTTATTTGATAGATTTCAATTTGTTCTATAATACAAAATTCTCGAAATCATAAAAAAAATTAAAATTAAAAGATATAAATAATAGACACAAAAGAGACAAATAAAATAATGATAAACGGAGAGAGTACTCAAACAAAAAGGGATGTTTAGACTTGGTCATCAAATCAACATGAGATGGCTGTATAAAAAGTTCCAGTGCCAATACCCTGCACTAGCACAATAAAATGGCCACCTCTAACTCTAACGTTCCAACATCATTTCCATCACTAAATGCTCACATTGTTCTCTTCACTAAATTGATCATCTTATTTCATCTTCCTATGACCAGTTCAGATTATTTCCGATTCCCTAACTTTTATCCGAGTACAACCGACCACGACGCTCTGTATCAAGGAGATGCGGTGATGTCGGTTGGAGCCGTTAAATTCAACTGTAAGCCAGGTACCGTTGGTTGGGCGACATACGCAAAGAAGGTCCGGTTATGGGACTCCGAAACTAGAGCCCTCTCTGACTTCACCACCAACTTCTCCTTCACTATTGACACCCAACGGTCATCCAAGTACGGCGACGGACTCGCGTTCTTCCTTGCTCCGGTCGATTTCCAAATCCCGCCAAACTCGGCAGGCGGGTACCTAGGGCTTTTCAACCCCGAATCAGTGGAACATCAAATTGTGTTTGTTGAGTTCGACTCCTACTCGAATTCTGAATGGGATCCCACATATGATCATATCGGGATCAACAATAATGCTATTGGTTCACTCACTACGACTCCGTGGAACGCTAGCTTGCACAGCGGAGAAAGATGTCATGCTTCGATTACATACAATGCCAGTACAAAGAGTTTGAGTGTGTTTTGGTCTTACAGGGGAAACTCTTATTCCAGTCTTTCTTACGAACTAGACCTAATGGAGATTCTACCGGAATGGGCCATGGTTGGATTTTCAGCGTCGACAGGGTGGTGTGTGCAGAAAACAAAGCTTGAATCATGGGCATATAGATCAAGTTTCGACACAAAAACAAGTAGTTTCGCCGCACAAACAAGTGGAAAGCGCGCAAAAGATACCAAATTGACGGTTGGGATACCAGTTTCAGTGGGTATTTTGATTTTTGGAGCATTGATATTGATAGGATCTGTGGTTGTAAGGAAAAGGAGGCGTGTTCGAAGGGAGAAAACAGAGAAAACTAACTTGACATCGATCAGCGATGATCTAGAAAGAGGAGCTGGACCAAGGAGGTTTACCTACGGTGATCTTGTTTCAGCTACAAACAACTTCTCGGCCGAAAGAAAATTGGGTGAAGGAGGATTTGGAGGTGTTTACCAAGGGTACTTAAATGATTTAGACATAGCGGTAGCCGTGAAGAAAATGTCAAGGGGATCTAGACAGGGGAAAAAAGAGTACATAACAGAGGTGAAAATTATAAGCCGGTTGAGGCACCGGAATTTGGTGCAACTTATCGGTTGGTGCCACGATCAAGGTGAGTTTCTTCTCGTCTACGAGTTTATGCCCAACGGAAGCCTTGATGCTCACCTCTTTGGGAAAAAGATTACTCTCACTTGGGCTGTGAGGTACAATATAACTCTTGGTTTGGCCTCAGCATTGCTCTATCTACATGAAGAGTGGGAGCAATGCATTGTGCACCGGGACATCAAGTCGAGCAATATTATGCTAGACTCAGGATTCAATGTCAAGCTCGGAGACTTTGGGTTAGCCCGACTCATGGACCATGAGCTCGGACCGCAAACAACTCGCTTAGCCGGAACATTTGGGTACTTGGCACCAGAATATATAAGCACAAGAAAGGCAAGTAAAAAGGCAGATGTTTTCAGTTTCGGGGTGGTGGTGTTGGAAATTGCTAGCGGGAGAAAATCAGTTGATCCGACAGACGGACAATCAGAAATAGGGTTGGTGGAGTGGGTTTGGAATCTCTATGGAAGAGGGCAAATTCTTTTTGCCATTGATGAGAGAGTAAAATCAGATTCCGAGTCGAAAGAAGTAGAGCGTTTGTTGATTGTAGGGCTGTGGTGTGCTTATCCTGACCATAGCCTTAGGCCATCAATGAGGCAAGCAATTCAAGTACTTCAATTCGAGGCAGAAATGCCTCATCTCCCTGTGAAGATGCCTGTTCCAATGTATCATGTACCTGGTGCAGGAACCTCCAAGCCTGAAGAACCGCAGATACATTCCGGTGGGGCTAGTGTAAGTTGTTCAAGCATCGAAATGGGTCGTTAAATTTTATTTTGTTTTTCGCTGGTAAGAGTGTCCAAGAAATTGCAGAATAGATCGTTGTAGTTGTTTTGTTAGAGCGCAATAGCCAATAGTTAATACCGTTTATCATCACTTTGAAAAAAGAAGGGTTAATTGTATCACTGAATCCATGCTTAATAAGCGTGTAATAAATTGGATAATGTTGCTTAGTGTTTCCTCTCTCGTATTTTGTAATGCCCCCGATTTCCACCACTGCAATTAAGAACATTATAAATGATTTTAATGTTAAAAATACTAGCATTACCTAAAGAAATTCGAAACATAGTTTGATTACTGTAAGATGGTAAATACGCTTGACATGTGGCATTGAGTGAAACAGCAACAAGTGGAGGAGAGGGTCTCGATCACGAGTCCAAACCGCGGGACCCACTGCGAGGGGCAAACCACAGGACCCACTGGAGAGTCAAACCTAGGACCCACCGCGAGGGCCAAACCGCGGTATGCACCAGCTGCCACTACTGCATGACTGAGCAACAAGTGGAGGAGAGGGTCTCGATCACGAGTCCAAACCGCGGGACCCACTGCGAGGGGCAAGCCTGACCGGTAAGAGTTAATTGCAAATTCAAACATTGATTGGAGCAAATAGACGGTGTAGATGAAGACTCTCTACTCCAATCTAAGAGTTGGACTAAAGAGGATCCACTTCCTAAAAAAATTTACAGCAACATGGAAGAAGAACAAACGAACAGCAGAATTAACTATTGGTCAACTATTTATAATGTATTAATGAGGTACATGGAGTTACTCTTAGGCCTTTGAATTCTATGTTACATAATCTATGCAACTATTAATGTGTTGTCAAAATTTGGCTCTGTTATTATACTATAGGAACGGAAGCACATAATAAAATGCATGCGAACTATATATATATGTTTTACACAAATAGCAAAAGAAACAGCTGAAATCAAGGAATTTACAGAGTGAAGATGCTATATTACAAAAGTAGGTACATTTCATACTCTTTTTTCAAATTTAATGTTCCGTAATTCCCCTTTTCGTTTCTAATATTTTCTAAGGTTCGATTCACAGTTGACACTCATGATCATCCATGGTAAACAATTTGTGGCGGAGTTAGAAGTTTAGACTGAGGGGGCCGACTTAAGAAAAATATTTCTAATAAAAAATGCACTCAACGTATCGTGTAACTTGTGTAGTATATTATTATATATGATTTTTTTTGTCGACAATTACAATACCCATGTGTAATTATTTTCATCTATGAAAGAAATTGAGAAAAAAATTTGTACATTACAACGTAGAATTATTCTACAGATTTTAACTATATAAAATCAGAATTATTTAGATTTTTAAATATTTTTATAGTAATTATCTAAATAATAATGATATTATATAGTATAATGTTAGTAACCATTTTCATGAAAAAAAATTTGTGGGGGGGCGGGCCCACACCAAGCCCCTATATACATCCGTCCATGTAAACAATTTAGTTCCTAGTATTCATATTTACATATACGTAGGGGTGAATAGAGGGGATGCATGCGGGGACCCTTGGTACTATAGTATATTATAGATTTTGTTTGTAAAAAAATATAACGAAGGTCCACTCAAAATTTTATATCTGTATATGAGGATGATATTTTGTTGTTAATTTATGAATACCTATGGTTTGGTACTTCCGCATTATGAATCCTGCGTCTACCAATGTATATACGTACGCACATGATTATTTCGTATTTATTTACTATTATATATGTACATATGGATACCGATTCTATGATACCATTTTGGGCTCCTCGGATTGCCTAACCTACAAAAGCTAAGGGCACATGTGTGGTGTCAACCAATACCATCCGATACTAGGTAGTCGAGATTGTAAAAAAATAGATAAAAAGGTGTTAGGGTTTCCCCATAATAATGAGAATATCGTATCTGAAATGCTGAATAGATGTGTGTTCCTTACGTTATTGTTGTCAGCTATGCTTATCACGTATATATCTATTATTATATATATACGCATAATTATAGTTCGATTCTATCGTGGATCGAGTATTCCAATTTGGGTAGTAAACTCTTTAATGTCACGAATGTCTAAGAAACTATTAGTAGTATTCTATGAATTCAGACCCGGTCCTGAGACAAAGCCGGCAAGATGGCCGTCTAGGCCGGGTACAAAAGATTTTGCCAGACTTAGGGGTCTGCTAGGTGAAAGTTACACATTTTTTTCTACAATATAAAACATATACTGCTATGTTATACATTGTGATTCGGCAAAAAACAAATGAGAGAGGAATTTGGCTCAGCATCCATTGATTTTCACTAGGAAGCCACAGGTGAAACGTTTGTTCTTCATAGACCTGTTTTCCTTCAACTTTTTTCTTTTTACTAGCAACCATTCTTGAGAGCCTGTTTGGCCGCTTGTTTTTCAGTTTTTCGATTTCTCTTTATCGCATTCTGGGTGTTTGGCCGACACACCCAGAAGCCGTTTTGCCCAAAATTGTTTTTCCATTTCTGAAGAAGGAAGCCAGAAATCAAAAACACCCTCACCCCTACTTTTTGATTTCTACTTCTCCTTTTCCCTTTCCAAAACACATTCTGCACATTTCTCCCAAACACTCCTCCCACATCCAAAACACATTCTGCACATTTTTCCCAAACACTCCTCCCACATCCAAAACTCATTCTGACCAAAAGCCAAAAAGTCAAAAATCAAAAGCTAAAAAGTAGGCTCCCAAACACCCTCTACATTAGGGTGTTTGGCCCCCTCTTTTTCTCCTTTTCACATTCTGTTTTTCTCATTTTGGGTGTTTGGATGATAACCCCCAAAACACATTCTCTCATAACTCATTTTTCATTTTGCAAATTCTAAGCCAAAAGGAGCTCCGGAGCTCCTTTTCCATTTCTATTTCTCATTCTCAATTTCCCCCAAATTCTCTCTCCCATTCTACCCCTGAATCTCCGTTGGTTTGAGCACAAGTTGTACCAATCAACTGCTGGATTTGTTGATGATTAGAGATACAAAATGGGTCTTTAGATAAAAAAAACAAGTACGAAGGCTGAGATGAGAGATACAAAATGGGTCTTGGTTGATGATTTACAGCAGAGAATGCTGATTAGGAGTGTATGTTACCATTCATCCTCTGGATCTCCTTTTTTGCCATGGCTGAGAGGCATGAAGGAGGCCAGGGCTGAGATGAGAGGCGCTGGGTAAGAGTAAATATTTAGGGCTCCTTTTGTCCTCCAGATTTTTAATCTACAATGGGGAAAAAATCCTCTACTTCATACAACAAGGTGCACAAATAGGTGCACAGTTGGGATTAAAAGTGTATACCATTCAATAGAATCAAATTTGGTTTGGTTTGAACAAATATTTTCCAGAAAAGAAAAATTAATTAAAATTGAACGGGTCACGGGTACAATAATATTTCCTAATATCAGTTTAAAAAATTTCCTAAAAATTAATATTCAAACACATTTTTAATACCATAATAGAGAAATAAGAGCAAAATGGTAAACAATCTATCCATAACTCATTTTCATTATTACTCTCCCAAACACTACTCATGTTGCAAAATGCATTTTGCATATTTCTTCCAAACACTCCACCCAAATTGAAAACACATTCTGACCATAATTCAAAAACCCAAAAACTCAAAAAGTTAAAAATGAAAAGTTGAAAAGTAAGCTCCCAAACACCCCCGAACCATTTGCAAAAAGGGTTTTCGAATTTTCCGTAATGGTAATGGTTTACGAACGTGTATAGGGGTCGTTATTTCAGTGGCAAAACTTTCCGAGAATGACCACATTGTGCATTTTTTGTCAGAGGTTCGGTCTATTTTCGGCCCTCCCCCCCATACTCCATTGATAGGGGATTTTTACCTTGGTTCTGTTATTAATGTCGTTCATACATGTTTTCATATCTCTCTTCCATCTTAGCTCATAATCATTTAATTTTGGTTAGGTGAGGGAGAAGATAAGGAAAGTAGAAGAGAGAAAACTGTTGACATTATTATAGTAAAAAGACCTATGAAGAGTAAATTAAAGTGGAAAAACTTGACATTGGGTTTACTTTTGAATTAATGTTGTGGGTTTTTGAGAAAATATGATCTTCTTTGTTACTTCACCGATTCCTCTATACTAGACGTACCGAAAAAATAAAAGTTTCTTACAAATTCATAGGGGCGCATTTTACAAGCTTTTTACAAGCTCGCTTTGGGCTCTGAAAAAATTTAGGCGTTCTTGTGTTAAGTTACTCAAAACTTTGGTCGAATGTGCTCAAACTGAATCCATGAGTGCATCCAACCCACCAAAGTAGCCAAGGTTGTAACTGACAAACTGTAAGTCCTCTGATCTTGTCTTCAACTCTTGCTTGCGACGCCTTATCATGTTGGAAATGGTTACAATACACACCTATTAAAAGTGTATACCATATGTATCTATTGTATGTTCCAGATTGTGTCATCTCATAGACAATCATAACATTTTTTAGTTTTTTGTAACTTTTCAGCAATATGATTCGTAACATTTTGGTGTGTCTCGTAACTTTTATAGAGGTGTGTATGATACACACTCAAATAAGGGGTGTGTATAGTATCTTTTTCCCACTGCAAGAAAATTGACCTATAGTGACATGCAGAATTTGTCACTTAAAGTTAAAAAATTATCACTAAAATGTTTTAGTGACGCAAATTTTGTTGTCATAGAGATGTCACTTAATGTGTGTTGCTAAAAATATATAGTGACAACTTTTTACAATTGCGTCACTAATAATAATTTGTTCAGTGACAAAGAGAAAGTTGTCACTATAGAGTGAGTTTTAGTAACACCAATACCAATCAAATTTATCAAAAAGAGATATCCAAATTCAGTGGCTGCCCATTTCGATCCCCCGACCTCACGCCATCGAGGATTCAAACGTCCAACCTCCTGACCACTGAACCCAGCTTGTACTTTCATTTGATGTTTCCTCTAAAATATATTTAAATTATCGTTGGAGACCTCCATATATGTATTATATATTATATTAGAAAACTAAACTATATTGTTTATATTTCACAACTTACAACATTTTTTATGATTTCAATTTTTTTTTAAAGTATCAGAAAACTAAAATATTTTTAATTATGGGTTATGCTAACGGATGTCATAGTGCATCAATTAAAAGTACACTTTTGTGGGTCCCACTTGTACAAAAAAATACTCCCTCCGTTTCTTTTTAAGTGTATTGCTTCGTAAATCCAACTTATTAAAGAGATATCATTATTACACATTTCACATTAACTTTTACCTCTACTTTTCAAAATTATCCTTTACTTTTACTCATTAACTCTTTACCTACTAACTTTTCAAAATGACAAAATAATAATTGTACAAACTTTTACCCATTAGCTTTTCAGAACAAACACTTATTAAGGGACAATCCAAAATGGAAAGTTAAACACTAAAACAAGGACGGAGGGAGTACACTCGTACATTAAAGTACAATTAAAGATATGCTTTAAAGTACAATTGTACTTTTTTTACTCTTAACGGATGCACTATGGCACAGGTTATCATTTCCCTTAAATTATAAATACCTGTATGCATTAGGATACTCTCAAATAAATTATTTAAATTTAATTAAATTTTATAATCAACTTTGGTCCATTAAAAATCTAATCACTAAGAAAACTTTCTGCGGTATCTAATTTTAAGAAGGTTGAAATAAAAAAAGTGCATCTATTTAGTGACGCCGTTTATTCGTTTTGTCACTAATGTATCTCTTGAGTGACAAGATTTATTTTTTTGTCACTGAATGATATTCTTTAGTGACAATGTTTATGGTTTGTCTCTAAATATAGCTTTTTAGTGACAATATTCATTTATTGTCACTAAATACAATATTTTAGTAACAACTTCACTATTGTCACTGAAAGCATGATTTTAGTGACAACTTTGAGTAGCCACAAGAATTTTTTGTCACTATAACTCATTTTTCTTGTAGTGTCCTATCATGTTTGATAGTAATATGTGTTCATGATAATTGATACGTGAACTGATTTAGACTCGCGGTTTGTCTTGTAGTGTTCCCTTTTATTAGAAAACTAGTTGAATGCTCCGTGCACGCACAGAGTCTTGTGCGCATGGTTTTTCATGTGGTGTTCGTACTCGTGGTCATATTTATGATGATTTGTCTATGTATTGTGGTGATAATATTGTGAAAGAATGTATCTTCTTTCAACAACAAAAAAATAATGAAAATATCTTTAATTTGACACAGATATTATATATATTTAGTGAAAAAATTTAAGAATAGTATTTGAATTTTGAAGGGAAAGTGAGAATTGATTGTAAGTTTTTTGAATATAAAGATAGAAATGGAGAGGAGTGTTTATGAATGGGAATAATTTTCAAACTTTCTATTTGATTTAAAAATAGTATTTTGAGTCTTCAAAATGGAGCTTTGACAGCTTTGGGGTTGGAGATGCTCCAACGATCTTATTCTTATATCTGAAACTGTAGATGAACAAATAAACAAAGGATATAGCCAAAAAAAAAACTTCCATTACAAGTAAATAAAAACATACAATAAACAAAAAAGGAGATAAGAGAAAGGAGTAAAAAAAGAACAAATTATTATTTTTTTGAAAAGAATAGATAACACAGGTTTACCACACAAATGAAATTACAAATAATTAAAAAAACTCAAAGATCTCACATTATTAACATCAAAGCTCTGTCATTTGATTTATCAAATTAACGACAAGTGAGGAGAAATACTCAATTTGTCTACAAGCAAGAAAAAACAAATAAGTGAGGCAGGTAAGAAAACAAGGGAATAAAGGATGTCATTGGGGACCAAAAACTGAAGAAATCTACCTACTCTTAATCTTCAATATGTTCTTTGATTCTCAGAATTTTTTATTCTTCATCATCATCAAACAAACCTTCATACGGATGTCACACTTCTCCATCTTTATCATCTCCGTGAACAACTCGTTAGTTTAAAAAGCAAGAAGCCCATTCAAACGTCAACTTCTCTCAGAATCACAAAGTTCACTGTTTCAAAATCTCTGGAACTGAAAAAAAAAAAAACAACAAAACAAGAAACCTTGTAATCACAACAACATTATCTATCACAACGAAGGTAATATAAAATCACCTGCAATCAAAGCTTCGTCTAAATTATGACTCTCAAACCTCCGTGGAGTCACATATTTCGCAGTTTAAGTCGCCACATAAAAATACCACACACACAGTCACACACACACACACACACACACACACAAAAAAACCATTTCATACCCTTTTAATACGAGCAGAGCCTCAAAATTAAAATTAAAATCAAAGACTAAACATTTAACATCGACGAGAGTGGAGGCAAGTTTGGGCAGCAAGAGCAAGGATGAGAGAGATCTGAGCGTCAAAAGAGGAAATACTTCCTCGTAACGGGCTTCACCATTTCCATACTGGTTTCCAAGTTCCTCATGCAAAAAGGGGAAAGAAACGGGAAGTAATTGGATGCTATCATCTATGGCGGTGAGTCCCCCTTGGTCTTGGCCAGCTATGCCAAAAACAAATAAAGAAACGTAAAGGTGAAGCAATTGGGCTTACAAGAGAACGTTAGTGAGTCCCCCTTTGGTTGGGCCACATGTGCAAAAAACAAAAATAGAAACGTGAAGCAATTGGCTTACAAGAAAAACGTTAACAATAAAAGGGAAAACTGTGACTACCAAACACGGTTTTGAAGCGAAATCCAAACAATAGGATTTCCTTTAAATATAGAAGGATAAATTCAGTTTTCATTTTGTTTAATACTCCCTTTTAGATTGATTATATACTTTGTTTCTAAAATTTCTCTTTCTTTTATCAGGGTTTTACAGATACACGAGGATGGAAAAAGTAAGGTGGCTGGGGTTGCTTGTTCAGCTTTTATTCATGCTTGCTGAATGCAGTCTCCATAATGGGTGAGAACCGTAGGAAGTAAAAAATAATTCATATATATGATTTTATTGTACTATAATGTGTCATTACTTATGTTACATTAAATACAGTGTTCATTAAGTATACATATATTGTACAAGTGAAAACTGCTCCTTCGGTTATTCACTTGGATGTGGCTTATTCATTTAAGCTCACAAAAAATATTAAAATCATGTTTCATTTTATATTGGTTTGTAAAGTAAGAGGAAAAAAAATTAATTGACGCAGTTGTGGGTTCAAAGAGGATATTGATACCCATGTTTATGGGTTGGGGTAGGATAAATTTTGTCCCAACTTTATTTAGTCCATTGTGATGGACGGTGAGATTGACCTTACTAAAATATCATCTAATGCGATACATAATAATTGAATATGATTAATTACGCATATAGTGTGAGTAAATGATGGAACATGGGAAATTTTGGGGTGTTCTTAGCACGCATCCACGTGGTGCCCTGGCCCGACACCCGTCAACACCACATATTTATGTAGGGCACACCGCTAAACGTATAAACTCCACAGAAATGGGTGGTGTTGAGGCACCAAGTGGCACTGTCCCAAAATCAATGAATAACAGTTTGACATGAGCGAACGTGTAAAGAGGCCGGCGAGGCTGGCGAGGCCGGGCTCCTGCCATAACAATATTTTTATAGTACTCCCTCCCTCACATATTGTTGGGACTCTTTCCTTTTTTTGACGTCTCAAAAAATTGTCTATAATTTTTAATTTATTAAATTTTTAATATTCAATATGCATCTTGTTTGATAGATCTCAATTAGTTTTATTAAACAAAGTTGTTGGAATACAAAAAACATCATAGATTGTAAGATATAAAAAATTCTTTGAGATGTTCAAAAAGGTAAAGAGACCCATCAATATGGGACGGAGGGAGTATTTTTTTTACTTTCATAGTCAAGTTTTTACGGTGTGAGCAGACTTCCTCTTTAAAGGTTCTCCTTCCTAATTTGAACTTATTGTTCATTTTTGGACTCTACCACTGTATTCTGAGGCTTTTATGTCATGGACATGAAGCCTTTACTTAGACTGAGTTTTTATTACGGTATTTTCAATATTTTTGATATTTTTGGCCTATAAGCTGCCAAATTAACTACAGAAAGCCTGAAATTTCAGCCTTACTAGAAGCCAACCTAAGGGGTGCTTGGCCGAATTCTGACACATGCCCGGCCCGCCACTTTCCGGGTCCAAGATATAGACCCCTCTAAGACTCGAAACAAAGATATCCAAATCCACCCTATGTTTCGTTGGGAAGCTGGTCATGCAACTTTGGATTCCGGCCTGAAATCACTTCATGCAGCACAAGTTGGTTTTGAAATTCTGGGGGATAACTGCATTTGAATTAGAATGACGAACAACTGGATATTTGGGCAATATCAAAACACCTGTAAAACCGAATTGATTATGTTTTGCACTAGGCCTACTACTGCCTAGAGAGCTTCTCTCTCTAAAAGTTAGAATATCCTAGGGTTTATCCCTCTCCTCTGCCGGCAGCCCCACCTTTTCCGGCCTTCCCCCACCTTTTTTCCCCCTTGTTTTTTCTTCCTTTCCTCCTTTTTCTCCCTTCCCCCATCACCAGATCTCCCACCCCTTCATTCTCCTCTGTTTTTCTGTGATTTTGAGGGGTGGGGCTGCCGCCTTTTTGCCCCAACCCTCCTCCCCCACCCTCAGCCGGACACCCACCATCTACCCATGGGCTGGACTCGACGCCTCTTCCCCCCCCCCCCCCCCCCCCCCTCAGGCCAAATCTGCCTTTTTCTCCTCCGTTACCTCCACCTCCCCTCGGCCCCTCTCACCGCCTTCTCCCCTCCGCCTCCGCCCTCCATCATTCCCTCCTCCTACCTCAACCTCCTTCCTCTGTCTCCTGCACCTTCTTCGATCCTTTTCTCTCGTGTGTCTCCGGTCCCGGCAATAGGTAGATCTTGGGTGTTACGGGCCCCTCCGGTTAATAAAGCATTATGATGCCACGGGAGGCGGCTATGGAAGATCGTTTTGTCCGGGGAAGTGACTTTCATTGAACTCGGTTGAAATCGGTGCAATGTGTTGGAACTCGGTGTGTCGACTTAGGGGATCTCGGTTGAGTATCAGTGCTTCTGGTTTTTTTGTATTCGGTGGTTTTTTGGTACAAATCGGTGATAATCAGTGAGTCAACTCAGTGAGCTTGGTTGCACAGGTTCTTTTGGGTGAAGTTTAGTCAGCTTTTGTTTAGTTTGGTTTTTCTTGTTTTTTTCTCTATCGATTACTTTGCGTTGTATCAGTTTGGTTTGAGCTGGGAATCTTTGTGTTTCTCTATCACTTCCATTTGAAACGGATTCATCATTCCGTCCCCTAGGTGTCGGGTCTGCTTCGGCAGGTGTGTCTGCGAGACGGTGGCCCAGTCAGCCTAATGCCGTTCTCTTTTCACTTGTTAGTGGTTTGGGCTTCATTCATATCTTCCATTGTAATCGGTGTCGGATGGCGTTTAATGATATCTTGACTTATTTCAAAAAAAAAAAACCGAATTGATTGGAAAAGGGCCAAAAAAAAATTGATTTGGTTTGGTATTCATACTTGGTTTTATTACGGGCCGGTACAAAAAAAACAAATATTTATTACCACTAACTCCATTAAGGTCAATCACTCTTTTTTAGGTTTAGGCACTTATGGTGCACTTTCATATTATAGGGTTTTAGTGGTTTAGGTACTTTCATAGGGTACCCTAGGATTTTAGGCACTTTCATAGGGTTTAGGTTTAGGCACTTTCATAGGGTACCCTAGGATTTAGGTTTAGGCTGCACTTTTCTATTATAGGGATTTTAGTGGTTTATACACTTTCATAGGGTACTCTATGATTTTAGGCATTTTCATAGGGTACCCTAGGATTTAAGTTTAGACACTTTCATAGGATACCCTGGGGTTTAGGTGGGGTAGGTAGAGAGAGAGAGAGAGAGAGAGAGAGAGAGGTCAATGAAATCCTCTGCACTGACTGACGCGCACATGGGACTGAAAGGGACTGACGCGTCTCTGTCTATAAGGGACTGACGCACATGGGGAATAAGGAGTGATCGGTGCTTTTTGGTTTTTTCTTTTCGGTTTGATTTTGATTTTGACACAATTTGAACGACCAAACCGCTAATTCTGATTTGTGAGAGAAATATCCAAAAATCGGAAAAAAATCGAAATAGACGAAAAAGAGAAAAAATTGGTTCACCCTCACCAAAGGAGGTGAACAAAACCCTCACCCTGATTGGTTGAAATGGTGTGGGGTCCATGGAATCAATACACTTTTTTGTAAACATGACATCACTTTATGGTGGGATCCACACTATTTTTTGTGGACCCAACACCATTTCAACCAATCAGGGTGAGGGTTTTGTTCACCCTCTTTTGGTGAGGGTGAACAAATTTTTTTCCGACGAAAAATGAGTCATTGTATAGGGATTGGCACATGAAATTTACAAGAAATTTGGAAAGAGCTAAGAACTACTAAAAACTAGGAAATGAGCAACCCACTGAGGGCAATCATGCTCTGAGACATGTTACTGCAGAAAGCAGACCGTAATCGGTGTAGAGTCCATCCGAGTATCAGTAGAAGAGCATCCCTGAGTTCAAACCATTGGCGGCGGTCTTGTAAGTGGCTAACGTTGGCATTTATGCCGCGGGGACACCCCACAGCCGTAAAGGGATGCTCCAGTGCGAGTTCCTGACACTTCGAAACTCCAGGCGGAAAGAACAACCTGCAACGAGCCAGACCTCTGAGCAAGCACCAGTAACCAGGAGCCGGGATCTGGAAACCAGACCGGACAGAACCAAACCAAACCAAAGAGAACACAAAAATAAAAAAAAATAAAAAAACGACAACAGAACAAATCGGACTCAGACACACGTGCAAACCATCCGGGGCGCCCATCACTTAGTTGAACCGGTGCAGGCCGAAAAGCACTAAGTTGAGAGCGAGTTGCTTATTTCCCACCACCATCCCACCAGATCTAGAGAAAACCAGGTTGGCAACAACCGGGCTGAAAGGCAGCCGGTAGCAAAAGCACGAAAGCATAATAACCACTTTTCAGCCTCCTCTTTATTTGACCCACCACCAGCCGACACCCACCCCGTCATCACCTACCGCCTCAGTTACCCCGGGCTGAAAAATCCGGGTCTCTGGGGACAGAGCAAACGCAGAAAGGACCAAGGATGAGGGGAGATGAAACACACTAACACCCTGTTTGGATGCTGGACTAGGCACCCGGATTTGGAAAACACCCTGATATGTAATCCCGGGCCCACCTTACTCCGGCGTTTGGTAGCAACTCCACCGATTCATCTCCCCCCTAATTTGAATACTGTTGGGACTACAAATCAGGGAGAAGCCTCGTTAGCTAACGATAGGCTCAACCCCATCGTTAGCAAATCCGGGTGATTTGGAGGGTTTTTGTACACTAATTTGTGATGTTTGAGTTTCGGAATGGCCAAAAATGGCGGAAATTGTGTTTTCCAGCTACAAGATGAACCGGGAAGACGATGGCAATGGCCAACAATGGCGGAAACCGACCGGGGAAGAAGAAGATGATGAACGTGATGGTGTTTTATAGCTTGTCTTTTCTTTTTAGTTAAATCACAGTAGAACCCCTTGATTGATTGCAGTGAAGCCCCTCCTTTCCTTTTTAGTTAAATCACACTAGAACCCCTTGATGATTGCAGTGAAGACACCTAATGACCAAAAAATATAACAATATGTGAATTTTCACCAAAAATAATAATAATAATACCATTTTATTTTAACTCTTTATTTTTTTTAATATCTAATATATATTTTATGTTTATTTATGTATTTATTGTGCATTTACTGTAATTATGATGTATTTTATTACAATTATAATGAAATTAATTAATTATATTTATTAAATTAATAAATTGGGGTAATTCGGTCTTTTGCCTCATATCCACCTTCCAAATCCCCTTTCAAAATATCATCCAAACACCTCACTAACAAATCCACACTTCTTATGATGTGGGACCACCCTCATTATCAAATTCACCATCATTACAAATCCACCCAAATCATCTCCGGCATCCAAACGAGGTGTAATGGGGGGGGGGGGGGGGGGGGGGGGCGGGGGGGCTGCAAAAGGGGCAGCAGCCCCCACCCCAGGAAGAAGAAAATAGGGCCGGCTGTTTTCTAGAGAGAGAGAGAGACAAAATCGAGGTTTTTTTTTCCCCAATTAAATTTTTTTGTATTCTGACTACTATTTATCTAATGGGTTCGACTTACTGACTGAGTTCCAAAGTTTTCAAAAACCTCACTTGGACAAAAAATTTATTTTTGGTACTAATATTTGTCATTTTGAATTCTCGTAACATTAACGTCAATTTTTTTAGACTAAACTACTCTTCATGTGAGAAGCCTTAAAATGAAAATTACAAGAAAATGCAAAAAAATAAAAATAAAAATAATAAGGGTCATGCAAACGGGTGCACCCGTTAAAGGTACAAAAAATACATTTTTGTGGATCCCACTTGTATAAAAAAATACACTTCAAAAATACATTTGTACGTTAAAGATGTACTTTAAAGTACACTTAAAGAGATATACTTTAAAGTACATGTGTACTTTTAAATTGTATTTTTTTGTTTTCTTAACGGGTGTACTATGACACCCGTTAGCATTTCCCTAATAATAAAATCACTAAAACAAAAAATGTTTGATACAAATGTCTTGTCCTTTTCTCTTCTTTTTTTTTTTCTGCAACTTTTTCCGTTTTCAACTTACACTTTAATATTTTTCTGGTTGTTCCGTCAAGATGAATAATCATCTCAAAATTTTGATGAAAAATAAATCAAAATCACCAAAATCATCCAAACCGATCTTAATTGGGTCTTGTTAACCTTCATTCAATAAGTAGATGATAATATCTATATAATGATAAATTAATTCCGATATGTATGCACAATTAACGGATATTAATCTACTTTAATATTAATACATTTTCCTTAGATATATTTATGTATTTTCTACTACTTATTATCTTTCACACTTTGGGCCGAGTTTGGCATTTTTTTATTAAAAAAGAAAAAATTTAGGCGAAATTCGAAGATAGACATGCCATCAATTTTGGTTTTCCTCTTCTTTCCGTTAATGAACTGAAAGATGTTCTAGGGTTTGGGTGGATCCATCTTCAAAAAGTTTTCCTGGGTTCCAGAATTGGAGTTAGGGATTCAATATTTGGATTTTGGAGTAAGAAATGACGTCGTAGCCTTTCCAGTCTCATTATTTGAGCGAAAACAATTGCTACTCCATTATTTCTAATCCGAAATGCCAGTTGAACCCTAATCAACTCGATCAATTCACCCCGGATTTCTTCAGCCAAAAAGAAGAAATCTGGGGTGAATTGATCGAGTTGATTAGGGTTCAACTGGCTTTTTGGATTGGAGTTTACAGTGGATGTGTTAGTTTTAATGGTGAAATTGAGAAGGCTACAATGCCGAACCAGCTGATAGAAGGGTATGAATGACTCCTGGTGTCAGGCAAAGCAGATGAGGAGTCTCCTTTCACCGATACGTAATTATCTATTCTGTTTTTATGTTACTGAATTTTTGAAGCCATGTTTAATTTGTTGGTGCGGTAGGCGAATTGAAATGCCTGAAAGTAGAAATCTTGTTAAAATGGGCAAGTAATCAAACTCTTGAAAACCACTGAGGCTGAAAAAAACGAGCCAAGCGAGCCGAGGAGTTGACTAGTTGTTCATGCCTGGTTTGAAAACTTAGTGAGCTTTAAATTTACGGTCAAAGCTAAGCTTGGTTATGAAATGAACTGATCTTAAAAGACTCCTAATCGAGCTGAACATGAGCGATCTGAGTAGTTTGAGTTTTTTATGGGTGAGAAAGTTGAATGAGCTTAGTAGAAGCTTGTTCGAGCTTAGTTTGAAAGATTTAAGAGCTTAAAAAAGTGCCCATACTTTTTTTATTAGTGGAACAAACTGATCTTGGACAAGCCAAGGAGAAAGGACAAGTAGCTTGGTTCAGCTAAGCACCAACTTGGGGTTATCATTACAGGCAGGTGAACTCCATCCCCGAGCGTTTGACATGGAAGGAAGCTAGCTGATAACAAAAGTGCATACTGGCAAGTGCACGCCCAAATTAATGGTTCGTGCCACGAAAGTTCTTAGAATGAGCTGCTATTGGTCCACCCAATAGATCATGATTTGAAAACATATGTGAGAGCCTTGCAGCAAAATGGAAGAAGCACTAGGATACTAAATAGTAAGGATCATCCTCAAGAGAAGGTGAGAGGAAGGCCATTTAGGCCTCCCTCGAGAGAAAGTAATAATCGAAAAAGCAAAGAAGCCTTGGAATATGCTATGAGTAGTGTCAGTAATTCCAAGGCAGCTGTTATTTCTGGTTTAATCTTGAAAGGAATGAAAACCCAATGTGTTAATAGCGAGGGGATCAATAGTACCGTGTCTATTCCATTTCTTATGGGATAACTTGTCCAAAAGTAATCATCCCACCAACTGTCCCATTCCAATGCCAGAAATGCTGTCTCATGGGATTGATAAGCAAATCTCATATCTAATCTGCTCAATAAAACAAGTCTTAGGGTGGTTGGCATCTTGCTAGCTACAAGCTATTGTCTTTGTTGAGAATTCAGTGTTTTGGACTTCGGCTGGTGCCTTAATGACCATTCTGGGTGGGTGCCTTTTCATTTCCTCTCTCCTTGTTTGATTGTAGTGTTCTTTTCATTAATCTTTTAATGTTCTGCTTTTCTTGATAAATGTACAAAGTAAGTGTTTAAGAACTGTGTAATTCTCCAGATAATGTACTAATTCAAATTGGTTACTTCTTCATTCGTGCTGTCTGTGAGCTTGTATTCAAAACCTAACTTTTTTTTATCTTGCTTCCAACTGCAGAGGAATTTCAGATACCAGCCAAGAACTGTCCCATGCTGCTCGGGTCCTTTTGCAAGTACATGGTCGCCAAGTAAGACTGCAATTTTTTTTTTTTTTTTTTTTTTGAACTTTTATGCTGTACATCTTTGTTCTGTTATGTTTAAACAAGGTATTATGCATGGAGGTTACCTTTACTTGAATGTTAGCTGTGTTGGAAGGGGATATGGTACTTGTATTAGTTGAAATTGAAACTACTCTGGTGGGAAAAATTTGTTTGACGTGGCAATGACCTTACAGAATCCTTTGCAAATTGTTTAACTTTCTGTTAGAAAGAATAGAACTACTGTCATTTCACTATTTATTCCTGACAATGTTATTAGGCTTATATGGTGACATATGAATGAAGCATGGCTTATGGTGGTTCCTCCAATTAAAAAACGTTCACATAGAGTATTTGTGCTTCGTAGACGGTGACAAGCTCAAACAAGTTGATTACTAACTCAGTGCATTTGAAACTTATTTGCATGTAGGCGAGTATCTATGTTAGGTATGAAATTTTCTTTTCAAAATCACTGCTCCGATGATTATATTGAGGCATATTTCAAAATTGCTGTCAATTTTGGTGGTATTCTAATGGTAGCACATTAGCCCCAATCATCGTGAGGGTTATGTGGTCAGTTTTTGCCCTTTACTTTATTTTATGCCATGTTTTGTCTTTTCCTTTGAATATGTATGGATGGAATATGTATTGATGGAATATGTACTTCAGGTGGTGATGTCTAATGGTCTCGTTACGGTAACTATCTCAAATCCGGCGGGCATGGTCACAGGAATACAATACAATGGAATGAGTAACATACTTGAAACTGCCAACAAAGAAGATAATAGAGGGTACTTACATATGTGTACTTCATCTAGTTTATGATTTTTGGTTCCCTTATGCATTGTGATGGTACCTCTGACATGTGTGGTCTAACCCGATGGCCACACTCATACATCAAAGAGAAAAACACACGGAGAATTATGTTCTTCAGTAGTACGATCCTCTACCTCGATTGAAAGGGTAATAACCTACCCTATTCTCTTTACAGTCCAACCCTTTGTCTCACTTACCAAGTTACCATAGATTTCAGAAAATTTCCCCTCAGAAATTGGGACCTTGTAACCTGAACCAAGCACATTAACAAACCCGATAGTCGTATGGGTCCATAGATTGCAGCATTCGTGGTGGCAAATGAACCCCATTATACAAGACACCATAAAATTCATAGTGGGAGGTGAAAATTTGTTGCTTTGCTATCAACACCCTCTTCATTGAATTCCAGAGGTCCATTAGCTCTTATATTTTAGATTACTTAGGCAGTTTTTAAATCTTTTATTTGTTTGGTTTGTTAGTTCTCTTACCCAATTGTTGACGACAGAGTTGTTATAATGTAAGAGAACTTAAACTATTATTGTAAGCATTGTCGTCAAAAAGGAAAATGCATTCTGTATATTAAGGAAATGTGACCGAATCTTTATGATTCATGATTCGCTTCGATTCTAGATATGGAGATATGTCATTTTGATTCATGATTTGACCACTATGATTGAAGGTATTGGGATTTCTATTGGGGAAGGCCTGGAACAAACAACACCTATTTCAAGTAAGTTTCTTTACCTTAACTGGGCATAAAGGGGTTTTTCAATACGTGAGAGACTCACCATTTAACTGCAGTTGTTTTGATTGAACAGGCAGTCAAGCCTTGCATTCAAGTTATTAGGAAGAAAGATGAAGGTCATGGTGCAAAATGATAATCAAGTGGAGATTTCATTTGTTACGTCGTGGAATGGCGCAGGATTTCCATTAAATGTGGACAGAAGGTGCACTGTAAATCTTAAACTTTTGAGGGTCGCTACAAACCACTGAAGTATATCACCTCTTGACCTAATTTTGTCACCTTATATGTGACTGCCTTTATTCTCCTTTGGGCCTCATTACTTTTCCTTCATAAAATGTAATGGAGGAAGAGACTAAGATAAATATCAGTAATAGAAATCCATTGTTTATGTGATAGGTGTACCACATTTACACTTGACCTGCCATATTAGGTAAAAATGGTGGTGAAAACTACAACAAACATGTGTACCACTTTCATAAACTCTATTTTGGCGTTATAGCAGAACACACATATTTAAGCTTAAGGTAGTACTTTATATACCACCATCGCAAACAGGAAGGAATTAGAGGTCATGTGGTGTATGACCTATTGACCTTATTTAAACTCGTAAATGACTACAGCCTTTCTCTTATGCAATTTCCTCCATACAAGATATTCCGCCCGTCAATTATAAGATGGTGATGAAAATCAAGTGAAAGTGAGGAAATGTTTTTATAAAGAATAATCTTCATGCAAGTCATGGAATCCAGCGAAGCAACTCCTTGCTGAACAGAACCAAAATACTTCCCATTGTATAAATCTCACCCATGGGCTGAATGGTTGTACCTATAGATCAACTTTAGCTACTCCGGATAATGTCACCATTGATTTCAGCCCCTTTCAACAGTAAAATAAACTTTCAAAATGGCAACCAAATGCCTAAATAAGTTTCAAAGTGTGTTTTTCCTGGATAACCTTTTTCACAAAAACAATTTCCAGTTTGAAATGTTTACTTCGAAGCGAAGAGAGCCCATAGAGTTCTTATTAACAAAGATCTTAATCCATATAAGGTTGTCTTATCATTGCTACTACCTCTGCAGATATATTATGCTGCAGGGCAGCTCTGGCTTCTATTCATATGCAATATGTGAGCACTCGGAACAAATGCCTGAAGTGAATATTTACCAAGCAAGGATTGTATTCAAGCTTCAAGAAAACAAGTAATCAAAAGAGAATCAGCTACATTGAAATCTTTCATTTGTCACTGCGACCTTGAGTTTGTTTGGCTAACTATTACAACTGCATATATAGATAAATACATGTTTTGCCTAGTGTATCTAATCCATTGCTATCAGGTTTCATTACATGGCGATATCTGACAAAAGGCAAAGGGTCATGCCAACTCCCACAGATCGAAGAAATGCTCAACCGCTTGACTACCCGGAGGCCGTTCGGTTTACAAGACCAGGAAATCCATCCTTAAAAGGAGAGGTTGGTGCCTTTTCTTTTTATTGACAATTTGTATTGTGATAAGAATTTGATTTACAAACACAATTCAGTCAAAACACCTTGAGAATGGTATTTTACAAGTTATGACGTATGAGTTAAATTAATTAATGGATGTTTTGGTTTGAAACTAAAAGGACAGAAGATGTCACCTCATTACGTGTTGTAAAGTTGTAAATAAATTATGAATGTATAGAATTGCCAATGATAATGCTTCAAATTATTTGATGAGCGCTTGTGATTAATAATTACTTGAAATGCATGTAGGTAGATGACAAGTACCAATATTCCTGCGATAACAAAGACAATCAAGTGCATGGGTGGATATCCAACAACCCGATGGTAGGGTTTTGGATGATTACACCAAGTAATGAGTTTCGGACTGGTGGACCTCTCAAGCAGGACCTCACTTCCCACGTTGGCCCCACAGTCCTCTCAGTGAGTATTTTGTTCCTTCACAAACCAAAATTTTTGAACACAAAGTTGTACAAGGGAAAAAGATTCCTCTAGCCCATACAACAGGACCTCCTGCTAATTGGGGACGTGAACCTGTTAAAACTATCAACCATGTTCTTAGAATACCTTGACAATGAGATCTTTGTTATGGAACATCTGTGTTTCACCGGTCAAGTGATGGCACATGAACTTAAAATACGAACTTAACTGCGAGAGGGTAGCAGGATGTTCCTGTATGAATTGTAAGAAATCTTTTTCCTTGTACAAGATGTTCTTGGTTCTTTTTACTCCTATTTCATTGAAGAGAATCCAATCCACTCCATTTGGATTTCTATAAAGCTAGAACTTGCATGTGTAGCTTCTTTGTATGATGACTTTTGATTAAGATTTATGTGTCCAGATGTTTGTGAGTACCCATTATGCAGGGGAAAACATGGGAATGAAATTTAGAAATGGAGAGCAATGGAAAAAGGTTTTTGGCCCTGTCTTTGTATACCTTAACTCGGCTTCCAACAACCAGAAATCTTCACTTTGGCATGATGCTAAATCACAGGTACTTATTTTTTTCCTTAGCATAGTTAGAACTTATGAGGCAGGCTTGTTTATAATTGTAATTGCTGATGTTCATTAGATGGCTAAAGAAATTGCAAGCTGGCCGTACAATTTCCCCCAATCACCAGATTTTTTGCACGCCAATCAACGGTGCTCAGTTAGTGGCCGATTACTTGTTCGTGACGGGTACAGTTAGAACTTAGAAATACTTCAATTCTCATTTTAGGGTGCGAGTCTTATTCAATATGAATGCAACGCTGTTGGCACAAACACAACATTTAGAGTACTTGTTATTTTTCAAGTTTGATTTTGATTATTTCCCCTTTTTTCTGCATTGTAGTGGCCGAAATCTCATGTCAGCTGCCTCTGCTTCTGTCGGTTTGGCACCCCCAGGAAATGCAGGATCATGGCAGTATGAAAACAAGGTTATACATCTTTCTGTTATTAGTAAGTTTAATTTTCCTTGGTTCAGCAATCATTATCATAAAGATCCTAATCAGATAGAAATATCGATAATATTTGGTTACAGGGTTATCAATTCTGGACTCAAGCTGATGCTAAGGGGAATTTTGTGATCAAAGGCATTCGACCTGGGTCATATAACTTATTTGCTTGGGTCCCCAAAATTATCGGAGATTACCAATATGGTCCTTCTATTATCGTCACATCAGGTTTTGACTTTTAAATCCTTTATGACATACAGACATTGAATTTTAGGAATCCTAGAACATTTTGATGACTCAATTTGCAAAGTAGGCAGCTTTATTTGAAGTCTTTTTCTTTTACCACTGGATGTTCAAATGCAGGGTCTAATATCAGACTGGGTAATCTGGTGTATGAGCCTCCAAGAACTGGTCCTACTGTATGGGAGATAGGCATTGCTGACCGTGTTGCTGCTGAATTCTTTGTGCCAGATCCTAACCCAGTCTTGGAGAACCATTTGTACGATAGATTTGACAAGTTAGCGCTCCTGAACCTATCTTCCTAGTTTAAAATAGCTATGTTCGTCTTGTCACATATCTGTATATAGATACTTGTGTTCAATGGATTCTTTATTTTTCGCATGAGGGAATTTTTATTATCCAAATTCTCCTCACAGAGATGCGAGGACTTCATCTTTCCCTTTAATATGGCATTTACAGGTCCCTAAGTAGATTAATATCACATGCTCATCTACACTGTAGGAGTTAGGCAATACGGATTAATATCACATGCTCATGAAATCTGTATTGGGCTTTCAGGTTTAGGCAATACGGATTATGGAACCGGTATGCGGAACTATATCCTCGTGAGGATCTCATCTACACTGTAGGAGTTAGCAACTATACCCGAGACTGGTTTTTTGCTCATGTCACAAGGTATTTGTCCTTGCCCTTTTTGGCCTCTAGCTTGTTAGTGCATCTTCAATGGTTTGTGGCAAGATGCAATACTACTGCTACTTTTCTGTATGCTATAGCGCCAAAATGCCATTCTCTTGATTGTCACATGCCATTTTGGAACGAAAACTATTCCCTTTTCCAAACCATATTTATAGACAATTGATAATGAGGTGGCGAAAAGGGCATTGCCATACCTTTTCCAAATTTGGCACAAGATTTTGCAATACAATTTTTGGACTACACTTTTTAACACGATATTATAGGATAATTTTGTGAAAGTATTGCTCTGATTTTCCTTAGTAAAGCTCCATTGGAGATGCTCTAATACTTTTGTAACTGCTAGTTCTAATGTTACATTTGTAGGCATGACGGAAATGGCAATTACACAGCCACCACATGGAAAATCTTGTTTGATATCAAAGCTGTTAATAGGGCTGGAAATTATACTCTTCGTGTGGCACTGGCATCAGCTAATGATGCTGAATTGCAGGTACGTAGCTTTTTCAACTTGTCAGTTCCATTCTTGTTAGGATTCATTCACCTTTGCACCCTTAGTGTACTACCAAAATTTTCATATAATGCCTTACACATCAAACTTTCTCAACTTGTTCCCCCCTCTATTTGATTTTTTCGATCTCAATAGCTGTCTTCTTTCTCCTATTTTGGCCTCTTCTTTTACTCTTCGAGTCTTGTAAGCATTGCATTATCTCACTCCAGCACTTTGTGGCATTTCTGATGCGATGTTTGATGGAAATTATGACGGGGACACAATAGTTAAAGGACTAATTCTTAAAAATCTAAAGGGGGAAGGACTTAATCAAAACTGTGGTTACAAATCTTCACATTCAGTACCTCTAGCTGAATGCGTGTTCTTATCTCTTTTCTCTTGATGCCAAAAAAAGAAACAAGAAGACTGCACTATCTCGAAGTTAAATTCGACAGTCATTAGTATTTTTGCTCGAAATTCCAAATGCCCGCAATCAGTTGTGTTACCTGTCAATTGCTGTTGCTAATTGAGTTTTACGTGGCTTTTTTAAGGTGCGCATCAACGATCAAAGTGGACCTCCAAATTTCAGCACTGGGCTTATCGGCAAGGACAATGCAATCGCAAGATATGGAATTCACGGCCTGTATCGGTTGTATAGCATTGTTATCCCCGGGCTTCAGCTTTACGAGGGAAGAAACACAATCTTTCTAACACAGTCAAGAGGGTCGGGTCCCTTTAAAGGCCTCATGTACGATTACATCCGTTTGGAAACAACCTGGATGGACAGAATCGATTAAGACAACGATACAATACCCATTGAAGTTTTTCAAGAAAGCGTCCAGGATGTCAAGCTTGCAGCGCTGCATTCTTGATATCTTTTATTTTTGTGGCTTTATAGCGAGTCTGGTATCGATTATATCTCTCCGACAGAAGTATGTAGGTGCTACATATGCCTTCATGTGTTAGGCCTAGGCTGATGTTTTTGTATGCCTTGTAAATCCGTTAAGGACTTAAGGTACCTATCATTTTTTTTTTATTATCCCGTGTCCGGACCAGGAATTGATATCTAAGATATTGTTATAGATATCTAATTAGAGACCTATTCTATTTGTTGGGTTTCACATTTGAATTTTTTTTTTCAGTGTTGGTGTATTGTGTGACAAGAGGGTACCCACAAAATTGAAGGGAAAATTCTATAGGACTGCCATAAGACTAGCAATGTTTTACGAGACAGAATGCTGGCCTATTAAGAAACAGCAGGTGAACAAGATAAGTGTTGCGGAAATGAGAATGTTGAGGTGGATGTGTGGTAAGACTGGACGAGACAGGATTAGAAATAAAATAATCCGCGAGATGGTAGGTGTAGCACCTATAGAGGAAAAGTTGAGAGAGAATAGGCTAAGGTGGTTTGGGCATGTCTACCGTAGACCAGTAGATGTTGTAGTTAAGAGAGCGGATATGATAGCTTTGGATAAAAACGCTCTAGGGAGGGGAAGACATAAACTGACTTTAGATGCGATAGTGAGCAAAGATTTGAGTCTATTAGGTTTAAGTGAGCAAACAGCTCTTGACAGAGCTCAATAGAGGAGAAAGATTCATGTAGTGGACCCCAATTGATTGGGACATAGACTCGGCTTGGTTTGGTTTGGTTTGAAATAAAATCATTTTTTTTCCCTATCTATGCTCTTGAGATAGAAAATCAAATTACGTGTTTCCTATCCAATTTAGTTAAAAAATTATCAAGGATGTTATATTAATTCGCCAAAATTAACGAGGAATGAGTGCAATGGTAGTTGGTTGGAAACCAAGGGTCTCTAGAAACCTTTGGTGAGGGGTTCGATCTCCATCCATGTGTTATCAATTCTTGTGTTGAGTCAGTCATACAGAACTGTCTAAGCTTTTAATTAAAAAATCTGAAGATAATTTTATTTTTTTAATTTTATGCCATAAAGATGAGAAAAAAAAAAAGGGAGCATTTACACAGTGGGAAAATCTCTCTTATAAAGTCAATTATTTTAGGCTCGGCATTTTTGCCTTGAAATAAAAGTACCATATACAGTATCTGTTTTGATACTCTATCCTTCTCTTTCAAGCATTCAAGCGAAGCATCTGGGTTTAAAAAATACACTATAATTTTATACTCCTTCGTCCTGCAAAGATGATCCACTAGGAAAAAATATTTAAACTTTTATTAAAAAATAAAATTCTACAATGCATAAATTTTGTACTCCTTGACACCAAATTAAAAAGTGTCAAGAAATTTAAAATATACATATATACCCGGAATTAATTTATTTTTTAATTTAAAAATTGCACTTCGTTTCGTAGTGGACTATCTTTGTTGGATGAAGGGAGTATATTTTTATATATAATTTGAGTTTTCTTTAATTGCTTGTGTTAGATCATTCTTAGGAAGTTAAAGTAAATAAACATTGACTAAAATGTGTGAATAAGTAGATGATATATCTGAACTAAAATTAATCAGTCCCGATAAAATTTCAATGAAAAGATATATCTTGATTTTATATCTTTGTAAACAAAAAAAATTTATGCACTGTATTTTTTTTTTCACCGTTAGAGTTAAAATCCTAAACCAGCCATGACCATAGTCGCATAAAAGCCCAATAAAACTCTCATCATCAACCCTGCAACACCTAACACCCAAAAAATACAGCATTAGAATCCCCTGATGATCAAAACCTCTGTAACTCCTTTGGCTAAATCCAAAAAACTGGTTTTTGGGTTTTTTTTCGTTTTGTCTTTATTAAAAAAATTGTATTTATTAGTTTTCGGTCGATTTTTTGTGGTTTCTTGGCTTGTCTCGACGAGAGAAATCTAAAAAGTATAAAATTATTAGCCAAACTTGAAGTTTTGTGAGTAAAGACGAAAAATGGAAGCAAAAAACCGGTTTTTTGGATTATTTTTTGTCTTTACTCACAAAACTTTAAGTTTGGCTAATAATTTTATACTTTTTAGATTCTTCTCTTCGAGACAAGCCAAAAACCACAAAAAATCGACCGAAAAGTAACAAATGCAATTTTTTTTTGAATAAGAACAAAACCAAAAAAAATCAAAAAACCAGTTTTTTGGATTAGCCAAAGGAGGATGAATCAATACAAATCTTCCAATAGCAATGAATTATGAACCCCAATGACCGTGAAGAGATGCTGTGAAATGTGAATTGAACAGAGAAAAGGTGGATATATTTATTGCATTGTTCTTTTTAAAAAAAGCTATGCCTTCCCTTTTCTTTTTTTTCTCTTTTTTTTTTTTTGAGATGAAAAAAGAGACCAGGAATCTCTCTGTCACGAGTTAAAACTCCTTTGTTGACGCACTAGAGGCAAATTTTTTATGTGTTCCTTTCTTAAATTGCACGGCAGAAAAATATCATTTCTTAGACGGGTGTTTGATACTCCCTCCGTCCGGATTTGTTGGTCCACAAACATACTTTTTCAAGTCCGAAAATGTTTGTCCATTTTCAAAAGTTAAAGGCTAAAATATGGAAAAGTTACACAAAAAGTAGTGGACAAAAAGTAATGGAAAAAAAGTTGGAATCCCCAAAACGGACCAACAAATCCGGACGGAGGGAGTACCTTTTAGATAAAAGAAAAGGGAAAAGAAGGAAAAATGATTAAGGGAATTGGAGGGGAAGTTAACATAAATTGGGAAAAAAGTTGAATTGAATTTTGAAAATTTTGAAACAGTCTGAATCATTTGTGTGGGATCTGAAAATGGGCCCCCACAATGCTAGCATTTCAATTTCTCGACCAAAAATGATTGTGACACAAATTTTGTGCCACAATCAACCACAACCCTACTCACATGGGGTGTGGGTCCCACATGGGCCCCACATGCGGGCTCCACACCCCATGTGAGTGGGGTTGTGGTTGGTTGTGGCACAAAGTTTGTGTATGTATCATTATTCTCTCTCGACATCCGATTTCCCCTGGTCGTTTTTTGGGGGCCGACATAATGTGCTTCATAGCGACCACGAATGGGGGGTTTCAATCGTCTGACAAGGACGGCGTTCCAGTATGACCCTTCCTTCCTCTATCTTCTCCCTCTCACCTCCTTTTTTTTTCCGACCCCCTAACCTCTGTCGTCTACCCCCGGTCTTGGCCGTGCCTCCTATGCCTCTTTTGTTTTCTCCGGTTGCATTTCTGCTGGGTTTTCCAATCTTGGCCAAACAGTGTGGGGACTCGTTGGAGTTGGGTTGCTTGGTCGCTGTTGGCTCCCACCGTGGTCATTTTTGGATGGCCTGGTATTTGCCTAACAGCAAACTGAGCATCTGTGGCAGGTGGTTTTTGTTTGGGCTCCATGATGTACCTCCGATCGGGTGGCCTGAGGTGGCTTGATGGTTTTCGTTGGTGGTGTTTGTTCCTTTCTTATTAGGTGGTGGGCGGTGGCTGCATAAGTTTTGGGTTTTCTTTAGGCTGGGCTTCAATGTAATATTTGGACTTTTCAGGCCTTTTGGCTGTTTGCTCTTCATTGTTTTATTTGGACATGTTACGCCCGCATGTGTTTTTTCCAACTTTTGGTTGGAACCCCTTTCCCCTAATATATATTTTATTGCCGATAAAAAAAAAATTGGCCTAAGAGTTGTCTCATTGGGGAAGAAAGCATCATTCAACTTTCTAGTACTACTTTTTATACTGTATGAAAATATGGGCAGAGAAAAAAAACGAACAATGCTAGGTGTACAAAACGCCTATGTACATAAAATGTACAGAGCCGTTAGGGGACCCACTTGTGGGTCTCTCACACGAAAGATCCGAACCGTTCATTCATCTTAGAATAATTTTTCAAGGGGCCCCACGAGAAATCAGCTCAATCCAATGTTCGCAAGTGGTTGATCCAAAATCCCCCGTTTCATTCAAACGATTTGAATGAAATCTGAATCAATCACTTACAAACGTTGGATCGAGCTGATTTCTCACGGTGCCCCTTGGAAAATTATTCTAAAATGAATGAACGGTTCCGATCTTCCGTGTGAGACCCAAAAGTGGGTCTCCTAACGGCTCTGTACATTTTCTGTTCACAACCATTCTGTACCCTTAAGTTTTCCCCAAAAAAAAACACAAGAGGGGACCTCTTTGGGTCACCCTGCCCTGCATAGCTCATGTTGCTATGTATGCTGCCGAATGCCAAGAATAACCATCTTTCACCATTTCCACGAAACTAAAGCTTATGTACTTCAGTACTTTAGGTTTCATTTACAACTATGCTACGTACTCTACTTTAGTTCTAACTGGTCTCTCGAGTCCATAAAAATTTCCAGCTTGCCTGTCTCTGGGTTTTCCGGAGCCCACTTTGATGACTCAAATTGTTCATATTTCAGAGCTCGTTGAGAATATCAATCACGCCAACGATCAAGTCCATTGAATATAGTTTGAAATGATTTTGGAATATATCTGTCTGAGGACATAACATCACAACACCGAATCAGAACACATTTAACTCATTTAACTCAAGACAAATCCATTCCGAAATTTTATCAACCGTATCCAATCAACATGATTTTTGGTGTGACAAATGTTCTCAATGAAACTCTAAAACGTGAAGGGTTTGAATCATCAAAGAGGGCCTTTTGGCCCCATAAACAGGCAAACTAAACGGTCCAGTCCATTGAAGAGCATCCTCGTATTTTTTAGCCCACTAGCATTGTATTTGAATTTTGAAGCATTCTACTGAATAATGCAAAATTACTACAGCCTTCAAAAACAAAATTTTGATATGCACTATTTGAAGCTTTCGCTAAAGATACTCTTAGAAATTTTAATGATTTATCATGAAAATTATGCATATTTGATTACCTCGTGCATGTTGTAGAAAGATGCACGGGTGATGCTACAGTGTGCACCTATGCTTTTGGCATATGGTGTGCATCTCATATGGAGACTCACAAAATCTCATATACACCCACAAAATTTCATATTTGGTGCCACAAAATCTCATATTTGATGGCACAAAATCTTATATTAGAAGACCAAAACACAATAAATAAGACCACAAAATCTCATATGGATGTGAGAAAGTTTTGGAATAAAAAAATCAAAAAAATGGCAACCGGTTGGTCACCGGGCCCACCGCTTGGGAAAAAAAATCCATATGAGATTTTGTGACTTTCAAAATGAGTGTTTGTGAAAGAAAATATGAGACTTTTGTGGTCCACTACAGTCCAAAAATTTTATATGAGATTTTGTGGCTAAGTATATGAGACATGTCACTATCAATCATTATCAATACACAAAATATTTTTGGACTGTAGTGGTCCACAAAAATCTCATATATTCCTCCACAAGTTCTCGTTTTTTAAACCGAAAATTCTCATATGTTATATGAGTGTTCTTCGAAGTATATATGAGATTTTGAGTGGTATGACTCAATGTAGACGAAAATATGTATTTCTGTAGCACCTTATATGAGACATGTCAGATCAATATATATACACACAATATGTATCACATTTTCACTACAGTCCAAAACTATCATATGAGATTTTGTGGGACGTTTTATGAGGTTGACTTTTGCCAATATGAGATTTTGTGGCTCATTCGAATTTTTGTGGTACTTTTTATGAGTATTTGTTGCTTCATATATGAGATTTTTGAAACCAAAATGTTATATGAGAAGTCACCCAAGGTTTTATGAATTTTTTTGACTCTTCATATGAGATAAAAATGACCGGTATAGGGGGTCACTTTTTGCATATGTGGCGCAATCTCGGCCGTCGATCTGGTCAAAGTTGCATATGGTACGCCCTTTCATATTTTTTGCCACAAAATCTCATATTGTGACCCACAAAAACTCATATTTGTGTCATAAAATCTCATTTTTTAGCCAAAAAAAGGATTGCACATAGTAGCATGCCCCAAGATGTACACATATTTATACAAACACTTTTGGTCATTTTGGAACCCGACTATGAGACCGAGTGAGGGTACAACTTTTGTGTAATGGCGTGGGCCCACCAGACTATGAGACCGAGTGAGGGTACATTTTTTGTGTAATGGCGTGTGTGGGGCCCCACTGCATGTCCCACACAAGTGCTCGGATCTTTTACTAATACTTTTCCAGTGAATAACTTGTAAAGCGTCTTATAAAAAATCGGATACTCAGTCAACTCTTTGGTTTTTATTTCAGAATTCACAATCTCAAAATTTGCACCCAAAATTGGATGAATATTTGGGGGAAGCTACAATGTGCACTCCCCATATGAGATTTTGTGACACCAAATATGAGAGAATATGAGATTTTGTGGCACCAAATATGAGATTTTGTGGCTCCAAATATGATATGGCACATGGTATGCATCCCAAATGGAAATATGAGATTTTGTGGCACAAAATATGAGATTTTGTGGCACCAAATATGAGATTTTGTGACTCAAAATATGAGATTTTGTGGCACCAAATATGAGATTTTGTGGCTCCAAAATATGAGATTTTGTCGCACCAAATATGAGATTTTGTGACTCAAAATATGAGATTTTGTGGCACCAAATATGAGATTTTCTGTAAATATATGAGATTTTGTGGCTCCAAATATGAGATTGTGGCACTGTAGCATTACTGTAGCAATCCGCATGGGTCCAAATATGAGATTGTGTGGCTCTAAATATGAGATTTTCTGGAAATATATGAGATTTTGTGACTATTCATATGAAGTGGCATACCATATGCACTTCATATCTCCAGCCACAAAATCTCATATTTAGAGCCACAAAATCTCATATTTTGAGTCACAAAATGTCATATTGAGAATGACACATTGTAGCATTACTCTAATATTTGATCAAGTACTTACCGATATTCGATTGAACCAATTTTTTAACGGCTCCAAGCATCTCTGTGATCCGAAATCGACCCACACAATCTAATGGTATAGAATATGCACACGTACCCATGGAATTATTCGTCAATTTGTGTGCAAGACCCATTCTTCTCTCTCTCTCTCTCTCTCTCTCTCTCTGCTTCTTTATCCTCTCTTTTTTTTTCTTTTGTGTATTTGCTCTTTAATCTTTAATCTTTAATCTTTAATCTTTATTCTTTATTCTTTGGGCAACGCATGGGGCGGCGCCTGAGGGAGACCTTTTTTTTTTTTTGGGTACAACGGAAAATCGCCTGAGGGAGACCACCATCACATGTTCAGAGAATGTTTTTTTTCGTAGTTTTCTTTTCAGCTTTAAAAAAAATGTTTACAAAGAAAGATGAAGAACAGTTTTATTGGTATAGATGGCTGTGCACAGATCGTGCACAGATGGGTCTCAGGGACCCACTTTTGGGTCCCACACGAACGGTCCGAGCCGTTCAATCATCTTAGAATAATTTTCCGAGGGGATTTTGAATGAAACTGGGGGTTATTGGATCAACCACTTACACAAGTCCGATGGAGCTGATTTCTCACGGGGCCCCTCGATCGGAAAATTATTCTAAGATGATTGAACGGCTCGGATCGTTCGTGTTTCGGAAAATTATTCAAAATGGACTTTGTTTGGTTCATTGGAGAAGAAAGAAAAAATTATTCAAAATGAAAGTGTAAGAAAAAATTTACTCCTTTTATTGTGCTTTGCTTTTTTTACAAAAAATAAAAAAACAGGTGGTAAGTTTTCCCCCTTCTCTTCCCTTGCTTGAACTTTCAACATTTAAATTGTAATTGTTTTTTCTTTTGATCAGAATATGTTAGTATTTGTTTGTTTTTAACAATTGTGAAGAGAAAGAGAAAAGAAGAAAAAACAATTACAAATGGAATATTAGCTAAGAGTAATTTTCCTTTAGATGAAATAAGGCTGCCCTTATCCTTTATTTCTTGGGAAAATTATCGAAATGGTCCCTGTAGTTTCACCCGAGTCTCGATTTAGTCCCTCTAGTTTCAATTGCACTCCAACGAACCCTGTAGTTTCAATTTTGGTTAGGGATGGCAATCGCGACCGAACCGATGGGTACCCGAACCGAAACCGCTATTTTTACCCGAACCATAACCGAAATATTCCCCGTGGGTATGGGTATGGTATGGGATATGGCCGAACCGAATGGGTATGGTTCGGGTATGGTTTGAGGTCATAACCGAACCGTGACCCGAACCGAACCGTGACCCGAAACGAACCGAAATATGAAATTACATATTTACCCCTAAATTTTATAGTAATTGTGTATGTACCCCTGGCTATATATATATACCCTTATTTTATATATACATATTACATAAACCCCTTAGGTATATTTTAAAATTACACTTTACCTCTCGTATATATATGTAAGATATTCACAGGTTAGGTTTTGGTCTCACATTCTGTACATTTTGAGACTCTCTCGACTGATATTTTATATATTATAGTCTTGAGTCTCTTGACTGATATTTGTAGCCTCCTTTTGTTATTTTTTCATGTTTTTTCAATTTTTTTGAGATAATAAAATATCCTAAACTCAATTTATTCATGTTTTAGTACGGTTTGGGGCGGGGCGGGATGGGTACAATTCGGTTACCCAAATGGGTAGCTATTTTTTCCTTCACAAAATCGGTTACCCGAAATTACCCGAACCCCGAATGGTTAGGTTATGGTTCATCCTCTCCCTTTTCCGAACCGAACCCGAACCGAACCGAAACCCTTTGGGTTTGGGTGCGGATCGGCCAAAACCCGAACCGATCCGCCCCATTGCCATCCCTAATTTTGGTCGAATTTGGTCCAATCGATAACGGACGTTTGCGAATTAGACGGAAAACCCAATTTAGGGGTTTTTTGAGGGGCAAAACTGACTTTTTGACTCTCCTTCTTCTTCCCCAATTTGAATCCCTAACCCTAAATTAGCAAAAACTAGGTGCCCCAAATGCTGCACCCCTATTCTTTTGAATGAGAAATGTTGCTAACCCTAACAGAAACGACGTCCTCCATGGAAGTGTCGAATTTGATTGCGAAGGAAGAATTCAGTAAATCCTGAGGAGACAATTTGCGAGGGAAATTAGTGGGAAAGAGTAAAAGGGCGAGGCCGGAATGAGGCGAGATTGAGAACGAGAAGTCGGTGGAGAACGACGTCGGTTTGAAGAAATTGAAGGGTTTGGTGTTTGTAAGGAGATCGGAGCTGGAAGGAATGGGCCGAGTGAGCTGAATTGAGCCGTTAAAAGCTGAAGGAAATTGGGAATTGTGCTACTGATATTGAACTCCTGCCCTTTGGCTTCGAAAGACTGCAAACCGAAACTCCGTCCAAGCAATCACAGTTACAGACCCAATTGCTATCTGCCTTTAATTCAATGATTTAATCTTCATTCTATTTTTTTTGCCAAACTTAAGAAAGTGCTGAAAATGTGAAAGAAATGTTTAAATTAACGAGAAAACAAGATCATTCCATTTGATAAGCTGCCACTACAAATCACTCCCATTAAACTTCTAAAGACAATCCTCCCATTGACATTTTTGATAAGCCAAAAAAAATTTCACAAGAGTATCAACAGTATGACCCAGTCTCAAATGGAACTGCAGCAGAGATGGATCAAAAAAATAATCAACTTTGCAAATCCAGCAAAACCAGATTTTTTTTGGAGCAACTAACTTTGGAAACCCAGCAAAAACAGGGTGGTCTTAGCAAAAAGAAAAGAAAAACCGTTTTGATTCCATATTCAACCATTCTATCTTGAAATCTTGGTCGTCTTAGAAGTTAGAACATAGAGGCGATCAACCTTTGTTCATGAACTGAGGTGTTCCAGATTGCATCATATTAATCATGGGGGGAGAGAGAGAGAGGTGTGGTGCAGCAATTAGGGCACCTTATTTTTGCTAATTTAGGGTTAGGGTTAGGGTTAGGGATTCAAATTGGGTAAGAAAAAGGAGGGTCAAAAAATCAGTTTTGCCCCTCAAAAAACCCCCCAAATTGGGTTTTCCGTCTAATTCGCAAACATCCATTATCGATTGGACCAAATTCGACCAAAATTGAAACTACAAGGTTCATTGGAGTGCAATTGAAACTAGAAAGACTAAATCGAGACTCGGGTGAAACTACAGGGACCATTTCAATCATTTTCCCTTATTTCTTTTTATTTTTTCTATTTCTTATTATTTGGTACATACACAAAGGCGGTCCCAAGGGGGTGCAAGGGGGGTGTTTGGACCCTGCACCCCTCCCAATTTTCTTCCTAAATAGTACACTTTTGGATTTTTTTTTTTAAATTACTGAAGAGTGGCCCTTGCAAAACATGTCAAATTGGTAATTCTGCGTCCACCACTAATATACATGTATATCAAGTTTATTCACCTGCAAAAGGAAGTAGGAAAAATATAATCACTACATCAACCGAAAAGCAACCAAATAATATACGAGAGCTGATTTTGGGACTCCCTTTTTTGATGCAGGCACTCTAAAGTGTAATAAAGTTACAAAACTATCCTTTTGAAAATATAAAAATTATTAGAGGCACTCCACCCCCAAATTATCTCCTCATTTTCTAAGGCACTCCAAACATAATATTGAGCCAAAATCAAACGGAAAAAGTCAGAAGCAATTAATATTAGCAGTCCAAATGGTAAAGACAGAAGCAATCATAGTCCATAGCTATGCAAATCTACTGTTGCATGTTAGATCGGAGCAGGAGAAATCAATGATCGGCGCGGCGGTTGGATGGATTGGGGAGAGAGATTAATCAAAACGCTTAGAAAATCGAAAAAACAGGGGGAGGGGAGGGGAGGGGAGCTAGTGTTCATGAGACTGGCGTGAGGCGCCCGGCCTCCCCTTGAGCAGCGGCGGTTGGAAAAAGGGGCTTACGAGAGAAGTTAGGTTAGAGAGAGTTGGGTTAGAAAAATTTCAAAAATATACACACTCCCTCCATCCCATATTGTTGGGCCTCTATTCTTTTTTGGACGTCTCAAAGAATTATCTATAATTTTTAATTTATTAAGTTTTTTATATTCAATATGGATCTTGTTTGATAGATCTCAATTAGTTTTATTAAACAAAGATGTTGGAATGACAAAAAATATCATAGATTATGAGATATAAACAATTCTTTGAGACGTTCAAAAATGTAAAGATGCCTAACAATATGGGACAGAGGGAGTAACAAATTTACAGCTAGAATATGGAAACCTTAAAAAAATTTCAGTTAGAACAAAGAAACCTTATATCAGAATACCAAGGTAAGTTTCAACATGGAGAATCTACTCAAAAAAGAAATAAAAATAATCACGAGCTTGAATAAGCTTTCAGATTCGAAAATTTTCAACATTTATACCTATAGTGGTAGTGGTGGCGATGTATTGAAGCGCATCAATGTTTTTTCCCCTGTTTGGTTCCCCTCTCATCTGGATTTGTGAAGCGATGATGGCGGATTTTTAGCCGAACCACGCCCTTCTTAAAATACACAAAACCCACCCAATCATAACTTAATCCCGACAAAATCATAAGAAAAGAACTAAAAACCTACCTTCCGAGCTTGAATCCTCGATCTATATAGCACCCAATTCACAGTAGAGATTTTGTTACAGGTTAGAGTTTGGGTGGGTGTCCATTTTTTCTTCTTCCGTTAACAGAGGAGGTAGAGGAGAAGAGTAAAAAAATTTACGAGCGCCTGAAGTAAAATTGAAACTTGCAAAAGGATGGTTTTGGAAAATCACTGTAGCTTGGAGTGCCTGCATCAATTTTTGCAGTGCGATTATCAATTTCCTAATATACTCTCTTCGTCCCATATATTGTTTGTCCACTTTCACTATTTTAGACCTCTTACAAAATTTGCAATATGTTTGATAAACAAAGGTTCGAAAATTATGTTAAAACAATATAGTAATTTGTAATATACAGATAATTTTTTGAATGGCACGTATGTTGAAATCGGAAAAACAAATCAGGACTTACAGTACACTACACGCACCAATATTCAAATAGGATGTATAAGGCAAATGTCTTCCTTTTTTTAATAAATGTATAAAGAATCTAATCCTTTAGTCAATTACAGTATTGACTTTGTTCATATTTTGTGAAGTTTTTGACTTTACGAGTTCGTGTAGATTACAATAATCGAAAAGGTGAAAAGAAGCGATCATAGTTGAAAAAGAAAAGATCATAGTTGAAAAAGAAAGTACTCTAAAGTCAACAAAAAGTCCAAAACAAACTTGGGAAATTGATTAAGAAATTTACCCCTAAAAAAAATTGATCAGGAAACTACTCTTTCTGTTTCAAATTGCTCTTCTTTAAATAAAAAAACCGGAACCGGAGTGGGAGATGTGCACTTAGGTGCCGTGCACTATGGGTTGTTCGATGTCCGGATGGACGGTCTAGATTTGGTCGCGCTGCACGCGCCGATGAACAGATAGGATGTAAAGGGGTGGAGTAGCGCAACAAATCTAAACCATCCATCTGGGATGGAGGAAGTATTTTTCACCAAAAAAAAACCCAGAGGCCCAGAAATTTGCACCAAAAAATAATCTTAAATCCCTCTGGGATGGAGGAAGTATTTTTCAAGTTTTACCTTTTCAATTGCCGGAGGCCCAGAAATTTTAGTAATTTACTCCTACTTCATTACGATAAAATGGATGTGGAGAGGCCAAAAGTCACGGAAGCTAAAAGGTTGCGCCCTTTGGTCACATGGAAAATTATTGGGTGCTTTCAGATGAAAAATCTTCGAGTGTTCTCAGAATCTGAGCACTGTCACGTGATATTTCGGTCCCTCCATGATGTGGTTACGAAGACCTTAAACTTAGAAATTTGTTCCGTCCCAAAATCTCATGTTCAATACTTAAAGTCACCTACCCCTATCGTAAGCGTCTAAGCGACAAGCACATATGAAATAGTTGTGAAAGAGGCTTTAGAAATTACCCGGAGATGGGCTGGAATCACAACATATTACGTGAGTCATCTCTTGTCTCACTCTCCATTGATAAATTAAAGTAAATTATATCTCACCCGCGAAATTTGCTGCTGGTCCACTTATTAACAGTATGATCACATAATAAATAATACCAACTTTGAGGACTAGTCCGGGGTCCCGGTAGTGAGGTCATCCGGCCGTCCATCTCGGCAACGAATACTTGGATTTTAATCCAAACAATGATCGGCTCGGATCGTTTAAAATTTGGATTAAGTCCGAACCGTCGGTGTCGAGATGGACGGCCAGATCCTGTAGTGGGTTAGCTTATTACAGGACCCCCAAAGCTCTATGGAGACTGGTTCTAAGAAAGCATGGCACCAAACAAGGATGGAGCGAGGGGGTGGCTAGTAGGGGCGACGCTACAATTTGAAAAAACACTACTATTATATTGAAAAAGCATGTAGTGTTTTTTCCAATTGTAGCGTCGCCCCTACTAGCCACCCCCTCGCTCCATCCTTGTTTGGTGCCATGCTTTCTTAGAACCAGTCCACATTGGAAAAGCATGTATATCATCAAATTATAATACACCATCCCTCCTTCACATATATATAGTCCGCACCCACAATATCATTATCCTGGCTCCGTCCCTGCCACCAAATAAGACACTTTATCACCTTGAATTCACAGGTTGAATTTTCTTTGTCAGAAACACAAAAAACATAGGAAAAGAAAAGTAGCTTGGGCAGTTTCTCCTGAAGAATTCACATGACGTTCTCTGGTTGTCATGTCACCTATATTCTTATGTGTGTCACGAGCGGCCTCTCTCTCTCTCTCTCTCTCTCTCGTGGACCGATCTGCAATGGAATCAATCATCTTGAGCCACATGTAGCCGTAATGGAATTTATTGGAAATTTCACTCCCTTCATATTTCGATGGGTTAAAGTTGAATACTCCTATTACTACTATCATTTTCTATGTTTGGAAGCAGGATTTTGAGTGAAAAGTCTCTTCAGAGAACTGAAAATGTGAAAGACTCTTGTTGGAAAATGTGAAAGACTTTTGGTTCCACTTTATTTGAGATTAACTGATTTTACGTAAACCGAAACCAAACTAAACCAAACCAGGCTGGATTGAGGAATGATTAAATCTAAATTATTTGCGACCGAGTACTTAAATTAATCTTTATAATCAGCTACAAAGGGGAAAAAAAAAATTATGCACAAATTTTTTTTTTTAATAAAAAAATACGAATCTCTTTTCATAGTGAGACAAAAGTGGGGATGAAAGGAGTATAAGGTCTTACAAGAGATAGATAGTGAAAATGTTTACCCAATTTTTGGAGAACCGGTTACCAGCGTGTGCTATATATAACTATGTAACTATGATAAAAACGACAATAAAAGGTACATGTGTTTACTGCAAAATATTAAATATGAACTTTTAACTTATTTAAAAACTAAAAAATTAAAAACTAAAACCATTGCAAACTCAACTCACCATAATCATAATTAACATTTAAGATTATTTAATAAATTTTGTCTAAAATGCTACCAACTATTTTTTAAGAGTTAAAATCCTACAATTTATCGTTAATTATTTTTTTTGGTTATGTTCCACTCATTTTTTGTGACATCACTTTTACTAGTCATCCAAACTCGTGTCGTGTTACAAGGCAAAATAAAATAGCATTCGTTATTGTGCCGTCTAAAGACCGCATCAACGTTGAATCTCTTAAAATTGTCAATGTTAAATCTCCTAAAATTGTTATAAGCATCTATAAACGACACTAATCCACTTTAAAAAATTCACAAACTCTTCCTAACAAGAAAAACTAGTCAAAATGACATGCTTACGTGTAACGACGTGGTTGCACTAATTAAGTCAAATTTTGGCACAACCACCAAATGGATCACAAAATTTCTTTAAAAAATAACAGAAACAAATAAGGAGTGGTAGAGTAGATAGAGATAAATGATGGCTTGATGATGTTTATGTATTTGACATAATTTTCACTTTCAACTAATTAATAAATAAAACAGAACAAAGACTCAACAACTCCAAGGAGAAGGAGCCATTCATTACTTATTCTTTTAAAAAAGTCAACAAAAATTACCTAATACAAGCAAAAGAAAAAAAAAAAAAAAACCCTTAAAATACCTACAAACACCTTTATATATAGAGCTATTAATAAACATTTCCATTCCATTCCCCTGTTTTTATGGTCTAAAGGTAGATGCAGTAACGCTTAGATTATGGGAAAACACCAAAAAGGCCCCAAACCCACATGCACTTATGCCTTTACATCAGTAGAATACTTAGGATTTATGCACTAAACAGAACAAACCCAAGAAGAAAATACACCCAAAAGCAGCTTATTCAACACTATACAGAGTACATACCTTGCTTTACAGAGGTGGGTTTTGCCATATTGTTATTACCCATTTGGGTTTTTACCCAAAATTTCTCATGTTTTTCTTTCTTTTCAATTGCTGACAGTAAAACCCATTTGGGTTTTTCCAAATTGTTGGAAATTTTACAGAGTGCATACCTTGGTTTACGGAGGTGGGTTTTACCATATTATCATTACCCATTTGGGTATTTACCCAAAATTTCTTATTTTTCTTTCTTTTCTCTTACAGAGAGTAAAACCCATCTGGGTTTTTCTCAATTGTTGGAAATTTTCAGGTGTTTTTTTATCACACATTGTCTTCTGTTTCTGATCAATATATATGTATCTGTGTATGTAATGGTTTTGCAGGTTTGTGGATTGATTTGAAGTATGAGGAGGCAATTATCATGGGGTTTGATGTGTGGGTGGATTGGAGTTTCTGTGCATTTGTTCTTGGTTGGAGATTGCTCTGGGAAGACGCCATTCAGGTTCTTACTCATCCCCTGCTTTCATTTACACAAGAATACGTACATATACATATATCTGTGTGTGTGTATTGGCATGCATTTTTCGAAGTCCGAATTTCGTGTGCCTGAAAATGTTTAGAAAGAAAACTTTATCTGATCAGTTTGTGGATGTTACTGCAATCAAGTAATACGGCAGACACAATGCACAGCAGTTTCTTTGTTTTTCCTCGGATTTTATTGCTACGATAAGTAATTATACATACGCGTGTATAAACAACCGCGGTATAAGTGTTATGCATGTGTGCGCGAATTTTTTTTTATTGGTAAAACGATAGGCACAGATGTGCATGCACAGATGGGTCTCGGGGACCCACTTTTGGGTCCCACACGGCCGATCTGAGCCGTTCATTCATCTCAAAATCAAATTCCGAGGGGCCCACGAGGACTTTTTGAACGAAATGGGGTGATTTTGGATCGAGCACTTAGGGACGTCCGATCGACTTGATCTCCTCGTGGGCCCCTCGGAATTTGATTTTGAGATGAATGAACGGCTCGGATCGGCCGTGTGGGACCCAAAAGTGGGTCCCCGAGACCCATCTGTGCAGGTAGAAGGATTCGTCTGAAAGTTTTTTTTCCTGCTAAGAGAGAAAATAAAAAGAGTGAAGATATATATTAGTGGTTGAGGAGGATTTTCGAATTTTTTTACAGATAAGTGTATCGTATTTTTTTTAAAGATAAGTGTATCATATACATAATACAGGGGCTTGGTATATAGTATGATTAAAAGATAAATAGTTACATAATTGAATATATTAAACGTCCTCCTCTCCCTGTTTTTGGTTCATCATTTCAAAGAGTTGTGTGACACTTTAAAGAAATGAGGCGCAATTGGACATGCTACAAGAGTAGGAAAAAACACATACTTGGACAAGTAATTATTCAGTTGTCTTGAAAAACCGAGCAAAATCATTTGTCATTCCGGATCACTCTAGCACCATAGATTAGTACAAGGTTCCTAAGCTTAGTAGTGTACGCCATAAGAATTTGTGATGGTGAAGCATCCCAAAACACCACATGGCCACACTAGAACTTTCACACAATTTTCTCATTTTTTATTTTTATTTTTGTGAAGCTTTTACCTCGGCCTTCTTTTGACTCTCTTGCTTCACATGTCTGTCTCATTTCCTTGGGAGAAAATTTTAGGTGCAGATTGGGTAAGGACACGTTGTGCCCGACACCCAATTCGAGCCGTCCAAACACGTTTTGGACGGCTCAGATCTGATGGGGTAAATTTGCACTCGAAAATTACAAAAATACCACCCTCGGATCTGAGCCGTCCAAAACGTGTTTGGACGGCTCGGATTGGGTGTCGGGCACCACGTGTCCCTACCCAATCCGCACCTAAAATTTTCTCTTTCCTTGGGGATAAAAAGTTACCACATCATTCACTTTCCCATATTCTCATCTCTTCCTTTTTGAATTATACCTTGTCTCTTCGTGTTGACAAGACAAACCCTCCCTCTAGAGGTTCTCTTTTCCGAAAGGAAGAAAATCCGTTCTTTAGTATTTTTCTTTTGCATTTTCCTTTATCTTTACACATATTAATTAATTCAAATATCGGTCTACATACTGTGAGGTACGAAGGGCTTTCTACAAATGTCTCATAATGTCTAAATTAAGTGCTATAAATTTTTATGGGGTCAGTTTATACCGGTTTTGTTCTGACTTTAATTAAGTTCTCAGTAATAAATGTAATGTTGATCCCATAATTAGTTAAAGTGTATGTATGCTAGCTCAAACATCGCAATTATCATAACAAAAACTTTTTGAGTGTTTATTGCTGTAAATTACCAGTAGGACTTCACAAATGTAATGTTGATCCCATAATTAGTTAAAGTGTATGTATGCTAGCTCAAACATCGCAATTACCATAACAAAAACTTTTTGAGTGTTTATTGCTGTAAATTACCGGTAGGATTTCACTTTAAAGGGTCGCATCAATGAAGTCTTTTTTCTTTTTTGGTAATGACAATTAAATCCCTTAAAGAGAAATGCTCGACAAGAGTCTCACTGTTAATTTCTCTTGTGTTAAATGTGTTTTGTTCAAATAGAAACCGATCTTAGATCAATCTAATTTTTTAGATGAAAAACAAACATATCGAGCCTTGCGTAATGAGTGGTTCAGATCATTAATTAAGATTGAGTTAGGTCTAACTTTACATCAATTACTTCAATTAGGCTAAAAGTCACAAAGTCGTTTTTGGGTAATGAAGAATTTCTCTATGAACCGGACTAGTTTTGCCAACCCTTTCCATAGCTCTTTTCTATGCGTTTGAGTAAGGTGAGGCGACTCCAAGAACAAACTATTGCAGAGGAGAATCGACCCTGCAACCTTGGAGCCGAAATAAGTCCATTAACTGCTGCAACAATCCCTTGGTATTAAACTATAAAAGTTTGTGTTGAGAAAAATCTTTTACAACCTTTTAAAAATGGTTTGCTATGCCAATTAAATTTGATAGTGTTAAGGAAAATTGATTGCAAATATTTGTACAGACCCGCTAAGCGAAAATAGTGATTCCTAATAGGTGTAAAGACTATTATTGGTCACTTTCGAGGAAAAGAATTTTAAAAGTGCGCATTGCAAATTGTGAGATCGAAAAACAGGTGTTCCTAGTAGATATATATTATTGAGACCAGTGAACACGTACAATATGTCGTGCCTAGTAGGCTACTGGTCATTAAACAAAGGGACCATGCTAATTTGCTTGATGGTCCTAAACATTTCGAGTCCCTCTAAAAAAGAGGGGCCTGCTGCATGGAAAGGAAGAGTACAATGCTCTAGGCAGGCTATAATCGTAAAGTCATAGAGAGGTTTGAGAGTGAAAGCCTATAAATTAGTCCTTATATACAATGAACACTCAATCTTTGTGATTGGAGATTCATGAAGAATTTTCAATGGATAATAATGAATCTATAAGTTGACTAGAAAGGTAACGGTATTTAGATTGTGGGTAGGTATTCCCTAGTCCCATTCTTATGACGATAGCGATCTTTAATTTACTGTGACGGTTGAGCCGGAAGAACTTATAGCTCTCAATGAGTCCGAGGTAGTGGGGTCACTACTTTAGGAAAATACGCTAATTCCTAAAGACACTCATGATATAGATTATACGTGCATGACTGTAATCTGCTAACCAAAATAGAACCAATATGGATTGCCTCTACTGTGTGTTGGGTAAGTAGTTGAAGACTTTTAGTTCAGTGTTGCTGGAAACTTAAACTTTCACTGATTGTAGGTTTAAACCTAGAAGGTACCCGTACCCATTGCACAGTAAAAAAGCTCGTGTATAAATTATAACATGCATATAGTTACATGTTTAAAAAGGTTTTAAAATCATGTGGGGCATTGTTAGAAAAAAGAAAGCGTTAAATCCTCTTTAAAATGGTTTACTATGCTGACTAACTTTAAATTGAGGAAAATTTATTACAAATATTTGTAACTCTGTTTATTTAATTGTCCATTAGTTGTTATTATATGCTATGGCATTTGTGTTGGCTTTATTATATATTTTTTTGGGTAATGAAGAGTTTCCCTAGCTATGAACCGGACTAGTCTCTCTAGCCCTTCCCACAGCTCTTTCTAGCTATACGTTTGCATGAGGTGAGGTGACTCCAAGGACAAACCATTGCCGAGGGGAAACGACCCTATAAAGGTTTGTTTTGAGAAAAATCACTCAAGTGATTAAACTATAAAGGTTGGTGTTGAGAAAGATCTTTTACAACCTTCTAAAAATGGTTTGCTGTGCCAATTAAATTTGATGATATTAAGGAAAACTGATTGCAAATATTTGTACAGAGAAGACATGCTTGTGAAGCGAAATTAGTGATTCCTAACAGGTGCAAATTGTTAGATCGAAAAACAATATATGGTTCCTTGTACATTACATATTGAGACCACTACCTAGTAGGCTACTGGTCACTAAACAAAGGGACCATGCTAATTTTCTTGATGGTCCTAAACATTTCGAGTCCCTAGAAAAAAGAGGAGCATGCTGCATGGAAAGGAAGAGTACAATGAGCTAGGCAGGCTAATCGTAAAATCATAGAGAGGTTTTCTTAGTGAAGCCTAGTCATCACATTGAACACTCAACCTTTGTGATTGATGAAGAATTTTCAATGGGTAATAATGAATCTATAAGTTGACTAGAAAGGTAACGATATTTAGATTGTGGGTAGGTATTCCCTAGTCTCATTCCTGTGATGATAGTGATTTTTATAGAAATGGTTGAGCCGGAAGAACTTAGCTCTGAATAAGTCCGAGGTAGTGGAGTCACTACTTTAGTAAAATATGCTGATTCCTAAAGACAATCATGATATAGGGTATGCGTGCATGATTGTAATCCGCTAACCAAAATTGAACCAATATGGATTGCCCCTACTGTGTGTAGGGTAAGTAGAAGTTTAATTGGCTCAATGACGTAGTTGAAGACTTTTAGTTCAGTGTTGCTGGAAAACTTAAAACTTTCATTGATTGTAGGTTCAAACCTAGAAGGTACCTCATACCCATTGCACAGTAAAAAAAAAGCTCGTGTATAAATTATAACATGCATATTGTTACAAGTTTAAAAGGTTTTAAAATCATGTGGGGCATTGTTAGAAAAAGAAAGCTTTTAAAACCTCTTTAAAATGGTTTACTATGCTGACTAACTTTAAATTGAGGAAAATTGATTGCAAATATTTGTAACTCTATTTATTTAATTGTCCATTAGTTGTTATTATATGCTATGGCATTTGTGTTGGCTTTATTATAAAGAGGTGCCTACTTCAAGATGGATAAGGAATTTTTATCCACTACAGTCTACAGTATATTATTTGCGTACTTTCTTGATTTGGAGTTATACTTTTAGTGCTTTGAGCATATAGACGGTTCTTTGTTTGTGAGGAAAGTTCTATCTTGCCCATAAAATTTCCCGAAAAATCATTGTATCGTAGAAGTGGAACGTCTACAAGCATGTGCTGCAAGAACAGATATACAATTTTTTCTAAGAAAATCGATTTACGCATGCCTCAATTCATATTATGGTTTCTTAAAGTTTTGGTCTTTGTAATTCAAGTATTGTCACATATTTTTATGTTATGTAGTTAGATTTCCAGTTATTTATTTTTATTTTTACAGAAATTATAATTAGTATTTATTACAGTTTAACCGTTAGATTAACTATTAAACAACTTGATCATATTATCGGAATTATTATTCTCGGCAAGATCTAAACATAAATCCATTTAATCGTCAAAGTGGGCAAAATAAGAACTTAGAAATCCTCCAACCAAACCATTGCTCCTTTGATTTGATAGGTTTGCTTAGGTGAAAAAAGATTCTCGCTATTTATTTCAATAAATAGGTAAGAAATTAAAAAAAAATGCATAAAAATACAATGTGTATCTAATTTCTCACCATTCTAACAAGATGATCAAAGATTTGGTGAGAAATTATACCCTTCCTTTTCTTAGCAATATTTGGTCCATAAAAACACGGACAAGGTTCTAGTTATTTTAACTAGTTAAAAAACAAATTTTTAGTACAAGATATCATTTTCTGTTTCAAAATTCTAACAGTAAACTGTTTATTTTATGTATTATCCGTTTAAACATTATTTTTTTAATTTTTTCTTTACATTTTTCCTTTCTTACTTTTCTTTTTATCTTTTGTTTTGTTCGAAAGAGTGGGGAGAGAAAAGAGAAAGTAATAACAAAACAACGGCAAATAGTAACCAGACAAATTTAAAGTACGTCTGTAGTAGGAGTAAAAATTTTGGGTATGGGTAGGATAGATCCACGTGGTGCTCACCACCACGTCCGAGCCGTCCAAACATGTTTGGACAGCCCAGATCTGTGCGGGTAAATTTGGCCTCAAAATTTACAAAAATGCCACCACGAATCTGGGCTGTCCAAAACATGTTTGGACGGCTCGGATGTGGTGTTGGACACCACGCGGATCTACCCTACCTGTACCCAAAATTCCCTCGTGAGTACTCAACGAAGGAAATCAAAGAGGTGGATTGAGAGAGAAGACAAAGAATTGTTCGTCAACGAAAAGTGGCTGTTAAACATTTCCAACTAATCAGCCAAACACCGGAAAGCATTAACGAAAATTTTTATAACCATTTTACACAACAAATATTTTGTAGCGTAAAAGGTTTTACATCAAAACAAACAGAGCCTAGTGTCTATCGAGGCTATTAAAAAGTATACTATTTTATGAATTTAACTAGGCAAAATAGTTAAATGCGAAATGTCATGGAGGAGTTTCCTGTTATCTCACTTGACTTTTTGTAATTTTGGGATTTTGTGATTATTCAAAAAAAAAAAAAAAATCGTGTTTGTTGGGTTTGCACCAAATTTTCGCGACTTATTCATTCGTTTCGACTAGAGGTAGAGGATTTAAAAAACTAAAAACTCATAACCGAAACCCAATTTTTTATGAAAAAGAACAACATGAATTTAGCACCGTTACTTATTTTGGAAAACACCATAGTAGATCACTTGCTCCCCAAACTTGTGTCCTCATGTTTGGAACAATTACAACACCACCCTATAGTTTCAAAAATTACAGCACACCCCTATACTTCCAACACTACCTGTTAACAACCCTTTGGCGAATTTAGAGAGAAGAGGGATTTCTTGAGTTCGTTGGCGGGAAATCAGGGATCGCGGTGGACAGCAATGGAGCCATGGAGGCGAGAGAGAGAGGGTGGCGTCTACTACTGTCGGCAAGCCCTACATCCTGGCGCCGCCGCTGCTGGTGGTGGCGTCCCGCGCTTTAATCAGCTACCATGTCGACTCAATCGAGTGCTGTTCATAATCGATCTCTCTTTACCATGGTTTTCCTCTAATCCATCTCGTTTCTATGCGCATGTATACATATGTATGTGTGTGTGTGTATATATACCCACACTAGAAAGGTCACAGCTCTTACTCGTCTCTAAATAGACCAAAACCAATTGCGTTGTCTACATTACGCTAATTTTTTTATAGATGTTTTACTAACATAATGTAAGTGGCCTCAATTCCAAAATGGACCATTGGTTTGTTGATTTGCCCCCCCAATTATTTATGATATGCAGGGAAAGACTGTTTAATCAGGAAATGGGATTTTCTGGACCATCAGTTAGGACAATGCATCATCTACAGATCTTGGTTTTTGTAGTTTGTTAGTTACACAATTGAAGCAAAAGCACGAAAGCTCCGGCTTTAACTATTTATATAATGCATGATGTAGTCAAATTACGGAGATTACAAAGGGATATGAAAGGAGTACGTGACTTCAAGTTTCTCAATTCGAGGCAGGATTACTTGAGAGAGAGAGAGAGAGAGAGAGGAAACTATTTTCCTTCTTATGTATTCGAACAGAGAGATGTGATTTGCTCTGATTAGTCCCTCAACATATCTATGGTGTATAGATATAGATAGGTGTCGATGTGTACGAGTGTGTAGAATAATACTAAGTGTAGGCAGATTAGAATGAGTTTACAAGTGAACATAAAATTCACGGGATTAAAAAAAGGGAAAACAAAGTGAACTGAGATTTTTGTAATTGACGAACAGTGTGTACTATTTGATAGAGATTTACATCTCTGTATATAACAGTCTAATCCTGATTCTTGAAGAACAGGAAATTAATCAAACAGGGAAACATGGGAACAAAATCACCACGAATAGGAAGTTACAAGATGAAATCATGAAGCAGATAGTATTCTATTCTTGTTGACGAAATCCTTGACATACCCTAATGAATACGCCTACTAATAGAATAGGAAGCCAGTTTTTTTACTTGTTTGCTTTGAGCTGAATTATCTTAAGTTTGGCTAGTGGATTTGTGGGTAGAAAGGAAAAGGAAAAATCAAGTATAGTAACGATTGTTTTTTTTTTTCTGTTTTGTTTGGTTGGATTACGAGATCAGAAAATGAGTAAGTAGGTAATTCCCAGCAAATCATTTTTTTGGCTGGTTACCCCCGAAGGAATTTACAAATCTGAATAATTTGATTTCCCTTTCATTTTCCCTTGGCAAATCCAATATCTAAGCATGCTTTTAAGTCATGGTTTATGCAATTCGCAGCATGCCTTTGTGAAGCTTTGGCATGTAGAAAGTAATCAACTCTCTCTCTCTCTGACCTGTATAGAAACAGAAACACACGAGCACTAACTTGCTGCTTCCAATCTTCATTTGTTGTCTTATCTTTTCTTTTCTTTTCTTTTTATCTTTGGTTGATTTGATTGCAGAAACTTTTCAGGAAGCACCAACGACCAAGAACAAATGCTCTTTCCTCCAGTTCATTTGCATACACTGGATCAGCATGTAAAACTGTAGTGATTTTGTCACTTAGATGAAATTTTTTGGGGTTACTTCTACTCATCACATATCTAAAATTTCCCAGGTCGTGATGGAAAATGGCCTTGTCAATGTCACATTGTCATCCCCTCAGGGAGTGGTCACCAGAATCCAATATAATGGGATTGACAATGTACTGGAACCCAATATAGAAATAAACAGAGGGTACTACATTTACTTGCTTTTATTTTCAGTAGAGCTTTACAAGAATTTGATATTGTTGCCTTATCAGGTAAGATTTTGAACCTTTTTGATTAAGTTTAATTGACTGTAGGTATTGGGATGTCGTTTGGGACAATCCGGAACATCTTGGTGGAATATATGACTTGTGAGTTCTTCTTTCTTTTCTCAAGCTATAATTTTGATAAGAATTGCTTTGTGTTGTAATTCAACATTTTTGCTAACCAATCAATTCAATTGCTGTCGGGCAGGCTAGAAGGAACACGTTTCAGCGTCATTATGGAAGATGAAAATCAAATTGAGCTCTCTTTTACAAGGACATGGAATTCCGATCTGAGTGGCAGTAGAATTCCTCTTAACATAGATAAAAGGTGCCGTTGAAGTCTCCATAATCAGCTTAGTTTGTATCCAAACAGATATCTAGTTACACTTCTTATCTCACCAACTAAGCCATTATATGAATCCTGTTTGCAGGTTCATAATGCTGCGTGGCTGCCCAGGTTTCTACTCCTATGGAATATTCGAACACGCAGAGGGATGGCCTGATGTAAATATCTACCAGGGAAGGATTGTATTCAAGCTTGAAGAGAAACTGTAAGATAGAATTCTTATAGTTAATTTCATTTCCAAAAGCCAAGTAGCAATGACGTTATTTTGAGTTGTTGACAAGGTTTGAACTGAACAGATCAAATTTATTGCTGATCGTTACATGTATAGGTTCCGATACATGGCTGTATCGGACGAAAGGCAAAGGATCATGCCCACAGCTGAGGACCGCAGAACTGGCCAAGTTCTTGACTACCCTGAAGCTGTTCTATTGACAAATCCAAGCAATTCAGAGATCAGAGGGGAGGTAAATTTCACAATTCACATACTATACAATCTACTTCTCTATTAGCGGGTATCCATATTTACAAGCATTGGTAAGGCAGTCTTAACTTTTGTCTGGACAAATTTCGCAAAAGTTGAAGATGATTCCTTTTGGTGATTTGTCAAGAAATTTGAACGAAGTATAGTTGGGTTTAGTGTTTTAGGTTGAATGGGATAGCTTCTTGAGTTAGCTTTACCAAAATCTAACAAATCCTTACTTCATGCTCCAATCCATGGCATATGAAATATAATAGAAAACAAAACACATACCTGTTAGTGATGAAGATGCTATAGCCTTAAGTGTAATAGTAAGCTGCTGCTGCTCCAAGATCGATCAAACCAAGAGCTAAAAACCCCAAACTTGAAAACAACTTTCTTCCCTTTTTGTGGAGTGATAGATCTACCCTCTATCCTTTTTGTGTTTTAGTGGGCCAAACATGTATATATAGGATGAGGGTAGAATCTCCTCTTTTGCCTAATAAATTGGCCCAGCCCATTATGGGTCCAAAATAACAAAATACCACCAACCCACACTTAAAGAAAACTATACCACAAAAAATAGCTGCTCCAAAATGACTCCTAATCAAATGGTGATCACTAACCAAAATGAGTCTAGACAAGCACTCCAATAAATTTGATAGTCGGTTTTTTTGTCTTCAAATAATAAATGACTATGCTAATCCACCAAAGATGGAATAAATCTAACATCTTGTTATTTTTGTTGTCTAGGTGGATGACAAGTACCAATATGCATGTGATGACAAAGACAACCAAGTTCATGGGTGGATCTCCTCTGACCCGCCCGTTGGATTCTGGATGATCACACCAAGTGATGAGTTCCGAACCGGTGGGCCTGTCAAGCAAGACCTCACCTCACACGTCGGTCCAACCACCTTATCCGTAAGTATCCCACAGTTCCCTTTCCAGCCCACAACCTCATCATGCTAGACTTGGCATGGACACATCGTGTCTTTCATGGTTGGTATCCTTTTGAAAGAGAGAGGGTAAGGAAGAAAAGTGTTTCTCTTGTTTGCTCGGCAAAGAAAGGCAAAGAAAGTAAGGAGAAAAGTAATTTTCTTTTGTTTGATTTTGAGAAATGGGGGAAGAAAGTGATTAAGAAACTAAAAAAATGAAGACAAGAAGGGAAATAGGAAAGTAAATTTTTTTAATCGAATTTTGCCTTTACTCCTTTCCATCCCATATTAGGAACCAAACAAAGGAAGTGAAAACTAATAAATTTCCTTTCGTTTCCTCTTTCTTTTCCTGGGTTCAAAACAGACAGTGTGACTGGCCCAACATAATGGCCAATACATGCTCAACTCAATGCAACAAGTGTTAATCCCAATTACTTGGGTTCAGCTACGTTATTCATTTCCAACCTTTGGTTCGTTTAGCTATTGTATATGTGATACTATTTTTTGGATTGGGCTATTTATCTCCAGATGTTTTTCAGCACCCATTATGCTGGGGACAGTCTGGCCATAAAATTGCGATCTGGCGAGCCATGGAAAAAGGTGTTTGGCCCTGTTCTCGTCTACCTAAACTCGGCTTCCCCGGATGAAGATGTATTGACCCTTTGGGAAGATGCTAAAGAACAGGTATTAGGCAGGGCATAAAATGTTGTACACATAAATGTAATCAACATTATAGTATGGTAGTAAGCCTCAGTTATATACACTATACAGATGTTGGTGGAAACCCAGAGCTGGCCATATGATTTTCCTCTTTCAGAAGACTTCCCTCATGCTGATCAAAGAGGCACAGTTTCTGGTCGATTACTAGTCCGTGACAGGTACCTCTGCATAGTAAAGCAACCATCTTTCTTCTTCATTTTAAAATATATAATTGTATGGCGTTTGATATAGACGTCTTAATTTAGGTACATTAATGAAGCCCTTATGACTGCGAACTCAGCTTTTGTGGGGTTGGCTCCCCCAGGAGATATTGGATCGTGGCAAAGAGAAAACAAGGTTAATTTTAAAATTTCGCTTATGTGTGGCATGGCTTCAACATTAGCTGATATCTCTCAAATTGGCTGATAATTATTGAAATATTTTTTCGCCTCTTGATGTGTACATGTGGATAATTTATTCGATGTACTGAGCAACTATGACAGCGAATACATTGGAAAAAAGACTAATGCTTAATTTTAGCATCTCAGGGTTATCAATTTTGGACTCAAGCTGATGCTGAAGGGTACTTCTTGATCAAAGGCGTCCGAGATGGAAATTATAGCTTGTATGCATGGGTACCAGGCATTATTGGGGATTACAAATACGATGCTTTTATCACCATTGCACCAGGTCCCAACTTTCGCACTGTTAGCTTCGATTTCATTTGAATGAAATGGAAATTGGGCAATGGTTGACTGTATGCATGGAAAATAAGCAGGGAGACATACCAGACTAGGTGTTCTTGTTTATGACCCTCCAAGAGAAGGTCCAACCCTATGGGAGATAGGGATCCCTGATCGGAGGGCTGCTGAATTTTATGTGCCAGACCCAAATCCGACTCTAATGAACCGATTATATGTCGATCTTCCAGATAAGTGAGCCCTCATACAAACAAAAGCTGCTTAGGCTGTATTTGGATCTTTGATGTATGGAGTGAAAGAAAGGGAAAGGGGATTAGTGAAGCAATTTTTGTCTCTTTTCTGTTTCTTACCTCTTTCATCGTACCAATCCAAGATCCAACTCTAGGCTGTGTTTGGATCTTGGATTCGTGGAGGGTTTTGTGAAGGCAAAGATAAATGTAAAGGGATTTCTCTATGCAAATCAACCTTTGTTTCGCTTCCCTTTTCTTTGTCTTATACATATCCGAGATCTATACACAGCATTAATGCTTGCGATCCTGTTCTTAACTGCAATAGTCACCCTTGAACTGTTTCTGAGCAATAGGTATAGGCAATACGGATTGTGGGATCGGTACACTGATGTCTATCCAGACGAGGATCTGGCCTACACTGTGGGCATTAGCAGTTATCAAACGGATTGGTTCTTTGCTCAAGTTAACAGGTGTGTGTTTCAATTTCAAGCTGTCGAGCTTGACAATTTTGCTGGTACTGGTTCTAACCTTGCTCTACAGGAATATAGGAAATAAGACTTACATACCAACCACATGGAGAATCATATTCGATCTAGATGATGTGAGGGAGACTGGAAATTATATGCTCCGTTTAGCAATAGCATCAGCCCATGAAGCCGAGCTCCAAGTATGGAAGTTTTCTTTTTCAACTTTCCTTTTCCCTTGATTCTTTTGTCATACTCCCATGTCCACCCTACATTCCAAAGTTCAAAGCATATTCGTTATGGAACTGCATCAAAATCTGTCATACTATGATCGGGCATACCGGCATACCTTGGACATCTGCTTTTGGTCCACCTCCTCTTTGGTGAATCAAAATTGTCATTTTAGCTGGCAGGGACACAAGTGTTCTGACAAATGATGTCGTAGTGAGAATGGTAAAAGGAATTTGCTTGCCGAGGTTGTTCTTCATGTGATTTGTGGAATTAGCTTTCACATGTTTTCAACATCATTGATCTATGTTTTGTAAAAGTGCGAAATATTTTTTTTTTCTTCGTGTTTTGAAGTATTTTGAGTGATAACGACTTAGTTTTCAACTCATTTAGGCAATTTTCATGCAGATGATGTCGAGTAGTTTAGGAACATTGCATCCTTAAAAAGGTATACCTACATCATTGTTGCGTAATTTGTGTTTTGCTTACGAATTTTTCGATTTGGAAAGGTTCGAGTCAACGAAGCAGATGTCACGACAGCCCCTCACTTCACAACAGGGTTCATAGGCAAGGACAATGCTATCGCTAGGCACGGTATTCATGGCTTGTATTGGTTGTATGCAATGGAGATATCAGCATCTCAACTTGTCACTAGAAGCAATACAATATATTTGACACAGTCAAGAGGCTCAAGCCCTTTCAAAGGTATCATGTACGACTATATACGTTTAGAAGGGCCACCGGAAACAAATTAGGGTTGGAGATGTACAGTATTTTGCAATCATTCTTTCAGCTTGTTTAAATTTTGGAAGCAATATTAAGCTCCATAGGTTAAGGTTTAGTGTTTGATATCAGTATAAGAACTTGATAGAATTTTTGTATTGTTTAGATGTGAAAGAAGAAGCTTTTGTAATCAAGTTTGATTTTGCTCTGTCTAGACCTTTTGATTAGGAAAAAATTATGCTGAATTTGATTTTCGCACTGAAATTTCATTCAAAATAATGTGGCAATAAAATTTTGAAAATTATGGAGACTTTTTGAGGTAAAGAGAGGGGAGGAGTGTTTCTTGGAGGGCGCCCCTGTAGGGCGGCTCCGGGCCGTTGTTTTGCTTAGTTCAAGTTGTTTATAATCTCATAACACAACCATGTGGTGCTCCCGATCATTAATTTCAGCACCACACATTTACATGGAGTCTATACACTTAGTCGTGGACCTAATGAGAATCTGGTGGTGTTGGAGTGTCCCGGGCACCACGTGACCGTGCTCCAAGAGCACTGAATAGTTAGACATTGAACACAGCCTTTGATATTTCCACCAAATTGGTATCGTTGCGAACTACATTTTCTTGAACAATAACAATTCAAACCTGAAATGGTAACAATAGTCTGAATGCAAACAAAAGAGTTGCGTTGTTTTGAGCAATAGAGTCATCGCCAAATTTTGTGGAACCTCGACCACATTCCCCATTTAGTCTCTTAAGGGGGTTTGCCTCATTTTCATTGGCCAATTGCTTCCTTCCCTGGGAGTTGGATTCAACTTCCATTATGCCTAATTTTGTTTGGTCCTTAACTTGGGTGTTTTAGTCTTGATTATTGTCGCATGCATGGTATTCATGTCAAAATGGTAACTATTTACCTATAGTTCAGTCAAAGAAGAAACCCCACAACCCCAACCATGCCTCGGTGGGGCTTACCGTCCCAAGGTCGCAGGATTTGTTCCTCTCGATAGTGATTTGTACTTGGACCACCTCACATAACGCAAACGCGTGGAAAGGGAAAGGGTTGTGAGATGGGCTTGAGAGATTAGTTTGATTCACCGGGACACTCTTTATTATCCAAAAAAAAAAAAAAAGAGGAACACCACAACAATTTTAATCCACCAGTCATTGGTTTTTTGGCACCATTACAGAGTTTCACAATTTTTTCTATCTAAAATTCATCATTCAAACGTAATTTGTATCTCATGCACCAAAATGCATGAGATGAGACTTTTGCAATTACTAATTTGTCAACATTAGCACACTCCACATGTTTGTTATTGAAACCTTTGATTGGTTGAGTCTAAGTATGGTCAAAGACAATAAATAGGGGTATTGGATGACTGTAATCTTGAGAGAAAATAGGAATATGATGCTAAACTTTCATGTTTCTTACCTTTGGAATGAACAGGAATAGAAATATAATTTCTAGTGATATATACAATAAGGAATTACATTGCGAAGGACTTCAATTAATTACCAAAATAAATGATTCATGGAGAAGGACTTGGGGTTGCTGCTGTGCAGGGGGCTGCACAGCAGCAACCCCAAGTCCCATGGAGAAGATTACTGACAAAACTGGTTTTTTGGTTTTTTTCGTTTTGTCCTTATTCAATTTTTTTTTTTTTTTTGCATTTGTTAGTTTTCGGTCGAATTTTTGTGGTTTCTTGGCTTGTCTCGACGAGAGGAATCTAAAAAGTATAAAATTATTAGCCAAACTTAAAGTTTTGTGAATAAAGACGAAAAATAATCCAAAAAACTGGTTTGTTTTGGTTTATTTTCGGCTTTATTAAAAAACTATTACTTTTGACCATAATTTTGTACTCTTTGGATTTGTCTCGACAAGATAAGTCCAGAAACCACAAAATCTTAACACAAAACTAAGAAATGCAATTTTTTTTTTTGAATAAAGACAACGAAAAAAAGCAAAAAACTAGTTTTTTCAAATTAGCCAAATCACCCCTAAATTATTCCTGATGTCGGAGTAGAATTACTCCGAATATTACATAGCTAAAAATTTGATTTCGTCATAAATTATGATTAAAGTTTATGAGCTTCTAAACTGAGTTGAAGGAGTTCAGTAATGCTACGTACCCAGAATTCTTATCTAGAAAATTACCAAGAATTTGAAATTGATTTTTACTTCTGGGTACTTAACAATTTTGTTGAAGTATTATATTCTTAATGAAAAGGAAACTGGGGCCCTCACCAAATAAAGAGCTCCCTTGGCATCTTCACATGAGGATCCAATCCGCTATGGTCCATCATCTGACTCCTATATCTATATGGTTGATAACTATGTTCACCCCCATTAAACGAACGGTTATAATATTCTCATTGATTACTTATCGGAAAAAAAAAATATTCTCATTGATTAAACAAAATCAATGAGAATAGTGATGTCACAGATCCATACATTTTTAACCACTTAAACTTCCATGGTAGAATTCATTCCATAGATTGAACAAAATCAGACTCTTTATAAGTTACTCTGGCCATATATATAGCTTGTACTCCCATACTTAGTTTGGCAATGTGATCTTATTTGGTTTCGCAATTTAATAGAAATGTGATTTTCATACTTAGTTTGGCAATGTGATCTTATTTGGTTTCGCAATTTAATAGAAATGTGATTTTCATACTTAGTTTGGCAATGTGATTCTCAATTTTAAGAGAACTATGGTTCAAAACCAAAACCGAACCTTATTTTAATGGTTTGGATTAATTGGTTTGGTTCTATGAATTTTATTGGTTGGTTTGGTTCTCCAAATTCATAATCTATAGGTAGTGGTTTGGTTTTTGGTTTATTATAAAACCGGACCAATCCGGTCTATGCTCACCCCTAAGTATGACTGATAATGCAAAAAAAATAAAATCAGATATTTTATTTTTTATGTTTCACACTCGTCATTTTGTTTTTATCATTTCTGAGAATGTGTAGTGTTGGAGTCCCGAGCACCACGTGACCGTGCTCTAAGAGCACTGGATAATTAGACATTGAACACAGCCTCTGATATTTCCACCAAATTGGTAGCATAAACTATTTGCAACAAACATTTTCTTGAACAATAACAATTCAAGGGTAATGCTACAGTGCGCACCTATGCTTTTGGCATATGGTGTGCATCTCATATGGAGACTCACAAAGTCTCGTATACACCCACAAAATCTCATATTTGGTGCAACAAAATCTCATATTAGAAGACCAAAACACAATAAATAAGACCACAAAATCTCATATGGATGTGAGAAAGTTTTGGAATAAAAAAATCAAAAAAATGGCAACCGGTTGGTCACCGGGCCCACCGCTTGGGAAAAAAAATCCATATGAGATTTTGTGACTTTCAAAATGAGTGTTTGTGAAAGAAAATATGAGACTTTTGTGGTCCACTACAGTCCAAAAATTTTATATGAGATTTTGTGGGTAAGCATATGAGACATGTCACTATCAATCACTATCAATACACAACATATTATTGGACTGTAGTGGTCCACAGAAATCTCATATATTCCTCCACAAGTTCTCGTTTTTTAAACCAAAAATTCTCATATGTTATATGAGTGTTCTTCGAAGTATATATGAGATTTTGAGTGGTATGACTCAATGTAGACGAAAATATGTATTTCTGTGGCACCTTATATGAGACATGTCACATCAATATATATACACACAATATGTATCACATTTTCACTACAGTCCAAAACTATCATATGAGATTTTGTGGGACGTTTTATGAGGTTGACTTTTGCCAATATGAGATTTTGTGGCTCATTCGAATTTTTGTGGTACTTTTTATGAGTATTTGTTGCTTCATATATGAGATTTTTGAAACCCAAAATGTTATATGAGAGATCACGCAAGGTTTTATGATTTTTTTTGGTTCTCCATATGAGATAAAAATGACCGGTATAGGGGGTCACTTTTTGCATATGTGGCGCAATCTCGGCCGTCGATCTGGTCAAAGTTGCATATGGTACGCCCTTTCATATTTTTTGCCACAAAAACTCATATTTGTGTCACAAAATCTCATTTTTGAGCCCAAAAAAGGGTTGCACATAGTAGCATGCCCCACAATTCAAAGCAGAAATAGTCTGAATGCAAACAAAAGTGTTGTTTTGAACAGGAGAGACATAGCCAAATTTTGTGGAACCTCGATCACATTCTCCTAACAGGGTTTGCCTCATTTTCTTGGGGGAAGCTACAATGTGCACCCTCCCCATATGAGATTTTGTGGCACCAAATATGAGAGAATATGAGATTTTGTGGCACCAAATATGAGATTTTGTGGCTCAAAATATGATATGGCACATGGTATGCACCCCATATGGAAATATGAGATTTTGTGGCACCAAATATGAGATTTTGAGGCACCAAATATGAGATTTTCTGAGACTCAAAATATGAGATTTTGTGGCACCAAATATGAGATTTTGTGGCTCAAAAATATGAGATTTTGTGGCACCAAATATGAGATTTTGTGGCTCAAAATATGAGTTTTGTGGCACCAAATATGAGATTTTGTGGCTCAAAATATGAGTTTTTGTGGCACAAAATATGAGATTTTCTGGAAATATATGAGATTTTGTGGCTCCAAATATGAGATTGTGGCACTGTAGCAATTACTGTAGCAATCCGAATGGGTCCAAATATGAGATTGTGGCTCAAAATATGAGATTTTCTAGAAATATATGAGATTTTGTGACTCTTCATATGAAGTGGCATACCATATGCACTTCATATCTCCAGCCACAAAATCTCATATTGAGAAGAGCACATTGTAGCATGACTCATAAAACTTGGGTCTTTTAGTCTTGATTAGCTTGTTGGGTATTCATGTCAAAATGGCACTATTTACTATGCACATATTGTATGGTTTAGATTGTGCCACCTCATTGGCAATCGTAATTTTTTTTAGTTTTTCGTAACTTTTCAGCAATATGATTCATAACACTTTCTATGATTCGTAACATTTTGGTGTGTCTCATAACTTTTATAAAAAAATTCGTAACTTTTACAAAAAAAATTCATATTACTAAAAATTTTGTAAATAAATGATATATTTATGAAGACGAATATTATATTACTAAAAATTTGATTCCTGGTGATAAAATATCTATTCCAACTGAAGTTTATGGGCTTCTAAATTGAGCAAATGGAGTTTGAGGATCCACTGTTTATACTTAAGAATAACCTAAATTATTCTATACTTTATGAAATGGAAAGTGGGGCCCACACCAAATAAAGAGCACCGTTGGCATCTCCACATGAGGATCCAATTTAGGCCCCTATGATCATTGATCCATCATCTGCCTCCTATATGGGTGAATGATTATGTTATAACTCCCATTAAAGGAACGGTTACAATATTCTCACGTTCGTTATTGGAGAGACTAGTCCGGAAAAGGAAATATTCTCATTGATAAAAAAAAAAAAAAGAAGATGTATCCTTCTTTTGATTTAGTCGTGTTATTTGTACCTATTGTATACATTTATGTCTTTTCAGCTGTATTTGTTTATACTCGGTAGTCTGTAATGTCTTTTACCGATGAAGTTCTTATTTCCTCGGCAAAAAAAAAACCTCCATGGTAGAATCATCCCTTTTTAATGAGAATGAACAAAATCCGACTCTTTATAGGATAATCTGCCATATATATAGCTTGTACTCTTACGTTTTATACTCGTCATTTGTTTGTACTCGATAGTCTGTAATGTCTTTTAGAATAGTTTTTAAGGGTTTTTTTAAAAAATCAGCTTAGTCAGGCATCGGTAAAGGCTTAATAAGCATGTTAAAGTTTTGGTTTGTTCGATTTAGGAACTGAAACTTGAATGAATCAACCGAGACTTTATCAGTATCTGACTGAACTGACTTTTTTTAGCACCCCTTGACAAAATGATCTATAAAAATTGAGCAGTTCCGATCATTCGTGTGAGACCCGAAGGTAGGTTCCACACAATGGGGTGTAGTTGGGGTGTGTTCGAGTGGATGTGCCTGTAGACTAATTGTTTGTTTTTACTCCCTCCGTCCCTAAATAAATGTCCGAACCGCAAATCTAAGCCTTTAAAACATGCTACTTTATAAAAAATTATAGAAAAATGACAAATAAATAGCTTCAAGCTACATTAATTCAAAACACTGAATAATTTGCCTTCAAAACAAGAGTCAAAGTAGTTCGGCGAAACAACCCAAACTGTTTGACCTTCACACCTCCATCACATCCACAGGATGGAACTAGCGGTGTCAAACGGGTCAGATTGGCATAGGTACGACATGGTTTTAGATTGGCACATCACGGAACTGGGTCAGACACATCACGGTCTAGACGGGCACGGCACGGAAGTAGGCTAGACGCGGCACAAACATTAATTTGTATTAATAGATTTTCTAATTATATGTTATACACTTTTTAATAAGTCAATACAAACATTTTGCAAATCTCAATATGCCGAAACAGGCAAGATTATACAAAAAAATTTGAATTATATGTTATATGCTATATATAGCTATATTTATTAGATATAAAAATAAAAAAAAATTCGACGAAGCTTGGCTAGATTATATATACAAAAATTTCGACGAAACTCGGAGATGTGCTGACATGGACACGGCACGACGCGACATGATTAAGTAAACAGGCCGGCAAGGCACGGCACCGTTTAATAAACGGGCCGGCACACACGGCACGAAATTAAATGGGTCATGTCGGCACGGCCTGTTTAACCCCTCTAGATGGAACCAATGGGCTAGTACCATAGTATGAGTTGTTGCTTCAGCTACAATTTGGAAAATATTTGTTATTACATTGAAAAACCGCCCCATACTCAAGAATTCTGACGCCGTAATCCACCTTACTTTTCGACTCAAATACCAGGAAAGTGCGAGCATGTAACGCAGGAACCTTCATTTACAATGAACAAAAGGAATGCGTAGGTTTCCAAAAGTCAAGGAAACAACCTATTCCGGGATGAAGTCATAGCATTACCTAATCTAGGACAAGACATTACAAAAGAACAAAAACGAAGTAGAAAAAGGGAAATCAAATTGTAAAAGATTATGAAAAACACTGAAATTCTAGAAGTAGAATTGTGGTACGTTAGAAATTGTGCTTTTCCACGTTTTGAAGTTTACCGTCAAGGAAAAGACTTTCCTGCCGTAAAGGGCATTCTTGGCCGGAAATTTATTCAAATGGATTTCTCAAGTTCTTAAGGATCCTGGGGTGATATGGAGTACTAGTATTAGTAAAATACACTATTTTGCACACACTTTGATTTTTCTCTAATATTATTTGCATTGGATCATTCATACAAATTTAGAGGAAATGAAAATATACTAAGTAATTAAGATCGTGTAGCTCATTAAAAAAAACCACTTGATAAATTTTCAACTAAAAATAAGTATTTTTGTTGTATATAATACTTCATGTTGCCAACGGTGGTCCATAGGGGTGCAAACGAGCCGAGCTAGAGCTCAAGTTTTTGGCTTGTTTACTTGAACTCAGCTTGTTTACTAAACAAGCAAACGAGCCAAAAACTTGAGTTCGAGCTTGGCTCGTCTGTAAACGAGCCGAGCCAGGATTATTTACTTTTTATTTGAACTGCAAAAAAAGATTTCATTAATCCCAAGGGAGCCAAATAAGATGCCATTACAATAGGAAAAGAAATTCATTGAGAGAAGTTCGAAGACACTTCTACTACTGCAACTCGCAAATACAAATGATACCCCGAAGCCATTCAGATTTTTGTGAACCAAAAACAAAAGAAAAAGGAAAAAAAACCCTCACTGTTGCACAAGGTGCCGAGCAACTATATATACAAACGAGCCGAGCTTTAGAGTGTTAAGCTTGGCTCGTTTACCAAATGAACCTAAAACTCTAGCTCAGCTCGATTACTAAACGAGTCCAGCGGAGCCCTAACGAACCGAGACGTGAACTCCTTGTGAGCAAATCGAATTATTTGCAGCCCTACCATTAGACTAAAATTTTACTTGTGAAGTTTTGTTTTAACTTGATAATTCAGTAGCTCAATGATCGACTACTCTTGGGGATCAATCTCACCGTACAACCACTTGCAATGACCAGGGCCGGTTCTGTTATTTATGAGGCCTAAAGCGAATTTTTTAAAATTGGGCCCTCAACTCTCAATATAGCATAGTTAAAAATACCAAGGAAAACAAAAATCTTTCATAAATAAGCCATTACGGTCATTTGAAAGCATAACTACTATATGAACATATAAAATTGGACGCCCAAAAAATTAGTCAAAATTTGGAGACCTAAAGCCGTAGTTTTACGGACTTTAGCCCAAAGCCGGCGCTGGCAATGACTCAATTAAAATTGGGAAAAAAACCTACGTATGAAATTGACCCGATACATGACTTGATGGCAAGCGACGGAGAACTGAATCATAGACCAAAGGCTTTCTGAGGTCTCTGGTTACCAAATGACTAGCACTGCACCAAAAATGGGGTTTTCAAACTTGTGATACGAAAAGTATTTGGCAACGTGGGAAAACATGTAGGATTATACCTAATAAATCACAAGCTTACCCTTGGTGGCTGGTGCACTTGTACATCTACTTGCATTTACTTTGACATGAAGAGCTGGTTTATCTCCACTATATATACACCTATATATACATATATATAACATAGTTTAGAGCTTCAAATCATAGAAGTAGGGAAGGAATATACAGCATTCAAAGCACATTTATACATATAAAAAAGGTGCATTTTCTTGGCTACCCTCTTACAAAAAAGATTGACTGGTGCTTTTTTACAGGCTATAGAGATGCTTGCTCCATCCCTTTTGTGTTTTTCCTGGTTTCTTTGATCTGCAAAAATTATTAGTATAATACTGTATCATTTTTTTTAATGATTGCATGGATATAAACATGGTAAGTTTTTATTGGTTGTTTTTTTCAGGTTTATTGATTGATTCATATACAGTTATGGAGAAGGAAGGGTGGAAGAAACAATACTGGGGCTTGCTTATGGTTTTCATTGTTCACTTGTTCTTGATTACTGAAGCTTCATTAAGGTACACCCCTCTCTCTCTCTCTCTCTCTCTCTCTCTCTAATTTACAATACTCTATATCAATATATATCTCGGGATAGACGTGGGGTATAAATCACCACTGCAACACTACCTCGCTATTCAACCCGAGACCTCCCCGGTTTGGAGAGTCAAGGAAGTGCCATCTCGGCTAGAGCCATTGTATCTGTCTCTGTCTCTCAATCTCTTGATGTTTGTTTTTGCCAAATTGCAGAGGTCCAGAATACGAGTCACTTCCTCCACTCCGTTTGCATAGATTGGGTCATGAATATGTACAGCTCCATCAACTATTATGATCTTTACCAACTTTTTCCAATTCTGGTTATTATGTTGTAATGTGATATGGGATGTGCTTAATTAATTAATTTGTCTCAGGTGGTAATGGATAATGGCTTAGTTAATGTCACTTTGTCAACCCCGACGGGCATGGTTACAAGAATACAATACAAAGGAATTGACAATATTTTGGAGTATAACAAAGAAACCAATAGAGGGTAAGTATTCTTCTTCTTCTTCTTCTCTCTCTCTCTCCCTCTCTCTCTCTCTCTGAGTCACACACACACAAATCCAGGGCGGTTTTGCCAACACAACATTTGACACAACGATAATCAAACCCCACGCTAAGAATCAGAGCCGTTCAATTTGTTTGAAACTTGTTTGTAAGAGTTCTTGTAAAAAAAAACAACTCATTTGGATATCGGTGTAGGCTTGATCGGTTCATTCATTTTTATCCTAAAAATCTTACAGAAATCAACTGAGTGAACCAATGAAACCCTTACCGATATTTAAATGAGTTAATTTTTTAAAAACATATTTTAAACAAATTGAATGGCTTTGTTCATTTGCATGGGGCTCACACAAAAAAACTTGTGTCAAATGATGTGTTATTTGTTTTGTTCTCATCCACTCCCCTTAAAATCCACTAGCATCCGGACCGTACATTATCTGATCAAATTTTGATAATCTGATCCGTCCAATTGTTTTAAAATGGATTTTTAAGGGTCCCCATTAGAAATCATAAAAAAAAAAAATTGACCGGGAAGGGCATCATCCGTGTAGTTTTCGATAAAACTATATCTAATTAAAAACTACTCGGGTGAAGCCCTTCTCGTAAAGACCATTAAAAATAAGTTTAAACACATTGAACGGTTCGGATCATCAAAATTTGATCGAGAAAGGCTTAGTCCGGACAAGTTTTTATTTTTCGTACATGCATACTGTAATTTTACACCTTCCACATTTTTTGATTTTGTTAAACAACTTGTAGGTATTGGGATATTATGTGGACCACAAGACAACCCGTATTAGATGGGTAAGTAAATTTTTTTTTTTTCTCTATTTCTGTTATAATCGTAGTATTCGCTCACCAAAATTTACTCTATTCGCAGTCTACATGGGACAAGTTATGAGGTTATTAAAGAAGATGAAAATCAAATAGAGATTTCATTCCCAAGCAAATGGAATCCTTCGCTCGGCGATTCCAGTCGCCCGTTAAACGTCGACAAAAGGTGCAGTACTTCAAATTAAAACTCTTGTAACGTCGCAAATCGTAAAATAAAATTCCTAAGGCATTGTTTGACGACGGTGCTACATTCGTCTTAAATTTATGCAGGTTTGTAATGTTGCGAGGCTCGTCCGGTTTCTACACGTACGCAATATTCGAGCGCTTAAACGGATTTCCTGCTATGTCTATTGATGAAGGGAGGGTTGCTTTCAAGCTTCAGCACAAGCTGTAAGTTTTACAACTCGTATTCAATTTTCTCATGTCGGAAAAAAAAATTAATTATTCTATTTTTAATACTCTCTCCATCGATCCCAAAGTCCACTGCCAAACAGATATCAGCCCAACATACATGTTGTCTTCGAAGGGATAACACGCCCCCGCTTCCCAAATTATTAGTCCTTTTTTTTATTTTTTTGGCTGCCCTAAAATTAAGGGCTAATTCAAAAAGTTAACAAAGAAAAATATGTTCTTCTTTCCCTTTTTTGGTACAATTCATAAAAAGTTAGATCCCCATAGTAAGATCAACAATTTGGGACGGAGGAAATATGTAATTAAATTGGTCAAATATTTCAAACGCATTACGAACGCTGATGAGAATTCTTCAAAATACTTGAGTGTTGGACGAATTTAGGAGACTTCTGGTAAGGAAAATGCTGCCTCAGTCTGAAAAATTGAGCCATTGGTTGATTTTAGGTCAAGGTGTTGATAGAATTAGCTAGAATTTTGTACCAAATAAATAAAATCCCTGCCCCGTGTATGAAAAGCACTTTCCTAACAGCCCCGACTATGGGTACGTCAAAATGTGTATGTGTACACTAAAAGTTCAGGGGTTGTGTGGGACCTATCTCTGGATATTATGCATGCAAATGATCTGAGTCGTTCAATTTGTTATTTGTTTATAATAGTATTTTAAAAGCTTTTCTAGAAAATTAGTTCAATCGAATAATGATAAGAGATTGATTAGTTCATTCTACGTTTTGATCCTCGCCAGTGCCGGCTCAAAAATTTCAAAAATCCGAAACAAATTTCTTAGACGGGCCTCTTATACATTTTGAATACAAAAGTTGATCAACACAGAATCTTCATAAAAAATCATTACAAAAATTTGTACGTATAGCTATAAAAAATATATATATATAGAACCGTTGTAATACTCAAAATCTATCATTTGAACATTAATCTTCTCATATTATTAGATGCGAATGTATCAATTAAGTTTGCATAATCAAGGATTTTCACTGTATCCATCTCAATAGAGACAAAAAAAGCCAATTCATTTAATCTTTCGATCTTGAGATATTGTTGACCGAAGATAAGTTTTAACTTTGAAAAACTTTTATTCTCAGATGCAACTATAATTGGTATATGTAAAGGCCTTATATTTGGATTATTTTCATGTGTAATAGGCTCAAAAAAATAATTAGACCTAACATATATGAGAGCCTTAAATATTTGGAGGACTTGTTTTAAACAATTTTTTGGTACCCGAAACTGAGGCTTTCTTGTCTTATGCCATAAGCCAGCATAAGCCGGCCTTGATCCCCCCAAATACAATGACTGAAAATATAAAAAGTAAATAAAACCTTTACCGATATCCGATTGAGTCAATTCTTTTTCTTTTCTTTTTTAATTTCCTCAACTCAAGCTAAGAATTTAGCTTATATTCAACATATGCTTCTTTCCTTTTTTTAATTGTATTTTCTTTTATTTCTCTATTTTCGTAGATAAAAATAATGATAATGTTGTTTGATTATAGCATTTGGTGTGAATGTGATGAGTAGGTTTAATTACATGGCAATATCAAATACAAGGCAAAGGGTGATGCCAACGCCTAATGACCGGAGGAGTGGTCAAACCCTTGACTACCACGAAGCTGTCTTGTTGACAAATCCATCCAATCCCCATCTTAAAGGAGAGGTAGGTTTCCCAATTTTCTTACACTTATTCCATCACATTGCATCCGTTGCTGTCAAAGAAAAACAACAGACGTTTCATAGTATTGCGTGGTCGTTCGACAGACTATAGCATTTTGTGCACGTTTGAAGGACTTAATCACCGCCTAAACAAGAAATCTAAAACAGACTTATCAGACAATACACTTGACATGACCTTTCATTTCACTCGTACCAAGCCTCCGCCCAATAGTTTTCCATGTTTTGAACCTCACCAACCTCCTATCAAATCCATACAAATGGGCATAAGACATTCACATGGGTTCTCATAACCTTTATCTCTCTTATAGCACGGTTTTCAATAAGTTTTCTACTTAGTTATTACTTTTATTTCTGTATCTATCTCTCTACTCATTACCCAAAAAAATCTATCTCTCTACTTATAACCCAAAAAAATCGTTACCGAACATCCCCTTTGCCTTTTGCTCTACAGTTCGCAATTATCTTTTTGTCTACATTAAATTATGCTTTATATATACGATAGTACGTACTCCATAAAAGTGTCAAGGATAGTGATTTTTCGCTCCATATTTTTATAAATGCACTCCAGAAATTGTATTATAGTGCTTCCCATTACACAAAACAAAAATACTAAAAGTCCAAAACAAAAAGTGATTTTCATAATCATAACCTTAAATATTGGTAGGTTCTTAGAAAATAGTACTAAAAATTTGTTTCTTGTTATTATTCTGTTTTTTGTTTTAGGTGGATGACAAGTACCAGTACTCGGAGGACAACAAAGATAACCGGGTACACGGGTGGATATCTTTGGACAAGGGGGTCGGGTTTTGGGTCATCACACCATCCGATGAGTTTAAGGTAGGTGGGCCTCTCAAGCAGGAGCTCACTTCCCACGTTGGCCCAACGAGCTTATCTGTAAGTATAATCCTCCTCTATTCTACTGGACTTGATTGTTGGATCTTGACTGTGGGCTCAAGTTGATGTCTAATCTAATGGTCTGGCCCAAAATTTATTTGTTCATTGTAAGTTCGTAGTTAGTGAAAATATATAGGCCCATCACTTTTACGGACAATTGTATAAACTCTCTTATGTGGTGTGTGAGATCCACATATGGCTTGTGAAACCTACAAAAACTCCAATTTTGTGGTCTCATAATTAGGTCTCCGCAAATTGCTTTGAAGTTAAAACGTACGGTTGTGATCCACATATGGCTTGCGATTGAAATGTAATATCTGGGTATGTTTCGACCCATTAGGGTGTCGAGCTTCGCCCTTGGCTTTCTCGATTGGTTTCTTGCCAATCATTGTGGAGGGTCTCGTTTCCCTTTAATCTTTGTACTTTTCCAAAGATTAATAAAATTATTATTTTTTTCTATGAAAAAAAAAACGTACAGTTGAGATGCACTAGGGTGCGTGAGCCCCACACATATCCAAGTGAATCTCAACCGCATTCTCTTAAATTCCTGTATGTTCTCATGATCTTTTTTCTTGGACCATAGCATTCCTGCTCAAGATATCTTGAGCCGGTCCTAGTCCCCCTATTAGAAAGGGGGGGGAAAAAAAAAACCAGCAATGCTTTGGTGACCATATCTGAGTAAAATTTATTATATGCACAGGTGTTTTTCAGTAACCATTATGCTGGGATTTTGTCACTTAAGTTCCAAGATGGGGAACCATGGAAGAAGGTTTTTGGCCCTGTTTTTGTCTATCTCAACTCTGATTCAGCTCAAAAGGATCCATCTTCACTTTGGAAAGACGCAAAAAGCCAGGTAAATTTTTTTTTCCCCCATTTTTCTACCCAGGATTTGGAATTTTAATAGTACTATAAGTATTTTAATCGAACTATCCAAAATATATCAGATGATGAAGGAAAAGGAAAGCTGGCCGTATGATTTCCCTCTTTCGGAAGATTTTCCTAAGGCTAATCAACGGGGTATGGTTCATGGTCAATTACAAGTTCGCGACAGGTATTTGAACTGGGTCATGTAACGTCCCAATCCCCTTCTTCGTTTTTGACGTCGCAATTTGTTGTATGTGGATTCACATACATTGAACGACTCTAGACACAGTTGTATCAAAAGGTCACAAGCACAGGGAGTCGAGACAAATGATCAATGCTCACAATATCCAATAAAATGTTTGCTGAAATAACCATTTAATTTGCTCCTTTCAGGTACATAAACCAATATCTTATTAATGCAAATTTTGCTTATATTGGGTTGGCTAAACCTGGAGAAGTTAGGTCATGGCAAACAGAGAACAAGGTTGGTTATTTATCTTTTCCAAGGACTTGCTTCTCTCAAGACTTGAGTCCTTGAAATGTTCTTGATGGATTTATAGAGACCACACGATTTCCGTTTCAATGATTTAGACCATTATTTCATTAATCTCAATTTTGAAGATCATTCGTGCAATAAATTAACTTACTCGGACATCCATATCTATTTCATTGAATCACATCCTTTCAAAGAAACAAATAATGATAAATAAAAAAAATTGGCCGTCGATTTTGTGCACAAATGTGACATGATGAGACATTGAGACTCTTAACAATTATCTGGTTAAAATAATTTTTTGGTGGGATGATCTACTTATAGGGGACTTGGGGATCTTGCTGACAGCAAGGGTTGGCAGGCCGTACCGAGCCGATCGGGACCGTTCAAATGTATTTTGGACGGTCCAAATTTGAGGGGGGTTAAAATACCCAAAACATCCTTCGGCATCCCTCAAATCGGAACCATTCAAAACACGTTTGGACGGTCCAGATCAGCTCGGCAGGGCTTGCCAACCATTGCGGTCAGCTGGGTCCTCCAATTCTTAGGGGCTTTACAAAATGAACAGCTTGAATATCCATTTAATTAAACTTTATTAATTTTTCTTACATTTGTTTTTTTTTTTTTTAAATAGGGATATCAGTTTTGGACCCGAGCCGATCCTGAAGGCCACTTTATGATTACGGGTATTCGACCCGGGAACTATAGCTTGTATGCATGGGTCCCTGGCATTATTGGAGATTACAAATATGATCATTTCATTATTATCGGCCCAGGTAAATATCGTTATGAGTACTTTTATTAATTGTGCAATGGAAAAAAGGAAATTAAAAGAATCAAATTTAATCATGTGCATTCCATAATTGAAAAATGCAGGAAGTGAAATCAGGGTTGGTGAGCTTGTGTATCATCCACCAAGGATAGGTCCAACCCTATGGGAAATCGGCATACCTGATCGTACCGCGGCTGAATTCTATGTGCCTGACCCAAACGCAGAACTCGCTAACAATTTATACACCAATCACGCAGACAAGTATATATGCTTTTTATCAATTGTGGCTTCATCCTGCAATTGCTTAGAGTTCGATGTAATAGGATCACACTTATTTGAATGTCTTGTTCACAATTTTTGTATATTTTTTGGACATACAGGTTCAGGCAATACGGGTTATGGGACCGCTATTCAGATATCTATCCCAAACACGATCTCATCTTCACCGTGGGCACTAGCACGTACCAGAAAGATTGGTTCTTTGCCCACGTTACGAGGTTTCAAATTTTGTTTATGTTTTTGCTCTTGGTTTTAAATTTTGTCATATGTATTTAATTTCTACTGTATTTCTAACCCAACTTTACATTACAGGAAACAGAACAACACTTATGTACCAACCACATGGAGAATTTCATTTCGTTTGGAACATGTAAGGAGTGGAACTTATACACTCCAATTAGCCTTGGCATCATCGAGTTATTCCGAATTGCAAGTACGCAACCTTCCACTTCTTCTATTCTCGTTCTCTATTCACGAATAATCATCGATAAGAACCCATCATTGATCGTTGTCCCCAGTGATAAACACATGATTTTAATTTCAATTTTTTTGAAAAAAAAAATCTATTGTCAAATTGTTAAAAGGTCATTGAAAAATTGTTCTATTGTCATTTTATGGTTGTGACGAATCATTTTTCTTTCGGTAATCAAGGTTCGCGTCAACAACCCATGGGCAGCACGCCCTCACTTCACAACGCGACTTATCGGGAGGGACAACGCGATCGCGAGACACGGGATTCACGGGCTGTATTCATTGTACAGTGTGGACATATCGAGTTTTCAACTTGTTAGGGGAAGCAATTCTATCTACTTGACACAATCGAGAGGGGGAAGCCCTTTCAGTGGGCACATGTACGATTACCTCCGGTTAGAAGGGCCTCCGGAAATAAAATAGGGGGTTTATTGTAAATTCTCATATTTACATTCAACAGATAGCATCCATGATTTAATTTGTTATTATACAGAAAATAGCAGTTGTTCATGTAACCGGTTAGCTTTAATTTTTCATGTTATTGCATTAATTATTTCACCAAATTGAAAAGTGTTCAATTGGTGTAATTAGCATACACTTGTCAAATATGTTTAATAAAAAAAAAATGTTGTAGTATATTGGTATTTGAAAGCGAGAAATTATTCTATGATCTTGAGACACCGTCACGTGATGCCTCAACACCTTTATCCACCACATATTTTGTTGGGCCGCACAAGAATGTGTAGTGGATAAAATGACCTTAAATATTTGTGTACTGACCCCAAATCGAATTGTTTGAAATTTCAAAGTGAAAGAAATCATTTTATCTACTAATAGTGGCCAAATTGACATATTACCATTTTGAGAATACGCTTTAACCATCAATGGTTTAATAACATAATTGGGCTGGGCCACTAGATAAGACTCAAGAAGACAGAAGTTCATGGACTGACACAAACATATCTGGACTATTAAGGCCCAAACTGCTCAGGATAGCCTGTCTTCCCCAATTGTACGTCAATCAATAGAATACTAAAGAAACAAAACGTAATCTCCACCAGTGTCAATTATTCATTACTGAAACACTTCACTCAAGATTTCATTAACCGTATCTCATTCATCCAATTCTCGTGCATATGGGATGTCAATGCCTGTTCTTATTCTTAACGTCCCACGCCGAGCGATTTGGGACCTCTTGACCTAGCGATGGCAATTCCCCCCAAACCCGATGAATAACCTGCTCCACCCCGCCTATCTGGAGGCAAATATTATTCGATTTTTCATCCAATAGCAACGGGTATGGTATAACTTAAAGAATCCCTAGTTGAACATGGGGCGGGTATAATTTTTTGATACTCACCTCCGAATACCCATACCCGCCTGTTCCAAATTACAATTTTTATTTATTTATGAATGTATGTATATATGCATGCATTTATTATATAAATGTATATGTATGTGTGTACATACAAGTGTGCAAATATGTATAATTTATGTATATTTTTCCGGATTAAAACTTTGTGTTAAAAGAATTTAATGATGGTAGTTGTTAAAATTTTATATAATCATGGTGGACTATATTTCTTTGTAACTTTTTATTATATTTTGTTTTAAATGGTTGTTTTTGTTATTGTAGGACACGTCATTTTTATTTTATTTTTTTTATTTAGATCCTTTTGTTCTTTTTTTTTTTTTCCCAACTAGTTTTGATATGGATTTCCCCATTGGGAGGCAGGTATGGTGGAATTTTCAGAAAAATGTAGTTTAGGTTCAACCAAGTTTCCTCCACGCCAAACATGACAATCAAACACCAAGGGATACACTAGATCACCACAACGTTCATTCCCATTTCACCAACAAACCCATCAACAAGTCGGTTTATCAAAAGCTCAGCATAACTAGTTTACCAAATTGATCGATCAAGAGTGTAATCAACACGATAGCTAAGAGACGCGAGAAATAGGGAGTTTTAACTCCTGAACAATACATACACATGCAAAAAGAGGAGAGAAATCCCTACCATGAATGGGCTTGAGCAAAACTCTAAGTATTCCCAACTAGATTGAACTCCAATCCTCCAAGAACAACCTTCTTCCAAGCTTTACAACACGGTTTTTTATAATCTAGATTTGTTCCAGATAGATAAGAGTGAGGATTAACTTGTGTTCGAAGAGAGAGAGAGAGGAGAGTAGGACCAAAAAACGTGGTGCTTAACTCCTTGAGTGAGAACTTGAAATCTAAGTGATTTTGATGTGTGGGAGGTTTAAATCTTGAAGAATCAAGGTGGATTGAGGTAGAAATCAAGGGTTTGGAGTTAGATTTGAAGAGAGAAGCAAGAGAAACAAGTTAAGGGTTAGTTTCGTGGTTGTGGGTGTGAAAAATGAGTAAATGGGTCTATTTATAGTGTGCTGAATCGCGCGCATAAATTTCGAGAATCTGTCAGTCAATACTAATATTAGTAGAAACCTTGAGACCGGTATTGAAACTCTCTGTTCGCTGAATATCGGTATTAGTAGAAATATTGATATCGGTATCACCTGGAAAAATTCCAAAACTGTTTTTATCTTACACAGATTCGACCTACATGTAATGTTGTAATTTTTACTATTTACTTACATGTCCCTATTGGTGGGGTCTTGAGAGGCTAATTCAAAATAAAACATATATGCAATGAAACAAGTTCCATGCTTTTCTTATCTTACATTTTTCACAATTGCAAATTAATTTGAATTTCGCACTCCAAAAGTTTCAATTCAAAATAGTAGTATATATATGTGCTCCCATGTAAAGAATGAACAACAATGGAAGCGTGCATCGAACACGAGGTCACAAAAAAATTGAAGGGAAAATTATCGAAATGGTCCCTGTAGTTTCACCCGAGTCTCGATTTAGTCCCTCAAGTTTCAATTGCACTCCAACGAACCATGTAGTTTCAATTTTGGTCAATTTTGGTCCAATTGATAACGTCCGTTTGCAAAGTTGACGGAAAATTCAATTTGGGGCTTTTTTAGGTGTAAACATGACTTTTCGCCCACCCTTCTTCTTCCCCAATTTTTTGTGTATTTCCTTGGAGCAAAACTACACCAGAGACACACAAAAAAAAAAAAACCACCTGGCTCGGATTCTTGATTCCGACTCCGAATCAATTGAAGATCCAAGATTGAATTGAAGATCAATCGAAGTTCAATTGAAGATCAAAGAAATTAGGTTCCCATCGGAGACAAGCATGGCGGTTGATTCCATTTTCCTGTCTCTTAATTGAAGATCAAAGAACCTAAATTCTCTCTCTATAGAAGTACACTATCACAAATGAAACCCATTACAAAGGAGAACCAAAAACAGAGTGGTGGCTGTTCTTGTCTCCCACTTCTATTTCGACTCGATTCAGATTCTGATTGTTCATTTGTGTGTTAAATTATTCAATTTCAATTATCTTTCCAATTGGGTGTATGAATCATGTGGGTCGGTCTCATTTTCCAGCCTCGAGCACCCAAAGTTCAGAGCTTTCCTGAACCAGGTCGGATTGCCCCCAGTTTTGCGACGTGAATTTGTTGGAGCCAAGTTAGATTCTAAGTACGAGGAAGCAAAATCGGGGTTGGAATCAAGAATCCGAGATGCCATGTTCTTTCAAATCGGAGTCGGAATCAAGAATCCGAGCCAGGTGGATTTTTTTTTTTTTTTTTTTTTTGTGTCTCTGGTGTAGTTTTGCTCCATTTTTGCTCCAAGGAACTACACAACAAATTGGGGAAGAAGAAGGGTTGGCGAAAAGTCATGTTTACCCCTAAAAAAACCCCAAATTGAATTTTCCGTCAACTTTGCAAACGGACGTTATCAATTGGACCAAAATCGACCAAAATTGAAACTATAGAGTTCGTTGGAGTGCAATTGATACTAGACAGACTAAATCGAGACTCGGGTGAAACTACAGAGACCATTTCAATAATTTTTTCAAAATTAAATATCTTTTTAATCAACTAGCGTTGTGGCCATTTGATATATGGTGTCAGGAAAAACACCAATGTAATTTTTTCCATGCATCGAACCGGTACAGTACCTTCAAAACACTATTTTATGACCAGATTTTAGATCGATTATCAAATGTAAAACTTTGGAGCCGGAAAGACTCCGTACGTAGCATCCACTTATTCTTGCCTAGCTAGAGAGCAAAAGAAGGGTATCTATTGGTAAATTCTATGCTTGTAATTTCCAGTTAATCACCGTAAAACAATCTTTACCAAAATAAATAAACTGATGGATTCAACCTTCAAGAAAATTAAGACTTATTGTGTAAAGCCATCCCTTTCTTTCTACAATTGCATGCCTTTCTTAGATTCCAAGATTAGAATCTTGACATGGTTTATAAAACTCCAACCAGAAAAAAAGACAGCACAATGCATGGTTAAAAGTGCGAAATCCGGCCCCGGCTCTCCTTCAGATATTACCAGCACACACATTCATATATCTTGTCAAGTTAATTACCATGCCCAGTTCTTCTTCTTCTTCTTCTTCTTCTTCTCGATCTTCATCTGATTCTGATGATGATAGGACTCCAAGGACTAAGCCCTTTGCTTGTCGAAGGCCCATACGTGATATTCTTGGTGGAGGAAAAGGTAATACTCCAATCGTTTGGCAACAATTCATTTAGGCTTCTCAGTCGTCGTTTTTCCTGGCTAGCATCGTCAATAAATTTGCCAAAGTGTATTATTTATATTATTTATGGGTTATTTAGTTCAATAGAAATTAACATGAAAGAAAAAATAGAAAGAAATTAAGAAACTTAGTTTTTTAATTATTTTTCTCAAAAGTGCACGTAATGTACCTAGGAAAAATGGACAATTTGTCAGTGTTTATCATTAGTTGAGAATAATCGTGCGACAAATTTCGCAGTTACTGATGTGGTCTTGTGGAAGGACATACGGGTATCTGCTGCAATTGTGGCCGCGATAGGGATACTTTGGTATCTTTTTGAGGTTACTGGATACAACAATCGCTTCTTGACATTGCTCTGTCCCGTAATCATCTCTGCAATGCTCGTAATCTTCATGTGGGTTAAGAGATCTAGCATTTTCAAATTGTCTGGATTGTCTAAATTGACTAAAGCTCAGGTCTACACGGATATTAAGGTAAGTCGTTCGACTCACATACATCCATCCATGAAAGGCTTTTATTTGGGGGTCCGGTGTTGGTGCTGTGCACCGTGCACAGCATGCGTGTTGTGCACGATCCTCGCCATTCGTTCGGTGATCCATGGTCTAGATTTCATCTTGTAATGAGCAGTTCGGATGTCGCACGATCGAGATGAAATCTGGACCATTGGATTACTGAGCGGACGGTGACGATCGTGCACAGCATGCGTACTGTGCACGGATGCACAACACCAACTCCAAACCCTTTTATTTGAAACAACCTAGTATCTATTTTTGGGGTACAGACCCCATATGTACAGACCTTGTACAGATGGGGTCGGAGTCCCTATTGTGGCTCCCAAACAATCAATCCAAACCGTTCATCCATCTCAAAATCAAATTCCGAGTGGGCCTACGCAGGAATCGAGGCAATCGGACGACTGGATGAATGGTTCGGATTGATCGTTTGGGACCCACAACGGGATCCCCGACGCTGTTCGGTACCTATAGAACGGTTGATTTTCTATAGAACGGTTGATTTTCCCAAGAAATACAGATCTCAATATGGTCCTATAAATAAAAGTTGAAAACATTGGTCTATCCAACGAGAAATTCTTCAGTGTCGAGCAGATACCATTCGGCATAGTCTTCGAGCACACCCAGTGAAGAAGATGGGAAAAGCACCGGAAGAAGAGCACCCAGTGAAGGCGTTCGGATGGGCGGCCTCTGACCCATCTGGTGTCCTCACTCCATTCAAGTTTTCCAGAAGGTAAATCTTCTTTTAAGTGCAGGATTCGAATATCAGTCGAGCGAACGCTATAACAAAATTGGTCGGGCGAACTTATGGTAATAAATTTTTATAAATAATTATAACTATATTTATAAGATAATTTTGAAAGGGCGGTCCCAGGATAACCCACACTCTTTTTTGACCTTTTTTTTTTTTTTTTTGGGTTCTGTTCGAAATCTGATTTTATTTTTCTCGCATTGGTTGACGTGGATTTGAAAAAGAAAAAAGATTTGACCAAAAGTCCAGAAATTCATTAACAGAAATTAAGGTGAAAAAAAAATCCTTGTCTAAAACAATTAATTTAAAAAATCAATGCAGTCGTTTTTTTAAATCGACACTATTATATTAATTTTTACTTTCCTGTTATTATTATGTACTCTGGTGTCTTGCCTGAGTAAAATAATGTTGACTAAAATTACAGAAGTCCGCTAAATAGGAAGGCAAATTCAAGAGCCCGTATTCCAACGTGCTTTTTGGCTATCTTTTTTAAAAATTTGTTAGACCAGTTTTAAATTGTTATTTTTTAGATTAATCATTTGATACACAAAAGGTCAATTATTCATCTTTCCTTCTTTCTTTTTTCAGTTCGTAGTTTTGCGAGTTTTTTTCGTTCAAACGAATGATCAATTCAGCAATTATGATGAATAAAAAACGTTAAGCACCAACAACACCAATTTTCTTAGCAATATTAATGCTAATTGTATTTAAAAGTAATTAATTTTGCACATCATTCGTAGAAAAAACTAATTTAAAGACGACTTTTTGGACTTTTGGGTTTGTTTTTATTCAATTTTTTTTGTGTTTTTTAGTTTGCGTCAAAAAATTTGTTGATTATAGTTTCTATTCGCCAAGAGAATTTTGGAGAAGTACAAAATTATGACCGAAACTCAAATATTATTTGAAAAAGACAAAAATTGAGACAAATCACGAAACCTAAAAGGTTTGACGCAAAATGAACAAATGAGAATTTTTTTAATAATGACAAAACCAAAAAGAGTAATAAGTCACACAAATAAGTTAAGGAGAACTACACCATACTTTTTTTGAGCCAAAATTCGAATGAATTGAGAATTTGATTGTGAGTAATGTGGTGATGTTTCAGGGCCACCGGAGATGAGGATGTGAGGTTCAAGATTTTGTATTGCGGGATCTGCCACACTGATCTTCACTTGGCCAAGAACGAATGGGGCATGTCTAGATATCCCCTCCTTCCAGGGTATGATTTCCACTGTTGGGTTTTGTACGTAATATCTTGTGTATCTTGTGATTTCCACTGTATGGACATATGTGTGAACATGATTGATCTATACAGGCATGAGATCACGGGAGTGGTGACCGAGGTCGGAAGCAAGGTACAGAAATACAAAGTCGGAGACAGAGTCGGTGTTGGATGCTTGGTCGGAGCATGTCACAAGTGCGATAGCTGCGAGAACAGCCTCGAAAACTACTGTCTGCAACAGATACTGACCTACAATTCCCTAAACATCGACGGTACCATGACATACGGAGGTTATTCCGATCACATGGTCGCTAACGAGCGTTACATCGTTCGGATTCCGGATAATTTGCCTCTTGATGCTGCTGCTCCCCTCCTCTGTGCTGGGATCACTACTTACAGCCCATTGAGGTATTTTGGGCTTGATAAGCCCGGCATGAAAGTGGGTGTGGTCGGGTTAGGCGGGTTGGGCCATGTGGCTGTCAAACTTGCCAAGGCTATGGGGACTATCGTGACCGTGATTAGTACCTCTCCTCGTAAGAAGCAAGAAGCTCTTGAAGTACTTGGTGCCGATTCGTTTCTGGTCAGCACTAATCAAGAGGAAATGCAGGTATTCTTTTCTCACCAATACGAGCAAGAAAATGCTAAGTATCCAAAACAAATTACCCAGAAAAGTGTCCAGAATCCGAAATGAGTGGCTCAAATTTATCTCGGCATTTTTCTGGGTAATTTTTCTGTGCATGTACCAGTCTTGATACGAGCAATATTAACTGTATGGAGATTCTTAAGTTTGGAAAAATATGCGAATTGATGTGTGGAGTTGTTATATAGTCTGCTATGGGCACTTTGGATGGAATCATCGACACGGTCTCAGCAGCTCATGCTCTCGTACCATTGTTGTTTCTTTTGAAGACCAATGGGATGATCATAATGGTCGGTGCACCGGCGAAGCCACTCGAGTTACCAACCTTCCCTTTAATTATCGGTAAGCATTTCATCCATTTTGCTATAAACGAAGAGATATAGACAACAGTACCTAATATTGGACGAAATTACAGGGAGGAGGATAGTAGCCGGAAGCTGCATTGGTGGTCTGAAGGAGACACAAGAGATGATTGACTTTGCTGGGAAACACAACATAACTCCGCAAATTGAGGTCGTTCCGGTGGATTATGTGAACACGGCTATGGAGCGTCTCGCCAAAGGAGATGTTAAATACCGATTCGTCCTTGACATTGCCAACACTCTGAAAGCTACTTAAGACTTGTAATATCCATTTGCTTCCAGAATTTGATTTTCCCGTCGTGTGATTTGGTCATGTTTTAATTGACAATCGAGTGGTCTAATGTCTTTTACATTATATGCGTTGTCTTGATTCTGTGGTGAAATATTTACCTTGTCTTTTGTGATCCGCCTCGATTAAATGAAAGTGTTTTAAATAAAAGTTTTTTCGAGCTTGATATGTGTAGTTTTTTCAATTGGATACACCTCGGCCTAAGCGATATATATCCTTACTGCTAAATTATTTTTTTGGCAATGTATTTTACTCATGCTCTACTTTAGTCCTCTTTTAGATAACTCATGGTGTCCGGCAGTATGTGCACCTCAACTAATTTTTAGGGGACTAATTCAATCGTCTACTAAGGAGGGTCTAATTAAAACCGAAAATAAGTTCCAAAAGATACTTGAACCCTTTAATTGTTGAACTGCCGGTAGGGCTGTTTTTTCAGTGTTCTGCTTTGGATGCTTGAACTTTGTGTGACCAAATATTTTCATCAACATTCATGTAGCTGTGTTTTAATTGAAGTTCAACCAAACCATGCACGGATGCACCCATACAACCCCACCTCCCAACCAAACCACCCATACAACCCCGTACGTAAGAGCCCGTTTGGATAGGGGCATAATGCCCAGATTAAATTTGGGCCAGGCCCACTGTCTTACCTTGGTTTGGAACAAAAAGGTAAGGCCGAATTAATTATGGCAGGGACTAAATATGAACTCCTAGCCTGGACTAAATATGGACAAGGTATATATACCATCTACATAACTACATTACAACTCTGTTCTTTTGAATTAGTAGTATTTTTGTTTAATATACAAAATTACTAAACATTATTAATAAAAATATTAATATATGAAATTATAAATATATAACATTATAGTTTAAGGTATTAGAAAATTAAATGTTTGTAATTATAATTTCATATATTAATCTTCAGCATCATAGCAGCATCGCTTCATGACATTGCTCTGTCCCGTAATCATCACTGCAATGCTCATAATCTTCATTTGGGTTAAGATATCTAGCATTTTTCAAATTGTCTGCATTGTCTAAATTGACTAAAGCTCAGGTCTACACGGATTCCAAGGTAAGTCGTTCAACTCACTTACATCCACGAAAGGCTTTTATTTTAGGCCCGGTCTTGGTGTTGTGCACGATCCTCGCTATCCGTTCGGTGATCCAATGGTCCAGATTTCATCTTGCAATGAGCAGCTCAGATATCGCACGATCGAATAAAATATGGACCATTAGATTACCGAGCGGACGGCGAGGATCGTGCACGTGTACAGCACCAACTCCAAACCCTTTTATTTGAAACAACCTATAGTATCTATTGTCTATAGGCGGATGACCAAAAAAATTAGGAAAAACTCAATAATTAAGGAGATTGCCCCAATTCCCAAGAAATACAGATCTCAATATGAACTCTTGCATAAATAAAAGTTGAAAACATTGGTCTATCCAACGAGAAATTCTTCAGTGCCAAGTGAACCTGTCATTTGACGTGGTGTCCGAGAACACTTCTCGGGGGTTCAAAATTGTTTTGGACGACTCAGATTTTAAAGAGAAAAAGAGTAGAGAGTGTAGAATAAATCGGACCGTCTAAAACAATTTTAGACAATTGAGACCGCACAGGGCACCAGGTCGCAGTGCCCACCCGGGACTGAAATTTTTTCCCTATCCAACCCACGTTATCTTCTTATCTTCTGTACGGAAACTTATTACTAAATACCAAACATCGTGTATCACGCTATTAATAGATCACCCTCCGAAGAAAACATGTCAATTATTGGATGCACTCATAGCACAGTCATGCACGTGTACTCCGGAACACTCTAATACCACATATTCTTATTAGATGCACGACTAAGACTCTGATCACTTGCTAAAACGAGTGCAGCAAAACTGTTCCCAAGAAAATTATAGTGAAGTGAAGGAAATGAAAAATGAAAGTTAGCCACTCCAATACTTTCTTTTCTTTTCGTGCAACTGAACGGAGCTTAAAATGATTCACAACACAATGAGGGCATGCTCCTCGAGTACTGAATAACTACCCAGAAAACAATCACAGAACACACGTGGCACGACCCCATGCTCCTGAGAACCCACGTGCAGCGAATCAGAACCCCATCGCGTCACGCCTCATCGATGACGTCATAATTTGGGTCCTAGAACAATAGTACAAAATTATCCGAATATGGGTCAGGCGAACGCAATAATAAAATTGGTCCGGCGAATCTATACAGTAATAAATTTCTTAAATAATTATAACTATCTTTATGAGAATTTTTTGATAGGGCGATTGCTCGGGATAACCCGCACTTGGTCCCATTAAAAAAAATAAAAAATAAAAGACAAAAAACTTTGTTTCACTCTTTTTTTTTTTTTTTTTTTTTTTGGGTTTGGTTCGAAATTTATTTTTTTTTCCTTGCTATGGTTGACGTTGATTTGAAAAAGAAAACGATTTGACCAAAAGTCCAGAAATTCATCAAAAGAAAGAAATTAACGAGAAAAAAAATTTCATAATCTAAAACAATCAATATATGCAAAATCAATACAGTGGTTGTTTTTTAAATCAACACTAGTATACTATAATTTTTACTCCACTTTTCTGTTATTACGTACTCTGTCGAGCCTGACTAAAATCATGTTGACTAAAATTACAAAAGTCCACTAAAGAGGAAGGCAAATTAAAGAGCCCATATTGCAACGTGCTTTTTTGCTGTCTTTTTTTTAAATTTGTAGGACCCGTTTTAAATTTTTATTTTTGAGATTAATTATTCGATACCTGAAAGGTCAATTATTCATGTTTTCTGATTTTTTTTTAAGTTCATATTTTTTCTGGTTTTTTCGTCGAAACTAATCATCAATTCAGCAATTATGATAAATAAAAAACGTTCAGCAGCAATAACACCAATATTCTTAGCGATAGTAATACTAATTGTATTTTAAAGTAATTAATTTTGCATATCATTCTAAAGTAAAAAAATAAATTAAAGATGACTTTGTTGTAGGACCTATATTTTTTTTTTTTGAGCTAAAATTCGATTGAATTAAGAATTTGATTGAGTAATGTGGTGATGTTTCAGGGCCACAGGAGATGAGGATGTGAGGTTCAAGATTTTGTATTGCGGGATATGCCACACTGATCTTCACTTGGCAAAGAACGAATGGGGCATGAGTCGCATGACTAAATATCCCATCCTCCCTGGGTATGATTTCCTCTGTATGTGTGTGTGAGAAATTTATTTGATTATGAATTCTGTGTGGTAATTAATATTTCGTGTTCCTACTCATAGTGAGCTGTAAAATTTAAAAACAGGCTATGGAATTGCATTTTTTAACTGTTACAGAAATACACGTTTTCAAAAGTTGTCATTGAAAAAGGGACGGAGAGAATAATATATTGTGGTGCTTTCAATTATAAAAGTCACTCTAGACATATGTGTGAACATGATTGATCTATATAGGCATGAAATCACGGGAGTGGTGACCGAGGTTGGAAGCAAGGTACAAAAATACAAAGTCGGAGACAGAGTTGGGGTCGGATGCTTGGTCGGAGCATGTCACAAGTGCGACAGTTGCGAGAACAACCTCGAAAACTACTGTCCGCAACAAATACAAACCTACAATTCCCTAAACACCGACGGTACCATGACATACGGAGGTTATTCTGATCACATGGTCGCTAACGAGCGTTACATCGTTCGGATTCCTGACAATCTGCCTCTTGATGCTGCTCCTCCCTCCTCTGTGCTGGGATCACTACTTACAGCCCACTAAGGTATTTTGGGCTTGATAAACCCGGCATGAAAGTGGGTGTGGTTGGGTTAGGCGGGTTGGGCCATGTGGTTGTCAAACTTGCCAAGGCTATGGGGACTATCGTGACCGTGATTAGTACCTCCCCTCGTAAGGGGCAGGAAGCTCTTGAAGTACTTGGTGCCGATTCGTTTTTGGTCAGCACTAATCCAGAGGAAATGCAGGTATTCTTTTCTCACCAATACGAGCACGAAAATGCTAAGTACCCAGAAAAATTACCCAGAAAAGTGTCCAAAATTCGAAATCAGTAGCTCAGATTCATGTTGGCATTTTTCTGGGTAATTTTTCTGTGCATGCATGTACCAGTCCTGATACGAGCAATATTAACTAAATGGAGATTCTTAAGTTTGTGAAAAATATACTTGATGTGTGGAGTTGTTATATAGGCCGCTATGGGCACTTTGGATGGAATCATCGACACAGTCTCTGCAGCTCATGCTCTCGTACCATTGTTGTTTCTTTTGAAGACCAATGGGAAGATTGTAACGGTCGGAGCACCGGCTAAGCCACTCGAGTTACCAACCTTCCCTTTAATTATCGGTAAGCATTTCATCCATTTTGCTATAAAGGAAGAGATATAGACAATAGTATCTAATATTGGACGAAATTACAGGGAGGAGGATAGTAGCCGGAAGCTGCATTGGTGGTCTGAAGGAGACACAAGAGATGATTGACTTTGCTGGGAAACACAACATAACTCCGCAAATTGAGGTCGTTCCGGTGGATTATGTGAACACGGCTATGGAGCGTCTCGCCAAAGGGGATGTTAAATACCGATTCGTCCTTGACATTGCCAACACTCTG